>JAEHOC010000064.1:0-560283 GCA_016834605.1 Chlamydomonas incerta | reverse complement strand
CGCGGCTGCGGCGAGCCCGAACGCGACTGCCAGCAGTGCCCGCGCCAGGAGGCAAGCTTGCCCGCCTGCCTGCGTCAGACACCCGGTTTGCTCTTCGGGACAGCAGCCATTCACATCCCGTTTGATAGGCATCGATGGCCCGGGGCTCGGCATTTCCTAGCTAGGGCTATCGCCTGCCAAGGGCAGGAGGCTGCCTTCTCCCACGCACGGGTGCCTGCACGGCGGCCACCCCTGCCTTCTCGCATCGAACCGGACACGTCCACGCCGTTGACCTGACGACACGCAGGGCCAAAGGCCCGAGAAGGCCATCATTAGCGCTTTGGGGGCCGACACGCAAGGGGGGCCGACACGCAAGGGCCAAGGGGTGAAGAGGACAGAGTGGGAGAGGAGTCTGCAAAGGGCGAACGGGCAGGGGGGCACCGGGGGGCCCGCGCACGTGGGGCCCTACCATCCATTCGTGCCATAAAAATCCAGGCGCTGCACTGCGCACGCGGCCCTGCACTAGTGGTGCTGCGCTTCGCCTGCCGGCGCCGCAGCGGCGCTGGCTGTTGTGCTGGGATCGGGACATTGGGGCCCGCTTGGTGTTTTGCGTGCGGTGCTCCACCGCCGCCCCTTCGTGTCCGCAGCTTCGTAAACCTTGCCTCCAGTGACCTGTCCCACCTCAGCCCCCTTGAGGTGTGCGGTGCTGCAGGCCTTGTTACGCGCCTGGAGTACTCAAGCCGCGGCCATCCTGGCGGCGCGTTTTCCATTCGGTGGTAGGCAGGGATCTGTGGATCTGCATGTTACACCGTTGCTTGAGACAAACCGACAGAAACGAACCGCACGCATGTGTGGGGCGGGGCGACCGAGCGCAACAAAAGCAAGCACGCAAGGATCCACACGCGCTATCAACAGGCGCCACAGCAGCCAGAAGCAACTACACGTTGGCCCTTCAACTGCCAACTAACGCGCCCGCAAGCTAGGTATGTTCATGTGGCATGCGTGTTGTGTGCGGCTAGCGGATGAATGGCGGCTATGATGCTAGCCCGCAAGGCTATTGAGGCATGACGTGCATGTATGTGCGTGAGAGGGATGCGGCCACTCGGCTGTGAATTGCGGGCGCCATCTACTGAATCCTTACTTCACCCATCACGCTCAACGCAGGTACGGTAGTCACGCGTCCGGATCAATCATGAAAAGCAATGGCAACTAACTCGCCTCTTCAGTCCAGTCCAGCATCAATAGATCCCGGGGGTCGCACCAACAAAGACAATGAATACATGGTTGGGCAGGCAGTAACCCGCAGCAGGAAGCACGGCGCGCGCGCGCGCGGTATGTACAGTGGCGTGGCTACAGGTAGGAGGTGCATGGAGTATGTACAGCGAGCGGCACCACACCGTGCGGCACAACGCAACAAGAAGCCCACACGGGCCCATATGTACACGAGAGAGAAATGAATAGCAAAGACCTAAGCACAAACTGCTGCATGATGAAGAGAAGAGAAGACTGGGATCAATGTCGAATCGAGAAAGCCATCAGCGTTGCGGCGCGCGCGCATGCTTTCGCACCTCACCCACTGGTGCTACCGTACTAGGGCTGGCACGTGAAGTGCCAGCACGCCGGGCCCACGCCCTTGTACCCGGCCTTGCAAGGCGTGTAGCACAGGCCCCCAGACTGCTCCTCGCCCGGGGCGCAGCCCAGCGGAAAGCCCACGCCATTGCCGTAGCTCTTCTTGAGGCAGCTCACGCCAGAGTCAACCATCCCGTCAGGGCACTGCGGCGAGCACACGCAGCAGCCAAAGGCGTAGAAGCCAGCCCGGCACTTGGGCTGCGGGCGCAACGAGGGCGGCAAGGCGGTGGGCGGGGACACAGGTAAGTATAGGTTGCTGATGCCACCGGACACGGAGAGGGATATGCAGGTACGTGTAGTACGTGCTCCCAATCAAAGGGCGGGAGTGACAGGGACCGCCGTGCATAGGCCGGGGACACAACACGGCAGCGCCAAAGCATGAACTCAGGTGCCGCCCTCCTGCCATGCACGTGCACGCGCCCTAATGCAGCCGCCACTCACATAGATGATGGCGCCCGACTGCTCGCAGCCGGTCGAGGGGTTGTCCCTCTGGCACCGCGCCCAGGCAGCATCCAGGTTGAAGCCGTCGCCAAACTTCCACGGGTAGCCGGCGCCGCGACCGTAGGCGGCGGGCTTGGGGCAGTCCACAGCCGTGGTGCCGTAGCCGGCGGGGCAAGACGACTGCCAGCACACAGGGCCCACAGCGGTGAAGCCGGAACGGCAGGGAGGGTAGCACAGCAGGCCGTTGGGGTCCCGGACAGTGCCGGGCGGGCAGGTGCTGATGGGGCGACCCACGCCGCGCCCGTACACGCCCACGCAGTACGACTGGCCGTTGATGACCAGCGTCACGCGGAAGTCCGACTCCGTGTGCTTCTTGGTCAGCAGGACCGCGGCGCGAGCGCCCAGCGAAGGCACACCAAACTGGCGTGTGATGTCGGCCGCAATACTGAAGCTGCCGTCAATCTCAATGCGCACCGCCGCGCCCACCGCGTCCACCTGCACCGCCAGGCTGCCCGTGCCCGTGAAGGAGATGATGGGCGACAGCAGCGAGCCCAGGCCCGGCGCGTTCTGCAGCACGCTGGAGATGTCGTTGGTGCCGGACGCGTACAGCACGTACTGGAACAGGAAGTCGGAGGCGGAGCGGAAGCGCCACAGCACGTTCTGGCCCAGGTCGGCCAGGCCGCGCAGGTCAATGGTCAGCAGGTTAGCGATGGTCAGCACGGGGCCGCGCGCGTTGGTGGTGACGACCACCTCCTTGGTGCCGCCCACGTTGGTGGACACGCCCACGTCGGCGTCGGCGTCCAGGGCGATGCTGGCGAGCGTGGGGCCGCCATCCCCAGCCGACACATCCAGGCCCCACGTCACGCGGCCGCCCACCAGCAAGTTGACGGGCCGAGTCACGTCCGCCAGCGCGCCGGGCTGGTGGCGCCTGTGAGCGCGAGTGGGCGAGGGCGAATGGAAGCGTGACAAAGAGAGAGAGTGCGCGCATTCGTGTGTGTGAAGACGAGACCGAGGATGCACGAAGAAGGCTCGGTCTCGTGCGTTGTTCCTGTGTTTGCTTGGTCCCTCAGGCCCGACCGAAAGAGAGTGTCCCCTCTGGAGCGCCCTCCTCCCCCTCCCTACCACCGCGGCTAGCTACTCACTGGGCCCAGTCGTACTGCCAGGCGTTGTGCACCAGCACGCTCAGGAAGCTGGAGTTGAAGTTGGAGCCGTAGCTGAAGCCCGCGCGAAGCAGCGAGAAAGTGAACTGGCCCACCTCGGTCGTGATGGGCGGGGTGCTGAAGCCCTGTTTGCACGTGACAAGCAAGGACAAACAGGTTCACGTTGTGTGAGTTGAGGCGCAGCCACCAAGTACACCAAGGAGGGCATGGAGCGAGCGATGGACAAGCCACCGTGGCGCCCGCCCACAACCTCGCCCCTCTGCACTCCACCCCATCCCCTCCCCTCACAGCTAGTTAACAAGGTCCTCACGTTGAAGCCCAGGATGTAGGTGTTCTCGCAGGGGTTGATGGCGGCGCACAACGACAGCTTGGTCAGCGCCAGCCACGCCTGCTGCTTGGACGCCTCATCGCTGTTGCCCACGCCCGAGGAAGACCCGCCGCCCGCCTTGGCGATCTCCAGCAGGTTGCCGATGAGCTCGGTGGTGGCCACGCCCAGCACGTACTGCGAGTTGGGCTGCACGTTGGAGGCGATGTTGGCGCAGGCGGTGTCCAGGCCGTCCAGACCGCTGTGGTAGGCGCCAATCTCAGCGCCCGTGAACACCGGCAGGCGGGCGTTCTGGGCCATGGCGTAGCCGGCCAGCGTGCCCAGACGCAGGTTGTCAAACAGGTTGCCGGCGGCACCGCCGCTGGAGCCCAGCGCGGGAAGCTGCTGCAGCGCCGACATGAAGCTGCCCACGATGGGCGGGTTGGGGATGCGGCTCACAAAGTCGCGCGCGTCCTTCAGGCAAGCCAGGCTGCCGTCAAACGCCGGGCCGGGAGGAGGTGGGGGAGGCGGAGAGGGAGGGAGAGGGGACGGGGACGGGGACAGAGGCTGAGGGGACGGAGGAGCGGGTGAGGGAGAGGGCGGCGCGGGGCTGGGAGGTGCGGGAGGAGAGGGGCTGGGGGGCTGCGGAGGGGAGCCGAGATCATGGTGGCAGGGAGTCACCACCACGCCGGCAGCGACGCCACCGTAGACAGGGATGGGGACGGAGGCGGTAACGCCGGTGCCGGCGTCAATGGTGTCTGCGATCAAGCCAGTCAGCGGCTGGCCCTGCTGCTGCTTGAGAGCACGGCCCACGCCCAGAGAGCGAGCCCAAGCGCCTGCGTGGGTAGGCCAGCACAGCCAACGCACAGGCGGGTAAGTGGCGCGTACAGCAGTTGAGCCCATGGAGCACTGGAACGTGGCGCCGTGCGGGTGCGGTCGACAGGTCTCCTTGCATGTCTCCATCCGTCCTCACCTGAGCCACCCATCAGCCCCAGAACCAACAGCGCCACGAGCATCAGAGCCCGACACACGGCGGAGCTGGCTGGGCCTGGGCCGCGGCTGCGGCGAGCCCGAACGCGACTGCCCATGGCGAACACGCTTCAAGGGGGGGAGCGCGGTCTGCAGCAGCCTGCGGGGGCGAGGAGGCGGTGTTGGCACACTTCCCAGTGATGCGGGTGGGTGCTTCACCGTCTAATGGCTGCACATACATAAGACTACTATATGTTGACAAGCAGTCAAACAACAACTTCAAGGCGGCCTGGACTCTTGACACTTCGCGCCATGCCGACAGACGGTGACAACTTGCCTCGCGAGTTTTGACGAGCCCAGGTTAAGCGTGTGTGCAGGTATATAGGATATGTAGAGGTGTTCTTGACGGGCCTTAAAAAGCGAGGCTCGGCAGAGCTCGGCTGTAAAGCAGTCAACTGCCGGGTCAATTTGAGCGCGAACAGGAGCGAGGTGCCTCTTGTTTGCCATGATGCCGGACTGCAAGGCCTTTATATAGATAGGTTTACTCGAAGAGTGGCTAGCTGTACTTGCCGGCGCGCAAGAGGCGGGGGGCTCGACCTCGACGCGGGCGGCGAGAAGGCCTGCATGGGCGCCGCGATCGACGCGCCACGCTGCCCGTTCTGCCCCCGCCGCTTCCCCTCCAGCTCCCGGCCGAGCTGTGCATGCGCATTGCAGTTATGCGCACATACACAGAGTGTTGAACACGTCATGGTGTTTTGGCACGACGCGGATGCGGGCGCCAGCCACACGCGAGGCGCAGCGGTTAGAACGGGCGACATGCCGACATTCGACGGGTGACTGAGTGGTTGATCACCCTACTGCCCTAATAGCTGCTAGGCGCAACTGCAATACTGTGACGGATGTGATCTTGTAGCGCTGGTGCGTAATGCTTACAAGTCTGGTGCAACCGCGCGACGAGCACTCGCACGCCATGAACCCTTGTGCTCTAGTCCAGTGCGCGCCCGCCAGCAGTGCCCGCGCCAGGAGGCAAGCTTGCCTGCCTGCCTGCGTCAGACACCCGGTTTGCTCTTCGGGACAGCAGCCCATTCACATCCCGTTTGATAGGCATCGATGGCCCGGGGCTCGCATCTTCCTAGCTAGGGGCTATCGCCTGCCAAGGGCAGGGCTGCCTTCTCCCACGCACGGGTGCCCTGCACGGCGGCACCCCTGCCTTCTCGCATCGAACGGACACGTCCACGCCGTTGACCTGACGACACGCAGGGCCAAAGGCCCGAGAAGTGCCATCATTAGCGCTTTGGGGGCCGACACGCAAGGGGGGCCGACACGCAAGGGCCAAGGGGTGAAGAGGACAGAGTGGGAGAGGAGTCTGCAAAGGGCGAACGGGCAGGGGGGCACCGGGGGGCCCGCGCACGTGGGGCCCTACCATCCATTCGTGCCATAAAAATCCAGGCGCTGCACTGCGCACGCGGCCCTGCACTAGTGGTGCTGCGCTTCGCCTGCCGGCGCCGCAGCGGCGCTGGCTGTTGTGCTGGGATCGGGACATTGGGGCCCGCTTGGTGTTTTGCGTGCGGTGCTCCACCGCCGCCCCTTCGTGTCCGCAGCTTCGTAAACCTTGCCTCCAGTGACCTGTCCCACCTCAGCCCCCTTGAGGTGTGCGGTGCTGCAGGCCTTGTTACGCGCCTGGAGTACTCAAGCCGCGGCCATCCTGGCGGCGCGTTTTCCATTCGGTGGTAGGCAGGGATCTGTGGATCTGCATGTTACACCGTTGCTTGAGACAAACCGACAGAAACGAACCGCACGCATGTGTGGGGCGGGGCGACCGAGCGCAACAAAAGCAAGCACGCAAGGATCCACACGCGCTATCAACAGGCGCCACAGCAGCCAGAAGCAACTACACGTTGGCCCTTCAACTGCCAACTAACGCGCCCGCAAGCTAGGTATGTTCATGTGGCATGCGTGTTGTGTGCGGCTAGCGGATGAATGGCGGCTATGATGCTAGCCCGCAAGGCTATTGAGGCATGACGTGCATGTATGTGCGTGAGAGGGATGCGGCCACTCGGCTGTGAATTGCGGGCGCCATCTACTGAATCCTTACTTCACCCATCACGCTCAACGCAGGTACGGTAGTCACGCGTCCGGATCAATCATGAAAAGCAATGGCAACTAACTCGCCTCTTCAGTCCAGTCCAGCATCAATAGATCCCGGGGGTCGCACCAACAAAGACAATGAATACATGGTTGGGCAGGCAGTAACCCGCAGCAGGAAGCACGGCGCGCGCGCGCGCGGTATGTACAGTGGCGTGGCTACAGGTAGGAGGTGCATGGAGTATGTACAGCGAGCGGCACCACACCGTGCGGCACAACGCAACAAGAAGCCCACACGGGCCCATATGTACACGAGAGAGAAATGAATAGCAAAGACCTAAGCACAAACTGCTGCATGATGAAGAGAAGAGAAGACTGGGATCAATGTCGAATCGAGAAAGCCATCAGCGTTGCGGCGCGCGCGCATGCTTTCGCACCTCACCCACTGGTGCTACCGTACTAGGGCTGGCACGTGAAGTGCCAGCACGCCGGGCCCACGCCCTTGTACCCGGCCTTGCAAGGCGTGTAGCACAGGCCCCCAGACTGCTCCTCGCCCGGGGCGCAGCCCAGCGGAAAGCCCACGCCATTGCCGTAGCTCTTCTTGAGGCAGCTCACGCCAGAGTCAACCATCCCGTCAGGGCACTGCGGCGAGCACACGCAGCAGCCAAAGGCGTAGAAGCCAGCCCGGCACTTGGGCTGCGGGCGCAACGAGGGCGGCAAGGCGGTGGGCGGGGACACAGGTAAGTATAGGTTGCTGATGCCACCGGACACGGAGAGGGATATGCAGGTACGTGTAGTACGTGCTCCCAATCAAAGGGCGGGAGTGACAGGGACCGCCGTGCATAGGCCGGGGACACAACACGGCAGCGCCAAAGCATGAACTCAGGTGCCGCCCTCCTGCCATGCACGTGCACGCGCCCTAATGCAGCCGCCACTCACATAGATGATGGCGCCCGACTGCTCGCAGCCGGTCGAGGGGTTGTCCCTCTGGCACCGCGCCCAGGCAGCATCCAGGTTGAAGCCGTCGCCAAACTTCCACGGGTAGCCGGCGCCGCGACCGTAGGCGGCGGGCTTGGGGCAGTCCACAGCCGTGGTGCCGTAGCCGGCGGGGCAAGACGACTGCCAGCACACAGGGCCCACAGCGGTGAAGCCGGAACGGCAGGGAGGGTAGCACAGCAGGCCGTTGGGGTCCCGGACAGTGCCGGGCGGGCAGGTGCTGATGGGGCGACCCACGCCGCGCCCGTACACGCCCACGCAGTACGACTGGCCGTTGATGACCAGCGTCACGCGGAAGTCCGACTCCGTGTGCTTCTTGGTCAGCAGGACCGCGGCGCGAGCGCCCAGCGAAGGCACACCAAACTGGCGTGTGATGTCGGCCGCAATACTGAAGCTGCCGTCAATCTCAATGCGCACCGCCGCGCCCACCGCGTCCACCTGCACCGCCAGGCTGCCCGTGCCCGTGAAGGAGATGATGGGCGACAGCAGCGAGCCCAGGCCCGGCGCGTTCTGCAGCACGCTGGAGATGTCGTTGGTGCCGGACGCGTACAGCACGTACTGGAACAGGAAGTCGGAGGCGGAGCGGAAGCGCCACAGCACGTTCTGGCCCAGGTCGGCCAGGCCGCGCAGGTCAATGGTCAGCAGGTTAGCGATGGTCAGCACGGGGCCGCGCGCGTTGGTGGTGACGACCACCTCCTTGGTGCCGCCCACGTTGGTGGACACGCCCACGTCGGCGTCGGCGTCCAGGGCGATGCTGGCGAGCGTGGGGCCGCCATCCCCAGCCGACACATCCAGGCCCCACGTCACGCGGCCGCCCACCAGCAAGTTGACGGGCCGAGTCACGTCCGCCAGCGCGCCGGGCTGGTGGCGCCTGTGAGCGCGAGTGGGCGAGGGCGAATGGAAGCGTGACAAAGAGAGAGAGTGCGCGCATTCGTGTGTGTGAAGACGAGACCGAGGATGCACGAAGAAGGCTCGGTCTCGTGCGTTGTTCCTGTGTTTGCTTGGTCCCTCAGGCCCGACCGAAAGAGAGTGTCCCCTCTGGAGCGCCCTCCTCCCCCTCCCTACCACCGCGGCTAGCTACTCACTGGGCCCAGTCGTACTGCCAGGCGTTGTGCACCAGCACGCTCAGGAAGCTGGAGTTGAAGTTGGAGCCGTAGCTGAAGCCCGCGCGCAGCAGCGAGAAAGTGAACTGGCCCACCTCGGTCGTGATGGGCGGGGTGCTGAAGCCCTGTTTGCACGTGACAAGCAAGGACAAACAGGTTCACGTTGTGTGAGTTGAGGCGCAGCCACCAAGTACACCAAGGAGGGCATGGAGCGAGCGATGGACAAGCCACCGTGGCGCCCGCCCACAACCTCGCCCCTCTGCACTCCACCCCACCCCCTCCCCTCACAGCTAGTTAACAAGGTCCTCACGTTGAAGCCCAGGATGTAGGTGTTCTCGCAGGGGTTGATGGCGGCGCACAACGACAGCTTGGTCAGCGCCAGCCACGCCTGCTGCTTGGACGCCTCATCGCTGTTGCCCACGCCCGAGGAAGACCCGCCGCCCGCCTTGGCGATCTCCAGCAGGTTGCCGATGAGCTCGGTGGTGGCCACGCCCAGCACGTACTGCGAGTTGGGCTGCACGTTGGAGGCGATGTTGGCGCAGGCGGTGTCCAGGCCGTCCAGACCGCTGTGGTAGGCGCCAATCTCAGCGCCCGTGAACACCGGCAGGCGGGCGTTCTGGGCCATGGCGTAGCCGGCCAGCGTGCCCAGACGCAGGTTGTCAAACAGGTTGCCGGCGGCACCGCCGCTGGAGCCCAGCGCGGGAAGCTGCTGCAGCGCCGACATGAAGCTGCCCACGATGGGCGGGTTGGGGATGCGGCTCACAAAGTCGCGCGCGTCCTTCAGGCAAGCCAGGCTGCCGTCAAACGCCGGGCCGGGAGGAGGTGGGGGAGGCGGAGAGGGAGGGAGAGGGGACGGGGACGGGGACAGAGGCTGAGGGGACGGAGGAGCGGGTGAGGGAGAGGGCGGCGCGGGGCTGGGAGGTGCGGGAGGAGAGGGGCTGGGGGGCTGCGGAGGGGAGCCGAGATCATGGTGGCAGGGAGTCACCACCACGCCGGCAGCGACGCCACCGTAGACAGGGATGGGGACGGAGGCGGTAACGCCGGTGCCGGCGTCAATGGTGTCTGCGATCAAGCCAGTCAGCGGCTGGCCCTGCTGCTGCTTGAGAGCACGGCCCACGCCCAGAGAGCGAGCCCAAGCGCCTGCGTGGGTAGGCCAGCACAGCCAACGCACAGGCGGGTAAGTGGCGCGTACAGCAGTTGAGCCCATGGAGCACTGGAACGTGGCGCCGTGCGGGTGCGGTCGACAGGTCTCCTTGCATGTCTCCATCCGTCCTCACCTGAGCCACCCATCAGCCCCAGAACCAACAGCGCCACGAGCATCAGAGCCCGACACACGGCGGAGCTGGCTGGGCCTGGGCCGCGGCTGCGGCGAGCCCGAACGCGACTGCCCATGGCGAACACGCTTCAAGGGGGGGAGCGCGGTCTGCAGCAGCCTGCGGGGGCGAGGAGGCGGTGTTGGCACACTTCCCAGTGATGCGGGTGGGTGCTTCACCGTCTAATTGCTGCACATACATAAGACTACTATATGTTGACAAGCAGTCAAACAACAACTTCAAGGCGGCCTGGACTCTTGACACTTCGCGCCATGCCGACAGACGGTGACAACTTGCCTCGCGAGTTTTGACGAGCCCAGGTTAAGCGTGTGTGCAGGTATATAGGATATGTAGAGGTGTTCTTGACGGGCCTTAAAAAGCGAGGCTCGGCAGAGCTCGGCTGTAAAGCAGTCAACTGCCGGGTCAATTTGAGCGCGAACAGGAGCGAGGTGCCTCTTGTTTGCCATGATGCCGGACTGCAAGGCCTTTATATAGATAGGTTTACTCGAAGAGTGGCTAGCTGTACTTGCCGGCGCGCAAGAGGCGGGGGGCTCGACCTCGACGCGGGCGGCGAGAAGGCCTGCATGGGCGCCGCGATCGACGCGCCACGCTGCCCGTTCTGCCCCCGCCGCTTCCCCTCCAGCTCCCGGCCGAGCTGTGCATGCGCATTGCAGTTATGCGCACATACACAGAGTGTTGAACACGTCATGGTGTTTTGGCACGACGCGGATGCGGGCGCCAGCCACACGCGAGGCGCAGCGGTTAGAACGGGCGACATGCCGACATTCGACGGGTGACTGAGTGGTTGATCACCCTACTGCCCTAATAGCTGCTAGGCGCAACTGCAATACTGTGACGGATGTGATCTTGTAGCGCTGGTGCGTAATGCTTACAAGTCTGGTGCAACCGCGCGACGAGCACTCGCACGCCACGAACCCTTGTGCCCTAGTCCAGTGCGCGCCCGCCAGCAGTGCCCGCGCCAGGAGGCAAGCTTGCCTGCCTGCCTGCGTCAGACACCTGGTTTGCTCTTCGGGACAGCAGCCCATTCACATCCCGTTTGATAGGCATCGATGGCCCGGGGCTCGCATCTTCCTAGCTAGGGGCTATCGCCTGCCAAGGGCAGGGCTGCCTTCTCCCACGCACGGGTGCCCTGCACGGCGGCACCCCTGCCTTCTCGCATCGAACGGACACGTCCACGCCGTTGACCTGACGACACGCAGGGCCAAAGGCCCGAGAAGTGCCATCATTAGCGCTTTGGGGGCCGACACGCAAGGGGGGCCGACACGCAAGGGCCAAGGGGTGAAGAGGACAGAGTGGGAGAGGAGTCTGCAAAGGGCGAACGGGCAGGGGGGCACCGCCGCACCGGGGGGCCCGCGCACGTGGGGCCCTACCATCCATTCGTGCCATAAAAATCCAGGCGCTGCACTGCGCACGCGGCCCTGCACTAGTGGTGCTGCGCTTCGCCTGCCGGCGCCGCAGCGGCGCTGGCTGTTGTGCTGGGATCGGGACATTGGGGCCCGCTTGGTGTTTTGCGTGCGGTGCTCCACCGCCGCCCCTTCGTGTCCGCAGCTTCGTAAACCTTGCCTCCAGTGACCTGTCCCACCTCAGCCCCCTTGAGGTGTGCGGTGCTGCAGGCCTTGTTACGCGCCTGGAGTACTCAAGCCGCGGCCATCCTGGCGGCGCGTTTTCCATTCGGTGGTAGGCAGGGATCTGTGGATCTGCATGTTACACCGTTGCTTGAGACAAACCGACAGAAACGAACCGCACGCATGTGTGGGGCGGGGCGACCGAGCGCAACAAAAGCAAGCACGCAAGGATCCACACGCGCTATCAACAGGCGCCACAGCAGCCAGAAGCAACTACACGTTGGCCCTTCAACTGCCAACTAACGCGCCCGCAAGCTAGGTATGTTCATGTGGCATGCGTGTTGTGTGCGGCTAGCGGATGAATGGCGGCTATGATGCTAGCCCGCAAGGCTATTGAGGCATGACGTGCATGTATGTGCGTGAGAGGGATGCGGCCACTCGGCTGTGAATTGCGGGCGCCATCTACTGAATCCTTACTTCACCCATCACGCTCAACGCAGGTACGGTAGTCACGCGTCCGGATCAATCATGAAAAGCAATGGCAACTAACTCGCCTCTTCAGTCCAGTCCAGCATCAATAGATCCCGGGGGTCGCACCAACAAAGACAATGAATACATGGTTGGGCAGGCAGTAACCCGCAGCAGGAAGCACGGCGCGCGCGCGCGCGGTATGTACAGTGGCGTGGCTACAGGTAGGAGGTGCATGGAGTATGTACAGCGAGCGGCACCACACCGTGCGGCACAACGCAACAAGAAGCCCACACGGGCCCATATGTACACGAGAGAGAAATGAATAGCAAAGACCTAAGCACAAACTGCTGCATGATGAAGAGAAGAGAAGACTGGGATCAATGTCGAATCGAGAAAGCCATCAGCGTTGCGGCGCGCGCGCATGCTTTCGCACCTCACCCACTGGTGCTACCGTACTAGGGCTGGCACGTGAAGTGCCAGCACGCCGGGCCCACGCCCTTGTACCCGGCCTTGCAAGGCGTGTAGCACAGGCCCCCAGACTGCTCCTCGCCCGGGGCGCAGCCCAGCGGAAAGCCCACGCCATTGCCGTAGCTCTTCTTGAGGCAGCTCACGCCAGAGTCAACCATCCCGTCAGGGCACTGCGGCGAGCACACGCAGCAGCCAAAGGCGTAGAAGCCAGCCCGGCACTTGGGCTGCGGGCGCAACGAGGGCGGCAAGGCGGTGGGCGGGGACACAGGTAGGTATAGGTTGCTGATGCCACCGGACACGGAGAGGGATATGCAGGTACGTGTAGTACGTGCTCCCAATCAAAGGGCGGGAGTGACAGGGACCGCCGTGCATAGGCCGGGGACACAACACGGCAGCGCCAAAGCATGAACTCAGGTGCCGCCCTCCTGCCATGCACGTGCACGCGCCCTAATGCAGCCGCCACTCACATAGATGATGGCGCCCGACTGCTCGCAGCCGGTCGAGGGGTTGTCCCTCTGGCACCGCGCCCAGGCAGCATCCAGGTTGAAGCCGTCGCCAAACTTCCACGGGTAGCCGGCGCCGCGACCGTAGGCGGCGGGCTTGGGGCAGTCCATAGCCGTGGTGCCGTAGCCGGCGGGGCAAGACGACTGCCAGCACACAGGGCCCACAGCGGTGAAGCCGGAACGGCAGGGAGGGTAGCACAGCAGGCCGTTGGGGTCCCGGACAGTGCCGGGCGGGCAGGTGCTGATGGGGCGACCCACGCCGCGCCCGTACACGCCCACGCAGTACGACTGGCCGTTGATGACCAGCGTCACGCGGAAGTCCGACTCCGTGTGCTTCTTGGTCAGCAGGACCGCGGCGCGAGCGCCCAGCGAAGGCACACCAAACTGGCGTGTGATGTCGGCCGCAATACTGAAGCTGCCGTCAATCTCAATGCGCACCGCCGCGCCCACCGCGTCCACCTGCACCGCCAGGCTGCCCGTGCCCGTGAAGGAGATGATGGGCGACAGCAGCGAGCCCAGGCCCGGCGCGTTCTGCAGCACGCTGGAGATGTCGTTGGTGCCGGACGCGTACAGCACGTACTGGAACAGGAAGTCGGAGGCGGAGCGGAAGCGCCACAGCACGTTCTGGCCCAGGTCGGCCAGGCCGCGCAGGTCAATGGTCAGCAGGTTAGCGATGGTCAGCACGGGGCCGCGCGCGTTGGTGGTGACGACCACCTCCTTGGTGCCGCCCACGTTGGTGGACACGCCCACGTCGGCGTCGGCGTCCAGGGCGATGCTGGCGAGCGTGGGGCCGCCATCCCCAGCCGACACATCCAGGCCCCACGTCACGCGGCCGCCCACCAGCAAGTTGACGGGCCGAGTCACGTCCGCCAGCGCGCCGGGCTGGTGGCGCCTGTGAGCGCGAGTGGGCGAGGGCGAATGGAAGCGTGACAAAGAGAGAGAGTGCGCGCATTCGTGTGTGTGAAGACGAGACCGAGGATGCACGAAGAAGGCTCGGTCTCGTGCGTTGTTCCTGTGTTTGCTTGGTCCCTCAGGCCCGACCGAAAGAGAGTGTCCCCTCTGGAGCGCCCTCCTCCCCCTCCCTACCACCGCGGCTAGCTACTCACTGGGCCCAGTCGTACTGCCAGGCGTTGTGCACCAGCACGCTCAGGAAGCTGGAGTTGAAGTTGGAGCCGTAGCTGAAGCCCGCGCGCAGCAGCGAGAAAGTGAACTGGCCCACCTCGGTCGTGATGGGCGGGGTGCTGAAGCCCTGTTTGCACGTGACAAGCAAGGACAAACAGGTTCACGTTGTGTGAGTTGAGGCGCAGCCACCAAGTACACCAAGGAGGGCATGGAGCGAGCGATGGACAAGCCACCGTGGCGCCCGCCCACAACCTCGCCCCTCTGCACTCCACCCCACCCCCTCCCCTCACAGCTAGTTAACAAGGTCCTCACGTTGAAGCCCAGGATGTAG
The DNA here is from genome assembly GCA_016834605.1 of Chlamydomonas incerta. Lineage (NCBI taxonomy): Eukaryota > Viridiplantae > Chlorophyta > Chlorophyceae > Chlamydomonadales > Chlamydomonadaceae > Chlamydomonas > Chlamydomonas incerta. The sequence goes on along the minus strand of JAEHOC010000064.1, from coordinate 545,823 downwards.
GTGTTCTCGCAGGGGTTGATGGCGGCGCACAACGACAGCTTGGTCAGCGCCAGCCACGCCTGCTGCTTGGACGCCTCATCGCTGTTGCCCACGCCCGAGGAAGACCCGCCGCCCGCCTTGGCGATCTCCAGCAGGTTGCCGATGAGCTCGGTGGTGGCCACGCCCAGCACGTACTGCGAGTTGGGCTGCACGTTGGAGGCGATGTTGGCGCAGGCGGTGTCCAGGCCGTCCAGACCGCTGTGGTAGGCGCCAATCTCAGCGCCCGTGAACACCGGCAGGCGGGCGTTCTGGGCCATGGCGTAGCCGGCCAGCGTGCCCAGACGCAGGTTGTCAAACAGGTTGCCGGCGGCACCGCCGCTGGAGCCCAGCGCGGGAAGCTGCTGCAGCGCCGACATGAAGCTGCCCACGATGGGCGGGTTGGGGATGCGGCTCACAAAGTCGCGCGCGTCCTTCAGGCAAGCCAGGCTGCCGTCAAACGCCGGGCCGGGAGGAGGTGGGGGAGGCGGAGAGGGAGGGAGAGGGGACGGGGACGGGGACAGAGGCTGAGGGGACGGAGGAGCGGGTGAGGGAGAGGGCGGCGCGGGGCTGGGAGGTGCGGGAGGAGAGGGGCTGGGGGGCTGCGGAGGGGAGCCGAGATCATGGTGGCAGGGAGTCACCACCACGCCGGCAGCGACGCCACCGTAGACAGGGATGGGGACGGAGGCGGTAACGCCGGTGCCGGCGTCAATGGTGTCTGCGATCAAGCCAGTCAGCGGCTGGCCCTGCTGCTGCTTGAGAGCACGGCCCACGCCCAGAGAGCGAGCCCAAGCGCCTGCGTGGGTAGGCCAGCACAGCCAACGCACAGGCGGGTAAGTGGCGCGTACAGCAGTTGAGCCCATGGAGCACTGGAACGTGGCGCCGTGCGGGTGCGGTCGACAGGTCTCCTTGCATGTCTCCATCCGTCCTCACCTGAGCCACCCATCAGCCCCAGAACCAACAGCGCCACGAGGATCAGAGCCCGACACACGGCGGAGCTGGCTGGGCCTGGGCCGCGGCTGCGGCGAGCCCGAACGCGACTGCCCATGGCGAACACGCTTCAAGGGGGGGAGCGCGGTCTGCAGCAGCCTGCGGGGGCGAGGAGGCGGTGTTGGCACACTTCCCAGTGATGCGGGTGGGTGCTTCACCGTCTAATTGCTGCACATACATAAGACTACTATATGTTGACAAGCAGTCAAACAACAACTTCAAGGCGGCCTGGACTCTTGACACTTCGCGCCATGCCGACAGACGGTGACAACTTGCCTCGCGAGTTTTGACGAGCCCAGGTTAAGCGTGTGTGCAGGTATATAGGATATGTAGAGGTGTTCTTGACGGGCCTTAAAAAGCGAGGCTCGGCAGAGCTCGGCTGTAAAGCAGTCAACTGCCGGGTCAATTTGAGCGCGAACAGGAGCGAGGTGCCTCTTGTTTGCCATGATGCCGGACTGCAAGGCCTTTATATAGATAGGTTTACTCGAAGAGTGGCTAGCTGTACTTGCCGGCGCGCAAGAGGCGGGGGGCTCGACCTCGACGCGGGCGGCGAGAAGGCCTGCATGGGCGCCGCGATCGACGCGCCACGCTGCCCGTTCTGCCCCCGCCGCTTCCCCTCCAGCTCCCGGCCGAGCTGTGCATGCGCATTGCAGTTATGCGCACATACACAGAGTGTTGGAACACGTCATGGTGTTTTGGCACGACGCGGATGCGGGCGCCAGCCACACGCGAGGCGCAGCGGTTAGAACGGGCGACATGCCGACATTCGACGGGTGACTGAGTGGTTGATCACCCTACTGCCCTAATAGCTGCTAGGCGCAACTGCAATACTGTGACGGATGTGATCTTGTAGCGCTGGTGCGTAATGCTTACAAGTCTGGTGCAACCGCGCGACGAGCACTCGCACGCCACGAACCCTTGTGCCCTAGTCCAGTGCGCGCCCGCCAGCAGTGCCCGCGCCAGGAGGCAAGCTTGCCTGCCTGCCTGCGTCAGACACCCGGTTTGCTCTTCGGGACAGCAGCCCATTCACATCCCGTTTGATAGGCATCGATGGCCCGGGGCTCGCATCTTCCTAGCTAGGGGCTATCGCCTGCCAAGGGCAGGGCTGCCTTCTCCCACGCACGGGTGCCCTGCACGGCGGCACCCCTGCCTTCTCGCATCGAACGGACACGTCCACGCCGTTGACCTGACGACACGCAGGGCCAAAGGCCCGAGAAGTGCCATCATTAGCGCTTTGGGGGCCGACACGCAAGGGGGGCCGACACGCAAGGGGGGCCGACACGCAAGGGCCAAGGGGTGAAGAGGACAGAGTGGGAGAGGAGTCTGCAAAGGGCGAACGGGCAGGGGGGCACCGGGGGGCCCGCGCACGTGGGGCCCTACCATCCATTCGTGCCATAAAAATCCAGGCGCTGCACTGCGCACGCGGCCCTGCACTGGTGGTGCTGCGCTTCGCCTGCCGGCGCCGCAGCGGCGCTGGCTGTTGTGCTGGGATCGGGACATTGGGGCCCGCTTGGTGTTTTGCGTGCGGTGCTCCACCGCCGCCCCTTCGTGTCCGCAGCTTCGTAAACCTTACCTCCAGTGACCTGTCCCACCTCAGCCCCCTTGAGGTGTGCGGTGCTGCAGGCCTTGTTACGCGCCTGGAGTACTCAAGCCGCGGCCATCCTGGCGGCGCGTTTTCCATTCGGTGGTAGGCAGGGATCTGTGGATCTGCATGTTACACCGTTGCTTGAGACAAACCGACAGAAACGAACCGCACGCATGTGTGGGGCGGGGCGACCGAGCGCAACAAAAGCAAGCACGCAAGGATCCACACGCGCTATCAACAGGCGCCACAGCAGCCAGAAGCAACTACACGTTGGCCCTTCAACTGCCAACTAACGCGCCCGCAAGCTAGGTATGTTCATGTGGCATGCGTGTTGTGTGCGGCTAGCGGATGAATGGCGGCTATGATGCTAGCCCGCAAGGCTATTGAGGCATGACGTGCATGTATGTGCGTGAGAGGGATGCGGCCACTCGGCTGTGAATTGCGGGCGCCATCTACTGAATCCTTACTTCACCCATCACGCTCAACGCAGGTACGGTAGTCACGCGTCCGGATCAATCATGAAAAGCAATGGCAACTCGCCTCTTCAATCCAGTACAGTACCAATAGATCCTGGGGGCCGCACCAACAAAGACAATGAATACATGGTTGGGCAGGCAGTAACCCGCAGCAGGAAGAACGGCGCGCGCGTGCGCGGTATGTACAGTGGCGTGGCTACAGGTAGGAGGTGCATGGAGTATGTACAGCGAGCGGCACCACACCGTGCGGCACAACGCAACAAGAAGCCCACACGGGCCCATATGTACACGAGAGAGAAATGAATAGCAAAGACCTAAGCACAAACTGCTGCATGATGAAGAGAAGAGAAGACTGGGATCAATGTCGAATCGAGAAAGCCATCAGCGTTGCGGCGCGCGCGCATGCTTTCGCACCTCACCCACTGGTGCTACCGTACTAGGGCTGGCACGTGAAGTGCCAGCACGCCGGGCCCACGCCCTTGTACCCGGCCTTGCAAGGCGTGTAGCACAGGCCCCCAGACTGCTCCTCGCCCGGGGCGCAGCCCAGCGGAAAGCCCACGCCATTGCCGTAGCTCTTCTTGAGGCAGCTCACGCCAGAGTCAACCATCCCGTCAGGGCACTGCGGCGAGCACACGCAGCAGCCAAAGGCGTAGAAGCCAGCCCGGCACTTGGGCTGCGGGCGCAACGAGGGCGGCAAGGCGGTGGGCGGGGACACAGGTAGGTATAGGTTGCTGATGCCACCGGACACGGAGAGGGATATGCAGGTACGTGTAGTACGTGCTCCCAATCAAAGGGCGGGAGTGACAGGGACCGCCGTGCATAGGCCGGGGACACAACACGGCAGCGCCAAAGCATGAACTCAGGTGCCGCCCTCCTGCCATGCACGTGCACGCGCCCTAATGCAGCCGCCACTCACATAGATGATGGCGCCCGACTGCTCGCAGCCGGTCGAGGGGTTGTCCCTCTGGCACCGCGCCCAGGCAGCATCCAGGTTGAAGCCGTCGCCAAACTTCCACGGGTAGCCGGCGCCGCGACCGTAGGCGGCGGGCTTGGGGCAGTCCACAGCCGTGGTGCCGTAGCCGGCGGGGCAAGACGACTGCCAGCACACAGGGCCCACAGCGGTGAAGCCGGAACGGCAGGGAGGGTAGCACAGCAGGCCGTTGGGGTCCCGGACAGTGCCGGGCGGGCAGGTGCTGATGGGGCGACCCACGCCGCGCCCGTACACGCCCACGCAGTACGACTGGCCGTTGATGACCAGCGTCACGCGGAAGTCCGACTCCGTGTGCTTCTTGGTCAGCAGGACCGCGGCGCGAGCGCCCAGCGAAGGCACACCAAACTGGCGTGTGATGTCGGCCGCAATACTGAAGCTGCCGTCAATCTCAATGCGCACCGCCGCGCCCACCGCGTCCACCTGCACCGCCAGGCTGCCCGTGCCCGTGAAGGAGATGATGGGCGACAGCAGCGAGCCCAGGCCCGGCGCGTTCTGCAGCACGCTGGAGATGTCGTTGGTGCCGGACGCGTACAGCACGTACTGGAACAGGAAGTCGGAGGCGGAGCGGAAGCGCCACAGCACGTTCTGGCCCAGGTCGGCCAGGCCGCGCAGGTCAACGGTCAGCAGGTTAGCGATGGTCAGCACGGGGCCGCGCGCGTTGGTGGTGACGACCACCTCCTTGGTGCCGCCCACGTTGGTGGACACGCCCACGTCGGCGTCGGCGTCCAGGGCGATGCTGGCGAGCGTGGGGCCGCCATCCCCAGCCGACACATCCAGGCCCCACGTCACGCGGCCGCCCACCAGCAAGTTGACGGGCCGAGTCACGTCCGCCAGCGCGCCGGGCTGGTGGCGCCTGTGAGCGCGAGTGGGCGAGGGCGAATGGAAGCGTGACAAAGAGAGAGAGTGCGCGCATTCGTGTGTGTGAAGACGAGACCGAGGATGCACGAAGAAGGCTCGGTCTCGTGCGTTGTTCCTGTGTTTGCTTGGTCCCTCAGGCCCGACCGAAAGAGAGTGTCCCCTCTGGAGCGCCCTCCTCCCCCTCCCTACCACCGCGGCTAGCTACTCACTGGGCCCAGTCGTACTGCCAGGCGTTGTGCACCAGCACGCTCAGGAAGCTGGAGTTGAAGTTGGAGCCGTAGCTGAAGCCCGCGCGCAGCAGCGAGAAAGTGAACTGGCCCACCTCGGTCGTGATGGGCGGGGTGCTGAAGCCCTGTTTGCACGTGACAAGCAAGGACAAACAGGTTCACGTTGTGTGAGTTGAGGCGCAGCCACCAAGTACACCAAGGAGGGCATGGAGCGAGCGATGGACAAGCCACCGTGGCGCCCGCCCACAACCTCGCCCCTCTGCACTCCACCCCACCCCCTCCCCTCACAGCTAGTTAACAAGGTCCTCACGTTGAAGCCCAGGATGTAGGTGTTCTCGCAGGGGTTGATGGCGGCGCACAACGACAGCTTGGTCAGCGCCAGCCACGCCTGCTGCTTGGACGCCTCATCGCTGTTGCCCACGCCCGAGGAAGACCCGCCGCCCGCCTTGGCGATCTCCAGCAGGTTGCCGATGAGCTCGGTGGTGGCCACGCCCAGCACGTACTGCGAGTTGGGCTGCACGTTGGAGGCGATGTTGGCGCAGGCGGTGTCCAGGCCGTCCAGACCGCTGTGGTAGGCGCCAATCTCAGCGCCCGTGAACACCGGCAGGCGGGCGTTCTTTATGTGTGTGTGGTTACAGAGCGGTGCGCACGTTCTTGCGTGCCTTCCTGCTGCGTGTAAACCGGAGGCCCGGGCCGGGGTGACCCTTATAACGCCAGTGCATGATTGTCCTATTTATTGTTCTCCCCTTGCAAGGGGGACTTCCCTACTTCTATGCTCCCAGATGGAGCTGAGTAATGCAGCTAACTTGACAGGCTCAGATTTCAGCATCACTTCGCGCATGTTTAGGCTAAAGTCTAGGCCACTGCACGCTCGTAACTCGGTGTAGGCAGCACATTGCATCAGGACGTGGTGCTCATCCTCCACCTCATTGGCCGTACACAGTGGGCACGTCCTCTCCTCCCTAGGCCTCTCCCAGGCACGGTTCGCGGTGATTGGCCAGCAACATAAACGGAATCTCATCAAAAGCTTATGCTGTGCAACCGGTATGAATGCTCTACTGTGTTCGTGCAGGGTCGGCGGCGCGGACCCTAGTGCGCTTAGCCCCATCCAATGCTTGTGTTTGCACATGTGTATGCCGGGTTGCTTGCCGTCTGAAGGGAATGCGTGCGGGTCCGCTACCAGCCTCTCGTGCTCCCACGCCCTCGTCAAATGGCCCCTGAAGGTAGATAAGATAGGTCCATCGGGTAGGACCGTGCTTGCCCTCCACTCCTCTCTGGACTCGTGTGTGCCTGGCCAATGCCACGCGTCGACACCCTGTGCCGCCACAAAACGGAACAGCCGCGCGCACCACCCGTCTCCCATTGGATTCGCCCATGCCTCCCGTGCCTCGTCGACTAGTGCATCAAAAGCCAGACTTCTGTTTTGCGCGGAAATCCTATTGTAAAAACCCAAACATTGTTTGGCTATGAAAAAGTGCAGCGGCAGTTGGGCCAGCTCCGCAAACAGGAGACGGGCGTTCTGGGCCATGGCGTAGCCGGCCAGCGTGCCCAGACGCAGGTTGTCAAACAGGTTGCCGGCGGCACCGCCGCTGGAGCCCAGCGCGGGAAGCTGCTGCAGCGCCGACATGAAGCTGCCCACGATGGGCGGGTTGGGGATGCGGCTCACAAAGTCGCGCGCGTCCTTCAGGCAAGCCAGGCTGCCGTCAAACGCCGGGCCGGGAGGAGGTGGGGGAGGCGGAGAGGGAGGGAGAGGGGACGGGGACGGGGACAGAGGCTGAGGGGACGGAGGAGCGGGTGAGGGAGAGGGCGGCGCGGGGCTGGGAGGTGCGGGAGGAGAGGGGCTGGGGGGCTGCGGAGGGGAGCCGAGATCATGGTGGCAGGGAGTCACCACCACGCCGGCAGCGACGCCACCGTAGACAGGGATGGGGACGGAGGCGGTAACGCCGGTGCCGGCGTCAATGGTGTCTGCGATCAAGCCAGTCAGCGGCTGGCCCTGCTGCTGCTTGAGAGCACGGCCCACGCCCAGAGAGCGAGCCCAAGCGCCTGCGTGGGTAGGCCAGCACAGCCAACGCACAGGCGGGTAAGTGGCGCGTACAGCAGTTGAGCCCATGGAGCACTGGAACGTGGCGCCGTGCGGGTGCGGTCGACAGGTCTCCTTGCATGTCTCCATCCGTCCTCACCTGAGCCACCCATCAGCCCCAGAACCAACAGCGTGTCAGGTCAACGGCGCGTACGTGTTCATTTGTGTGTGTGTGGTTACAGAGCGGTGCGCACGTTCTTGCGTGCCTTCCTGCTGCGTGTAAACCGGAGGCCCGGGCCGGGGTGACCCTTATAACGCCAGTGCATGATTGTCCTATTTATTGTTCTCCCCTTGCAAGGGGGACTTCCCTACTTCTATGCTCCCAGATGGAGCTGAGTAATGCAGCTAACTTGACAGGCTCAGATTTCAGCATCACTTCGCGCATGTTTAGGCTAAAGTCTAGGCCACTGCACGCTCGTAACTCGGTGTAGGCAGCACATTGCATCAGGACGTGGTGCTCATCCTCCACCTCATTGGCCGTACACAGTGGGCACGTCCTCTCCTCCCTAGGCCTCTCCCAGGCACGGTTCGCGGTGATTGGCCAGCAACATAAACGGAATCTCATCAAAAGCTTATGCTGTGCAACCGGTATGAATGCTCTACTGTGTTCGTGCAGGGTCGGCGGCGCGGACCCTAGTGCGCTTAGCCCCATCCAATGCTTGTGTTTGCACATGTGTATGCCGGGTTGCTTGCCGTCTGAAGGGAATGCGTGCGGGTCCGCTACCAGCCTCTCGTGCTCCCACGCCCTCGTCAAATGGCCCCTGAAGGTAGATAAGATAGGTCCATCGGGTAGGACCGTGCTTGCCCTCCACTCCTCTCTGGACTCGTGTGTGCCTGGCCAATGCCACGCGTCGACACCCTGTGCCGCCACAAAACGGAACAGCCGCGCGCACCACCCGTCTCCCATTGGATTCGCCCATGCCTCCCGTGCCTCGTCGACTAGTGCATCAAAAGCCAGACTTCTGTTTTGCGCGGAAATCCTATTGTAAAAACCCAAACATTGTTTGGCTATGAAAAAGTGCAGCGGCAGTTGGGCCAGCTCCGCAAACAGGAGACGGTGTGACGGTTTGGCTGCTCCCACTGTCTGTCGCATGTATTGGACCTGCAGCTTTACGGCCTCGTCACGCAAACATGCCTCAAATGCGCCCTGTGCTAGGTTGTTCCTGTCATTCCTCCTGGGTGGCGGTCCTCCGTCTAGCATCTCTACTAGCACGTCGGGGCCCCATACCTCACATCCGTAGGTAAGGATGGATCGGATTTGCACGTCGAAACACCTCATGCGAATATCTGGTGCGAAAATGCGTAAACGGTTCAATCTAGTGTTAAGCCCGCACATGGCTCTCCTTGCTGACTCGCAGAGTGTCTCCCTGCAGCTGACGAAGGCCCTACCCGGACCGTACACTAGTCCAAGATAGCGCGCCTTGTCCACCGCAGGGATGGGCTGCCCTGCTAGCTTTAAACCCTGGCATCCGCTGTACACAGTGCTGGCCGTTACTTCGTTGGCTGCAAAAACCAGCCTCTCACACTTAGTAACGTTTGCCTTCATGCCAAAAGCTAGGCAGAACGTGTCTACTAATGATAGCAAGTGGCGCATCCGCTCAGGGGTGGTGGCCAGCAGGGAAACATCATCCGCGTACATCAGCAGTGACACCTTTTTGCCATTCATCTCAGGTGCACCTGTGGCTTCGTCCGTATCTTCCGAATCAATGTACTCTGCTAAGGTTTCTATAAAGAGGCCGAAAAGCTCTGTGCTAAGCGGGCAGCCCTGCTTGACCCCTTGCGTGGTTGCGAAGGGGGCACTGTGCTTACCCCCGGCCTTCACTACCATCATCACTCTCTCGTACGCTTTTTTCAAAGCCGCCAACATCTCACCCGTTACCCCGCGTTCCTCCAGTCTCATCCAAATTAATGGTCGTGGGACCTTGTCGAAAGCCTTTTCAAAATCAATTTGTACGACAATGAGGGGGGTGGTGGCGCCAGCACGCGTGTGCTTGTTGATGAGATGCCTTAGGACAAAAAGATGGTGCGTTGTGCCGTACTTCCTCCTGAATCCGGCCTGAGCCGTGTGCCTCCACTCAAACTCCTCCCCGGCATTCGCCAGCCTCTCTAGAAGGATCGATGCATAGCACTTTGCGAGGGCGCCCCCTACTGCAATGCCCCGGTAATTACCAGGCGCCTGCACGTCACCTTTCCGCTTGTAAATTGGTGTCAAAACAGTTGTAGTAAATTGCTCAGGATAAGCCCCTTCGCTCCAGATTTTATTAAACAACACGTGCACCAGCGGTGCAACTCTATTGAGTGCCGGTGTCGGCGGTTCAGTGGTGGGGTCGCCCGGTTTTACCGCGTACTTGTAGCACTCAGACGGTACCTTCTCTAAGCCAGCTGCCTTGCCGTTGGGCAGCCTTGCTAGTGCGCGTGTTACCTCATCAAGGGTAATCTCGCTATTCAACATCTCGTGCAGACACGTACGGTCAGCCGCAAAAAGATCTTCGGACATCCTCCCACCCGAACCCAAAATGTAGTGGGCGGCTGCTGGGCATCCCCCGCCTGCGCCGTCGTTTAGTAGGGTCGCAAAATGATCCCGAAACCCATCGGCCGTGACTGGGCACTGCTCCTTAGTCCGTCCCTCAATCATCCTCCACAGCAGTCGGGCGTCTGCGCGGCAGCGTGCCACCTTCTCCCTCATCTCCTGGGTGTCGTGCGCGGCCCTGGCCCTTCGCTTCGCCCGGTCATAGGATGCCCTGGCTGCGCGGAAGTTTTGCCACACCTCTCCTTCTCGTACCACTGGACAACCCAGCGCTAGCTTTGCTTGCACAAACACCGTACGCGCCGCAGCACACTCTTCGTTCCACCATGGAGTCTCCTGCTCCCGTAGGTTGGCCGGTCGTGTGGGACCGAAAGCCTTTTCTAATGCATCGTACAAACATGTGCCTAAGGCTTCGACCGCTTCGGTGGTGCTGATGCCACCCTCCTCCGCGCAAAGTGCCACCTTAATCTGTTCGATTTTCCCTACAACTGGCGAACCGTCCGCCTTGAACAAGCCACTGAACAAGTGCTTCTTCTGTACGTCAAACTCTGTGCGCTTCTTTGCGGGGCGTGTGCGGCTTGCTGTGGCTTCCTGCCCTTCGACCTCCAAGCCCAGTGTCAACGTGACCGGCCGATGATCACTCGCTTCCTTCAATTCGCCGTGCCTCCACTTTAGAATCTCGCCCACTTTCAAAGCCACCACCTTCGGGAATAGGGTCGGTGACGCCACACAGAGATCAATCATGCTGCCACCTGCGTCGCCCTTTGGGAAAGTAATGTGACCTGCTGCATCTCCCGGCGCCCTTCCGTTCAAAAGTACTAGTCCTTGCGAACGGCACATGCGCCCTAGGTACTCCCCGAAACAGTTTATTTGGGCATCCTCGGATGCTCTCACTGGGAGCCCCGCGTAGTCTGCAGTACAGGGCATATCTGACGTGGAACCACCCCCTAGTGCTACGTCCTCCAGCGCCTCGAGCTGTGCTAGATCCGGTACGTCAATGATGCTTGTTGAGATGCGTGCGTTCAGATCACCAATAATTAGCACTTCTTCTCCGCTTTGCCGTAGCTCGAGGATCGACTGTTGTAGTCTGCTGAATACAGACTCGGCCGTGGCTTCCCGTGCTGTCCGCGTCTTTCCGCCCTCTCTGTAAACCCGCGAGGTTTCTGGCGCTAGGTAACAACAAGCTAACAACACACTGCAACCTTCATTTGATTTGATACGCATCCACACAATTTCGCACCCCGTGAGATGGATGTTCATTTAATGGGGAGAAGGCAGGGGTGCCACCGTGCAGGGCGCCCCTGGGACAAGGCAGCCCCGCCCCCGGCGATAGCCCCTAGCTAGGAAGATGTGCGTGAGCCCCGGGCCATCGATGCCTATCAAACGGGATGGGAATCGGCTGCTGTCCCGGAGAGCACAACGGGTGTCGGCGGGGGATGGCGGCCCCACGCTCGCCAGCATCGCCCTGGACGCCGACGCCGACGTGGGCGTGTCCACCAACGTGGGCGGCACCAAGGAGGTGGTCGTCACCACCAACGCGCGCGGCCCCGTGCTGACCATCGCTAACCTGCTGACCATTGACCTGCGCGGCCTGGCCGACCTGGGCCAGAACGTGCTGTGGCGCTTCCGCTCCGCCTCCGACTTCCTGTTCCAGTACGTGCCGTAGGCTTCTCGATGCACAGAGGGCAAGGTCATAAATGCCCATGTGGGGTGACGGATGCACAGTCTGACCGCGCACACCATTTCAGCACGTGCACAATTGCTAGCACGCTACGGCTGCATATTCAGGAAGCGACAGACATAGGTGATGAGGATCACATAATTGAGTTGATAGTGGAGCGTAAGAATCTGTGGCTAGTAATACCGCCACACGAGGCTATCCAGCAACCCATCTGGGACGTTGTATGCCTGGCTGCGATCTCTGCCATGGAGTACGGTAGGAGGCTATTGTTTGCCTCCAGAGGGGAACAAGGCAAGGTAGAAGAAACAGCGATTAGCAGGATTAAAACGCAAGTTATAGCAGACTTTTGGGAGCGTTTGCAGATGTATGTGAGCCTGGGCATCAAGCCAAGGGGGTGGGACGAAATCCCACCAGGCCACCCTTGGATTGAAAGAAGGGAAGACGGGAGTATGTGGATCAATAAGCCGACTTTCATTTCAGTTGAAGAGGAAGGAGATTGAGTTTAGAAGATGGTGGCGCTCCCATGGGAGCAAGGCCTATTAGCCCAAGGCGCAGAGTAGGCTGTCGGCGCTGCAGGTGGCGCGCCCCTGAGGTCTAGAGCAGGGCGTCCGTACTAGTACGTGCTCGCTGGCTCGTGAGCTGCGTCAGCAGGTCCCTCCTGTAACCAATGCAATCTGTACGCGTCCGGCACCAACGACATCTCCAGCGTGCTGCAGAACGCGCCGGGCCTGGGCTCGCTGCTGTCGCCCATCATCTCCTTCACGGGCACGGGCAGCCTGGCGGTGCAGGTGGACGCGGTGGGCGCGGCGGTGCGCATTGAGATTGACGGCAGCTTCAGTATTGCGGCCGACATCACACGCCAGTTTGGTGTGCCTTCGCTGGGCGCTCGCGCCGCGGTCCTGCTGACCAAGAAGCACACGGAGTCGGACTTCCGCGTGACGCTGGTCATCAACGGCCAGTCGTACTGCGTGGGCGTGTACGGGCGCGGCGTGGGTCGCCCCATCAGCACCTGCCCGCCCGGCACTGTCCGGGACCCCAACGGCCTGCTGTGCTACCCTCCCTGCCGTTCCGGCTTCACCGCTGTGGGCCCTGTGTGCTGGCAGTCGTCTTGCCCCGCCGGCTACGGCACCACGGCTGTGGACTGCCCCAAGCCCGCCGCCTACGGTCGCGGCGCCGGCTACCCGTGGAAGTTTGGCGACGGCTTCAACCTGGATGCTGCCTGGGCGCGGTGCCAGAGGGACAACCCCTCGACCGGCTGCGAGCAGTCGGGCGCCATCATCTATGTGAGTGGCGGCTGCATTAGGGCGCGTGCACGTGCATGGCAGGAGGGCGGCACCTGAGTTCATGCTTTGGCGCTGCCGTGTTGTGTCCCCGGCCTATGCACGGCGGTCCCTGTCACTCCCGCCCTTTGATTGGGAGCACGTACTACACGTACCTGCATATCCCTCTCCGTGTCCGGTGGCATCAGCAACCTATACCTACCTGTGTCCCCGCCCACCGCCTTGCCGCCCTCGTTGCGCCCGCAGCCCAAGTGCCGGGCTGGCTTCTACGCCTTTGGCTGCTGCGTGTGCTCGCCGCAGTGCCCTGACGGGATGGTTGACTCTGGCGTGAGCTGCCTCAAGAAGAGCTACGGCAATGGCGTGGGCTTTCCGCTGGGCTGCGCCCCGGGCGAGGAGCAGTCTGGGGGCCTGTGCTACACGCCTTGCAAGGCCGGGTACAAGGGCGTGGGCCCGGCGTGCTGGCAGTTCACGTGCCAGCCCTAGTACGGTAGCACCAGTGGGTGAGGTGCGAAAGCATGCGCGCGCGCCGCAACGCTGATGGCTTTCTCGATTCGACATTGATCCCAGTCTTCTCTTCATCGGGCAGCAGTTTGTGTGGAGGTCTTTGCTATTCATTTCTCTCTCGTGTACATATGGGCCCGTGTGGGCTTCTTGTTGCGTTGTGCCGCACGGTGTGGTGTCGCTCGCTGTACATACTCCATGCACCTCCTACCTGTAGCCACGCCACTGTACATACCGCGCACGCGCGCGCCGTTCTTCCTGCTGCGGGTTACTGCCTGCCCAACCATGTATTCATTGTCTTTGTTGGTGCGGCCCCCAGGATCTATTGGTACTGTACTGGATTGAAGAGGCGAGTTGCCATTGCTTTTCATGATTGATCCGGACGCGTGACTACCGTACCTGCGTTGAGCGTGATGGGTGAAGTAAGGATTCAGTAGATGGCGCCCGCAATTCACAGCCGAGTGGCCGCATCCCTCTCACGCACATACATGCACGTCATGCCTCAATAGCCTTGCGGGCTAGCATCATAGCCGCCATTCATCCGCTAGCCGCACACAACACGCATGCCACATGAACATACCTAGCTTGCGGGCGCGTTAGTTGGCAGTTGGAGGGCCAACGTGTAGTTGCTTCTGGCTGCTGTGGCGCCTGTTGATAGCGCGTGTGGATCCTTGCGTGCTTGCTTTTGTTGCGCTCGGTCGCCCTGACTCGCAGTGCGTGCTGCTGTTACATACACTATGCTTTTCCTGTCAGGTAGGGATTGGGTGCGTCTATCTACAGCGGCGTGTCTGAGCAATACTGTAACGCATCCACGGAGCCATAGCGCTTTTGCCCGTTTGCCCACTCAGTCGACTCTGGCCGACTGCCGAATCCCCCCTCTCCGATGCGGTACATTCTGGCTGAGGAACTTGAGCCAAACTGGGTAGGTCTTCGTGGGTCTTCCCACGGTCTTCCGTCCTCGGGCACCATGTGCCTTGTATGCGCAAGCGCACGGGTTCACATTCCGGCCCACGGTTTTGGGGCTGACTGCGCTATTCATCACAGCTGTTGGGGATTAGCAAGCTCAGCTGGCTCATTTCCGGGATGGGGGGGGGGACGGGGATGCCGGGGCCGAATCTTGGTGACAGCGTACCGCCGCGTTGGACACCCCAAGGTGGCACACGACATGCTCAAGTCCGGGCCAGGGCCCAACCCAAGATTGGGCGTTCTAATTCATGGGCACACCGCCGCAATGTTTCCATTCTTACAAAGCGCGCTGCCCTTGGCGCTTACCCCTTCATCTAGGCCCGTCTAGGCCCCCAAGTTCGGGGGTACCCTGAAGCGGGCGCGTCCCCTGTGCACCCCTGGGACACCCCGACCCCAGCACGCCGTGCGTGGAAGTGGACCCAAGGTACTTCTACTTCCACCAACATCCCCGTGGTGAGTTGTGACCGCCTGGGGCGGCGTGTAATGGCGGTGCGTCAAGGACGTTTGGTGCGAAGGAGTGGTAAGCCGGCGCGGGTGGCGTGATCACACCCGTCGGATGGCACACGGAGCGTCTTTCGTCAGCCTGGCAATGGCACCAGTGGTTTGTGAAGATCGCTACTATTAATGAAATGTAAAGGCGAATCAGTGTCGCGCGGTCGCTTGGTTGCGAAGTTTGAAGGGCCGGATTCAGATTCAGACAAGCTGCGAGTCAGCTCGTCATGGGGAGCCCATAGCTGGGGCACGAATTTGTTTCTATATGTATATTTATGCAGCCATTGCAAAAGCTTGTGATCAGCAACCCCGGCGAGGATCGACGACCCTAAATGCGGAGCCGATTCTCCAGAGCGCGAATTAGAACGTCAAATTTATATCAATATAAAAAGCTCATCTAGAGCTTTATAGCAGTGCAATTATATCTAGTGGCTCTTTGACACGCTCTCGCACCCCCCCGGCCTGTACACCGCGAGCCGGCAACTGCGAAGTAACCCGGTCGGCCTCCCATAGCACTCAAAGTGGCAGTGATAGCTGCATATACTAATGCTATAGCTGAAATATGCAGCGTCACCATCACGCCGGGCAAGGTTTGAGTGCCGCAGACATCTTAGGTGCCGCAGCGCATCGGCATGGGGGGGCCCAAGCAGCGCCAATCAATTACGATCCCAACTGCCAGGGGGAGGCACAGACGCACAGGAAGTGAGGCATGGGGCGACACAGGCAGGGACACGGACAGGGGGAGGCACACGGCTGGGCAGGGACACTTACAGAATGCATTGGTTACAAGAAGGACCTGCTGACGCAGCGCACGAGCTTAACTGCTCTGACTCCTCGGGCGTGCCACCTGCAGCGCTGACGACCCACTCTGTGCCTTGGGCTAGTAGGCTTGCTCCCATGGGACGCTCCACTTCAAATGGTTACGATGCTTGCTCCCCAAAAGTTGCTCCCTAACTTACAGGACTAGGCACGGCCGCAAAGGAGGGCAGGCGGGGGGCGGCACGGGCATGGACACGGACAGGGGAAGGCGCAGCAATACAGACACGGGCACGCAACCTGTAACGCGAGCAGGCAGATCACCAGAGACCGCTGTACCAGCCACCGAACCCAAGGGCACCCCTTCGGGGTAAAGCAAGGGCAGATCGGGCCTCCAAAAGCAGGCGAAGCAACCACCCAACTCTTAGGACTCAAACCCGACTCACCGCGAACCACCACAGGCGCCCACACAGCAGGACGCCAGTGCCCGTATCATGTAGATGGCTTTTGGCCCCCGGCGTCTACACAGCGTAGATGACCCCTTCCGCGCCATCTACGCCCGGAAAAGTTTTCCTAGGGGCACGCCCCCAAACCCCCGCACCATCTACGCGCCCTGTCTAAAATACCGCCAAATCCACCCAAAACGTCTACGCTCCATAGATGCGCGGCCCCAAACCCCAAAAACGTTTCTCCGCCTTCGGCGGATTTGGGGCACATTTCTACAGCGTAGATGGAAGATACAGGCACTGCTGAGGACGCCGGTACACCCTTGTGTGTGTGGTTACAGAGCGGTGCGCACGTTCTTGCGTGCCTTCCTGCTGCGTGTAAACCGGAGGCCCGGGCCGGGGTGACCCTTATAACGCCAGTGCATGATTGTCCTATTTATTGTTCTCCCCTTGCAAGGGGGACTTCCCTACTTCTATGCTCCCAGATGGAGCTGAGTAATGCAGCTAACTTGACAGGCTCAGATTTCAGCATCACTTCGCGCATGTTTAGGCTAAAGTCTAGGCCACTGCACGCTCGTAACTCGGTGTAGGCAGCACATTGCATCAGGACGTGGTGCTCATCCTCCACCTCATTGGCCGTACACAGTGGGCACGTCCTCTCCTCCCTAGGCCTCTCCCAGGCACGGTTCGCGGTGATTGGCCAGCAACATAAACGGAATCTCATCAAAAGCTTATGCTGTGCAACCGGTATGAATGCTCTACTGTGTTCGTGCAGGGTCGGCGGCGCGGACCCTAGTGCGCTTAGCCCCATCCAATGCTTGTGTTTGCACATGTGTATGCCGGGTTGCTTGCCGTCTGAAGGGAATGCGTGCGGGTCCGCTACCAGCCTCTCGTGCTCCCACGCCCTCGTCAAATGGCCCCTGAAGGTAGATAAGATAGGTCCATCGGGTAGGACCGTGCTTGCCCTCCACTCCTCTCTGGACTCGTGTGTGCCTGGCCAATGCCACGCGTCGACACCCTGTGCCGCCACAAAACGGAACAGCCGCGCGCACCACCCGTCTCCCAAAACGGAACACCCGCACCACCACGGCACCACACAACCGGGCTCCGGACCCCAAACAGGCCAGGAAGCACAGGCAGCGGCAACCCAACCGCCACAGGCGCACGCCCACCGCCACACACAAGCCCACCGCCCCCGCACCCTAGCAGACCAGCGAACCCCACGGAAATCACCGCAGGCCCCACGCATAACCGGGGAACTCAGGCAGCAGCAACCCCGCCGGCCCAACAAAAACAAACCAGCGAACGCACGGAAACCACCACCGGCGCACGGCCAAACGCAGCCACACACGCACCACGCCGCCTAATTGGGTCGGCGCTCTAGAGGGCCCACGCATAGATCACCCGCAACAACTCCGCGTCCGCGCGTGCCGCGACGTCAAGCAGCTGCGGCGCCACGCCCCGAGGGCACACGGGCGGGCCACCGTCCGCCAACCAGTCCCGCTCCCAGGCGCAGATGTCTCCACGGAGGCACAGGACCAAAGCGCGCCCAGAGCCACGACAGCACACTGCGAACTGATCACTCGCATCCCACAGCGCCTGCTGCAGGACCGCCTTGAAAGTAGTGCCAGGGCTGGGCGCCGCATCGTGGTCAGCCAGCAAAGCCGCGACGTCCGCCGTGGACAGGATGGTCCCATAGTCGCGCTCGCCACCACTCACGTCAGACTCCGAGCCCACTCCAACCCGCAGGCCAGAGTTCGCGGCCCCTACCGCGCGCTTGGCCTCAGCAAGGCCCTCGGCATCCTGGAGGCCGGATCCACCAGCATGGCGGCAGGCCCACCTGAAGCGCCAGGAGGCGCTGGAAGGGGGGGCGCCCCAGGGAGCGGCGGTGGCGCCGGTAGCGGTGGCGGCAGCGGGAGTGGCGGCGCCCGGCGGAAGCAGCGGCGGCAGCGGAAGCGGCGGCGCCGGGGGGAGGGCGAGCGCCACGGCCGCCGCCGGCAGGGGCTCGGGCAGCGCCAGCGCCACGGCTGCCTTCCGCCGCTGACTGTTCCGAGCCCTGCCGGAGGTCGTGGGCGGGGGAGACGAAGGCGGGCGCCCCTGCTGCGGCAGCGGCGCCGGCACGGGCTCGGGCGCCGGGTGCTGACTGTGCCGCGACGGCAAGTCGGGGGACGGGAGCCGCGGTGACGGCGGCGGCCGCTGGGCAGTGGTGCATCCGCGGCCGCCGCGACCACCACGCAGCGCCGGGCCCGCGGCGGGCGCCGGCTCCACCTCCATGGCGTCGGGGCGCTCGGCCAGCGGCGGCGCCGGTACGGGCGCGGCAGCGAGGCGGTGGCTGAGTCCTGTACGTGTCCCTGCCCAGCCGTGCGCCTCCCCTGTCCGTGTCCCTGCCTGTGTCGCCCCCTGCCTCCCTTCCTGTGCGGCTGTGCATCACTCGCTCCCTGCGAGTGCCCCCATGTCCATGTCCCTGCCTGTGCCAACCCCTGCCTCCCTCCCTTTGCGGCGGTGCCTCCCCCCTGTCCGTATCCCGGCCTGTGCCTTCCCCTGTCCGTGTCCATGCCCGTGCCGCCCAGGGTGCCCCCTGGTGCCGCCCCCTGCCCTCCTTTGCGGCTGTGCCTAGTCCTGTAACTGTCCCTGCCCAGCCGTGTGCCTCCCCCTGTCCGTGTCCCTGCCTGTGTCGCCCCATGCCTCACTTCCTGTGCGTCTGTGCCTCCCCCGATAGTTGGGATCGTAATTGATTGGCGCTGCTTGGGCCCCCCATGCCGATGCGCTGCGGCACCTAAGATGTCTGCGGCACTCAAACCTTGCCCGGCGTGATGGTGACGCTGCATATTACAGCTATAGCATTAGTATATGCAGCTATCACTGCCACTTTGAGTGCTGTGGGAGGCCGACCGGGTTACTTCGCGGTTGCCGGCTCGCGGTGTACAGGCCAGGGGGGTGCGAGAGCGTGTCAAAGAGCCACTAGATATAATTGCACTGCTATAAAGCTCTAGATGAGCTTTTTATATTGATATAAATTTGACGTTCTAATTCGCGCTCTGGAGAATCGGCTCCGCATTTAGGGTCGTCGGGCGAGGATGCACCCGATGAACCCTGGCGGCCAAAACGGCGCAGCCTACCTCCTGTAAGTGAGTATACAAATTCATCAATACGCGATGTCTAGTCCCCATAAGCTTATACCACTGCAAAGCGGACTGGCGGCCGCGCCGACTGCAATCGCGACCATGACAAGAAGCGCGGCGCTCTACAAATGCGAAACACGCTTCGAACATTGACAATGCGCTTATAGGAATGCAACGCAAGGGGCGGTTGAAGCCAATATCTTCAGTCGGCGTGCTGACTGAAGATGTTGGCCAAAGCGCTGGCAGGCAGTGCCCAGCCTGCGTGGGCAAATTCAAGCGTGGCAATAGTTGAATGCCGTGACAGTGCACTGCGTCAGCCTGCCTCGCACTCGTGACAGCTAGCCGAGGAGGAAGTGCAGGAATCAGGCAGTACGGGGACGGATGGCACGGTGCCTTGGCTAGGGGCACCAGTGCATGACAACAGCCCCCACCCCTACAGAGCCGGGCCAGCATTATCCCCAGTTGGCCCGTCCCGTCACAACCCCGTCCGAACAACAGTACCACGACGAAGCTCCTTCCCTCCTGTCTACTCCTTT
Organism: Chlamydomonas incerta; assembly: GCA_016834605.1. Lineage (NCBI taxonomy): Eukaryota > Viridiplantae > Chlorophyta > Chlorophyceae > Chlamydomonadales > Chlamydomonadaceae > Chlamydomonas > Chlamydomonas incerta. Next base: position 526,294 of record JAEHOC010000064.1, on the reverse strand, counting down.
CCCTCCTCGACCGTTTTCCGGCACCCCTGTCCCATTATCCATCCCCCGTCGTCTCTGCACCCTAGCGGGGCTTCCGCGCTTTAGCCATCCCCGTGCCAGCGCCCAGCGGTGCGTGGAGCGCCAGGGTACGCAAAACGCGTGCGACTACCAGTTCTTGTGACGCCTGCGCGCTATTGCACGCCCAATGTGGGGCTCGAACCCACGACCACAAGGTTAAGAGCCTTGCGCTCTACCGACTGAGCTAACCGGGCACGAGAGGGGATACACACAATGTACCACACACACAACGGGGACCAGCGCGGACCACACCACACCCACACGCGACCACCGGACATCTCTGCGCTCAGTGACATGCGTACGGCTAGCAAACTTTGCCAGGTGTGATGGTCAGGGGAGTGACCCGAGAACCCGAGAAGGGACCACCTGTAATACCACTCACTCACCACCGTGCCAGGTGTGATGGTCAGGGGAGTGACCCGAGAACCCGAGAAGGGACCACCTGTAATACCACTCACTCACCACCGCGTATCTGAAACCAAACACTAACAGTCTGTGATGCTGCGCTTACGACTATCTGACTTGACCAAACACGGAAATGCGAGTAGTATTATAGCCACTTTTGTGCGTTTGAGATGGGGTGGGGTTGCATGCAACCGTAGGCAGGATTGAGGGGCCGATCGCAATCCAGGCTAGGTGGGGCGCTGGTTTCAACGGGTTCCTCTGTTTGTGCCTACTTTTCTGCCTGTTGAACAGCATTGGGCGCCACCGTTCTGATTAGGTGATCCGCCTGCTAGTCCTGCTACTGAATTGACATCAAACCTGCCTAACCTGCCTATGAAACACATCTCTACGCGCGCTCAGTGACATGCGTACGGCTAGCAAACTTTGCCAGGTGTGATGGTCAGGGGAGTGACCCGAGAACCCGAGAAGGGACCACCTGTAATACTCACTCACTCACCACCGGACATCAACCCTGCCTAACCTGCCTATGAAACACATCTCTACGCGCGCTCAGTGACATGCGTACGGCTAGCAAACTTTACCAGGTGTGATGGTCAGGGGAGTGACCCGAGAACCCGAGAAGGGACCACCTGTAATACTCACTCACTCACCACCGCAGCGGACTGATGAGGCCTGGCTGAAAGTGTCCGACACACACCCCTTCCTGCGTGTATGTGGTGACCGGATGGAAGTGGCCATTCCGGATGTGTGTGACCTTGACGACATGTGATTCCTGAACTGTCTGAGACCAAACACTACCAGTCTGTGATGCTGCGCTTACGACTATCTGGCTTGATTGACCAAACACGGAAATGCGAGTAGTGTTATAGCCACGTTTGTGCGTTTGAGATGCGGTGGGGTTGCATGCGACCGTGGGCAGGATTGAGGGGCCGATCGCAATTCAGGCTAGGTGGGGCTCTGGTTTCAACGGGTTCCACTGTATGTGCCTACTTTTCTGCCTGTTGAACAGCATTGGGCGCCACCGCTCTAATTAGGTGATGCGCCTGCTAGTCCTACTACTGAATTGACATCGAACCTGCCTATGAAGGACATCTCTGCGCTCAGTGACATCCGTACGGCTAGCAAACTTTGCCAGGTGTGATGGTCAGGGGAGTGACCCGAGAACCCGAGAAGGGACCACCTGTAATACCACTCACTGAAGCACAAGGAGGTGCTGTGGCGGTTGGCGGTTGACGGTGTGGGCATGCTGGGAAATACGCACATCCATGGCAGCTCGCCGGAGCCGTGCGTATGTGGCGCATACGCCTCTCCCCCGTTACCGGCGGTGATGCCGCCCTCGCCTCGACTGCATCACTTTTGGGAGTGCCCCATCGCGCAGAGTGTGGTGGAGCTGCTACAGGACACCATCAATGCTGGCCGCACCGACGCGGGCTGCCCTGTCCGGCGGCATCACGTCTGGCTGCTGGAGAGCCCGGACCCAACGCAGATACAGCAATGCGTATGGGAGGTGGTGGCCCTGGCCGCACTTAACGCGATGGAGAGTGCACGGCGGTACATGCGCGCACGGAAGCCGTTCACTGAGGGGGCTCTGGCCCGGGCCAAGGCGGTAGCACTAGCTAGCATCAGAGGCTTGCTTGCTGACTTCGCTTCGCTTGGATTGCCACGGCGCCGGCGGGATAAGGCCTGGCTGAAAGTGTCCGACACACACCCCTTCCTGCGTGTGTGTGGTGACCGGATGGAAGTGGCCATTCCGGATGTGTGTGACCTTGACGACATGTGATTCCTGAACTGTCTGAGACCAAACACTACCAGTCTGTGATGCTGCGCTTACGACTATCTATGTGTGTGTGGTTACAGAGCGGTGCGCACGTTTTTGCGTGCCTTCCTGCTGCGTGTAAACCGGAGGCCCGGGCCGGGGTGACCCTGATAACGCCAGTGCATCTGACTTGATTGACTATCTGACTTGATTGACCAAACACGGAAATGCGTGTAGTGTTATAGCCACGTTTTGTGCGTTTGAGATGGGATGGGGTTGCATGCAACCGTGGGCAGGATTGAGGGACCGATCGCAATTCAGGCTAGTTGGGACTCTGGTTTCAACGGGTTCCACTGTATGTGCCTACGTTTCTGCCTGTTGAACAGCATTGGGCGCCACCGCTCTATTCAGGTGATGCGCCTGCTAGTCCTACTACTGAATTGACATCGAACCTGCCTATGAAACACATCTCTACGCGCGCTCAGTGACATGCGTACGGCTAGCAAACTTTGCCAGGTGTGATGGTCAGGGGAGTGACCCGAGAGCCCGAGAAGGGACCACCTGTAACACTCACTCACTGGGTTGCCCTCACGACCCTGGCGCCCACTCGAAGCCCAACCGCAGCCGGCGCGGCTGCGCCATGGCGCTCGCCCCAGCTCATCTTGCGAGCCCCATCCAGCCAGCCCCCCGGAACGCCCTCATCCACGCCCGCGCCCCACTACGTGCCCCATCGGCCCATCCAGGGACGCCAGTGGCCCCGCGCTGCCCTCACCGTGCGCCCCCTGGGCCCTAGAGCGGCGATGGCGCCGGAAGCGGCGGTAGCGGCACCGGTGGAAGCAGCCATCGTCGCTTCAGGGCCCAGGGGGCGCACGGTGAGGGCAGCGCGGGGCCACTGGCGTCCCTGGATGGGCCGATGGGGCACGTAGTGGGGCGCGGGCGTGGATGAGGGCGTTTCGGGGGGCTGGCTGGATGGGGCTCGCAAGATGAGCTGGGGCGAGCGCCATGGCGCAGCCGCGCCGGCTGCGGTTGGGCTTCGAGTGGGCGCCAGGGTCGTGAGGGCAACCCAACGCGTTTGAGTGAGTGAGTGGTATTACAGGTGGTCCCTTCTCGGGTTCTCGGGTCACTCCCCTGACCATCACACCTGGCAAAGTTTGCGAGTGGTATTACAGGTGGTCCCTTCTCGGGTTCTCGGGTCACTCCCCTGACCATCACACCTGGCAAAGTTTGCTAGCCGTACGCATGTCACGCGTTTGCGTGTGGTGTGGTCCGCGCTGGTCCCCGTTGTGTGTGTGGTACACTGTGTGTATCCCCTCTCGTGCCCGGTTAGCTCAGTCGGTAGAGCGCAAGGCTCTTAACCTTGTGGTCGTGGGTTCGAGCCCCACATTGGGCGTGCAATAGCGCGCAGGCGTCACAAGAACTGGTAGTCGCACGCGTTTTGCGTACCCTGGCGCTCCACGCACCGCTGGGCGCTGGCACGGGGATGGCTAAAGCGCGGAAGAAGTGCTAATTATTGGTGATCTGAACGCACGCATCTCAACAAGCATCATTGACGTACCGGATCTAGCACAGCTCGAGGCGCTGGAGGACGTAGCACTAGGGGGTGGTTCCACGTCAGATATGCCCTGTACTGCAGACTACGCGGGGCTCCCAGTGAGAGCATCCGAGGATGCCCAAATAAACTGTTTCGGGGAGTACCTAGGGCGCATGTGCCGTTCGCAAGGACTAGTACTTTTGAACGGAAGGGCGCCGGGAGATGCAGCAGGTCACATTACTTTCCCAAAGGGCGACGCAGGTGGCAGCATGATTGATCTCTGTGTGGCGTCACCGACCCTATTCCCGAAGGTGGTGGCTTTGAAAGTGGGCGAGATTCTAAAGTGGAGGCACGGCGAATTGAAGGAAGCGAGTGATCATCGGCCGGTCACGTTGACACTGGGCTTGGAGGTCGAAGGGCAGGAAGCCACAGCGAGCCGCACACGCCCCGCAAAGAAGCGCACAGAGTTTGACGTACAGAAGAAGCACTTGTTCAGTGGCTTGTTCAAGGCGGACGGTTCGCCAGTTGTAGGGAAAATCGAACAGATTAAGGTGGCACTTTGCGCGGAGGAGGGTGGCATCAGCACCACCGAAGCGGTCGAAGCCTTAGGCACATGTTTGTACGATGCATTAGAAAAGGCTTTCGGTCCCACACGACCGGCCAACCTACGGGAGCAGGAGACTCCATGGTGGAACGAAGAGTGTGCTGCGGCGCGTACGGTGTTTGTGCAAGCAAAGCTAGCGCTGGGTTGTCCAGTGGTACGAGAAGGAGAGGTGTGGCAAAACTTCCGCGCAGCCAGGGCATCCTATGACCGGGCGAAGCGAAGGGCCAGGGCCGCGCACGACACCCAGGAGATGAGGGAGAAGGTGGCACGCTGCCGCGCAGACGCCCGACTGCTGTGGAGGATGATTGAGGGACGGACTAAGGAGCAGTGCCCAGTCACGGCCGATGGGTTTCGGGATCATTTTGCGACCCTACTAAACGACGGCGCAGGCGGGGGATGCCCAGCAGCCGCCCACTGCATTTTGGGTTCGGGTGGGAGGATGTCCGAAGATCTTTTTGCGGCTGACCGTACGTGTCTGCACGAGATGTTGAATAGCGAGATTACCCTTGATGAGGTAACACGCGCACTAGCAAGGCTGCCCAACGGCAAGGCAGCTGGCTTAGAGAAGGTACCGTCTGAGTGCTACAAGTACGCGGTAAAACCGGGCGACCCCACCACTGAACCGCCGACACCGGCACTCAATAGAGTTGCACCGCTGGTGCACGTGTTGTTTAATAAAATCTGGAGCGAAGGGGCTTATCCTGAGCAATTTACTACAACTGTTTTGACACCAATTTACAAGCGGAAAGGTGACGTGCAGGCGCCTGGTAATTACCGGGGCATTGCAGTAGGGGGCGCCCTCGCAAAGTGCTATGCATCGATCCTTCTAGAGAGGCTGGCGAATGCCGGGGAGGAGTTTGAGTGGAGGCACACGGCTCAGGCCGGATTCAGGAGGAAGTACGGCACAACGCACCATCTTTTTGTCCTAAGGCATCTCATCAACAAGCACACGCGTGCTGGCGCCACCACCCCCCTCATTGTCGTACAAATTGATTTTGAAAAGGCTTTCGACAAGGTCCCACGACCATTAATTTGGATGAGACTGGAGGAACGCGGGGTAACGGGTGAGATGTTGGCGGCTTTGAAAAAAGCGTACGAGAGAGTGATGATGGTAGTGAAGGCCGGGGGTAAGCACAGTGCCCCCTTCGCAACCACGCAAGGGGTCAAGCAGGGCTGCCCGCTTAGCACAGAGCTTTTCGGCCTCTTTATAGAAACCTTAGCAGAGTACATTGATTCGGAAGATACGGACGAAGCCACAGGTGCACCTGAGATGAATGGCAAAAAGGTGTCACTGCTGATGTACGCGGATGATGTTTCCCTGCTGGCCACCACCCCTGAGCGGATGCGCCACTTGCTATCATTAGTAGACACGTTCTGCCTAGCTTTTGGCATGAAGGCAAACGTTACCAAGTGTGAGAGGCTGGTTTTTGCAGCCAACGAAGTAACGGCCAGCACTGTGTACAGCGGATGCCAGGGTTTAAAGCTAGCAGGGCAGCCCATCCCTGCGGTGGACAAGGCGCGCTATCTTGGACTAGTGTACGGTCCGGGTAGGGCCTTCGTCAGCTGCAGGGAGACACTCTGCGAGTCAGCAAGGAGAGCCATGTGCGGGCTTAACACTAGATTGAACCGTTTACGCATTTTCGCACCAGATATTCGCATGAGGTGTTTCGACGTGCAAATCCGATCCATCCTTACCTACGGATGTGAGGTATGGGGCCCCGACGTGCTAGTAGAGATGCTAGACGGAGGACCGCCACCCAGGAGGAATGACAGGAACAACCTAGCACAGGGCGCATTTGAGGCATGTTTGCGTGACGAGGCCGTAAAGCTGCAGGTCCAATACATGCGACAGACAGTGGGAGCAGCCAAACCGTCACACCGTCTCCTGTTTGCGGAGCTGGCCCAACTGCCGCTGCACTTTTTCATAGCCAAACAATGTTTGGGTTTTTACAATAGGATTTCCGCGCAAAACAGAAGTCTGGCTTTTGATGCACTAGTCGACGAGGCACGGGAGGCATGGGCGAATCCAATGGGAGACGGGTGGTGCGCGCGGCTGTTCCGTTTTGTGGCGGCACAGGGTGTCGACGCGTGGCATTGGCCAGGCACACACGAGTCCAGAGAGGAGTGGAGGGCAAGCACGGTCCTACCCGATGGACCTATCTTATCTACCTTCAGGGGCCATTTGACGAGGGCGTGGGAGCACGAGAGGCTGGTAGCGGACCCGCACGCATTCCCTTCAGACGGCAAGCAACCCGGCATACACATGTGCAAACACAAGCATTGGATGGGGCTAAGCGCACTAGGGTCCGCGCCGCCGACCCTGCACGAACACAGTAGAGCATTCATACCGGTTGCACAGCATAAGCTTTTGATGAGATTCCGTTTATGTTGCTGGCCAATCACCGCGAACCGTGCCTGGGAGAGGCCTAGGGAGGAGAGGACGTGCCCACTGTGTACGGCCAATGAGGTGGAGGATGAGCACCACGTCCTGATGCAATGTGCTGCCTACACCGAGTTACGAGCGTGCAGTGGCCTAGACTTTAGCCTAAACATGCGCGAAGTGATGCTGAAATCTGAGCCTGTCAAGTTAGCTGCATTACTCAGCTCCATCTGGGAGCATAGAAGTAGGGAAGTCCCCCTTGCAAGGGGAGAACAATAAATAGGACAATCATGCACTGGCGTTATAAGGGTCACCCCGGCCCGGGCCTCCGGTTTACACGCAGCAGGAAGGCACGCAAGAACGTGCGCACCGCTCTGTAACCACACACACAATAAAGCGCGGAAGCCCCGCTAGGGTGCAGAGACGACGGGGGATGGATAATGGGACAGGGGTGCCGGAAAACGGTCGAGGAGGGAAAGGAGTAGACAGGAGGGAAGGAGCTTCGTCGTGGTACTGTTGTTCGGACGGGGTTGTGACGGGACGGGCCAACTGGGGATAATGCTGGCCCGGCTCTGTAGGGGTGGGGGCTGTTGTCATGCACTGGTGCCCCTAGCCAAGGCACCGTGCCATCCGTCCCCGTACTGCCTGATTCCTGCACTTCCTCCTCGGCTAGCTGTCACGAGTGCGAGGCAGGCTGACGCAGTGCACTGTCACGGCATTCAACTATTGCCACGCTTGAATTTGCCCACGCAGGCTGGGCACTGCCTGCCAGCGCTTTGGCCAACATCTTCAGTCAGCACGCCGACTGAAGATATTGGCTTCAACCGCCCCTTGCGTTGCATTCCTATAAGCGCATTGTCAATGTTCGAAGCGTGTTTCGCATTTGTAGAGCGCCGCGCTTCTTGTCATGGTCGCGATTGCAGTCGGCGCGGCCGCCAGTCCGCTTTGCAGTGGTATAAGCTTATGGGGACTAGACATCGCGTATTGATGAATTTGTATACTCACTTACAGGAGGTAGGCTGCGCCGTTTTGGCCGCCAGGGTTCATCGGGTGCATCCTCGCCGGGGTTGCTGATCACAAGCTTTTGCAATGGCTGCATAAATATACATATAGAAACAAATTCGTGCCCCAGCTATGGGCTCCCCATGACGAGCTGACTCGCAGCTTGTCTGAATCTGAATCCGGCCCTTCAAACTTCGCAACCAAGCGACCGCGCGACATTGATTCGCCTTTACATTTAATTAATAGTAGCGATCTTCACAAACCACTGGTGCCATTGCCATGCTGACGAAAGACGCTCCGTGTGCCACCCGAGGGTGTGATCATGCCACCCGAGCCGGCTTACCACTCCTCCGCACCAAACGTCCTTGATGCACCCGCCATTACACGCCGCCCCAGGCGGTCACAACTCACCACGGGGATTCTGGTGGAACATTTCCCCATACATACGCAATGGCTCTCCGGGTCGAGAACCATACCTAAGGCGCCTGTAGGGGTAAGGGGGCCTGTACCGCAGCTCCTGTTCGTAACCGCGTGAACGCCACGGCTGACCTGAAACACCCAGGTCCGTATCGCCAACGTGTGTATAATAGGTACAGTCTATCCACTGTGCCACCTGCACTGCTGATTCAGGCGCGCCATGGCCCTAACCCGCATACTCGCGTGCACACGCGTCCATGCGCACGCTACACGCACGCCAGCCGCTCGTCCAGGGCCGCCTGCGCCTCGTCTGCGAGCTCGTCCCGCCCGAACTCTCGCAGCAGCTGCAGGTAGGGCGCATGTTGGCATTGTTGCCGCGAAGGTGGCAGCAGGGAAGGGGAGGAAGGCTGGCGGTTAGGATCTGGGCACAGCACGGCAGCCAGACGGGATGGAGGCGGCCTGATCCATGGCTGGGGGGCGAAGAGCCACACGCAGCTGGCAGCGTCGGCGGCTGCGTACTCATTACTCTACTCGGCCCTCCGCCCAGCACTGCCCTTGCTGGAGGGCCCGCCCACCCACTGTACTCACCGACACAGCGTCCCGTGTCGCCTTACAGTGACATCCCGCACAACGTCCTCGTGAGACCCGCCCTTCCCAAGTTCCCGAGCCACGGCGGCCGCGCCCGCCCCCACCTGCACCAGCGACTGCAGCTTCAGCGTGTTGGTGATTTTGCTGATGCGCTTCAACATCGCGTCGTCCGACATGGTGCGCAGGCTGCAGCAGCAGCGGCAGGTGCAGCGGCAGGTGCACGCACAGCGACGCAAGAGGGTTCGACTAGTCAGGATGCAGGGGGAGCTGGCAGGCGACACGGCGCCCCAAGTGCACACACGCCGCACGCAGGACGCTCTGGGGCAGGCAGTGCTCGCGTTCATGCCTGCCAAGCATGGCGCTCTATGATTGCAACACGCTGCGCGCCGCCATGAACGTCGTCACCCGCCCAGCGTACGGGCCGTTGCCCAGGCCCCGCGCAACAATGCCGCGACCCTCACCGGTGCATGTTGTGCGCGTCGTACTTGTGCGCGTCGCCGTCCGCGGCGGCGGCCGAGGGTGGCCGGGGCGGCCGCGCCTTCCGCTCCTCCTGCGAGTACGGCCGCTCCCCGGGCGCGTCGGGTCTGCGTAGCAGCAGGAGGTCCAGCAGCCGCGCGGTCAGAGTGGAAACAGCAAGAAGTGCAGCCACTGATAACGGCAACACGCCCGGGGCTCGCGGCTGAGAGACAGCACAGCTGGCGGCTGGCGGTGCACCAGGCATGGTCCCCCCCGTCGTGTCCCCCCCCCCCGACGCGCGCATGCTTGCTAAAGCAGGCATATGGTCACGGATGGCGTCGTCCCTTGGCACGTGCCGTGCAAAGGGCGTGTGTACATGGGCGTGCCGCACGCATGCCCGACGCCGCTTACTTGCGAAAGAGCGGCTCCAGCAGCAGTGGAAGCTCCGGCTCCTGTCCTCGCGTGCGAAGAGACCTCCGCACGACCTGCTGCTCTCCGTCTCCATTTTCTTTTTCGCCTGCCGCGGTCCGTTTCGCCCTGCTCGATGCTGTTGTTGGTTTCGCTGCTTCGCTGCTCGCCTCGCGCCGCATATTTGCTACCAGGTTCACGAGTCCAAGCTCTTGTAGCCGCTTTTGGTTGCGCAGCATAATCTCCTTCCGCTGCGCGTCCAGGTCAATTGCGTCATTCTCGACAGCTGAGGCCGCCACGCCTCTCCCGCTGGACTGTGGCATATCGTCTGTTCGCTCATCTGCTGCTTGCCGGCGAGTCCGCTTCGCAGTGGGCATTTGCGGGCAGAAAATGGAAACCGTGTGTGAAGCTGCAAAGCGTTGGCCGTGTGCAGTATACGAATACTCAGCTAGGCAATATTACAACTGTGAAATAGCTGAGGGGCGAGGCCCGAGGTGAGTGCCCGCATCGTCATGGCACGCACCGCACAGGCACTCGATGTCGCCTTGCCGCCCGCGCTCGCCTCGCCAGCTAACACGTGGTGCATAAGATTGCATGGACGGTTAGGCACTTCCAGTCGCTCGCGCGCAACCTCCCGGTCGTCCATGTCCGTCACAAGTTGACAATCATCTCACATCATCAAGCGTGCAGGCCCTCGGGCTCAGCGGGCGGCGGCAAACATCGCGCACCAATCAGCGCTACGCGATAGCAACACAACACGGAGCCAGAACCCTAAGGCTTACGCCTGGCTGCCCGGCGCGGGCTGGGTGCCAGTCTCCTTCGCCGTCTCGGTGGGGGCTGTCTCGGTGGTCTCGGTGGGTGCGCCGGCGCCGGACTGCGTGCCGGACTGGGTGCCGCCGCTGGCGGTCTCGGCAGGGGGCTCGTTGGACAGCTCCGGGGGCGGCCCCTGGCTGGGGATGGTGGCGCCTGATGGGGAACACGAGGTTGGCACGGGAAGACGGTCAGGCCGGCGGGGCGGGGGAAGGAGGGGGGGGGTACAGGGACATGCGCGGAATGCGCGGGTGGGCCGGCGTGGGTGGAATGCGCGGGTGCGACGGCGTGGAAGGCAACCGCTCACTGCCGTGCTCACTGCAGCTCGCGCCGCACACACTCGTGCACCCCGTTTGGCGTCTGCCCAACCCATCCCTGCCCAGCCCAGCCAGCTCGCGACACCTGCAGCCTCACACCCCACGAATACTCCCGGCACGTGCTTGCTCCACGCGGCGCCCCTACACCGCGCCGCACACCTGCACACTCCGAAGATCCATTCCTTGCTCCCACACCACGCCCCCCTCCCACTCTACGCCCCGCTCCCGTTCCCACTCCACACCCCGCCCCGCCCACGCTACCGCCCACGCTACCGCCCCGCTTCCCCGCTCCCCCCGCCCCCCCCCCGCCCCCCGCGCGCTCACCCATGTCCTCAGCCTTCTTCTGCGCCTCCGGGTTCTCCAGCCCCGCGTGCCCGCCGGCCAGCGGGTTGGTGGGGTCGGCGTTGCCGCCGGCCAGCACCTTGGGCGCGTCCGTGGGCTGCTGCTGCGACTGCAGGCAGGGAGAGCCGGCGCGGGAAAGAAAGGTGAGGTGAGGTGCCGAGATGGCGGCAAGAATGTGGGGCGAGCAGCAGCGGACCGAGCGCGAGCAGCGCGCGCGCGGGCCGCGAGGTGCAGGCGCTGCAAGAGGGGCCAGATGCCACGAACGCAGGCAGCAAGCGGCGGCGGGACGGCCGCGAGGCGCGGGCCGCCCGTCCAAAGCGGAGTCAGCGCCGAAAGCGCGGGCTCGCCGCCGGCGCCGCCGGCGCCGCCGGCGCCGCGCCGCGGCTGCTGCTGGCGCAATCCCCTATGCAGCTCGGCACCGCACTCACCCCAGTGAGGTTGGGCTGCTGCGACTGGTGCTGGGAGGCGGTGGGCTCCTGCGCCTGCTGCGACATGTTCGCGGACGGTGTTGCGGGGCGAAGATGTAAGCTGCTGCTGTGGGCGAGGAGCGTGAGATAACGCTGCTGTTGATTGGCTCGAATGGCGCTGTGGAGAGTTGATTTGGAAAGAGAGGAGCGCGCGCTGAAACGGCGACCTGCGGGACCAATGCCGGATCGGGATCGCGCCATCCCGAGCGTCGCCATCCCGAGCGCCATCCCGAGCGCGGGAACGACAAACCCCCGGCACGGCTCCCCGGCACGCCCAGAGAAACCCTGAAAACAATTCTGCCCACCAGACGCAACCAAGGCTTTACAACCCAACTCCTACAACATCAACACACCAAGCCCACACAAGACCAGGAACGCAACGAGATGGCGCAGGAGGGCGATTGCGGGAGCCTGCGGGAGCCTGCTGGCACCAGGGCCAGGGACCTAGTGGCGGTGGTGCTGGGGTCCCGGGCGCAGCGCGGGAGCACTGGGCGATGCAGGGAGGCTGCGTGCGGCGCGGGGTGTACCGGGCGCCGGCGCACCAGCGGCCGTCGGTGGCCTGCTTCGCTGCCTCGCCGGGGCCGTGCCTGCGTGGGCTGCCCCCAGTCAGTGCAGCGGCGGTGCGCGTCCAGCCGCCACAGCCGCCGGCCCCGGGGGCAGCTCCCAAAGCAGCTCCCAGCGTATGGTGCGGAGGCGAGTGTGACAGTCTCGCCTCCGCTGGCAGCTGCAGTGCAAGCGCCTTCGAGACGGTGTCGCAGTACGCCACGCCGGCCACGTGTGAGGCAGAGCAGTGTACGGCCTTGGGAATTGGACATGGACCCATCACTCCTGCAAGGCATGCAGTCGCCCCCAGCCCAGTTCCCCTGGCCCCGAAGCTGCCCCCACCCCGCACGCACACGCGCACACACACGCGCACACACGCGCGCACACACACGTGCACACACGCGCACGCGCACGCGCACATGCAAACGCACGCGCACGTGCACGCACGCGTGCCCATGCTTTCCCCCCCACACGCAGAAGCTGTACGGCAAGAACTTTGACGAGTGCGATTCCGTGGAGCGTGTCAAGGTGGGTGGGTGGGTGGGTGGGTGGGTGGGTGGGTGGGTGGGTGGGTGGGTGGGTGGGTGGGTGGGTGGGTGGGTGGGTGGGTGTGCTGTGGGGCTTGGGCGTGCAAAACAAACAACGGTGTGCGGGCATAATGCGTGTGGGGAGAGGGAGCGCATGGGCGGCGGCCTCGCATGGTTCGGCAGGGTGTGGCGGCGGGCCCACGCCGGGGATGTGGCGGGCATGCCGGCCATATGGGTCGGGGCGTGTGACACTGTGGGTGCGGTGTGCTTGCTGTGCAGTGTGCACCAGCTGGGGAGCGCGCGTGGCCCGGTGGGGCTGGGGCTGCACACGCCTGTGCGGCTTGTACGCCAGCTTGCGTTTCCTTGTGGTGCCCTGGAAGAGGAGAAGATGATAAAGATTGTGTGGCGCCGCCGCCGCACCGCCCCCATCAGCCCACCCCTCTTGTCTGTGATCTACTGGTGTTGGGTTTGCGACTGGTCTGTTTCTGGGGCTCGGGTGCGAACCGACCCTCGCCGCGTGCGCATCCCCCGGCGCCGTGCATTCCACCCCACCCCACCCCTCCCCACCCAACAACCCACCAGGGTCTATAAATCTGGTCCTGGAACGACCTGTCACCCTCGGGCTGGCAGTCACAACCCCCCTTCCTCGCCCCCCCCCCTCAACCGCACACGCGCCTCACTCCACCCGCCGGCAGGTGGGGAGCCGCCTGGGCGGCGGCCGCACCCATGAGATGGCCGCCGGCAAGGACGTGGGCGAGAGCGGCGGCAGGCAGGCAGCGAGTAGTCACGCAAGACCGAGCAGGCCGCCGGCAAGGACATGGGCGAGAGCGGCGGCAGCGAGTAGTCACTGTCGACTGCGTAGGCGGCAGCATGGCCCTGCATGTTGGACGGCTGCTATAAGATGCGGAGGTGTGTATGGCGGAAACAGGGAGGCTGTTGGGCGGAGGAGGAGGCGGTGTTGTCATCGTGCATGCGTTGCGGGGATGAGGGCAGGGTGTGGAGCCGCGGTTGGGCTCATCGGCGCGCTGCTGCTGAGAGATGCACCTATGCCGGCGGGGGAGCGCGCGCCGGGCTGCGCTGTGGGCAAATTGGGCATGCCCATGGCACTCACGTGTCGAGGACGGGTGTTGTAGAAGAAGGAAGAAGTTGTAAATGCTTTTGGATGCCGCATTGCTGATTGCTACTTGGCATAAGTTTGCAACTCCGCAGGCAGAGCGCTTCGTTGAACGGGGGACGGGTTACGCCATCCCGGTTCCAGCAGCCAAACAGACATGCGTCGATCAGTTCGCGTTATAGATGACGATTTGAGTTACATTCGCTCACCGCACTCCGGCAAGTTTGCCGTCTGGCAGCCGTCTGTGTGTGAACTGTGAAGATCCTTCCGTGGGAGGGGCATTTCTCTTCACGCACACACATCAGTCAGGCACACACCGCCGCAGGCATGCCTGCCGCCGCCAGTCCCGCCGCCTTCCCTGCCAGTGCCAGCCACCGTGTCACCGCAGCGTACCGGGTCACCCGCAGCGGCAGCCCCGAGTGCCCGCGTGTCTATATAAGCGCGCCTGCGAGCCCCACCCCCGTTAGCTGGCGTCAGCGACACGAGAGACACACATTGATGCACCACGTGCCACCACCCCGCGCGAGGGCGAAATCCCCCTCCTCCAAAACCACAGCCACCGCACCATCACCGCACCTCGCACAGCACCTCGCCACGCCACGCCGCGCAGCGCCGGTTCCTCCCCGCTTTCCCAACCACTCACACAAACACACACCAGAGGCATTAATTCCGAACGTTATGATGATGCAGCGTCCACACAAAAGCAGCGTCCCGCCTTCTGCACTCACAGCCAACCTGCCGTCCTCGCTCTCACCCGCATTGCGTCTGCTCGCACAGGCGCTCTGCCCCACGTCGCCCCTGCCCGCCACCGCACCGCACAACGGCATGGTGCTTTGCAGGCAGTCCGTCCACCCGCATGCCGAGCCTTCCCCGAGACACCACCGCCAGTCAGCTGCAGCCGCCATGTCACTGCCGTCCTGCACCACCTCCACCCCGACCTCGACCAACAGCGCCAGCAGTGCCGGCAGCTGTAGCTTCCTGCCACAGCTCGCGCCACTGCCGCCGCCACGGCCCGCGCCACGGCCCGCGCATGCGGTTGCGGGTGCGGCAGGCTGCTACTGCCGCGCGACTGCCACTGCTACTGCCGCGTACGGCTTGCTGCCGCCCTAGCGGGGGGGGGAGGGCCCCGCGCTGCTTCCCCGGGCGTTGGCGCCTCCTCGTGCCCCTCCAGACCCGCTCCTCCTCCCGGCGTGCTCGCCCTGACCGGCTCCGCAATGCGCATCTCCTCGCCGTGTTGCTGCAGCGGCCGCTGGCAGCGACGGCGGTGCCATGTGTCATGTGTCCATGTGACATGTGCCGCCCCATGCGCCACTCAGCTCAGCACATCCAGAGCACCCTCCGGCTGCCGACGTCCTCTCCTGCCACCCGTGCAAGCCACCCTCGGACCACACGCCGTGCATTGAAACCCCACGCCGGTCCCTTCCCCCTCCCACCGAATATGATTTGGGTCTGGTATAGATCGGGCTGGCATTCACCCACCCACCCCATCGAGCACTCGGTACTCCACGACACACACCTTCCTAACCCGGCCCCGCCAACCTGGCACCTCCTCCCACCTTCCCCGCACCGCCCAGTCCACTCCTTCGCCGGCGCCGGCGCCGCGCTGCTACCCCAGCAGCTTCTCCAGCGCCGCGTTCTCGTCGCCGCCCGCCTCCTGCAGCGCGGAGATGGCCGCCGCCCGGTCAAAACCCATCTCCACAATCTTGGTGATCTTCTCCTCGGGCGCCGCGGTGTGCGGGTTGGCGAACGCCTCCGTCCAGTACCTGGGGGTGGGGTGGGGTGGGTGGGCCCGGGTGGTGAGTGTCCTGTCCTGTCCTCCGCCTCAGTAAGCAACACCCCCGCCCAACACCCCCGCCCAACACCCCACGTCCCCACCCCACGTCCCCACCCCACGTCCCCACCCCACGTCCCCACCCCACGTCCCACCCGCGCCTGTTCCCCGCCCCACCCCGCCCCACCCCACTCCACCCTGTACCGCTTTTCCAAACATCCTTGCAACACCCCACGCCCCACCCCACCCCCCACCCCACCCCCACCCCCCATCCCCGGCTCTCACTTGGCGGTCTTCTTGTAGGTGTCGTGGTCGCTGATGTACTGCTTGGCCACCACCGCGTCCTGGAAGGCGCGGAGCGAGGGGCGGGTTGCGTGGGGGCGGGCGTTGCATTTGGTTAGCTACCGTAGTTGCTGACGAGTCGGAGGGGCTCCGTCGGTATGGCTATTCAGCTGAGAAGAGCTTGGGCTGGTAACCACAACCCCCCTGCCCGTCGCCGCCCCCCGGCCCCCGGGCCCACGTCGCCTCCCCCCCCCCCCGCACCTGCGGGTCGTCGGGCTGCGGGCTGGACAGCAGCGCCTGCAGGCTCAGCAGCGCCGTCTTCAGCGTCAGAGCCGGGCTCCACTGCGGCGTGAGGAGGGCGGGCGGCGGCGGTGGCGGGTGAGGCGGGTGATGGGGAGTTGATGGGGGTTCCATGCATGATTAAGTAAGATGAGATGATGTTGACAGGGCTGGGTGGCGGCGCGGCAGGCAACACCACGATGTCAGCATTGGAAGCCGTGTAAGGGCACAGCGCTGCAGGCTGGGAGGCTGGCAGAGCTCGCTCCCATCCCCCACGTGTCGCTCTATGCCTGCAGACGTCAGGCTGCCCCATTGCAACCTGAACCCGCGCCGCTCCTGCGCTCCCCCCGGACTCCCGCTGCTGCCCGTCCGCCCACTTCTGCCTCGTGGCGTGGCGTGTCCCATCTGCCCACCCTTGCCCCCGGCACCTGCCTGCCTGCCCCCGCCCTGTCCCCCCCGTCCCCCCGACCACCCCCACTCCGATGACCTGGTATTGGAGGGTATGTCCCTGAAGCCCCACAGGGCCCGTCCCTCCGCCCGTCCATCCGCCCGCGCAGCACACATCCCCACAGCCACAGCCACAGCCACAGCCACAGCCACAGCCACAGCCACAGCCACAGCCACAGCCACAGCCACAGCCACAGCCATAGCCACAGCCACAGCCATAGCCACAGCCACAGCCACAGCCACAGCCACAGCCACAGCCACAGCCACAGCCACAGCCACAGCCACAGCCACAGCCACAGCCACAGCCACAGCCACAGCCGCACAGCCGCACAGCCACGCACCTGGTCTTTGAGGATGTCCAGGCAGATGGCGCCGCTCTGGCTGCTCACGTTGGGGTGCCACACCTGCGGGCGGGGGAGGGAGGACGCGGGCGAGTTCCATTCATGATGAAGCACGACGGCGGCGGAGCGGGGGCGGGGGCGGCGATTGCCGTGCAGGAGGAATGACCCCGGACGTGACCCCGTGGCGTGGCCCCCGGATGTCGACCTCCTGGTGCTGCTGCTGCCGCCCGCTGCGCCCTCCAGCGCAAATGTCGTTGCGCTGCAGGCGTCCGAGCAGTGGCGTGCCTCCCGCACGGACGCTGCTTTCGGTTCTGGAATGAACTACCCCCACCGACGCCCCGCCGCCCCCACCGCCACCCACGCCACTGCCACCCCGCTTGCGCACCTTGGTGATGAACCTCATCTTGGGCGGCACGAAGGGGTAGCCGTTGTCCAGGTTGATCTCCACCGCAAACAGCCCGCCCTCGTACGGCGTGTCCTTTGGCCCCGGCACATAGCCTGCGGGGGCGCGCGTGTGGTTGCGGGGCGGCGCGGTGTGTCTTGGATGGGTGGGGCACGGGGGTGGGGGGGTGGGCACAGCCCAGCCGCAGGGCGGCCCATGTCCATTGCATCGGTTCCCAACCCAGGTCGCGCCCCTTGGCCACACAATAGGGGGGCTCAAATGGGGCGACTGGGCCCGGGGGGAGTCTGGATATGGACCCGCGCCGGTTCGTGGCGTCGTTCGGGGGTCAGCGGCACGGTGTCGTGGGCCGCTGACGCTGCGCAGGGCCGTGACCCCCGGACTCCCGTTCCGCACCGGAGCAGACCCCGGTTACCTGTCAAGTGCTGTAGCGAGTTGTTCTTCAAATGCACTGTGACGCCAGAAGCAGTGTCACGTTCGATCTCCTGCTCGGCGCGTGGCAATGAAGCAGCGCGGTCACTATTGGGTTCATGTTTGCGCTTCAAGAGCCATACAAGTCCACTTTGGCAGCTTCCCGCATCCTGCAGCGTGCTGGGGACCCGACATTCGAGAAGCGGGCCTCCACAAGCACACCTTCAGCTCCTTTTGAATTCTCCCCAAGTCCACCGCCATCGCAAAAGATTATGGAGTAGTTTCAGTTTGAGCTTTCGTCGGAAGCAAAAGAGCACAGTATTTTAATGTCGACCTAGGGCGTGTCAAGCTGCGTAAGTCGACCGGCGTGATGTGGACAGTATGTGAATAGAGTCGAGATGTCAAATGAATATAGACAAAGCCTCGGCAAGTTCGGAAGCGCTGCTACTGCCGGCTGCTTCGCGGTCTGGGCGCGCACGTACCCTGAGAACGCTTCGTCCGGCCTGTCCAAGGACCCGTTGGAGACGCCGGATGAAAGGTGTGTTACACAATTGGTGGAGCATGCATACCATGCGTACCTCCAAATAGAAAACTAAGAAAAGGCACGTGGTTTAGTCCACCGGCACCGGGGGAGTCCACCCGCATGACCAGGGGAGCGCATGACCGCTCCGCCGCACCGCGTGCCATCCTCCGCGGCCCCGTTCATTCTTTATTTGGTCCCGAAACCTCATATGCTTAACTGGCCTAACCGGCCGCCCGAACACAACTCACGCACACCAGGCAACCCAGCGCTTTAAGTTGAGGTGGTATGGCCATCTAGGCTGCAAGCGCGGCCCCGGTCCCCCGCATGCCGGCGTCGGCCCCAGGCCAAGACGCCTCTCTCACGGCATGCGCCGGGACCGAAGGCGCATCAGCTGACGCGGCGCCCCCGAGTGCAGCCCCGCGATGGGGCTACACTCTCCTGGGGTTTGGCACGCAGCTTCACAATTCGCGCTTAGCCCAAACACGCCATACCCTGCCAACCCATACAAGCCGCCGGGACGAAAGGACTTCGGCAGCAGCCTACCCCCGCCCCCCATACTGACACCAGCTCAGCGAGCACCGCACGCGCCCCGGGTTCACACCTTGAATCGCTGCGCCCTCGAGTCACGGCCGCGTCCCACCCCCTTGGTTTAGCTTGGGCTGGTGTTCACAAGCCCCCTGCCGCTGCCGCCCGCCTCGTCCTTTCCATTACGCCTCACCCGCACACACAACACAACACACTGAGTCCATGTGACCACGACTGCGCTCCGCGCAGCGCACGCAAGCGCCCGCGCGGCTCGCCGCCCCGGCCCGATCTCCACGCCACATGCCCCGCGCCTTAGCGCCGGGCGATGTGGATGTGGTGCCAGGCGTGGCGGAGCTTGTGCATGATCTTGGAGCTCCAGAACACCGCTGCGGAGGTGCGGTGGGAGTGGACCGGGCAGCACCACGTCATCAATTTAGTCAGCCAGCGCACATTTTGAAGGTCTGGTAGCAGGACCGACTCCCCAATACCCGCACCCCTGCCGCCTGCACACCGGCTGCCCCGCCCGAGCGCACGCTGCGTCCCCAAGCTCCCCAGCCCGCCCATCCCGCCCATCCTCTCCATCATTCCCGCCCATCCCGCAGCAGCTGCAGCACTCACCGAACACCATGAGGAAGAAGCCGGTGTAGGTGCAGAAGATGGAGAACACCCAGCCGGTGAGCGACAGGCAGTAGAAGCCGTGCAGCCCGGTGACGGGGCTGCAGTCGTCGCGGTACATGCGGCTGGAGGGGCCGGTCCACACGCCCGCGTCCTGGGGCAGGCAGGGCGGCGGGGTGGGGCGGCGGAGTGGGGTTCCATGCATGATTGATTAAGACGGCGGGCGGGTAGGGTGGGGCGCCGGCGGCGTGGGGGCGGGGTTCCATTCATTACTAGTGATGGCGATGATGCGGCGGTTTTCCAGAGTTGGTGGTGGTATGGGGCGGGGGGTCGGCCGCATACAGAACGCAAGGTCGCCCGCCGGCTATCACGCTGCTCACAGGCGGGTGGGCGCGCGCCCATTTCGGCCTGCCCACGCCCCCAGGCTGCGCCCCTGCAGCCGGCCAAACATGCCACACACGCGCGGGCTCGGGGCCCGCGCACCCATGCGCCCGACCCCTCCCTCCCTCCCCGCCCCGCGTCTCCGGCGCCTACCTGCAGCGAGTGCCGGGTGAGGTCGGCAAGCAGCAGCGGCGTGGCTATGACCAGCAGGTAAGCCGGGCCGTAGCGGTGCCAGTGCGAGCCGCTGCGAGCGTGTGTTGGAGTGCACAAAGAAGAAGAAAACAGCTGAAAGCGTGTGTGTGTGTGTGTGTGTGTGTGTGTGTGTGTGTGTGTGTGTGTGTGTGTGTGTGTGTTCGCGGTGGTGACAGGCACGCGGCAAGGCGACGGGTGGCAGTGGACGGTCAGACGGCGCGGAAAGAGTGGCGGCGGTCGAGGGGGAAGAGGAGCACTTGGGGCCCCTTCACTCCTGCTTCCTCCACCCGCACACGCCGCGACACACCATCCCAGCAGATTCGCACGCAGCGCCATGCAAGGTCCCGGCGGCAGCCCCCCCCCCCATGGTTGATTTGCGAATTTGAAATGAACTACACCCAACCCCCCGGCACGCAGCAGCGCCACGCTGGTTGACACGACACGCACCCGTGCGCCATTCCCTTCCAGGCCGTGTACTGGGCCAGGTTGGTGAGGATGGTGGCCGTGAGAGCTAACGAAAACGTGTGAGAGAAAGCCTTGGCGCCTGCTGTGGCAGTAATTCCCATAAAACCAGCTGCGGAGGGGCAGGGAAGAGGGTTGGCGGGTTTGCCGTTTGTTAGTGCGGCGCAACCCGCGCACAGGGCAAAAAGTTTGCCTTCAAAGGTCAAACGCTTGCCCTCCCTTCCTAGGGTGCGCACACACGGCGGGGCAAGGCACCGGCCATGCCGCGGCTCACCCAGCAGGAGGGGCCAACATCAGCTGCCCACGAGCGCGGGCAGGACCAGCAGCAGCGCCGCTACGGAGGAGGCCAAGCTCTTCTGATCGGGCATCTCGTCATCCGACACCTCGGACGAGACCTGCGCATGGGGCCGGGATGCCGCGGCCGGATGGGTGCGGCGTTCAAGGCGCAGGCAGGCTGGGTTGCAAGGGGGCAAGGGCGCAGGCACCCTAGAGGAGTTGTTGCGCAGACTGCGCAACGTTGCTGGGCTGTTGCCAGGGGCCGAGGGAATCCGCTGGCCGGGTTCGCGTGCTGCAGGAGCTGCTGACAACGTAGCGTGTCGGGAGCCAGCGTGCACTCAGTCGGCTCGTGCCTTCCTCGAGGCCGCACCCAGCAACAAGCGTAAAACCATCTATACCACCGAGGTCGCGCCCCCGCGGGAACTGCCCGTTGCGGCGCAGCTTTTTCGGGCCAAATGTCTGGTGTCACCCGCACCTCGTCAGCATCATCAGCTCGAGCTGCCTGCTCCGCAAGACGGCGACGTACTGCCAGCGTGGGCATGGCTCAGGCCCCGCCCGCGCAGTCTGGCTCGGCTGCTCCGCCATTCAGCGGGGCGAGCAGCCCATTCTCAGCGTCGGCCATTCCGGCTGAAGCCTGAGCAGTCAAATGACGATTTCTCCTTAGGATAATTGATTAGTAATTTGCGGGACACCGCAGTGAGCCGTCTAGACCGCACGCAAACGCGAATTTAGTCAACTAGGGTCACCTTCGTCGAACGAGCGCGCGCTCTGTCGTTACGCTCGCTCCACCAGCTCATCAAACAAGCTGGATATCGTTGGAAATCCTGGAACTGGAACTGGAAGTATGGCCTGGTGGACTGCTGGCCTCCCTCTAAATTTCCCCATCCCCATCCCCATCCCCATCCCCATCCGCGGCCTTTGAGCAGCTTGGAGCTCCCCACACCCCGCTCCAATTCTCGTGGTGTCGAGGGGGCAGGCATTCTGGGAGCTAGATCGCCTGTCCCTTGGCGGCTGCGCCTGCGCCTGCCGGACCGGGCTCGCCGTGCCCGGCTCGCTCACGTGCGCTGGATCCACGGCTCGTGGGCGGTACGCCCGGGCGTCCCGCGCCTCGCCCGCCGTCCCCCCCTCCCGCCTCGCTATTTACAGCTGCTACAAAGAAATGTGGCTGCGTTCCGAAGACAGTCAAGACACACCCGAAGCCTGCTGATCCCATGCCGCATGCTGTTGCGCTGGGTGCCTCGCCGCCGCGCCCCTGTCTCCCCATACCGGGGCCCGGGTGCCGTGGCCGGCGCCCGCAGCTGGCGGCCACCCAGGGCCACGCGAGGGCCGCCTGAGCATGTCGGCACAGACACGGCCCAGCTCTCTCAGCCACAGGCCCCAGGCGCGCTCTCAGAGGGCAGGGGGCGGCCCACAACGGCCGGGCCATGCCCCTGCACCGGCGCCTCGCCGCTTGTGCGCATGATAGTCAGGCGGCAGCTGCCGGCGCATCGTGGCACGTGGGCGCACGCTTTTTCAGCGGCTTACTCAAGCCGCAGCCTCACAGGCATAACAGGCCAGTGCCAATGCCGCGAGCACCGCTTACCGTACACACGACGCACTCAAAAAGAGGGCGCACCGCCAGCACCGCCAGCACTGTGCATGCGATGGCAGTGTCGCACGCAACCATGGGTGCAAGCGCTCGCTGTGCACGATGTGGTGCACTCGCCCGCTGGGGGACCACCTCCAGCAAATGCTAGAGTCCCTGACGCATATCGATGCATCCCTGACGCATTCTAACGCATTCCGACACGTTCTGACACGTTCCAACACGTTCCGACGCATTCGAACACACTCGGACGCCCGCCTACCCTGTATGCCCCAACAGACCAGGCACCAGGGAGGCCGCTCTGCTGCGCCCGGGCTCCTCCCCCACCACACCGCCGCCCCGCTCGCTCCTGGTGGTGCTGCCTCCAGCCCTTGGCCCCCTGCCACGGGTGCCGGCACGCTGCCAGCCACACTCACAGTGATCCCGCTTCGATGACCCCCCCCCCCCCCCCGCGCTCAAGCTCTCGCTGCGCCCCCGCCCCTGCATTGCCTGCCTTTCCCCTCAACCCCCGTCGCCTGCCCCTTCCCGCCCTGCTGCCTAGCAGCAATCACACCCGGCTCGTCCTCATGCCTACCTCCGTCCCCACGCCTCCCATCCGTTGCCCCCTCCTCTCACTCTTCCATCCACCACTGCAGGCCCCCCACCTCCTTCGACATTAATTAGGTAAACGCTCGCATAAACGGCTATCCACCTTCCCATGCGCCTCCCATGCGCATCCCACCACCGCTCAATCCCCGAGCCGCTGCCCCCCCAGCAGCCCCAGCCGCTGCGCCATCAGCCGCACCCGCTGCCGCCCGTCCCAGTACTCGGCCGCCTTGGCGTGCGCCGCCTCCGCCGCCGCCAGCGCCTGCGGGCCGCCGCCCTGCTGCTGCAGCGTCTCCAGCGCCAGCGCCGCCTGCGCCAGGTTGGGCTCGGCGCCGCTCTTGGCGTGCAGCTCGTGGCGCCGCGCCAGCGCCTCCAGCACCTGGCCGCATGGGGCAGGGAGGGGTTGTGAATACCATCCAGCCATCCCAAGGGGGTTGCATGCATGCTTAGTCAAGACGAGAGGATGTCGACAGGTTGTTGCGGGAGGGGAGGGGAGGGCTGCGGGCGCCAGCGCAACGACTTCACCCAGCGCATGATTTCGCTCCCTCAGTCGCCCCCCTCATTCTGCTTGGGCACGGGAACACGGTCCCTCCCTCTCCGCTCCCTCTCCTCTCCTTTCCTTTCCTTTTGGGAAATGGATAAAACTACCCTCCCACCGCCACCTTACCTTTATTAACCATGCATGGAACCCCACCCACCTGGTCGGCGCTGGCGTTGTCGGCCAGGTAGGCCAGGCAGCGCCGCCACATGGCGCCCTGGGCCTGCGGGCGCATGGGTGTGTGCATGTGGGTGTGCATGTGGGTGTGTGCATGTGGGTGTGCATGTGGGTGTGTGCATGTGGGTGTGCATGGGGACCAGGTCAGGGCGCCGCGCGGACCGGGCTTCCCCAACCAACCCCGTCGCGTCCCGTCACGGGCAGACAACGCCCCCCGTACACTCCCATGCACACCTCCCGCCCTTCCTCGGTTGCTTTGGGTTCTGGAATGAACTACCTCCCATGCCCCGTCCTCCCCCAACCCAGCCACCCCCGCCCCTCCCCGCCCCCCCCCCCCCCTCCCCTCGCCCTGCCCCCGCCCCTCCCTCACATGCGGGTGCTGCCGCCACGGGTCGCGCGAGTCCTGCTCCTCCATGCGGTCGCCCAGCGGCATGTGCTGGTTCACGAAGAAGGCCGACGTCAGCGAGATGGCCTCCTCCCGACCCCGCAGCGAGCCCAGCACCTCGCCCGGCAGCCAGGACGACC
This sequence comes from Chlamydomonas incerta, assembly GCA_016834605.1. Lineage (NCBI taxonomy): Eukaryota > Viridiplantae > Chlorophyta > Chlorophyceae > Chlamydomonadales > Chlamydomonadaceae > Chlamydomonas > Chlamydomonas incerta. Next base: position 502,255 of record JAEHOC010000064.1, on the reverse strand, counting down.
AGTGCGTCAGCGTGGCCGCGTCCTCGGCCGCCTCCGCCACGGCGGTGGCGGTGTGCGGCGTCAGGTCGCCGGCGCCGCCGCCGCCGCCGCCGGAGCTAAGCAGCATGCTGTTGTAGTTGGTGCTGAGCAGGCGGCCGAAGGATCCGGGCACCTCCACCATGGGAGGCGAGAGGCCGGTGCCGCCGACGCCGCCGCGGCCGTAGCCGCCTCCGGCGGCGCGGGGCGGCGGCGTGGCCGCGGCAGCGACGGCGGCGGCGGCGCCGACGGGCGGCATGGGCAGGGTGGTCATGAGCGCCCCGACGCCGCCGATAGAGCCGCCGGATGCGGACACCTGGCCGACGCTGACGTCGGCGGCGGCGTAGGTGCCGGGGCTGGCCAGCGCCGCCGGCGCCGCCGCCGCGCCCGCCGGCCCGGCGTCTGTGGCGGTGGTGGTGGCGGCGAGGCGGTGGCGCGGGCCGCCGGTGGCGGAGCCGGTGCGCGTCGTCACGCCCAGCTCGGCGGCGCTCATAGGCGGCAGCGTGCCCTCCGCCACCGGCCCCGGCCCGCCGGCGGCGGCGGCGGCGGCGTCGCCGATGGGCGGCAGCGCTTGCCGCCGGCCCGAGCCGCCGGCGGGGTCGGGGTGCACCCGCGCCGGACTGTCCTCCACGCCGCCGCCGCCGCTGGAGCTGGCGGAGCCGCCAGCCGGCGCCGCAGGCGGCGCCGCCGCCTCCGGAGGCAGCAGCCTCAGCCGCACCGCGAGCGCCTCCAGCTGTCGCGCGGGCAGCTGCAGCAGCGCGGCGCGCACCAGCACCTCGCGCGCGGCGCCCGCCAGCGCCTTGACCATCATGGGCGGCACACGCAGCTTGCGCGTCACCTGCGTTGGGCGAAGGAGGGTGGGGTGGGGCGAATACCAGCCCAGTCTGAACCGCCCAAAACCAAACCCAGTGCAGATGCACACGAGCGAGGAGGTGAGCGTACACTGAGTCACACGAACGGATGTCAGGTAGTAGGACAGTGCACGTCGTAAGCCGTTGCCGTTTACACCTGGGCGACGATCCAGTGACCCGACTCCGTCCCAGCACTTGTGACTGCCGACCGTAAAGGGCGATTACGGGTACCCAGGCTAGCCGCCGCTATCTCGCAACAGTTTACGAGCCGCGCACGAAGTGGTTCAGCACGACGACGTGCTTCGACTGCTGCGAGTGCATGGGGCTGCGAGCTGGCGCCTGCTCAGGCACAAGCTCATAACACCATGCACTCACAGCAGTCGAAGCACATCGACGTGCTGTACCACTTCGTACGTGAGCGCGTGGCGATGGGCGAGATGTGATACGCAAGCACGCTTGGCGGCCTTCGTACGCGTGTGGCATTACCAGCCTGTCCCCGCACTTAACCCGCCCTTCCTCCCCACACCCCACCTGCAGGCCCGAGGTGTCGCCGGCGTTGAGCGCCGCGCTGACCGCCGCCGCCGCCAGCGCCGCGTGGTCGCCCAGCGTGCTGCCGCCCAGCCCGGCGGCGGCGGCGCGCACCAGCGGCGGCGCGCGCTGCGCGCTGCCCAGCTGCCGCGGCGTCTTGGCGCCCTGCCCACACGCGGTGCGGGCGGGCGGCTCCGGTCAGTGCCCAAAAGCATAATTACGACTAGGGCAGCACGAGCACAACGCACTTAAACAAAGTTGCAGCACACGAGCACGACACGACATGGTGCACACACGCAGACTGCGGCCCGCCACGCACCGCGACAGAGGCGTCTCCGCCGCCGCCGGCGCCGCCCGCGCCGCCCCCGGCGGCCGCCGCGCCGCCGGCGGCGGCGGCGCCGCCGTCCTCTGCGTCCATGTTTCGCTGCGCGGGCGCGCGGATGGGGACGGGCTGGCACAGCAGGAACACGGTGCACACGGCGTGCACACAGTCCGCCACGAACTCGTCCAGCATCTGTGGGGGCGTGTGGTGTGGTGTGAGTGGAGGGTGTGTGGGTTGGGTTTGGGTTGGGTTTGGGTTGGGCTGGGTTGGGTTGGGTTCGGGCTGGAACAAGTTGGGCTGGGTTGGGTTGGGTGGTTGGGAGAGGGATGCAGGGTGGTGCCCGGGTGGTGCTCGGGGCTATGGCGTCACCGCACACAAAACGGGCAGCCGCGCGAGCGGAAAGGCTGGTGAAGGAGAGCGGCGCTAAACTAAACTAAACGAAACAAAACGGTTTCTCAGCGACGCGCGGCGCCCAGCCCGCCACCACCGCCCGCATCATTGTCACAGACACACACTCCCATTTCCCAACATTGCACACAACCGGTTGCATGGGCGGCTATCCCCGCCCGCCCGGCCCCCCTGGCTACGCCTTCACGTCCTAACTAATGATGAATGTAACCCCCCGGACCCCCTTGTCTAGTTTCGCTTGGGTTTAGATTGGGCTGGTGTTTACACCCCCCCCAGTCCACCACCACCCACCACACCTGCACGCTGGGGCACAGCAGCAGGTAGCGCTGCGCCAGGCAGGCGAGGCTCTCCTGCAGCACCTGCCCCACCACCCACTCCGCGGAGTGCAGCGAGGCGTAGCGCGCGGCGGAGTGCAGCAGGCGCGCCATCATGCAGTGCCACACGCGCACCGCGGGGCCCGCCACGCGGCCGCGCATCACCTCCGGCCTGCGGGTGCGTGGGTGCGGGTGTGTGGTGTGGTGGGGCAAGGTTGAAGTCGGAACGAGGGGCGGGACTGCCCGGTCGCCTAACCACCAGCTGCTCGCCCTGCACAGCGCGTTCCTCCCCGCGTTCCTTCCCCGCCTTCCTACAATCTTTTTCACGATGTCTTTGACAGCCTTCACGCTCCCTCCCTCCCCCTACTCCCCCTGCCCCTGCCCCTCCCTCCCCCTCCTTCCCCTGCCCCTGCCCCTCCCTCCCCCTCCTTCCCCTGCCCCTCCCCCCTCTCCCTGCCCCTGCCCCCCTCGCCTGTAGGTGCACCAGTCGGTGCGGTCCACTGCGGACAGCACCACGTGGTGCACCGCGTCCTTGTACGCCATCACGATGTGCCGGTGGATGGAGCTCACCAGCTCGTCGGCCTGCGGGTGTGTGGGAGGGGGGGCGGCGAGGGTGTGTGGGTGTGTGGGTTGGATGAGGATGTGTGGGTTGGTGTGGGGCGGGGGACCCAAGGTTGACAAGCCTACCCCCCAGCTACGCCAATGCGCCATCACATCCACTTCGCCAATCCCATGCACCGCCTTTCCCCCTCCCCGTCCCCTCCCCCTCCCCACTGCGCCCCCCCAACCCCCGCCACTACACTTCTATGTACCATCTTTGCACCCCACCCCACCCCCGCGCGCGAGTTCCTACCTGCACCAGGCACTCCCCGTGCTGCTGCAGCAGCGCCAGGTACTGCTCGTCGTGCCGCAGCACGTCCAGCCCGCGCTTGAACGACTCCAGCCGCCGCCGCACGCAGCAGGCGGCGCTGGGGTGGGATGCAGGGTTGCAGCGGTTGGGTGGGTGGGTGGCAAGGGGTGGGTGGCAAAAGGGTTTTGCAAGGACGGTACGCAGTCAGGGGGAAAGACGCGGGTTCATACGGGTTCAACACGTGCCTCGTTGCCACACGAAGGTTAAGTATAGGAAATGAGTTCTAGCAGCGGCAGGGTGGCCCACACACGCCCCCACACACGCCCCCGCCCCCCCCCCCACGCCCGCCCCCACCTGTGGAACAGGAACATGAGCGGCAGCGGGCTGCGCGGCATCTGGTGCAGTGTGGTGCACACCGCCGCCAGCCGGTCCATCAGCAGCGACAGGCACTCCAGCGTGGCGGCGGCCAGCATGGCCTGGGGGGCAGGGTGGTTAGCGGTTGGGGTGGTTGGGGTGGTTGGGATGGTTGGGCGGTTGGGGGGGGTTGGGGTGGATTGGGGTTGGGGCGGTTGGTTTGTAAGTACCGACTCAAGTGGGCGGCGGTAGCACAGTGGACGGACATTGTGGATGGGATAAGGAATGGTGGTGGTGGTGGTGGTGGTGGTGGTGGTGGTGGTGGTGGTGGTGGTGGTGGTGGTGGTGGTGGTGGTGGTGGTGGTGGTGGTGGTGGTGGTGGTGGTGGTGGTGGTGGTGGTGGTGGTGGTGGTGGTGGTGGTGGTGGTGGTGGTGGTGGTGGTGGTGGTGGTGGGCAGTGTGTGCGCCGCAGGTCCCATAACTTGGTGAGGAAAGATACGGTGGGCTCCCCACACGGTGCCGCGCACCTGCACTGTCTCCGGGTACTGGCCCAGGCAGCTGAGCAGCCACGCCACAAAGTCCAGCACCCGCTGAGACACCACGTCCACGAACTCGGGCGCGTCCTTGTCCGCGTCCGTGCCGCCGCCGTCGTCGTCGCCCGCCGCCGCCGCCGCCGCCGCCGGCGGCGGCGGCGGCACCGCCACCACCACCTCCGCCGAGCCCGTGCCCCCGCCCGCGCCCACAGGCACAGTGGCGGCGCTGTCCGCCGGTGAGGCCGCGTCAGCGCCCGGCGTTGCGGGGCTGCCGCCGCCGCCGCCGCCCTTGGTCGGCGAGTCGGCGACGCCGCCGGCGGACACGCCGGGCGCGGGCGTGCGCGCGCCACCGGGCGTGGCGGCGCCGCCGGTGGCGGCGGAGGCGCCGCCGGAGCTGTGGCCCTTGCTGTCGACTCCCGACATTGACATTGACGTGGAGGAGGCGCGCGAGTAGAGCTGTCGCATCATGGCGGTGGCGAGCGGCGGCTGCGGCTTGCGAGACTTGGTGCCGTGCGGCGAGCCGGGCGCGCCGCCGTCGCTGGCGCCGGGGGAGGAGCCGGCGCCGCTGGCGGCGCTGCCCGGGCTGGCGACGCCGGGGGAGCCGGGCGCGCCGGCGGCGGTGGACAGCGCCGCCGCCACGGAGCCGCCCGCGGCCTTGATCTGGGCCTGTGGGTGGATGAGTGAATGAGAGTGTGTATGGTGCGCGTGCGTGTTGCAGGGAGCACACGGACACAGTGTGTGCATGTGCGCACACACCACCTGCCACGCACCGGCCTCCTGCCGTACCGCACACCATACCGTACAGCCCCTGCCGTACCGCACTGCCCGTACCACACTGCCGTACCTGCACGTACACACCACCTGGTACGCACTGCCCGTACCACACTGCCGTACCTGCACGTACACACCACCTGGTACGCACTGCCCGTACCGCCCCGCCGTACCTGCACGTAGTCCAGGTCCGACAGCTCCATGAACTCGGCCTTGGGCCAGGCGTCGAAGCTGACCATGACCGGGTGCGGCGCCGCGCGGCCCGAGTCGGCCGCCAGGCAGGCCTGGGGGGGTTGGGGTGGGTTGGGGGTTGGGGAGTGTGGGAGTGCGGTGGGAGTGTGCGAGTGCGGGCGTGCGGGCGGCGTTGGCGGCGTTGACGATGTCCGATGGGGCAGAGGGGCCTCCCATCGGCCCCGTCGTGTGAAGCCCAAGGCCCTGCCCCCCGCCCCTGCATTCCAACCATTCCCACATCCCAACTCCAACCATCACCCCACCACACTACCCGCCATACACACACCACACACCACACCACCACATCCCGCACACCACACGCACCTGTACCGCGCTCATGAGGCTGTGTGTGATGAAGTTCCGCAGCGCCGGCCGCATGTCGCGCACCACCGCTGACACCTCCTCGTGGATGATGTTCAGGTAGGCTGCGGCGCTGCGGCGGGGTTCCATGCATGATTAAAGGTAAGATGATGTTGGGGGCGGGCGGGCAGGGATGCCTGTTTAGTCAGCTTCGGATTACCTAGCGGGCACTACGCACCCCGGGCACCGGGCACTTCAAATTATTTGCAAAACACCGTCTCATGGACGGCTACCCCCCTACGCTCTTCGACCCGAAACGCAAGAGTATACCATTACCCTGTATTGTCGCAAACTGCACCTGCCTGTCCCTTGTCTAGTTTCGCTTGGGTTTAGATTGGGCTGGTGTTTACACCCCCCCACGCCACCACACTTCTATGTACAATCTTTGCAACCGTCTCTCCGGCCCACCCCGTGCAATCCCGCCACCCCCGGCCGCGCACCTGTAGGCGGGCACGGAGGGCAGCACCGGCTCCGTCACCGGCACCGCGCGGCCGTCGGGGTCCTTGTCGCCCAGCCTCCGCGGGTGGCGCAGTATGGCTCCAGCCAGGATCTCGCCAAAGCCCTTCTCGAAGGCCGCCACGTCCCTGTGCGTGGGGAGGCGGAGGGCGGGCAGGGCGGGGTGGGCGGGGTGGGCGGGGAGGGCGGCGGGCAGCGCGGGTTAGGGCGGAGGAGGAAAGCGGGGACGGAGGAGGCGTTGGGTGCTCGCGGGTCCCGAGATGGCAGCACGCGGCGACACACACACCCAACCCCCAAGCTTTAAGCACGAGCGACGAGCAACCCCCTCCCACCCCCCGGGGCCCTACTTGAACAGGTACATGATGAACCCCAGGCTGTTGCGCGCCTGCTCCAGCGCGCCCTCGCTGTCGTCGCCGCCGTCCTCGCCGTCGTCGCCGCCGCCGCCGCCACTCCCGCCTCCTCCTCCTGCTCCGCCGCCTGCGCCGCCGCCGCCGCCCAGCGGCCCCCACGTGCTGACCAGCTCGTCCTGCGGCCCGAAGCCCTCGCCGCTCTGCGCCACGGCCCGCGCGCGCGCCTCGCGCCGCCGCCGGTCGTCGCTGCGGCATCCGGTGCGTGTGCGGGGTTCGTGCGTGTCGTGAGTGGGAGTCGCACACCGCAGCCCCTGAAGGCCTACATGCGCCCCTCCCCGGACCTTCCCCCGCATTCGCCTGTCTCCTGTCTAGTTAGGTTGGCTTAGCCCGGGCTGGTGTTCACATCCCGCCCCCACAACCTGTCAACATCATCTTATCTTGCGGTGATTAATCATGAATGTAATCCCCCCCTCACCGGCTCTGCAGCAGCGTGCGGTACTGCTTGCTGCCCGCGGCGCGCTCGTCCACCAGCGCACTCACGGAGCCGCGCGGCTCATTGGCGGCGGCCAGGGCGGACTGGATGGCCTGGGGGTGGGCGGGGGCGTGTGGTGGTAGGAGAGGGGGAGGGGGGGGAGGGGGGGAGGGGGGGGAGGGGGGAGATGTGAGTGTGTGTAGGAGAGGGAGGGAGACAGGGAGGGAGAGGGCGTGTGAGTGTGTGTGTAGGAGGCGGTTGTGAATACGGTACCAGCCCAAGCTCATCCGACCTAATGCGTGCGTGGGTGTGGGGAGTGGGAATGGGGGAGCAGGGTTGTGGGGGACGGGCAAGGGCGGTGGCGCAGGCGAGGACAGTCAGTTCCCAAACTGCGCCCGGAACAACAGTGAAGGAGCAACACCAAGCAGACTGGGTGGCCTGGGCGTAGAAGTAGGAGAGGGAGACAGGGAGGAAGAGGGGGTTGTGAATACCAGCCCAAGCTTATCCAACCTAATGCGTGCGTGTGCAGCGTGGGTGGGTGTGGGGGAGCAGGGTAGTGGGGGCCGGGCAAGAGCGGTGGCGCAGGTGAGGGCGCGGTCCATGCCCAAACCGCACCCGGAACATTAGACAAGGAGCAATACCCAGAAATCGCAGGAGGCATACCAGCTCAGGATCCAAACAACCCCGCCACACACACAATCGCCGGCGCCCCCACACCCCTTGCCCACGGCACCCCAGCCCACGGCACCACATACCCACCAGCCGCACGGCCTCCGCAAAGGGCTTGGCGTACAAGGTGCGGATGACCCAGTCCGGGATGCGCTCCGGCAGCTCCACCAGGCAGGGCACCTGCGGCGGCGGCGGCGGCGGCGGCGGCGGCGGCGGCGTGGGTCGGCGGGCGGGGCGGCGGGCGGGGCGGTGATAGGCTGGGAGGAGGTGGGCAGGGCGGTGGGCAGGCCCCGCCACCACGCGATCCCCACCCCACTCCATGAACTACCCCCACGCCACTTCATCCAGTCGTCAGTCCGTCCGCCTGTCCGCCGGTCAGCGTGTTTGCCACACCTACTCTTCGGGACCGGTGTACCGACCACCCTTGCAACCCCGGCCCACCCCTGCTACTCTTTAATATACCATCTTTGCAACCCCACGTGTGTCCAAAACCAAAACGGAACAAAGCCGCCACGCCAAGCCCCACCCCGCGTGGTAAACAACAAAAACGACGGACCAAACCTGCCAACCACACACGTGTGTGTGTATGTGCCACACTGCCCCACCTGCTGCGTGGCGTGGAACAGCAGCTTCTGCCCCACCAGCTGCAGGTAGGTGAACGGCATGATGTTCAACTTGTACGTCGCAAAGTCGTACTCCAGGTGATGGTACGACACCTTGGCCGGGCCGCCGTGCGGGTCGGCGGCGGCGGCGGCTGGCGCCGCGCCGTCGGCGGCGGCGCGGTTGGGCGAGGGCGCGGCCGCGGTGGCGGCGCCGGCGCCGGCGGCCTGTGCGGCCTGCGCGGCCTGCTCCTGCTGCTCGAGTAAGTCCTGTGTGGTGGCACGGGGTGTGTGGGCGTGGCGCGTGGGCGTGGGCGTGAGCGTGGGGTGGGTGGGCGGGTAAAGCGGGTGACGAATGCGGTGCTCGCTGTGTCAGGGAGCCCAGGGGCCGGGGAGAGTGCCAAGGCCAGGTGTCCCCCCAAGGTTTTGTCTGCACCGGGGCTGGTTTGGATCCGGCTCGTATTCACAACCCCCCAGCTTCTTTGCTGGATTGTATTCGCGCAGCCGGCCCCATCCACCCGCCCACCCTCGCCAAATCCGTTTACAATGGACGGCAAAGTTACACCTCCCGGGCTTTGGGCTTGCAACGAACGGCTCTCCCAGCCCCATCAATCATGCATGCCGCCCCTGTCCGCCCCTCTCCGCCCCTCTCCACGCCCACACCCACACGCGCACGCCCACACACACACGCCCACACACGCCCACGCCCACACGCCCACACGCCCCCGCACGCGCCTGGCGCTGCTCCAGCAGCTCCTTGAGCCACTTGTCCATGGTCTTCTGCAGCTCCACGAAGCGACCCGGGTACGACTCCGGCGTCCAGCGCTTCACCACGATCTCGGCACTGTGGGCACGCACACACAGAGCAGAGCAGGGGGTGGGGGAGTGGAGGGGGGAATGTGCGGGAGGGTGTCACGGCGGGGACACCGGCCTGGCACGGGCGCAGGGGAATGTGCAGGATTGCAGGGCCGAAGCGAGCACGTGCAGCGCACGCATACCAGAGGGCACGCCACCGGCCTTCCCAGACCACTCACCCCCGCCCTCCCCGCCGAAATGGCCTCCTCCAATTGGAAAACAACTAACCCCCAACCACCCATCCCCCGGTTCGGAGGTTTGCAAAGCTTGATTTGGGGTATTGCACGAAACGCCGCCGCCGCCACTCACACGGCCCCGTCCGCGCCGTGCTTGCGTAGCCGGCCCACGCGGCGCGCCGCCTCGGGGTCGGGCAGCGCGAGGCCGTGCATGAAGGCGTCGGTGATGCGCGCCCAGGCCTCGCCCGGCTCGGCCGCGGTGTGGAACAGCGCCACCAGCAGGTGCCGCGTCTCGGCCTGGGGGAGGGGGCGGCGGGGAAGGAGGGGATAAGGCGGGGGAGGAGGGGTTGTGAATACCAGGCCCAGCCAAATGCATTTACCTGTCCCTTGTCTAGTTAGCCGGTGTAGCTTGGGCTGATGTTCACAACCCCCCCTCACCCCCCCCCCCCACCCCACCCCCACCCCACCCCCACGCCCCCGCCCCCCCCCCCCACGCCCACCATGAGGTCCTCCTGGCTGTACAGCTTGTACCATAGCATATCGTCGCGGTCGGGCAGGCTGTCCAGCTTCACCGCGTCCTCCAGCAGGCAGTGGTGCAGGCCGATGGGGCTCACGTCCACGTGCCGCTCCCGCAGGTCCATCTGCGCCTCGAAGGCTAGGCTCACGCGGCACTCCTGGGGTGGGGGTGGGGGGAGCGGGAGGGGGAGGGGGGGGGCAAGGGGTGGTGGTGGTGGTGGGCGGAGGGTTGGGGGGTTGCAGGGAGGGCTGGGCGGGCGTGGGACACACGCACGAACGCGCACACGCAAGCAAATGCAAACGCACACACGTTGTTGCATTTTGCCTCTTTAAAGCATTGTTTCCTTGTGATCTCTAACACACCTGCAGCTTCGCCACCGCGCCCTCCACATCCGCGCGGTCCCCCGGCAGCTCCATCGGGGCCGGCTTGCCGCCCCCGCCGCCGGCCGCCGCCGCCGACAGCGGCCGCCGGCTCCCGCCTCCGCCCACGCCGCCGCGCGAGGAGCGATGCCCCAGAGCCGAGTGGCCGCCGCCGCCGCCGCCGCCGCCCTCCGCCGCTCCGGGTATGGAGCACGCTTCCCACTTCAGAGAGGGCACGTCCGTCTGCGAGCAGGGCGGGGGCGCAGGGTGCGCAAGCACGGGGCGTGTTATTGCCACGCTGGCGCCGGCGACCCCAACACGAGTGACGGGGCCCCCATGATTGGTGACTAGTTATTGATGATGGGCAAAGAGCCCCCGCGTGTCTGTGTGTGTGCGTGTGCGTGTGTGCATGTGAGGGGCGGGCCGCCCCCGCCCCCGCCCCCGCCCCCGCCCCCGCCCCCGCCCCCGCCCCCGCCCCCGCCCCCGCCCCCGCCCCCGCCCCCCGCCCCCGCCCCCGCCCCCGCCCCCGCCCCCGCCCCCGCCCCCGCCCCCGCCCCCGCCCCCGCCCCCGCCCCCGCCCCCGCCCCCGCCCCCGCCCCCGCCCCCGCCCCCGCCCCCGCCCCCGCCCTCGCCCCCGCCCCCACCCCCGCCCCCTTGCCTGTCCATCCCCTCTCAGATGCCCCCGCCGGAGCCGTACAGCCGCAACACGGCTCCACATTTCGCATCGCCGGCATTGTGCCTTCACCTTTACACCACACCACACCACACCACACCACACCACACCACACCACACCACACCACACCACACCACACCACACCACACCACACCACACCACACCACACCACACCACACCACACCACACCACACCACACCACACCACACCACACCACACCACACCACACCACACCACACCACACCACACCACACCGTACCGCCTCCCCCCTCCACACACAGGCAGCGGCTGTGCGCCGCAGCCACCGCCCCCACCGAAGCAGCTGCCAGCCTCCCCGCGAGGCACCGAAATGCCCGGCGGCTGCGCCACCGCCCTCACCACTACCAGCACCACCAGCAGCACCGGCCCCGGCGCCCCGGCGCCCCGGCTTCGTCGCCATACGGCGCAGCTCGCACGCGCAATGGCCCCCGGGGGCCCGCACTGCCCAATCTTGTCGCCCTCCCAGACCCCAGCAATCCCGAATTTCTTTCCCCACCCCACCCCCGCCCCCCACATTGTCGGCCGTTGCATTTGCCTGGCCTCCGTTGAGTTAACTTGGGCTGGTGCTCACCCCCCGCCCACCCCAACAACAGCCCGCCCGCCCGCCCACCCCACCAGTAGGTACGGCCGCAGCTGGTTGCTGCCGGCGGCCTTGGCGCCACCCGCGCCGACCTCGGCAGCGCCCGCACCCGCGCCGGTGAGGGCGCCCCTGCCGTGCCGGTGCTCGCGGCCGAGCGGCCCCCGCGGCGTGAGGAGCTGGTTGGGGGCGGCGTTGCCCTCCCCCGTGTCATGGGAGGGCGGCTGCTCCACCAGCCGACCCAGCAGCGCGGACGCCTGCTCGATGGCCGCTCGCCCGCCGTTCGCCGCAACGCCGGGGTCGGGCCCGAGCGCGCCCGCGTCGCCGCCCGGCGCATACTGGCCCAACAGCGCCTGCGAGCGGCGTCAGCAAGGTGGGTGGGAGGTGAGCAGGTTGCGCGCGCCGCGCGGGGCTGAGCGGTGGGGGGCTGTCGAGTCAGGAGGCGAGTCGCGGTGCTGCGTTTTAGTGTGTCCGCGGGCACACCGCGGTCGAGCGCGAGTTTCCCGTGCCCGTGGGCGCCAAAGAGGGCGTCTATGGGCTGTATAACCGTTGCCCTGGCGCTGGGGAATAGCGTTCGCAGCGGGAGTGATCCACGAACAACAAAGTGAGTCTAAAGACATGCCCGTTCGGCGGCTCGCGCCGAGCTCTCCGTGTCCCCACCTTGACTTTTTCTGACAATTCTATCGAAGCCTTATTCAGGGCTGCATTAGTCGATCGCACGGACTCCTCGGTCGCCCGGACCTCCTCGTCCGCGACCAGCGCAAGAGTCTTCCACATTGTTATCGATGCACGTAGCTTAAGCTAAAATAACAGCAAATTGCTGACCAGGTAGCATGCCTATCCGCGTTTTGGAAAGGAGTTTCTAAACACAGCCATTTACGCTGTCTTAATTCATTATACAGACTTATTGGCCAAATCTGATGATTTAGCCTCCACGACGTTTGAAACACCCTGCGCGCGGCATCGTTGTGCATGGGAGTCGCGCGCTTCAGCTTGCGTGCTGTTGCAAACGCTCTTTACATTCCAAAACAACATGTCAATGAATGATATTCTGAAGTAAGAGACAAGCACGGAGGCAGAGGGCGGGCGGTGCAGAGATGGCGCTCAGCACGGAGCCGTTTAAGGTTTGAACGCAGCAAAAGACGCTGCGATACAGAATATGGGCGATAGGTGAGGTCCATCGGCATATTAGCCTGCACCGTGGTGTTTCGAGAGTGCTGCAGTCACATCCGCTCGCTGCGCGACGTTTCCTGCACTAACCCCCTTGCTTCCGGCGGCTCGCTGCATCCAGGGTGAATGATGTGCTGCGGGCCATGCAGCTGGCGAGGGCCAGGGCCCGCCAAGCCGCTGCGTCGGCGGCGAGCAACGCCGCGGCGGTGAGGGTTGCGACGTTCGATGCGTGCCGGTGGTCGCTTGGCTTCCGGTCCGGGGCGAGAGATCCCCTGCGTGCAGTGCATTGAAGGGCTGGTAGGGGCCCGAAATCACAGGGAGGGGCGTCGCGATTGGGATAGGAGGGGAGAGAGGGTTGGCTGACAGGGGCGCCGGCTGCGCGTGCCTGCGCGCGTGAGCGGCCTGCACGAATGCGGGACCATTCAGCCCCCCCTCCCTTACGCACACACGCACACACAAGCACCCTGGTACTGTGGCCCATTCCCTCAATCTAACGCGCTTGCACACTTTATTTCTCCCCCAGCAGCAGCAGCAACAGCAGCAGCAGGCGGGTCCAGCGGCGGCTGCGGCCGGGCCGGGCAAGCGCCCTGCCGGCGCTGCCGCGAGCCTGCCGCCTGCAGCAGCCGCAGCCGCAGCCGCAGCCGCAGCGCCAGCGCCTGCCGCGTCAGCTCCTGCCGCCGCACCGCCGCCGGTAGCCGGACCCGCACAGCCGCCCGCCGGCGCCCAGCCCAAAGCGGCCTCGCCGCCGGCGGCGCGGACAAAGGCGGCGGCGGCGGCGGCGCGGTTGACGGCGATGGGGCCGGCGGCGGCAGCCGGGCCGGACGCGGGCCCGGCAGGGCAGAGCGCGGCAGGGCAGGTCGGGGCTGGTGGGGTGGCGGTGGCTGCGGCGGCTGCGGGCGCCGCGCACCCGCACGCCTTGAGCCAGCCGGACCAGACGGGTTCGGCTTCGCCCGTGCCGGCGCCGGCGGCAGCTGCGGCGTCTCCGGCGCCTACCACGACAACAGGGACGGGGATGGCGGCGTGGGCGACTGCAGCGGCAGCAGCAGCGGCAGCCGCCGCCGCCGCCGCCGCCGCCGCCGCAGCAGGCGCTGGAGCCGCAGCGCCTGCGCCTGCGCTAGGCGCGGCGGCAGGGCTGGGAGCGGCGGCCCCTGTGCCTCAGGGCTCGGGGCCGCCGGCGGTTCCGCCTGGCGCCTCAGGGGCATCAGGGGCTGCGGGGGCTGCGGGCCAAGCACAGGCGGGCGGTGCGGCGACAGCAGCCCCCGCGGCGGCGCCGCCGCTGCAGCCACCCGCATCACCGCAGCCGCCGCAGCAGCAGCAGGAAGTGAAGCAGCCGCTGACGAAGCGGGCCAAAAAGGCGTCTGCCGCCGCGTCGCCAGCCCCGAAGGGCAAAAGCGCTGGCAAAGGGGCGGTGGCAGCGGCCAAGGCAAAGGCGGAGGTGGAGCCGGAGCCGGAGGTGGTTGAGGAGGAGGCTGCCCCTGCCGCGGTGCTGTCTGCTGCGCCGCCGAGGCCTGCCGTCGCGGCCGCGCCCGTGGGGCCGGTGGCGGTGTCTGGGCTGGCGCCGGTCGACGGCGTGGAGGGTGCGGCGGCGGCGGCGGCGGCGGCAGCTGCAGGCGGCGGCGGCGGCGGCGGCTCTGGCAATGGTGCTGGTGCTGCTGGCGGTAGTGGTGGTAGTGGTGGAGGCAGCGGCGGCGGCGGCGGCGGCGGCGGCGGCGGCGGCGCGGACGTGCTTGACCTGACCGCGGGTTCTCCCGAGCCCCCGCCGGCGGCGGTGGGGGCAGCGGGAGCTGCAGCTGCAGCCGGTGACAGCGGAGTCGGCGCACCGCAAGGCGCGGGGCAGGACCAGGACCAGCAGCAGCAGCAGCAGGAGCCGCCGCAGCAGCAGCCGCAACACGCGGGGCAGAAGCGGCCCCTGCCCGCGCAGCAGCAGCAACAGGAGCCGGCGGCGGCGGAGGAGGAGGCGGCGGAGGAGGTGGTCACGGCGGCAGGTGCGTGTGAGCGAACTCGTGGGTGACCATGTAACAGGGCTGAAACCGGGCGCTATGAGTGGATGCTGCGTCAGGCCGGGGCCTGCCGTCCTCCCTGCGGCCTGTGTTGTCACACTGTGCCGTGTGTCACCTCGTTGCCTCGGCCCCATGCTGTCGCCTCCAGCAGGCCCGCCCAGCAAGCGCCAGGCTGTGGCCACCGCGGCCGCGGCCGCGGCGCCCAACGAGCAGCAGCAGCAGCCTCGGGAGCAGCAGCAGGCGTCGGTGCCGGCACCAGCCCCCAGCCCTGCCCCTGCCCCCGCTCCCGCACAAGCTGCCGCTGCGGCGCAGGGTGGCTCTGCGGCTCCGGCCGCGGCCGCGGCTGCGGCTGCGGTACCCCCAGCCGCCACGTCTCCTGCATCCCCTGCTGCCGCTGCTGCCGCCGTCCCTGCTGGCGCTGCCGCCGCCTCCCCGCCAACTGCTGCCTCCCCAGCCGCCGCCGCCGCCGCCGCCGCCGCTGCCGGCGGCGGCGGCTCTGCGGGCGCGCCGGCCCTGGCTCAGCAGGAGGCGGCGCTGCGGCGGCACCTTGAGGTGGTGGCGGGGCGGCTGCGGGAGGGCACCATGCCCGTCAGCAGGTGCGCGGTTGGGCGGTTGGGCGGTTTGGGGAGAGCGGTTGGCGGCGGTTGGGAGGCTGGTCGTGGTTGGGAAGCTGGCGGCGGTTGGGCAGCTGGCGGCGGACCTACTGAATGGGTTGGAAAACGCACTGTGTGCTGCCGTCCGTGCCCGCCCTACCGCTTCGCCGTCCAATGCTTGCCAACCCCTGCCGGTCAACGGTCAACCCCCGCAGGCAGAGCAATGAGCTGCGGCCCATGACGGACACGGAGCGGTCCAAGTTCCGCGAAGCCGCCGCGAAGCTGGAGCGCCAGATCCAGGCGCTGCAGCAGCAGCAGCAGCAGCGCCACCTGGCGCAGCAGCAGCAGCAGCAGCAGCAGCTGGCGCAACAGCAACAGCCGCAACAGCCGCCGCCATCGCAACAGCAGCAACAGCAGCAACAGCCGTCCGAGCAGCAGCAGCAGGGGAGGCAGGCGGCCGTGGTGCCGCCGGGCGGGGGACCGGCGCCGCGGGTGGCCAGCCCGGCCGCGGGGGGAGTGAGGGCGGGTGCAGCGGCTGCTGCTACTGCTGCTACAGCCAACGCCTCGGCTGCCGCGACTCGTGCTGCTGCGAACTTGGCTGCGGCCATAGCGGCGCGGACGGCGGCGGTCGGGGCCGTGATTTGGCAGGTGGGGCTTGGGGCAGCGCGGGGTGCGGCTGGGCTGTTGTGCGGTTGTCAATACCAGCCCCAGCCATACCAAATCTAACTACATGGAGTTGGGGGTTCCACGGGGTTTAGGGTTGGGCTTTGGGGGCTTTGAAAGATGATGAGGCCGGGTGGAGGCCAGCCGTCCATGCGAAGGGGTTCCTGGGGATGAAGCTTCACACGCCGGTCGCCATGGGTCGCCATGGGTGCCAATGGGTCTCAATGGGTCGCAATGGCTCTGCGGCGCCGGGGTCAGCGCATGTTAGTAGCGTGGCCAGCGGCTGCCTGCTACTGCCTCTCTACCTGCGTGTGACTGCCTGTCTATCTGCCTGCTACTGCCTGCTACTGTGTTTTATCGCCCGCTACTGCCTGTCTACCTGCCTGCTACTGCCTGTCAATGTGTGTTGACACCCGCCATGGCGCACGCAGGGTGCGGGGCGGGCCGCGGCGACCACGCCGCCCGCCGCCAACGGCGGCGCGGGGCGGCCGTCCAGCGGCGGCGGGGCCCGGCCGTCACCCGGCGGCGGCGCGGCGGCGGCCGGCGTGGTCGGTGGGGCTGCCGCCGGGGCTGGCGGCTCGCCGGCGGCGCCGATAGTCCCAAACATCCCTGCAACCGGCATGCTGCGGGCGGCGGCGCAGGCAGCGGTGATACATGCGGCGGCGGTGGCGGCTGCGGCGGCGCGGCAGGCGGCGGCGGCAGGCGCGGGTGCGGCCGGGCTGGGCACCCCCGGCCGTGGCGCGGGCGCGGCTGCGGAAGCGGCTGGTGGCGGCGGCGGCAAAGGTGCGAGCCGGGGTCCGGCACCGAAGCGCAGTGCGCAGCTGAGCGCCTAATCCCTTAGGCCGTTTGGGTGTTGTGTTCTTCTCTTTGTCATCACGGCGTGCCCAGCCGACTGAACACGTCCGTGCCTCGGCGCGTGTGTGTGTTAAAAATAACAACCAGACGGACAAATACGCGTGTGTGTGTATGTGTTAGAGCACACCAGGAAACAAATACCCGCAACGAAGTGTGTGCACTCCTCTTAGTTAAAATCATGAGTGTAACCGCCCCGCCCCGCCCCGCCCACCGCAGTCGCGGAGCACCAGGCGGCTCTGCGCGCGGTGATCGAGAGCCTGTCCGCCACCGGCATGGAGGAGCTGGAGCCGCCGCCGGTGAGGAGGGTGGCGGGCGAGCGGGGAGCGGGAGGGCAGTGGGTGGGCCGCGGGCTGCGGGAGGGCGACAGCGGGCAGTAGCAACGGGCAGAAGGCGGCAGGCGATGGGGATGGGGACGGGGGTTCCAATGGGTTAACGGAACTCCGCCTTTACGTCCGCACACCTCCCGCCTCTTCGCCTCCTCACGCCAACGCATCTTCCCGCCCCCGCCCCCCCCTGCAGAAGACGCTGACGGTGACTGTGCTGCGCCACCAGCGCATGGCGCTGGCGTGGATGCTGCGGCGGGAGACGGGGCCGGAGCCGCGCGGCGGCATACTGGCGGACGACCAGGTGGGCGCTGGGTGGTGGTGGTCGGGTGGTGGTGGTGGTGGGTGGGTGGGTTTGCCGATAGTTTCTGCGAATAGTGCCGGTGCCGGTGCCGGTGCCGGTGCCGGTGCCGGTGCCGGTGCCGGTGCCGGTGCCGGTGCCGGTGCCGGTGCCGGTGCCGGTGCCGGTGCCGGTGCCGGTGCCGGTGCCGGTGCCGGTGCCGGTGCCGGTGCCGGTGCCGGTGCCGGTGCCGGTGCCGGTGCCGGTGCCGGTGCCGGTGCCGGTGCCGGTGCCGGTGCCGGTCTCCCAGTGTTGCAGCGGGTACGAAGGGAATGGGGGCACCGGTGTGGTGTGTGTGCATAACGTGCAGTGTCGCCCCCACAATTGCCACGACCCACCCGCGCCGCATGCACACGCGCAGGGCCTGGGCAAGACCGTCACGACCATCTCCCTAATCGTCACGAACACGAACCCCGAAGACAACGCACCCGGCGCCGGCGGCAGCGGCGAAGAAGGAGCGGGAGGAGGAGCCGCAGCCGGCGGCGGCGGCGGAGCCGCTGCGGCAGCTGCTGGCGGCGGACCCGCAACCGCCGCCGGGGGCTCGCGTGGCCCAGGCGGCCCCCAGTCTCAATCCCAGTCGCCGCCGCAGGAGGGTGCGGAGGAGAGGGGGCAGGAGGAGCAGGAGGGAGAGGAGGAGCAGGAGGAACAAGAGGAGGAGGAGGATGCGATGGTGGCGGAGGACGAGAGCGAGCAGCGGGTGGATGAGCGGGGCGTGCGGCTGGGGGCGCTGCGGGCGGAGCGCGAGGCGGCGGCGGCGGAGGCGGCGGCGGAGGAGGGCGGCGCGGCGGCGGAGATGATGATGGCGGAGGCGGAGGCCGCGGCAGCAAATGCGGCGGCGGCGGCGGCAGCGGCGGAGGGGCTGCCACCCGCGCTGAAGCCGGATCCGGGGGCGGCGGGGCCTGCCGGCGTGAAGGTCGAGGCTGTGGACGTCAAGGCCGAGATTAAAACCGAGGTTAAAACCGAGGTCAAGGCCGAGGTGGGCGCCGCCGGGGCCGACGTCGACATGCTGGCGGCGGCGGCGGCGGCGGTGAAGCCCGAAGCGGCCCTTGGGGCGGTCAAGGTCGAGGCGTGCGTCAAAGCCGAGGAGCTGGTTCAAGCCGAGGAGCTGGTCAAGCCGCACCCCATGGACGTCGACGGAACGCCGCCGCCGCGGCTGCTGCTGCTGGAGCCCGGGCCGGTGGGGCCGGTGGGGCCGGTCCCCAGCTATGTGGACCTGGCGGGAGAGGACGACGGCGGCGACGGCGATGAAGACGGCGACGGCGATGACACCGCAGGCATCTACACGCAGGAGGCCTCGCCCGACATTATCTCCATCACAGACGGACCCGCCGCCGGCGCCGCCGCCGGCGCAGCCGGGCCGGGGCGTTCCGGCGGCGCCGGCGGCGCCGCCGGCGCCGGCGCTGCGGCGGCGGCGCCGCCGCGGCCGTGGCCGGCAGGCGCCGGTGCCGCCGGCGCCGGCCGTGGCGGCAGCGCCGCCGGCGGCGGCGGGCGCGGCCGGGGCAAGGGTCCGGAGGTGCTGTATGAGGCGGAGCCGCCGGGGCTGCTGCTGGGCGGCACGCTGGTGGTGTGCCCCACCAGTGTGCTGCACCAGTGGGCGCGCGAGATCAAGGCCAAGGTGCGCGTGTGGCGTGTGTGTCGTGTGTGCGTGTGTTGTGTGCGTTCCATGCGTGTGTGTGAGAGAGGGGGGCTCGGGGGGGGGGGGCTCCAACTCGCATCAAGACACTCGACACTCACACACCTTACATTTCACACACACCTCACACACACACACACACACACACACACACACACACACACACACACACACACACACACAAGGACATTGACGGCATGGCAATCAGGCCTCTTCTCATTTTGTGGCTGCCCATAGGCGTACTCTGCCCTGTGAGGGAAGGACTTCGGTTGTGCCCCAGTGTGCTTGCTGTGCAGTTGCCTTGACATCGTGTGCCTGACTTGGTTTGGTGCATGACCTATTGCTAGTCGAACAAACAATGCATAGCGACAGTGCCGGCTCACAGAAGTCGATGAGGGTATGCCAACAGGGCAGAAACGGCGGGTTACTCCGCAACTTCGCGCATATGCTTGGGAGACACGCACTACCAGACTATGCGAACACTACTGTGCTGGAGCCTGGCTCTAGCGCTGGTTAGTTGTTCAGGACACTCGATCACGAGGTTCTATCAAGGAACTGTAAACCGTAGTTACACACACACACACACACACACACACACACACACACACACACACACACACCTCGCACTGACACACACGCCGACACACGCAGGTATCGCCCGCCGCGGGGCTGGTGGTGCATGTGTACCACGGCAAGGAGCGCGCCGGCAGCGCCCGCGCGCTTGCGGGCATGGGCGTGGTGCTCACCACCTACGGCACGCTGGCGCAGGAGGCGCCCGCGCGCGACAAGGCGGCGGCGGCGGCGGGCCGGGGCGGCCTGGGGCGCCAGGTGCGGGAGGAGCGGGAGGCGTGGGCGAGCAAAGGCACCAAGGCAGGCAGCTGGCGTGTGCGCCAGATGTGTATGGGGGGGGGGGTAAGGGAGGAAGGAGGGTTTAGTAAGAGAAGCACGGGCATTCAAGTGGCGACCGCTCTGCTGCATGCCTGCGCTGACGTGTGCACCTGCCCGCACCTGCCCGCACCTGCCCCCAACTGCACGCAGGGGGATGACAGCGGCGGCGACGAGGTGCGTGTGTGCGCGTGCGCTCGTGCGCGCGCGTGTGCGCGTGTGTGTGCGCGTGCGCGTGCGTATGTGCCTGCGCATGCGTGCGTGTGTGTGGTGTGCGTGCGTGCGCGTGTGGCCGTCTGGTGGCCGTCTGGTGGCGGCATGGGGCAAGGGGCGGGCGGGTTTGCCATGGGCCTGCAGCCTGCAGCACCCGAGCCCGGGCACGTGGCGGGCGCTGGCCAATCACCCATGTGCTCACATGCTCATGTGCGGCCCATGTGCGGGCACCCACTGCGAGTGCAGGGCGGCGGCCGGGGGCGTGGCGGCGGCGGCGGCCGGGGCCGCGGCAAGGGCGGCGCCGGCGGTGGCAGCGGCGCGGGCGGCATCATTTACCAGGTCAAGTGGAGGCGGTGAGTGGGGCACGGCGGCTAGGGTGTCGCGTGGGCATGTGTCGCCGGCGGCTCTTCCTTTCCTTCTTCCCCCGCACCAGCCATCCGTGCGAACCCCCTTGCCTGTCCCTGGTCTAGTTAGGTTGGTAGAGCTTGGGCTGGTGTTCACAACCCCAACCCCGCCCCTGCCCCTCCGCCGCCTGCCGCTCCGCCGCCTGCCCCCCCACCCCATCTCGTCTTAAATCGTGCATGGAACCGCACCACCACCACCACCACCACCACCACCACCACCACCACCACCACCACCCCGCAGCGTGGTCCTGGACGAGGCCCAGAGCATCAAGAACCCGCGCACGCTGGCCGCGCACGCCGCCTGGGCGCTGCACGCGCACTGCCGCTGGTGCCTCAGCGGCACGCCCATCCAGAACTCCGTGGACGACCTGTACAGCTACTTCAGGTGGGCGTGGGAGTGACTGTGTGTGTGAGACTGGATGTGTGCCTTGGGTGTGTGCCTTGGGTGTGTGACTGTGTGTGACTGTTTGACATTGTGATCCTGTGCTTTTTACGTAAAACCCAAACCACCGACCCCGACCCCCCAACCCGCCCGGCCCACCAAACCCGCCCGCCCCGCCCGCCCCCCAATCCCGCAGGTTCCTGCGCTACGCGCCCTACTGCGAGCCGCGGCAGTGGCGCGACCTGGTCAAGGCGCGCATCACAGCCGACCCCGCGCGCGGCTACAAGTTCCTGCAGGCGGTGCTGCAGGTGGGGCGGGGTGCGTGCGCGGGGGTGCAGGAGATCAGATCTGCTGATGCGAACGCCGGGATTGTGCCGCATTGTGCTGCGCCGTGCACCTCCCCCCTGCTGTACCACCACACACACCCATCTCACCACACCCACACCCACCCACACCCACCCGCACCCACCCGCACACCCACACCCGCCAGGCCGTGCTGCTGCGGCGCACCAAGCAGTCTCAGCTGCAGGGCGAGCCCATCATCCGCCTGCCGGGCCGGCAGCAGGCGCTGGTGCAGGAGCGCTTCAGCGGCGCGGAGGCGGCCTTCTACAGCCAGGTGCGGCCGGGGGAGGGGGGTGGCTTGGGGGGGGGGGTGTTTGGGGGGGGGCGGGGTGAGAGAGACGTATTGAGACGAGATGATGTTGACAGGGCGTCGCAACAGAGCAGGCCTGGCGTTACCGATGACCATGGGGGTGGGGCCAGCAAGGTGGGGGTGGGTGTAAAGGGTGGGTGGATGTGTTTCCGTGGCCTCCGCCTGCGCCGAGCAAGCAGGAGTGAGCGCGAGCGCGAGCGCATGTGCAGGCCTGTCGAGCGCCAGCAAGCGGGGCTGAGGTCGTTTTGTCATTCCCCTTCGGCTCCAAGTCCCACACACGCACACACTCACTCACACTGTATCGCAATCACACTCACGCACGCCCACAGGTGCAGCAGGACTCGCTCAAAGCGCTGCACGAGGCCCAGAGCCGCGCCGACAGCGGCGCGGCGGCCGGCGGCGGCGGCGGCGGCTCTCGTCAGTACGTCAACATGCTGCACTCGCTGTTGAAGCTGCGTCAGGCCTGCAACCACCCCTGGCTGGTGCGCGGCGGCCGCCAGTGGCACAAGAGCGGTGGGTGGCGGCTGTCTGGCGTGGCGGCGGGGTGCATGGGGGTAGGGGTAGGAGGAGGGCGGGCGGCGACTGGCAGGCTGGGTGGGTGCACCGGTGTGGGTGTGGGTGCACCGGTGTGTTGAAGCCGCATGTGTGACACATGCCCCACTGTGCTGCTGGGCTGCTACTGCTGCACAGGCACCCCGAGCGCCGCCGAGGTGGAGGCGGCGCGCAAGCTGGCACCCGAGGCGCTGGCCGCGCTGGCGGCGGCGCTGGCGGCGGGCGGCGGCGGCGGCGGCGCCGGCGACGCGCCGTGCGCGTGCTGCGGCGACATCGCGGAGGCGCCGGTGGCGGCGGTGCCGTGCGGCCACGTGTTCTGCGCGCAGTGCCTGGCGGGGCAGCGCGAGGGCGCGAGTGAGGCGCGGCGCGGGGCGGGCCGGGGCGGGGTGGGGCGGGGTCCTTGGCGGCCCTCTGTCGCTTTAGGCACAGGCCCTCCGAGTCATCCGCCCTTGCCTGACGCACCAGGCCGCCAGCATCTCCTCCTCCTGAGCCTCCTCCTCAATCTCCCGCCTAACCGCCTCCTCCTCCGGCCCCCTCCATGTTGTGCCTGTGTGCGCTCAGGTGTGGAGGGCGAGCTGCTGTGCCCCGCCTGCAGCCGCCTGCTGCGCCCCGCCGACCTGCACAGCGCCGCCGCGTTGGCCGCTGCGCATCCCGCCGCATTCGGGGCGCTGCTGGGCGGCGGCGGGCCAGGTGCGGCGCCGCGGGCGGCATAACCGAATGACGTGGCCTGTGAAGGGGGGGTGCCTGCATGCTTCTTACATGGCGCGGTGATGACGACCAGTCGTTGCAACACAGCAATCTGTGTGTTGGGGGGGAGGCGGCGCACCCTTGGCAGGCGCTGTGGACGAAAACCATTTCTGCTATTTGGCTGGCCTGTAGGTGCCGAGGGCGGCAGCGGTGACGGCGCTGGCGGCTCCGCAGCCGCCGCCAGCGAGGGTGGCGGCGGCGGCGGCGGCGCGGTGGCCTGGACCAGCAGTGCCAAGGTGGACCGCCTGATGGCGCTGCTGGAGGAGGTCCGGCGGCGCAACAACGCGGCGGCGGCGGGCGGCAGGTGCGGCCGGCGGCGGTGGCGGCGGCGGCGGTGGGACTGCAGCGGGCGGGCGTTGAGGGCGCTGTGCGTGCCTGCGCAAGGCTTTGGCATAGGGGGACGAACGCTTGCCGGGTGTGTGTCCCGCCACCCCACACATGCACACGCACACGCACAGCCGCGCCCTCCTTTCCTTCGACCGCGCGCAACCCGCCTTCGGTCTCCGCCTCGTGCCGCTCCCTCCTTTCTTCCTCCCTCTCTCGCTCACTCACAATCTCGCTCTTTCTCGCACACACTCTCTCGCTCACTCACGCATTGTTTCTTAACACACTCTCACACACACTCGCCGGCCCGCCCGCAGGTCGGCGCCCGCCGCGGCCAACCCGCTGGCGGTCAAGTCCAAGTCGGACAAGCGGCTGGCGGGCGCGCTGCGGAAGCTGACGCCGCTCAGCGCGGGCGCGCCCGGCAGCGGCGGCGCGGGCCAGCCGGAGAAGGCGAGTCGGCAGTCCGCAAGCACACACACGCGTCTCTGTGCTGCCCTGTGCAACCTAAACATATATTGACTTGTGCACTGTGCACACACGCGTTGCGGCCGACGGCTGGGGACAGCACGGTGTGTGACATGATGATGCATATCCGCGCGGGCCCCCTGTCCCCGCGCCTTGCCCCCGCGTGCACTCGTGGCCTCCCCCACTGCATTGCCCACGTGACTTGGCTCGGGACAATTAACCACGCATGTACCCTTGGTAACGCCATGATTGCCTGGACCCCCCTCCCCCCGTCTCGCATCATTGCAACCCCCCCCCCGTCTCGCGTGCGCGCCCGGCCGCAGGTGATTGTGTTCAGCCAGTGGACCACCATGCTGGACCTGCTGGAGATACCGCTGAAGAAGGCGCGCATCGCATTCCGCAGGTGGGGTAGGGTGGGCGGTGGGGTGGGCTGGGGTGGGCTGCGGTGGGCTGTGGTGGCTGGCCCAGCGCATCCGACATGCCACACAATGTCTCCCCTGCATTCTCCTCCTGCCCCAATCTGCCTGCCCCTGCCCCACCTTCCCTGCCCCCCTCCTCCCCGACCCCCTCCCTGCCCCCCCCCCAGGCTGGACGGCACCATGTCTGTGGCGCACCGCGAGAGGGCCATCCAGGACTTCGAGTCGCGCAACGAGGTCATGGTGCTGCTGGTGAGAGGGGGGGGCAGGGGGAGGCGGGGGGGCGGCGGCCGGGGGGACACATATGACTGGGTTGCAAGGTTAAGAAGTTGTAGGGGGAAAGGGAGGCCTTCGCGGCGTGGGCGGTTGCGGTTATTCTAAGTGTGGCCGCACCCACCTACCCAACCACCCAACCACCCAACCACCCTCCCCACCCCACCCCACCCTCCTCGCCCCCAGACCTCGCTCAAGGCCGCAGCGCTGGGCGTGAACCTGGTGGCGGCCAACCACGTGGTGCTTATGGACCTGTGGTGGAACCCCACCACAGAGGAGCAGGCCATCGACCGCGCGCACCGCATTGGTACGGCGGCGGGGGGCAAGGGGGGGGGCGGGGCGGGGGGGGGGGCGGCAGGGGGGGTCAGGGGGTCGGGGGCAAGGGGCTGGGGTGGGGGGTTGCTTGAATCTAAACCTGGGAGCTGCGGTGCGGAGGCTGCCGTCAGTGTTTGTTCGGGGCGGCGTGAAGGGCCTGGGGGGACAGCACGGGCCGTGCTGCGCTTCCTGCCACCTGCCCTGCCCGACACCGTGCCTGACGCCGCAACTGCTGCCACACACACCTCCCCCACCCACGCTCGGCTGCAGGCCAGACGCGCACGGTGTACGTGACGCGCATCACCATCAAGGGCAGCGTGGAGGACCGCATCCTGGAGCTGCAGCAGGTGGGAGGGGGGGCGGGCGGGGGGCGTCTGTGGTGGGGGCAGGGGTGGCTCAATTACAACCCTGCTCACGCGTGTGCTGCACCTGCGCATCCGTGGCCCCACGCTGCCCGCAGCGCAAGCGGGAGGTGGTGGCGGCGGCACTGAGCGAGGGCCGGGACGGCTCCGCCGCCGCGGGGCGCCTCACGCTGGAGGACCTCAAGTTCCTGTTCCAGGGCCTCACCTGATTAACAGGTTGTTGCTTTGTTAACAGCTTACAGCAGGTCGGCTGTGTTAATGAAAGAGAGAATGAGAGAATGTGGTTGCAGAGGAGGAGGAAGGGGCGCGGAGAGAAACGAGCAAAGGGGTCGCTGGCGGAGGAGCTGGGGGAAGCTGTAAATAGCGGCAGTGGATAGGCGTGTAGGCTGTTAGGCAGGGCGACGGTGCACGGGTGCAGGGTGCGAGGGAGTCTGGCTGTGTCGTGTTCCGGGGCTGGTCCCGCTGGTGTGCAGGCGACTGTTGCCCAGGTGCCGGCTCGGAGGTATCAAGTATAACTACGCAATCGCTTTTTAGACAGGCCAGGAGCCAGCACGGCACATGGAAACAACGAGCAGGAGTGGCGGCGAGTGCTTGGTAGTACCGGCAAAGGGACCAAACAGTAGAAACTGCGCCCGTTTGTGGCGTGTCGAGCAATCAAGGAGTTGTATGGGGTGTTTGTGGGGTCGAAGACAGTCAGTTGCTAATTTGTGATTCCCGGTACGTTGAGTCTGACCAGCTAGGCTGCCACTGTGGCAGCGCCCCGTGGCAGCAGGCGCCTGCTTGGGCAGTGGCGGACGCAGCGACTGGAGCCAACGGCGCAGGTTGCACTTATGCGCACGGCGGCACGGGTGTGGACTGGCGGTGTTGTGCAAGTTCGGCTGTAGCGCATGACAAGGAGTGGGGGCCCGTGGAAACGCTATATGGTGCCGTGTAAGCTGCATTTGAAGCATTCCCCACTTCTTCAGGGCCGGTGCGCTGCACTTACCGGGAACTTTTGCCGAGGCCGATTTCCTGGTGGGGATTCCCGTGGGGATTCCTGTGAGGATTCCAGTGAGGTTTACACGATGCCACTTCACTTATCAGGCACAGGAGCAGACTTGACTGTGTGCGTGACCATGTGTTCTACGGGCCTCATACGGAGTATCGATTGGGACAGCGCAAGTTCAATGCGGTGCCCTGCACGCCAACGGCGGCCCTTCGTGTGCCGGCACAGGACACTTTGAGTTCCGTCTCACGGTGCCTTGTGGCAGCGTGCGTACGACTGCGCCAGGATGCACCGCAACCGATGCAAATGGTGACGCCGCTTTGGGAGTGGTGCATATGTTCTGGAAATGGCACGACATGCGCGCGGCCGCAGCCATGTCGACTCACCCGCACGTTTCCTGGGGTGACTGAGTCAACCTCATGTGAGTTGAGGTCTCAGCTTTGCTCCTGATGTGTACTTCACCCAGAAATGCAGCACCGGTGGGCCAGGTGATTGGGCTGAACCGTCGTTTCACGAAGAGCAGGGAAGGCCGGGCCCGGCCACCAGTAACCATACTAGAATTGAGAATGCTACAACTGCTGCAATTTTCACATAGCATTGAAGGCTGAGTCCGAACACATAACTTTGGTCCCATATAGTTCTCCTGTGCTGCATTTATGTAAACCCAAGTTCTCCAGGCTTCATTATTCACACAATACGTGCTTGGGAGCGTACATTGACCAAGACGGAAGTGACCAGGCGCTCCGGCGCGCGGAGGCGCGCCAAATGGATATGGCTGCATCTTCAATAAGCTAGCAGCGCAAAAAAGCTCTTCGAAGGAGTAGCAGGCACAAGGAGTCCGAGAATGCCCTTTCGGGCGCTCTCCCTGTGCTCCTTCTGGCGCTGCTTGGGCTCTGGTACGTGGAAATGTGGCTGGGAAAGTCCTTGAGCTCAGCATTGACGTTTGCTCTGGACCTTCGCTCGCGCTGCAGATGCGCGAGGCAGCGTGGACTCCGAGGAAAGCCGAACAGCCAAGCATGGCAAGGCCCTCAACGCTGCTGAGGCCGCTAGCAAGGGGTAGGCCAAGGGGCGGACTTCACTTATCCCCTCAGTCGCAGGCAGGGAACCCCGCACTCGCGTCAGGTCGGTGGGGCTTGACCGACGACCCCGTCAAAGTCTGACGCCCCGCTGCTCCCCCAACTTCCCCCCCTAATTTCCCCGAACCTACACACACAGCGCCCGCGATGCCGACCCCGAGCTGGGCCACGACTCGGCGGCGTCGCACCTGGCCGGCGGCGGCGGCCCGCGGCGGCCAGGGCCAGGGCCAGGCGCTGTCCGCCGCGCTGCCCACCCAGGAGCGCACGCTGCGGGCGCTGCTGCAAAAAGCCAAGATGGTGCTCGCGCAGCAAAGCCAACAGCAGCAGCAGCCGCTGACGGTGGCAGCGCATCAGCTGCAGCTGCAGCAGGGGGCCGGCGAGGCCGGTGCTGGTGCTGGCGGCGGCGGGCTGACGCGGCACCTGGGGGACGCCGAGCTGCTCCGCATCAACAAGCAGCTGCTGGAGGCGACCTCCAGCCTGAGGCCGGGTGGGTGGGCGGGCTGGGCGGGTGGGCTGGGCTGGTGCCCTCCGTGGGCTGGGGCACGGGCTGCTACCGGTAGCTGCGTGCGTGCGCCCGGCAGCGGCTGGGTCCTGGCGGGTCGACTGCGTGCACCGACGCATACACACAAGCCGCGCGATCCCAACCAAACCAAACCAAACCAAACTCGCCCTTACCGCCCGCAGACACGCGCACGCTGCTCCGCGTCGAGCTGCTGCTGTGCGACGCGCGGCGCTGGCTGGCGGGCTGCCCGGGCGGCCCCAGCCCCGCCGCCGCCACGGCGCTGCTGTACGTGGCGGGCGAGGGCCTGGCGCACGCGGAGCACTGCGTGCGCTCCGCCGGCCAGGTCCGCTTCTGGCGGCCCGACGGCGTGTCGGCATTCACGGCGCTGCTGCAGCTGTACGGCGACCTCATGACGCAGGCGGGCTGGGTGGCGGCGGCGGCGGCCGCCGCCGCCGCCGCGGCGCCGCGGCAGGCGCAGCAGCAGCAGCGGCAGCAGCCGCTGGTGTTCGCGGCGGCGGCGCTGCTGCTGCGGCCGGACTGGCTGGACCTGCTGGTGGAGGTGCTGCAGCTGCTGCACTTCAGCGCCGACTACGCCGCCGCCGCCGCCGCCGCCGGCCGCGGGCCGCAGGAGGGCCTGGCGGCGGCGCTGCAGCTCTGGGGCTTCCTGACGGGCCTGGTGCGCTTCGCGGCGGGGCCCGCCGAGGCGGCGGCGCCGGTGGCGGCGGCGCTGCCGGGCTGCATGCAGCGCCTGGCGGCGCTGCTGGCGCCGCCGGCGGGAGTGGCGCCGCGGCTGCTGGCGGCGCCGCTGCGGGAGGACACGCTGGTGGCGCAGCTGCACGTGTTGTGGCTGCTGCAGGTGCGTGCTCGACTGGGTGTGGGTGGCGGTGTGGGTGGTGTGGATGCCGGTGGTGCCGACAAAGGGGCCGTGTGTGCCATAGGGCTGCCGACTGCAGGACTGGAGGGTTGCATGGGGCCCGCGGTCGACCAAGCGCCGCGCGTGTGGCATCCCTGAACAGCCCGGCACACGCTCCTTCTGCACGCCCTCGCCTTCTGTCCCCTGCACCGCTTTCCCTGCCATCCTTGCAAATTACCCCTCCTTCCCCCTGCAGGTGCTGTACGACCAGCCCGACGGCCGCCTGCTGTACGACGCCGCGCTGGCGGAGCACTACGTGGGCCTGCACCACGCCGCCATGACCGCCGCGTACGAGGTGGGGTGGGTGGGTTGGGGTGTGGGATTGGGCGGTTGGGCGTTTGTGTGGGCGTTT
This sequence comes from Chlamydomonas incerta, assembly GCA_016834605.1. Taxonomy (NCBI): domain Eukaryota; kingdom Viridiplantae; phylum Chlorophyta; class Chlorophyceae; order Chlamydomonadales; family Chlamydomonadaceae; genus Chlamydomonas; species Chlamydomonas incerta. The sequence continues at coordinate 473,580 of JAEHOC010000064.1, read as the reverse complement.
GTGTGGGCGTTTGTGTGGGCGTTTGTGTGTGGGCGTTTGTGTGGGCGTTTGTGTGGGCGTTTGTGTGGGCGTTTGTGTGGGCGTTTGTGTGGGCGTTTGTGTGGGCGTTTGTGTGGGCGTTTGTGTGGGCGTTTGTGTGGGCGTTTGTGTGGGCGTTTGTGTGTAGGTGTGGGCGGGGGGTGTTGGGGTTGTGATGTTCGGCATGCGATAGCTTTGATGTGGGGTTGCAAGCACACGCAAGCGCCGTCATCTGTGACAGCGCACAGCGAAGTACAGCCGACGTACATCCGACCTAAGCCCCGCCCCATGTGCGTGTGCGTGTGCGGCGCGCAGGCCTCGGCCGCGGACCCCAAGTCCGCCTCCGCGGAGCTGTGCCGCATCCACGCCACGCTCCTGCGCTCCCTGGCGCGCCACCCGGGGCAGCCCGTGCGCGCCGCCTTCGCCCGCGCCCGCACCGTGGAGTGGCTTCTGGCGCAGATGGGGCTGGAGAGCGCGCTGCTGCCGCAGGCGGCGGCGGCGGAGGAGCAGGAGGGCGGCGGCGGTGAAGGCGGTGGTGGCGATGGGAGCTCGGATGACGATGACTCGGACCTGGGGGACAGCAGCGATGGAGAGGCGGCGGCGGCTGCGGCGCTGCGCAGCCCGACCTCCAGCTCCTCCTCCGGCGGCGGCAGGCCGGGCGCCGGCGGCAACGGCGGCACAGGGACAGCTGGGGACGCCGCCGAGGGCGAGGGCGGCACGGCGCGGAGCGGCGCCGCCGGCGCCGGCGGCGGCAAGGACGCATTTGCCTTCACGTACGACCTGAACGAGGACGTGGAGCGGCTGATCGCGCTGGAGGACGCGCTGGGCGCCGAGGTGGCGCTGGAGGGCTTCGAGTACGACGACGAGGGCCGCCAGCTCATGGCCGCCAGCGAGGCGCGGCAGGCGGCGGCGGCGGCGGCCAGTGCGGCGGCGACGCCCACCGCGGGCAGTGAGGGCCTGTTCAGCGCGCGCACGGACGTCAGCTCGGCGGCGGGCGGCGTGACCAGCCGGGGAGGGGGAGCAGGAGGCGGGGGCGGGGGGATACCTCGGCTGGCGCTGGCGGGGCTGCGGTGCGCCTCGGTCAGCAGCATGCACGCCGCCGGCTCCGTGCGCAGCGCCGCCGCCGGCGGCGCCAACGGGCACTCCGTGTCCGGCGCCGCGGGCGGGTCGTCGACCGCCGGCGGCGCCGGCGGCCGGCGGCTGGGCAACGGCGCGAGCCGCGTCAGCCACGCGGACAGCAACTGGGGCGGCGGCCTGACGTCTATGGGGGGCGAGGATGACGATGAGGACTACGACGACGACTGGGACGTGCCGCTGCCCGACGGCGACGCCACGACGCCGACCCTGGACCCGGCGGCGGCGGCGGAGCGCATCGCGCGCTGGTCCACCACCATCGCCGAGGTGCCGCCGCCGGCGCCGTCGAGCGGCGACGGGGCGGCGGCGGCGGCGGCGGCGGCGGGGCCCAGCGTGCTGGCGGTGGCCGCCGCCTACTCGGAGGTGACCGGCGGCGCGGGCGCCACCCGGAGCCTGCCGGGGTCGGGGCCCGCGCCGGGCGTGACGCAGCGCTCGGTGCGCTCGGACGGGCCGCCTGCGGCGGGCGGAGTCGCGGCGACGGCAGGTGGGACGGACCCTGGCGCGGCGCCGCCGCCCGGGCTGCGGCCGCTGGGCGGCCTGGCGCTTGGCCAGCACCACCCGGGGCCGGCGGGCGAGCTGCACATCCTGCCGCCCTCCACCTCCCGGCACGCGCTACTGCCCTCCGTTGCGGCCTCGCCCGCCGCTCCCGTGGCCGCCACCATCGCGGCGGCGGCCGCCGCCGCCGCCGTCGGCGGCCGCGCGCTGCCGCCGCTGTCGCGGCCGGTGGTGCCGCCGCTGCGGTTCGCCGCCGCCGGCGACGGCCTGCCGCCGCTGGCGTCGACGTCGGCGCGGCAGCCGCCCGCCAGCAGCTCCCGCGCCATGATGCTCCTGTCCGCCTCCAACCGCGCCGTCGGCGGCGCCGCCACCGGCGGCGGCGGCGGCGGCGGCTGGCCGTCCGGCGGCAGCCCGCTGCCGCCGCCGGTGTCCGTCGACCCCGCCACCCGCCACTTGCTGCAGTCGCTGGCGTCGGTGCGGCTGCACGCCGGCAACGCATCCGCCGAAGCCGGCGGCGGCGCCGCCGCCGCGCCGCTCATCCCGGCTCTGAACCTGTCCTCCCTGCGCCGCCGCGACGGCGGCGGCGGCGGCGCCTCCTCCTCCAGCGACACGGGCCGCACCGTGCCGCTGATCTCCATGATCCGCGCCAACCCCGGCTCGCTGCCGCACGGTAGCGCCATGGACTCCGCCGCCACGCCGCCCACCACCGCCGGCGGCGCCGCCACCCGCGCCGCCGGCAGCGCCGGGCCCTCTTCCTCCGGCGAGGCGCCGCCGGCGCCGCCGCCCGGCGGCGGCGGCGGCCTGAGCAGCGGCGTGAGCGGGCGGCTGCAGCGCATCCCGGAGGGCGCCGCCGCCGACGGCTTCGCCTCGCCGCGCTCGCAGGAGCTGGCGGCGCCAGCCGCCGGCGGCGCGGCCGGCGGCCGCGCCTCCGGCTCCGGCACGGGCCTGATGCTGGGCTCGCAGTCGCAGCTGCAGCAGCAGCAGCAGCAGCCGGCGCCGGGCGCTGCCTACCAGGAGCTGGCGTGCGGGCGGCTGCTGTACACGGACCCGGGCACGCACCTGCTGCTGCTCAAGATCCTGATGGACCTGCTGGTCACGCCGCTGGGTGGGTGGTAAAACATCCATTCCAGAACCCAAAGCAGGCTCGATCGCGTCGGTCTCTGTGGCCGTGACGGCATCCCAGGCCCCGATTTCTATGAGTACGGGAACACATATTCCTACCACCCCCACAATCATTAACTTTTTAACCGAGCACCACCACCCCAAAGCGTCCTTCCCTTCCACCCACACAACAGGCACGCTGGACGCCGCCTACGTGACGCAGCACCCCGCGGACGCCGGCCTGGGCCACGCCGAGTACACCCTGCTGTGGCACCTCAACGCGCCGCGCAACGCCGGCGTGCTGCACGACCTGTGCCGCGGCGCGCAGCGCAGGGCGCGGCAGGCCATCGCCTCCGCCTCCGCGTCAGCGGCGGCAGTAGCAGTAGCGGCGGCGGTGCCCCCAGCAGCGGCGGCAGTAGCAGTAGCAGCAGCGTCGGCAGTGGGCGGCAACAGCGGCGCGACGTCGTCGAGGGCGTCGTCGGCGCGCTCGGCGGCGGCGGCGGCGGCGGCTGGCGCCGCGGGCGGCGGCGCGGCGCCGCGGCCCGCTTGGGGCGCGTCTGCGCCCTCCGCTGGCCCCTCGCCCACCCCCAGCTCCACCTCGCAGGTTGTGCCGGCGCCAGTGACCACCATCGTCGTGGCGCAGGCCGGCAGCGCCTCCGCACGCGCCGCGCCTGCAGCAACAGCCGCCGCCGCCGCCGCCGCCGCCATTGCGACGGCGGCGGCCACGCGGCCGTGCGGCGTGACGCGCGCGCTGCAGCTGCTGAGCCGCCCACTGTTCGACGCCGCACGGTACGGCAACCTGCAGTTCGTGACGCGCGGCGCGTACGGCAACATCTACCGCGCGCGCATGGAGCCGCCGGCGGCGGCGGCGGCTGACGGCGGCGGCGGAGCCACCGCTGCCGGCGCTGTGCCGGCGGCGCCCGGCGAAGCTGGGTCGTCGCTGGTCCTGGCGGCGGCAGCGGCAGCTGCTGCCGGAGCTGCTACAGCAGGCGCCGGTGCTACAGCCGGTGCTACAGCTGCGGGTGGTGGTGCGGTGCAGGTGGTGATCAAGACGCTGCAGCTGCCGGGCAGCGCCTTCGACAGCTGTGTGCTGGGGGACGTGTTCGGAGAGGTGGCCATCATGGAGCGATTCAGAGGTGCGTGTGAGGGACTGTGTGTGTTGCGAAGCGGTGCAGCGGGAGGATGTGACAGCGTGGGTGGGTGGATGGGAAGGGGGCGTGTGGGGCAGTGTGGCGTGATGACCCGGGACGGGGCCGGGTGCGGGAGGAGGGCCGTCCCGGACGGGGATAGGCTCAGCACGCACAGCTAGGCAACGTGGCGCCTTGCCGTGCCGTGCCGCACTCTTCGCTTCACAGTTGCAACCTGCCTTCCCAACCGCCCTACCACCCCCACCCCCACCCCCACCACCCCCCAGGCCACGAGTGCATCTGCCAGCTGCTGGACTACGGCATGCACGACGACGCCTACTGGATCGTCATGCGCCGATACCGCTGCTCCCTGGCCGAGTGGCGGCAGCGCCAGCGCCCCCTCTCCGACGCCGCAGCCATCGCCGCCACCGCCGCCTCCGGCGCCACCTCGGCGCCGGCGGCCGGCGGCTCCGCCGCCGCCGCCGCCGCCACGCCTGACGGCGTGGCGGCGGCCGCCGCTGGCGCGGCGGCGGCGGCGCGCGTGTACCTGTCGGCGCTGCTGCAGGTGGTGGACGCGCTGGCGCTGCTGGCGGCGCACAATGTGGTGCACTTCGACCTCAAGTGCGCCAACGTGCTCATCGAGCCGCTGCCCGGCGTGCGCGACGGCGAGCTGTGGGCGCCGGTGGGTGCTGCTGCTGCTGCTGCTGCTACAGCCGGCGGCGCCGGAGGTGGCGGCGGCGGCGGCAGTAGCAGCAGCGCGGTGCCGTTCCGCTGCGTGCTGGCGGACTTTGGCGAGGCGCGGGCGTACCGCAGCGCGGCGGAGGCGTTCACGGCGCGCAACCGCGGCACCGAGGTGTTCAAGAGCCCGGAGATGCTCATGCTCAACGCGCGCGGCGGCGCGGGCGCGGCGGCGGGCGCCGGCGGACAAGCTGCGGGGGCCGGCGGACAGGCGGGACAGGGAGCAGGCAAGCCGCAGCAGCAGCGGGTGCAGGCGCTGACGTCGCCGACGCAGGAGCCGGGCGGTCGCGGCTCGCCCTCCGCCGCGCGGCTGGGGCCTGAGTCCTCCGGCTCCCTGCTCTGGCCGGGCGCCGGGCCGCACAGCCCCGCGGGCGGCCGAGGCGCCGGCCCTCCGCCGCCCAGCCACGCCAACTCCACCGTCTCCGGCGCGCCCGACGCGCGCTCGCCCTCGCGCCCCACCTCGGCGCGCCGGCCGCAGTCGGCGCAGGCGCAGCCGCCGCCGCAGTCCCTGGCTGGCGCCGGCCTGGCCTCGGACGTCTGGTCGCTGGGCTGCCTGGCCTTCGAGCTGCTCAGCGGCTCCGTGCTGTTCGGTGGCGACTACGCCTCGGTGACGCACCGCGTGGCGTTCGGAGCCGGCGAGCGGCTGAGCCTGACGGAGCCGGAGCGCGCGCGGCTGGGCGGTCTGCCGGAGCTGGTGGGGCTGGTGGAGTGGATCCTGGTGCGGGACCCCACGCGGCGGCCGTCGCTGGTGGCCATCCGGGAGCGCGTGGAGGCGACGCGGGACGCGCTGGCGGCGGTGGCGGCGGCGGGGGTGGGTGCCGCCGGCGCGGCTGGGGCGCCGGGCCAGTGAGCGGGTGGTATGGGGGGCCTTCATGAATCGTGATGGGATGGGGGGCGTGACTTGCTGGGGGGCTACAAGGGCTTGTTGGGGGGAGGTTGGGGGCGGCGGGTGCACTGGAAAGCACGCCGCAGCCGCGCAGGGGAGGAGGGCTTGAGGAGGCAGCCGCAGATTTTGAGCATGCCGACCACTACTGTTACCGACCACTACTATTACCGACCACTACTGTTACCGACCACTACTGTTACCGACCACTACTGTTACCGACCACTACTGTTACCGACCACCTGCGGCGGTGTGCCTCATACGGTATATGACGCAGCGCGCCGACCAGGGGCGCACGCGTGTGTGGCGTTGGCCCCTGGGACCGGCTGCTGCTCTTGGACTCCTTATGTATCTACCTGTACGTGTTATGTGAATGGTTTTGTCGTTCGTGCGCCTCTGTCGGCGACCCAGTGCATTGACGTGTACCGGCAATGCAGCATGTCGCATCATTCATAAGACACGCCTCTTGGGCACCTCCCGTTTTTTCTTTTGCGACGCGACGCGACGGGGGAATCTGGCGGCGCGCGCCCGCCACATTCTCCCCGGTCCTTGACCTTTGTGTCGTCGTATGTTAATATGTATCATGCCGCCGCGACGGCGGTGAATTCCCTTCTTTATGATGTCACGTGGGGCGCTAGCACCGAAGAAGTGCGCGAGCGTGTGTGGGGGCTGAAGAACCCGCGGTGCTATGGCGACACGGCTGCACTGGTTGGGCGGCACGCGCGTGTGTTAAGGCTCCGGTGTGGGCTGCGCGACGTGAGTGGCCTTGACTTGATCAGAATGCTGGTCGTGATGACGCCCACAATATGACACCCACAGAAAGCATGCGAATGCGGTGTGTGCTGTTATCGATGCGGGTGTGCGCCGGCAACCCAGAAGGCTGATTGTTCACAATCTGCTGCTCGGCGCTGCCATGAATGCGCAGCGCTGCGGGGCAGCCGACGGTGCGCATTTCAACGAGTTGGTTTATGTGCCGTGCATCATCTTGTTTGTGGCCTTGGACGAGCCCGATGAGCCGGAGCCACCGGCCTCATCACCTGCCTCTGCGGCCAGCGGCTCTGCGCTGCACCGAGGCCGACACAGCCTGTGTGTGCCGGGCAAGGACCTGTTACTCCTGTGGTGGTGCCGCGGGCACATGACTGCTGACGCATCCATCTAGCGGTGTGGAACCCGCTGGCGCGGCTGTCGGTGGGCGGAGAACGGGATGTTGGGTCACGACTGGTGGATTTGATGAATGCTGTACTCTATCAAGGATTAAATGCTGGAATGATGTGGCGGCGGCGCCCTTTCCCCCTAGCACGTGAAAGCACGTGGAAGGGCGCGCAGGGCTGGCTGGTGTTGGTTAAGAGGCGTTGCTGCGTTGCGAAGGTGGTTTCTGACGGGGTCCAGGGTGAGTGCACCGGCTCCTGGGCCGCGACCAGCTGTCCAAGCGGGCGAACGTGTAAGCAGCTATGGCGCCCTTTCCCTGCAGCGCGTGGAAGCACGTGGAAGAATCCGGTTGTGCCCTAGACGCATCCTGGTCAACGGCAACTCAAGGTGATCAGCAAGTGCCGCCAGCTGTACCGCCGGCCCAGAATGCGCAGCTGCCAGCCCCATCGGGCACCGGGGCACGCTGTGCCCGTATCATGTAGATGGCTTTTGGCCCCCGGCGTCTACACAGCGTAGATGACCCCTCCCGCGCCATCTACGCCCCGAAAACTTTTCCTAGGGGCACGCCCCCAAAACCCCCAAACCATCTACGCTCCCTGTCTAAAACACCGCCAAATCCGCCCCAAACGTCTACGCTCCGTAGATGCGCGGCCCCACACCCAAAAAATTTTCTCCGCCTTCGGCGGATTTGGGGCAAATTTCCACAGCGTAGATGGAAGATACGGGCACTGGGCCCGCACGCAGCACGGGAGTCTAGAGGAGAGTTGGACCGTCCCCGTGACCCTACCTACCAGCTGCAGCAGGCGTGGGCGGACAACAGCAGGGGGGGGGGAGTCGGCGGGTTCCGCTGGGTTCCGGCGGGTTCCGCCCACAAATAATGACGCTCTATGGTACTCCCATTGCAATTCACGGCATATACACGCATTGGTGCGCACATTGCGCTACGGTACAACCTTTGCCAACTGCAGTGGGTCATGCACCGGCTTGCAGCCAGCCACCAAACCCTCCCTCCCTCTCCCCGGCGTACGCACGGGAGTATACCTGCTTTCTGATTGCGCGCTGGGTTGGGCGTAACCTGGTTCTCGGGACTTGAGGTTCAGCTACTGCCTCTGATTTGCCGTGTAACACCGAATCCCCGGCGTACGCGTACGGCAACCCTACACTGCTTTGAACACGCCATCGCAGGACGTCTCCTGGCCAATTTGCATTCAGAAGTCAGTAGATTTAGGCGTGCAAGAGTGTTCGTTATCCTGGAGGACTCTATAGCCCACACACCCGCGGCGATTGATTTACATCCTCCGACCTCTCCGCCGAATTGATCCACCTCGCATGAATTCATAACGGCTAACTTAGGAATGCTCTCGCGCGTTGTGGCCGGCCTGTTGAAGCGGGCCGGCCACGCCGCGCCATCGCTGCCTGCGCTGCGCGGCCTTGTGAGCGAGCTCGCTGGATCGGTGCTGGAAACACAACAAATATGCAGCAGGACATTCGGGACTGCGCCCAGCTCGGAAGAGCGGCCACCTCTGGCGGGCCAGCCGACCAGCGCCACGCACCCCGAGCTGCTCGCGCCCGAGCAGCTTACCCCCGGCGTGACCGCGGCCGAGTACGCGGCCCGGCGGCGGCAGCTGTCGGAGCTGCTGCCCCCCGGATCCATTGCCGTACTGCCCTCCGCCTCCACCACCTACATGGCGGGGGTCATCCCCTGGCCCTACCGCCAGGTGAGGGTGCGCTGTACGGCAGCCTGAGGGGGAGGAGGAGGAGGCGGAGGAAGGGGAGCCGGGGGCTGGTGGGATCCAGCCTACGTGGGGGCGCGCAGGGCAGCCCGCACCTCAGCGCTCACCGCGCCACCCCTAACCCCCAAAACCCCATCACCTCTCATCATGACTATCGCCGTGAAATGAACTCCCATGCTGCCGTCTTGAATTAGGTTTGGTCAAAGCTGGGGCGGTTCACGCTGCACAACCCCTCCCAAAACCCAACCCCCCCAACCCCCCCCCCCCACCCCACCAGGACCCTGACTTCTACTACCTCACGGGCCTCACGCAGCACGGCCTGGCCATCATCACCGCCAGCCGCGCGCCGGGTGGGTGGGCGGGTGGGCTGGGGTGGATTGTGGTGGTGGGTGTGAGGTGGAGGGGTGGTGGCGGTGAAAGCCCCGGTGCGACCCCTGCGGTGTGTCCTACAACGGTGTGCCCGTGCATGTGTGTCAAGCAAGTAAACGAAGCCCGCCCACTTCCCTGCGTGTGCCTTCATCCCATGTCGATGTGTGCAGGCGGCGGCGCCAGCTCCGGCGGCGGCGGCGGCGGCAAGTTCATTCTGTTCATCGACGCGCCCAACGCGCAGCGCGCCAAGTGGGATGGCGCGGGCGTGGGCCGGGAGGCGGCGACGGGCCTGTTCGGGGCGGACGAGGTGCACTACCTGCACGAGGTGGGGGGGGGGCGGGGGAGTGACGGGGAGGCTGTGTGTGTGGTAATCAATTCCAGAATCAACCATTGCCACCATTGGGGGTGGCGGTTGCAAGGTTGAGGAGGGAGGGGGGCCGCGTGGAGGGAGAGGGGGAGCGGCGAAACAGGGTGAGGCGGGTGGAGGGCGCGACTGGGCGGTGGTGGGGCCGTGGGGCGGCAGGGCGGGGCGCGAGGGGGCAGATACCGGCATCCCGCACCCCCACACCCGCTGCCTCCCCTTTCCCCTTCCCCTAACAGATGCCACGCCGCCTGGCCGCGCTCGCGTCCGCCGCCTCCTCTGCCTCCTCCTCCGCCTCCTCCTCGCCGCTCCTGCTGTTCGACTCGGACCGCGTGGGCGGCCACCACTACTCCACACTCATGGCGCTGCTCAAGCCCGCGCTGGAGGCCCCCGGCCGCGTGGGCCCGCTGCGGCCGCTGCTCCACAACATGCGCCTGATCAAGAGCCCCGCCGAGGCGGGCCTCATGCGCGCCAGCGCCGTACTGTCCTCGGCGGCGCTGCGGCACTGCATGGCGAGTACGGCGCCGGGCGTCACGGAGTACGGCCTGGCGGCGGCGTTCGAGTACGGCGTGAAGGCGGGCGGCGCGGCGCGGCTTGCCTACCCCACCGTGTGCGCGGGTGCGCCTCCTTGGGGTTTGGGGTTGGGTTTGGGGTTTGTGCCTTTTTGTGTGTTGGGGGGACCGGGTAGGAAGCATATGTGTGGCATAAGTGCACGGAATGGGAGTGGAAGTGAAAATGAAAGGGAGGTAGATGCGTGTTGTGGGGAGCCTGCCGCGTGGTTGTGTCCGATTTACCGGACTGTACGGTTGGCCACCCTACGGTAACACCAACCCACACACGCACACGCCAGGCGGCGCGGACGCGTGCACCATCCACTACGGCCGCAACGACAAGACGCTGCAGGCCGGGCAGGTGAGCGTGGGGTGGGGTGGGGAGGGGTGGGGTGGGGAGGGCGCCACCGCGGCCGGGGGAGGCAGCGCGGGCGGGTTTTTTGCAGGACGCCCGGCCTACATTCCAGCTGCAGCAAACCGCTGCAGCCCACTCCTTTTCTCTCCTTACGTGTCACTCTTTCCTGCTTCAAATGTTCCCTTCCGGCGGCTTGCTGCAGATGGTGCTGATGGACGCGGGTTGTGAGTACGGCGGGTACGTGTCGGACGTCACACGCACATGGCCCGTGGCGGGCCGCGGCGGCGCGGGGGCGCGCGGCGGGCGCGGCGGCTTCACGGGGCCACAGCGCGACGTGTACGCGGTGGTGCTGGAGGCGCACCAGCGGTGAGGGGTGCGAGTGTGTGTGGAGTGGGGTTGTGATGAGGGTTGTGAGGGAGTAGGGGGTGGGGGAGCGGAGATGTGGCCAGATTTCCGGGACACCAGCGGCCATGCTTGGTTGAGGCGGGCAGGGGACAAGGAAGAGGCGGAAGAGGGCTGCCATGCGCATGAAGCGAGCTGCAGCATGGACTGCGGCCAGTGACGGGGCGGATGGGGTCAGCACGGATTGTTACCACATTGCACACCCACCCACTGCAAGCCCGCACCCCCCCCCCCTCCGCCTCCCCTCCCCGCCCCTCCACCGCCCGGCGCCCCGCTGCCCAGCTGCCTGGCCGCCGCGCGGCCCGGCTCCTCCATCCGCGACCTGCACCACCTGTGCATCGACGTGCTGAGCGAGGGCATACGCGACCTGGGGCTGCGGCCGGGCGCCTCGCTGGCCGAGATACGCGGCAGCATGTACAGGTGAGCGTGCGTGCGGGCGTGTGTGTGCGCGTGTGTGTGCTGGCGTACTGCGTGCGTGCGTACTATCGCGCACGTGTGTGTGTGGCATGCACATGATAGTGAGCACAAGGGAACACACAGCGTAAACAACTGCGATATGTGAATGCGCGTGCGTGAAACAGCGCCGCCTCAAACCAAATCTTGCCCAACCCATCTCCACTCACCCACCCACTCACCCACCCGCCCCAACAACCGCACCACCCAACCCACCACCTCCACCACCTCCACCCCCTCCACCTCCACACCTCACCACCAACCCCAGGGACTACTTCTGGCACTCGCTGGGGCACTACCTGGGTCTGGACACGCACGACACGGCGCTGGTGGGGCACGACCGCCCGCTGGCGCCCGGCATGGTCATCACCGTGGAGCCGGGTGCGTGGCGGTGCGGTGGCGGGGGTGGGGGTGGGGGTGGTTGCCAGGGCATGGTTGCCGGGGCATGGTGGTGAGGGCGGCGGTGTGCTGGGCAAGCGGCACGTGTATGTGCCTCGAGCATAGAGAGCATAGAGAGCTCAGGTAAAGGTAAACTGCAGAGGCCCAGCAGCGCTGCGCACGGCCCGCCGTTCCCCCTCACCCAAACCCAAACGCAAACCCCCAAACCCCCGGACCCCCAAACCCTCCGCACCCCGCCGCCGTACAGGGCTGTACATCCCCGACGACCCCCGCTACGGCCCGCTGGCGGGGCTGGGCGTGCGCATTGAGGATGACGTGCTCATCGGCGCCGCCGGCTGCGAGGTGCTGAGCGACCAGGTGCGGCGGCGGCGGCGGCGGCGGCGGCGGCGGCGGCGGCGGCGGCGGTCTGCTTGACGTGTCTGCCCTTGCAGGAGTCCGTGCTCCCAAGTCGACATCCGTGTGGGCACTTCAGCACGGTGGCCAACAACCCCCGCGTTGCCGCGCCGCCGCGTTTTCGAAGCGCTTGCTAATGTTGCGCACAGCCTGCTTGCGCTGCTGCTTTCGTGGGGCCTCGGGACACGACATCGACCTTTCGGATGCCACACCCTGACATGACCCCTGATGGCCCCGACAACAGGCGCCCGTGGCCATCGCGGAGGTGGAGGAGCTGGCGGGCTCGGCGGTGGAGGCCGCGGCGGCGGCGGAGGCGGCGGCGCGGGCCGGCGGCGCGGAGCCGCGCACGCTGCCGCTGCCGCCGCGGGGGCCGCCGGCGGAGCTATGGCAGATGATGTTCGGGCGGTCGTCTGCGTCGGCCGCGGCCGACGCGATGGGGGTGCCGGGGACGGGGGCGGCGGGTGCAAGCGCGCGGGAGGGCGGCGCCACCAGTGTGGCTTAGGCAGTGGCGGGCTCGTCGCTGCCGGGTGGGGAAACGCATGTGTGTACCAGGGGAGGTGTGTATGGGGAAAGCGGCATGGGAATGGAAAGGGAGGCGCTGTGAGCGGTGCTGTGCGACGCTGGCTACGCAAGGCCGGCCGTGAAGGCGGTAATTGGATGCGCGTGCGAGGGGTGAGGTGGTGCACAGTCAAGCGGAATGGGCAAGGGTTTCAGCCTTCAGGAGTTCAGGTTAAGGTTAGCAGAGATGAAGGCGGGATGCACGTGTCTGCATGCACGCAGGCACGCCGAGACGCTGTGTGCCAGGGGTGCCAGGCTGCGTGCGGCCGCGCGCAATACTACCGTACCATGGGTGCAGTTTCGCTGCTGTGCCTGTGGACGGTTTCCAGCACGGCTCCGGCACACTGAAGAACAGTTGCAACTTGCAAGCCGCGGGGCACTCGTCTCCAAGCCCTGTGTCCCTGCGCTTTACAATCATCCTGTCAGGCTGATGCCTTTGGCTGATGCTCACACCCTTTGTGCCTCCAAACTCACAAGGCTGATGCAGCCGGCACGCCACCCGCAGGTCGCGTGCGCCGCCAGGCATGTCGACCCGCCTGCCCACCCTCCCGCCATACCCAGACGCCACAACATCATCGTACGCACTCAGTTCATGCATCCGCCCCGCCACGTCGCATCGCTCCTCGCCGATGTCCTCGTTCAGCGTCTCGATCTGGAGACGTGTGTGAAGCAGGAGTGCGAAGTTGCAGAGGTGGCGTGCGCGAAGGAGGCGCGCAACAGGGAGGCGCCGCACGGAGACGCCAGGACTGCGTGCCGCAGGCACGCGAGGCATAGCTCCCCGCATACGCAGCCCGAAGCGCCTCGCGCACCCGTGGCATCCCCCCCTCATGCCCAAGCCCCAGTCCGGCCTCCATGAACGTCATCCGGGCGTCCTGGCGTCACCAACCCCGGCTGCCGAACGAACCCCAGTTGTGCCGGTCTCTCACCATGGTGTCCATCTCCGCAATGAACGGCTTCAGGTCACCGTCCGAGCATTTCCGCAGGAGAACGCAGATTCGATCAAGCAGCAGCGTGAGTTTGTCTGGGTGCGACTTGAAGTACGAGCTCAGTTCTGCTTGGGCCCTCTGTTGGGCCATCCATGCATCCATCCATGCATGCACGCGTCTACCAACTGCTGCCGATATCCTGGCGCAGGGTAAGGTCACCCCACCAACCGCACTTGCGTACAACACACGGTCATCCCACGATCCCAGGGCCCCAGGCCCGGGCCCCCAGCGGAGGTCACGCTACGGCCGGTCGCAGTCACCTCCAATTCTTCACCAGTGTGTGACACCAGGCTGGCGGCCCCCAGGCATGTGAAACAGGCCTCGCCCATCTTCGTCTACGCCGCGTCTGTCTAGGGGCCACACGGCGCCCTGCATCGACAGGCCCGGGGCCCAGTAGACGGCGGCGAGGCCTACGCCCCCACATCTACTGCTGCAGGGCAGCACCCATACCTGCACTTGGGGGCTGACAGCCGCATGCCCGTGCCTCCCCATCCACCCATGCGCCACCACCAAACGCACGCACGCACGCACGCACGCACGCACGCAAGCACGCACGCACGCAAGCACGCATAGCAACGTAGCATTAACAAGGCGTGCGGCAAAACACGCCCATCATCCAACAAACCCAAAACAAGTTCCGTGAAGTTTGGACCTGTACTGCGTACACTAAACCAGTAAACCCTAAAACAGAAACAGTGCAATGATGAATGGAGCAAGGCCAGTTCTCTGTACAGTAACCCTAACTAGCAGCGTGCTCACTACCTTGCTGTCTGCCAAGTCCCGCAATCCAAACGCGTTGAGATGCTGCGCACGCAAACGCGCTGACAATGTCTACGTGCGGCTGTACGACATCGAAGACACAATACTGAAAACACAACCTGCCTGCACACCTTTGCCTGCGCGTGTGGTTGCACGAACCCCCGTCCTCAGACATGGCTGGCTCTCCCACCGCCACTGCCTGCACATCCAGCACACTACTGCTGCGACCGCCGGTTGGCTGAGGCAAACCGGCCGCTGCCGCCACCACCCGACGACGGCGCGGCAGAGCTGGCGCGCAGGCTGCCGCCGGTGGGCGCACTAACGCGGCGGCTCGGCTGCAGCGGCGGCCGGCCCGCGCCCCCTGCCCCCGCCGGCCCCGACTGCTCCTTCTCCATTGCATCCATCACGCCGTCCAGGAAGAACTGCGGCGGAGGCGGAGGCGCGGGGAGAGGGCGAGGGGCGAGGGTGCGGGGCTGGGGTGGGGTGGGAAGGCGGAGGCGGGAAGGTGGGGGCTATGGGCACCAGCCCTAGCGCACCCAAGGAGCTGGAGGCCAGGCAAGTGCAACAGTGGCCATGGGGGTGCGGCAGAGGCGGGAAACGGGTTGTTCAAGCCAAACGCAGTGTGAGGTGGGGGTTGTGTCTGTGGCGGGGAAGCGCGTGCAAGCACGGCGGGGACGTTCCGAGAGCTGCGCGAGACCCACCACCGCACGCGCGCCCCGCACGAGTACAGTCGAGAGCTCATGACCTGACCCCCCTCCCTGTTAGCTCCACTGCGCCTCCCCCACGACTGCCACCGGGGCCCCGGGCAGCCGGCGGCTCACGTGCAGGAAGTCGTTGGTGACGTCGGAGTAGTCTGTCATGCGGGCGGTGCGCCCCGCCACGTCGCACCGCTCCTCGTCGATGTCCTCGTTCAGCGTCTCGATCTGGAGACGTGTGCGGCAGGAGGATGGAGTTGCAGAGGTGGCGTGCGCGGCGGAGGCGCGCAACAGGGAGGCGCCGCACGGAGGCAGGACTGCGTGCCGCAGGCACGCGAGGCCTACCCCCATACGCAGCCCGAGGCACCCGTGGCATCCCCCTCTCATGCCCACGTCCCAGTCCGGCCTCCATGAACGTCATCCGGGCGTCCTGGCGTCACCAACCCGGGCTGCCGAACGAACCCCAGTTGTGCCGGTCTCTCACCATGGTGTCCATCTCCGCAATGAACGGCTTCAGGTCACCGTCTGAGCATTTCCGGAGGAGAACGCAGATTCGATCAAGCAGCAGCGTGAGTTTGTCTGGGTGCGACTTGAAGTACGAGCTCAGTTCTGCCTGCGCCCACTCGGGTCCCGAAGTCGCGCTGCAGGCTGCTGGAGGCGCTAGGGGCACCGAGCGAGTGCCCATCGCCGTGGCTGCACGTCTCTGCATACTGCAGTGCCGCGGGATTCGGGCTTGACGCTTCGAATTGGTATTGAAAAAATGTCAGCAACTCTCGTCGACAGCTCAGTTCTTGTGAGAATGGGGAGCTCGAATGACGTATGAATTGCTAGGTAAGCTAGTCGGAACAGGATGCCATTACTTGGGCTCGCTGACTTTCCGCCGAAGCCGCGCGATGACACGAACCCCAATTGTGGGGCGGGTTAGTGGGTGGAGTTTTCTCCAATTCCCAAATCAACCATTGGGGGGGGGGGTCGTGTGGCTTTTGGTTGGAGTACAATTCTCCGACGGCCGCCACGGCTCTTGCTTCTTGCTGCAATAGTGCGGTCTTCTGGGCTTCAGGCGGCGGGCGCCGGAATTCGCGGGATCCCGTGTCATGCCCGCAGCACAACCCTTCTCGGCGCCAGCACTGACGAGGCCTTGCGCTCCTGCATAATCTTTCCTATACATATCATGGTGACCGCATCGGACGTGGTGCGGCGTTATCTGTCGTTGGGGGGCATGCGCTGCGTGCCATCGTGCCGGTCGCAGTCTGTCTCAGCCCCCCAATCTCGGCCCCAATGGCAGCAGGGCTGTCATTTCGCCCCAAGCCCCACCACCACCGGTATAACCTCTATAAACCACGTTACACGTACATAGACGAATCTAGCAAACAGGCCGCCTGCGCCGGTGTGCGAGTCACGGACATCCGGTCCCAACTGAGCATTCTTCAACCCGACACCTTGCTGGCTGTAGTTTTAGCTATATGGTGAATATTCCGCTCCCCTTCTTCGGGGGGCGGAGACGCTCAGACGCCCGGACAAGCCCTCCGGAGCCCGGCGCGGACAAGCAGGAGCTCATCCGGTTGCAAAAGGAGGTTGAGACTTTGCGCATCGCAAATGAACAGCTCAAGGAGCAGGTGCGATAACGGGCTGCGGTCAAATCGCGACAAGCCCTGCTCGATTGCTGTTGTTTGGCACCGGTAAATGGGCAGGCGTGCTCGTGAGCAAGCCGGGGGGCAGAATTCGTTAGATTTGTAGCGGTAGAAGTGCTCTTATCACACAGTCGCGGACAGCAGACCGAGCTATGCTCATAACGCCCACCCCGAGGCAAGCATGTTTTGGGCTTTCGCTCCAGCGCCCGCTTTTCCCCTGCGCACGAACGGGCGTGGCATGGGCCTCACACAGTGATGCCACGACCTCGCGCTTTGCGCGCGTGCGCTCTAGGGAACGCCCGTGCCGGGCCAAGAACGTGTGGTGCAGCACCCCCGCCCCTCCCCCCCCCTGCCAACACACACACGCTTCATGTGTGATGTCTGCTGCATGCACGGCATGCACGGCATGCCGCACCGACAGCCTTCCCCGCGGGGCCGGGTCAGCTATTTCTGAGGCGTGGCGTGATGCGACCCCTAGCCTCCTCCCCCGCCCAACTGCCACCCGCGCATTGGGCCAATTCCACTCCACTCCTGCCCCCATACCACGCCTGCTCCCATCCCACGCACCGCACCCACCACCACACGCCCCCCTCCCCGCAGCTGGCGGCTCGCTCCATCCGGCTGGGCGAGTACCTGTACAAGTGGTCCGCGGGCGGGCTGCCGCTGCTGGGCGCGCTGGGGCTGGGCGGCCCCGGCGCGGAGTGGGGGCTGCGCTACGTGCTGCTGCGCGGCACGGCGCTGGCGGCGTACGGCAGCGCCAAGGACACGGCCTTCTCGCCGCGGGACGAGATCAGCGTGCTGGTGGGGGGGGGCGGGTGGGGGGCGTGTGCGTGCGCGTGTGCGTGTGCGTGTCCTGGCGTTTTGCCTTACCACTAGCGCTCTCACTCTCTCAGGCTGGCACGCCGTTGCCCGGCGCAACGTGTGGTCGCATTCCCGCTAGCTCCGTCGCCTGCCCGCCTGCCTGCCTGCCTGCCCCAACCTCCTGCCTGCCCGCCTCAACCTCCTGCTCCCTGTGTGCCCCCACCCTCCCGCAGAGCTGCTTCGTGGCGTGGGAGGGCCTGCGCGCGGGCCGCTTCTGGGCCTTCAGTGTGCTGGACTCGGGCGGCTCGCTGCTGGTGCGGCGGCGTGGTGGTGGGGTGGGGTAGTTTTTTGGTGGGGTGGGGGTGGGGGTGGGGGTGGGGTTTGTCTACTCCAGCCCAAGCTAAACGGATGGCGGTGGAGGCGGTGCGGGCGGCGGGGCGGCAGTGGTCCGGTAGTGAGGCCGATGCGGGGGTTGTTGGGGCGTACGTATATGCATATGTGCATGGGCGGGGACGGGGGCCAGCAGCGCACTGCGGGCTGACGGCGTGACACGCCACGAGGCCGTGACACGCCCGCCCCCCCCTGTCTCCGTGCGTCCTTCCTTATCTCGCGCGCTCCCGGCCGCCTACCTACCGCCGCCAGGTCCGGCTGGGCGCCCTGAACCGCGACGCGGCGGAGCGCTGGCTGAGTGCGCTGGAGGCGGCGGGCTGCGTGCGCGACGACTCCCTGATGCCGCCCGAGGGGCCCAAGGTGGGGGGCGTGGGTGGGCGGGAAGGCGTGGGGGCTCGGGCCGAGCGGTACTACAGGTGCGGGTCATGGGCGGTGGGAGCGAGCGCCGGTGGCACGGAATGCCATGGCGCCAAGGGCGGTGGGGTGGTCTGCTTGTGCGGCTCGCTGGGCCGACCTTAATCATGCATGGCAACCCCCCTGGTTGGATTTAGCCTGGGATGGTATTCACCCCCCCCCCCCACACACACACACACACTTCTTTGCACCATCGTTGCGACTCCCACCCCCACCCCCGCACGCACGCGGCGCAGGGCTCCATGGAGGCGCGCATCCGCAGCGCCGCGGCGGGCGCGCTGGTGCGCAGCTGGTCCGCTCCCGCGCCGCCGCAGCCGCCGGGCCTGCCGGACGGCGCCGCCGCCCTCAGCTCGGGCGACAGCTCGGCGGACGTGCTGGCGCCGCTGTCGGACGCGGCGCCGCGGGCCGCGTCCGCGTCCGCCTCAGCGGAGGGGCCAGCTGCCGCCGCGGCTGCGGCCGGCGGCCCGGGGCGGGGCCGCAAGGTGGGCGCTTGCTGTTTTTTGGGGGGGGGGGGGGGGCACGGAGGTGATGCTTTTCGTCACAGAGCTCCGGCGCTGTGTGGTTGATTGTTCGTATCAGGGACAGGGTGGTGGAGCCGCGGCCGTAACCCGTTTGTTGCTACTGCTGCACCTCCTCCGCCTCCGTGCTCCTGCAGGACCACCGGGCCGGCAACGGCGCGTCAGGCGGAGCCGCCGGCGCCGGCCGCAAAAGCGGTGCCGGTGAGCCGTCGCACTGGCGCAAGGGGAGGGAGAGGGCAGGGGACTGCCGCACGGGACGGTCGCACCGGAGTGCTGTCGGACTCCCTGCGGCGGGTTTGTTGTTATGAAGAAGTGGCAATGACAGGAAGGCTGCGGAAAAAGTGCAAGGCGCTAGAATATGCGGGAGGGTCATGCTCTGATTTCATGTTGCATGCGACACCGGCACCGGCGGCTCCACAACGCGACACCTGCGGCCATGCAGGCGCTGCTGGCGGCTCCGGTGCCGCCACGTCAGAGCCCGCCTCTCCACGGGCTGACGCGGCAAAGGGCGCAGCCGCCTCCCCCTCCGCCGCCACGCCGCCGCCTCACCGCTCCCTGGGCGGCCGCCCGGCCGGCGCAGCCGGCGGCGGCGCCGCAGGCGCCGGCGGCGGCGCCGGCGGCGGCCCGAAGGGCCCCGAGCGCGGCCCCATGCTGGGCAGCAGCCCTGTGCACACGTCATGTCGCTTCAGCCTGCTGAGCTCGGAGCGGGCCTGGCACGAGAAGCACACGGGGCTGTACAACCTGGCCTTCATCATCCTGGTGCTCAGCAACTTTAGGTGGGGGCGGGAGTTGTGAATACCATCCCAAGCTAAACCAAGTTAAACTAGACAGGGGACAGGCAAGTGTAGCGGGGCCTCAGGGCCGAGCGGGCCAGTCGGATGGCGCACACGGACTCAGGCATGCCGAGCCTGACTCGGTGCCAGATGTGCATGCCACGGCCTGTGCACCCGCACACCGCCCCGCACCTGTACTGCTCTGCTCTGATGCCCTACAATGCACTGCACTGCCCCATTGCGCGCTGCCCCCCCCCCCGCCAGGCTGGCCCTGGAGAACGCCCTCAAGTACGGGTGGCGGCTGAACCCGGTGCGGGTGGTGGGCGACCTCATGACCGGCAGGTGGGCGGCGGAGGGGGGGAGCGGGGGTGCCGAGGGGGTTAGCCATCGATGGTGTTTTGCAAATAATGTCAATTCCAGCCCAAGCTAAACCAACGTGACTAGACAAGCGACAAGCAAATGCAGCTCGAGGGTACAACGCATGTAATCGCGGTCCTTGCGCTCTCTAACACACACACACACACGCACGCACGCACGCACGCACGCACACCCACCCACACGCAACACACGTAACTGCGCGCGCGTGTTCGGCGGGCTTTGAAGTCCGTCTTGCTGTTGCTGTCAATAACACACGTTCACACTCACCCCCCAGGGCCGGCAGCCTGGGCGCGGGCGGCGGCTACCTTAACCTGCCGCTGGTGGCGTGCTACCCGCTGTTGTTCGGCGCGGCGGTGCTCAGCCTGGGCACGGAGCTGACGGGCTATGCGCTGCTGGGGCAGGAGGAGCGGGTGAGTGCTGGGGGGTGTCCGGAGGAGTAGGGGTGGTCGGTGGGGGCGGGGTGGGGTTGGGGCGGGGGGGGTGGGGTGGGGGGGTGGGGTGGGGTGGGGTGGGGTGGGGTGGGGTGGGGTGGGGTGGGGTGGGGTGGGGTGGGGTGGGGTGGGGTGGGGTGGGGTGGGGTGGGGTGGGGTGGGGTGGGGTGGGGTGGGGTGGGGTGGGGTGGGGTGGGTGGGGGAAGGCCGGGGGGAGGCAATCGGGGTGGATGGGGGTTGTGGGTTCCTTCAAGGGGAGAGGAAGGGCGAGGGCATGTGAAGTAGGTCCAGACGAGGTTCTGACGCCATCGCCCATCTTCCGTCCCACCCCCCTCCCGCTCTTGAAACCGATGTAACCCCTCCTGCTGGTGCCTCCTCCCCCGCCCCGCCCGCAGCTCCGGCAGCAGCTGTCCAAGCGCTCGGGGCTCAGCGCGGCGGCGGTGGAGCGCGCGGTGGCGCTGCGGGCGCGCGCGCACGAGTGGCTGCTGTTCCTGGTGCACCTCACCACCACCACAGGAGTCATCGCGCTGCCCTGGGCCGTGATCAACCTCACGAAGGTGCGGCCGCGCACGCCACGAGGGGAGGGGGGATGGCTGGGGATCTGGGGGGCTCTGGTGCGGACAGCCTCTAGCGCCGCGTAGGCGTGGTGTTGGGGGGCAAGTGGCGGGCGAGGTGGCGAAGAGCGGCCGAACAATTAAAGCGCCCCCGGAGAGCAAATGCACGAGCGGCCGAAGAATTCAAGCGCCCCGGCGGGGCCGCAGCTCCAGGCTGCTGGGCATGGCTGGGCCCCGGTCGCGGCCTCCCACTACCCCTGGAACCCATCAGTCCTAGGCCCGCCACCCCTTACCCTGAATCACCTGCCGTCACGGCCACCGCCTGTCTTCCGCCCCCTTCCCCTCCTGCTCCTGTCCCCACCACCTCCCCCACGGTAACCGTTGGTAATCGCGCCATCCCACTGCCCTCTTCCGTTCCTAACATCCTGTATTCCTGTGCAACCCGCTCCCACCTCTCCACCCTCCCCCTACGGCTTCACGTCCTAACTACCGTAATGATGAATGTAATCCCCCCTCTATGCATATGCATATGCACTCGCATTGGTTTGGTTTGGTTTAGTTTGGGCTGGTATTCACAACCCCCACCCGCCGCCTCCCACCCAGGCCGAGCCGGTGTCGGGCGCCATCCTGATCACGCTGGCGGTGGTGCTGTGGATGAAGCTGGTGAGCTACCACCACTGCTGCTTCGACCTGCGCGCCGCGCGCCGCAGCGGCGAGGTGCGGCCCGGCGAGCGGGGCTGCCCCGACACGCCCGCCACCGAGTGGGGGCCGCTGGAGAGGTGAGCGGCGGGGGAGGGGGCGGGGGCGGGGCGGGTGGGTGGGTGAGTGGGTGGGTGGGCAAGGATGGGATGCGAAGTGGTAGAGCGGGGGTGGGGTTTTGGATACCAGGCCAAGCCAATCGGGAGGGGGATGGGCGGAAGGGGCGAGGGGGGTGTTGGAGTCAAGGGAGCGCGGCGCGGGGTCAGGAATGGGTTGTAGAGGTGGTTGGAAGCGGTACATGACGCCCTGAAGCCGCGGTTGAAGTGCCATGGCGGGAAGGGGAGTGGCGGCTGCCGTGCGCGGCAGGATTCGCATCCGACGGGGGCTGGTGGCCAAATGCACCCACACCCACACGAACGCTCCCAACGCTCACACCTGCACACGCCTGCACACACTCACACTCTGACACTCACGCCCCCTACACGCACACGCAGGTACCCGGAGAACCTGACGTTCAGGAACCTGATGTACTTCCTGGCGGTGCCCACGCTGTCCTACCAGGTGCGGCGGCGGCGGCGGCGGCGGCTGTGTGGTTGCATTGCGTGGCTGTGTGCGTGCATGCGGCACCACCACCACATCGTTGCTTGCATGCGCGGCTGCGTGCATGCGGCATTGCTACTACGCCACAAACACACGCCGCGACACACGACACGCGACACACGCGCTCCGTGCTCACACCCACCAAAGACCCATCCCACCCTCCCACCTCCCCTTTGCCAACGCCACCCTCCGGCCCCCGCCTCTGCTCCCGCACCCGCCCGCCAGGTTAACTTCCCGCGCGCCCGCTCCGTGCGCTGGCGCTGGCTGCTGCGGCGCTGCGCGGAGCTGTGCATCACGGTCACGGCTCTGGCCATCATGGTCGGGCAGTACATCACCCCCGCAGTGGACAACAGCCTGGTGCCGCTGCAGAAGGTGCGCGGGTGGCGGCGGGGCGTGTGTGTGGGGGGGGTAGTTTATTCCAGAAACCGAAGCGAATCGACCAAGAGAACCCAAACCAGCCAGCCCAGCCCAGAGCGCGGAGGTGGTGTGGCCTTAACCTTTGGGTCTCGGGCGCCCTTGACCTTGAATCTTCAGTCTTGTCGACGTTGTTGTCGGTAGCCGTGGATGGCACCCAGGCTCGCGCGCGCACGTCCCCACCCCGTTAGCTAAATTGCGCGATTCAATCGCAATACTCACCTGCTTGGGGCCAGGGCAGCACCGGCGCAAGGTCGTGAGCGCCGGCAGCAGTGGCGAATGCACATGCGCGGGAGCGGAAGAGCGGGCAGCGTTTCGTTAGTGTAGTTCGAAGCCGCGTCGAAGGCTAAGACCTAATACTAGTCCTAGCGCGCGCGAGCCCGGGTGAAAGAGGGCTGGTGAGGGGCCGGCCGGGGCTATAAGGGCGAGGCAGCGGCGTTACTAGCAAGCGGGCGGGCGAAGCAGTAGCGGGCGTTAGTGGGGGGTTGTGAATACCATCCCAAGCTAAATCCAACCAAACCAAACCAATGCGTGTGCGTCAGTGCATATGGATAGGAGCGAGGAGGAGAGCGGGGCCGAACATGCGACGTGGTGGAGAACCCCGATAAGTCCCGATAGGTCCCGGCCCCAAGCCCATCGCCACCCATTTCCCGAATTCCCGACCCGTCGACCCAGCTGCGAAATACTCGGTATGTGCTGGTGATGAGCGCTTCGGTCGAGTGCATTCAGGCGGTCTTGACGAGGAGCGCCGCCGTCGCATGGGCCACCCAGGCTCGCACAGTCACAGACGCACGTCTTAACTAGCAGTGCCTACTATTCACGCGTTATGGGGGGTTGTAAACACCAGCCCAATCTAAACCCAAGCGAAACTAGACAAGGGGGGGGGGGGTTGCAAAGATATGAGAAATCGGTACAAGGGGGGGGCGAGTGGCGCGGGGCGCGGGGCGTGGGTGTGGGCGTGGGCGTGGTGCAGGGTCCAGGCACACACCCAACTGGACGAGAAAGCGTATGAAATGCGTAGCCGCCAAACCGCTGAACTCTTGAAGATGCCGCACCGTCCTGAACTGCTGTTGCACCGCTGAACCCCGCCCCACCCCACTACCCTTCTATGTACCATCTTTGCAACCCCACCCCCGTGCCTTACTTAATCATGCATGGAACCCCTGCCCCACGCCTTCACCTCTTAGCTACCGTAATCATGAATGTAACCCCTGCCTCCCTGCCGCAGCTGGACCTGCCGCGTGTGGCGGAGCGGGTGCTCAAGCTGGCGCTGCCCTCCACCTACGCCTGGCTGCTGGGCTTCTACTGCCTCTTCCACCTCTGGCTCAACGTGCTGGCTGAGCTCACGCGCTTCGGCGACCGCGAGTTCTACAAGGCGAGTTCTACGGGCTTGGCGGGCGGGCGGCGGATGGGGGTGGCGGGGCTTGGGGGTTGGGGGTTGCCACGAGGGTGCGTTTTGGTCGTGGTGTTATGAACGTGAGCAGAGGGTGGGGCGGGAGGGGGCGGGCGCGTTATAAGGCCGAGGCCCTCCACACCTCCCACAAACCACATCCCACCAACCCACCAACCCACCATTCCACACAGGACTGGTGGAACGCCGCCACAGTGGGCGAGTACTGGAAGCTGTGGAACATGCCCGTGCACAAGTGGCTGCTGCGGCACGTGTACTTCCCCGCCATACGCGCCGGCAGCAGCAGGTGCGGTGCGGGCTGGGGCGGGGGGATGGGTGGGAGGGGTGCAGTGGGGTGGTGCGGTGGGATGGTGCGCGGGCGGGGCGGGGCGGGGGGCGGGGCGTGGGCGGGGCAGACGAGGGCTTACTTCCACGTATGAATGTGCACGCGCCCGCCCCCCCTCCACAGGTTCAACGCCATCCTGCTCACCTTCTTCGTGTCGGCGGTGTTCCACGAGCTGCTGCTGGGCGTGCCGCTGCACATGGTGCGGCTGTGGGCCTTTGCCGGCATCATGTTCCAGGTGCGTGGGTGCTGGTGGTGGGGGTGGGTGGGTTGCAAAGATGGGACATAGGTGGGCAGGCGCGCGGCGGCAAGACAAAATACGGTACTACTGGGGCAGTCCAATGACGAGGCACATCAGCTGACAAGGAGTGCGGGCGTGTGTGCGTTTCCTCCTGGCAACGTCGCTTTCCATATGACATGCACACACGTGTAAACGCACACGCACACACGTGTCCGCCGCAGGTGCCGCTCATCATGGCCACGGAGATGCTGCGCAAGAAGCTCAACCGGGACGAGCTGGGTGAGGGGGGGGCGGGGGGGAGAGGGACAGGGACAGGGACAGGGACAGGGACAGGGACAGGGACAGGGACAGGGACAGGGACAGGGACAGGGACAGGGACAGGGACAGGGAGAGGGACAGGCATTGAGGCGTTCGCGGCGCGCAGTGGAAAAGAGCGAGGTGTGAGCGGCAGTGTGTTTGGCGGCTCAGGAATCCGGGCTGGGCTGTAGGTCGCGCCGTCGCCTGCCACCCGGCTATCCTGTGATTCGTGCCGCACATTGTCTGCCCCGGGTGCACGGACGCATGGCGCCGCCTGACCGCCTACATAATCACACGCGCTACCCCCTGACCAACGCGCAATGCCGCCCGCCCGCGATCCAAAACAGGCAACTACATCTTTTGGATCGCGTTCTGTGTGGTGGGCCAGCCCGTGTGTGTACTGCTGTACTACCATGACTACGTGGTGGGGATACGGCCCGCGCTGCTGGCGCTACGGCAGGCGGCGGCGGCGGCCGCCGCGGCGGGCGCGGGGGTGGCGGGCACCGTGGCGGCGGGCGCGGGGGTGGCGGGCACCGTGGCGGCGGGCGTGGGGGCGGCTGCGGCGGCGGCGATAGGCGGGATGCTTGGGGACGGGACGGGGGCGGCCGGGGCGGCGGCGGCGGCGGCGGCAGGGAACTGCACTTTAGGTGCCGCGTGTGGGTTGACTTGAGGTACGGCGCTTCTGTGGTGTCTGGCCAGTGCTATGGCCGGCGAGCACGGGCGGTGGGCGGCGGCCTGCAGCCGCGCCGCGCCTGCTGTACCGGTAGTTGCGGTTGGTTGCGGCCACCGAGGGCAGCCAGCACCAGTGGGTTCGGGCACGGTTGGGCCTGGAAGTACGGGCAGAGGGTACCGGCGGGAGGGATACAAGCCGTACATACGGTACGTGCGCGATGCCGCCGCGCGGGCGTTTCGAAGTACTGCGATGAAGGCTGTGTCAGATGAGGGCGGCGGTAGGACCAGGGCAAGGGACGAGAGTTGGCACGCCCGTGTGTGATGAGGGCTGTGTCAGGTGAGGGCCGTGCGGGGTGAGGTTGTGAATACCGGCCAAGCCAAACCAACCCACTACGGTAGACAAAGGACAGGGGGGCTCCATCGTGGGGTGGGGTTCCGTGAGGGGCGTCTGGCGGCGGACGGAGCGACCGGGACAGGGCGACGCGACTCGGGCCCAGCTGGTCGCAGGCTCGTGTGTCGATGGTTGATTGGGCGTCGGTGGGGCCCGGTGCACCCAGCGTGCAGTGTCAGGAGGCACGCGGGTGGGAATTGAGGACGGCGCACGCAAGCGGACGGTGCCCCAGCTGGAAGCACATGGCCCCGCGCATTGCGGACTTGCGGCTGCAGCTGTAACGGTGCTGAAACCAACGGTGCAGGGCATGCAGGTCATCGTCTGTGTCGACTTCAAGTCTTCAACAACGGTGGGGGGAGCTGACGAGCTGTGCGTGTCCCGCTGTACCAAGAGTACATACACGAGGGACCGTTCGAGCAGAAGGGTGGGAGTCGTGGACAAGTCGTGCTCTTACGTGTGCTCGTGGCATGCATGTCCCGCGTGCCCGAAGCTGTTGGCAACTGCATGACACGGAGTCAGCAAACGCGCCGGCATGCGCGCTGTGTGCATCATCCGTACGTCGACAGCAGCAACACGCAGGGGTTTTTCCGGGTCTTCAAAGTGCCCGGGTCCGTCTGCTCAGGCGTGCGATGTGATCACATCCCTACGCTATCAACTCAGTGCAGAGCGCATTAGCAAAGCGCTGTTAACACAATGCATCACTGAAGATATTGCAAATGAACTCAAATCACACATGCAGAGACTTGAGTATGCTCCACAGCTCACAGCTCCATAAACTCCTCCGCCACCTTGGCCGCCACGCTGTACGACGCGTCCAGCACCAGCTTCACCACCGCCGCCGCCTCCGCCGCCTCCACGCCCGCCTCCGTGGCGGCGGCCGCGGCCGCCAGCACGCCGCCGGCCTCGTCGTCGTCGCACAGGTTGCGGTCGGGGCCGTCGAAGCGGTCGGCGTTCATCAGCCGCGTCCAGGCGCCCGCAAAGGTCTGGAGGAAGGCCTTGTTGTCCGCCGCAAACTCCTGTGGGTGCGTGTGGATGTGTGGGCGTTTGGGTGCGTGTGCTGTGGGTGCATGTTGGTGCGTTTGGGCGTGTGTGTGGGGGCATGTGTTAAACAACAAAAAGACGGACCCAACACGCCAAACACGCGCACGCAGTTACATACAGATACCTACGTGGGCATGTGTGCGTGTGTGTGGGGGGGGGGGCGTGTCAGTGTGAGTGCTGAGGATGCTGCCTGGGTTGAGAGCCCACCCAACCCCACCCCACCCGCTACCCCCACCTGCGCGATGGCCAACATCTCCGGGTCCCACTTGATCGCCAGGTCGGTGGGCGTCATGAACAGCCCCTTGCCGCCCGCCGCCGCGAACTCCTCCAGCCCCTCGCTGCTGTTGGTGCGCAGCCAGGTCTCGCCCAGCAGCACCTGGGGGGTGGTGCGGGGGCGGAGGGCCGGAGGGGAGGGGAATGGAGGGGAGGGAAGAGTCAGGAGTGTGGGGCCGGGAGGGGCAGGGAGAGGGTTACATGCATCATTCGTTAAAATGTGAAGGCGTCGCCAGGAACAGGGGGAGAGGTGGGGCGGGGCAGGCTTTCATGCTGCGGGCCAGGGGTCCAGCAACGGTAGAGACGCATTGTAGAGTCGCTCCAGTGCACAGACGGCTGTAATCGCGGCAATCAGGCAGACACCGCCGGCGCACAAGGCAAGTTGGCTGCAAGTGACTGCGCACCTTGAAGTACTGGTTGCTGACGCGGCTGGGGGTGTGCGTCCAGCTGCCGCTGTAGCCCAGCCGCTGCTGCTGGCTGGGGCTGCGCGGCCGCGCCGCCAGCGCCACCGCCTCGCGCGGGCTGAGGCCCATCACGGCCGCGTTGTCGCGGACCTGCAGGATCCTGGGGTGGGCGGTTTAGGGGGATTGCAAAGATGGTATATAGAAGCGTAGTGGCGTAGGCAGCAGATGTGAAGGCGTTCGTACCGATGACCGATGGTGCGTCCGCTTGTCCAGCGCCAGAGCCCGCCGCGGCGTCCCCGTTGTAGTTGGCTAAAACTAAATCTAAAGCTAACGTGGTAAGGACTCAGTGAGATAGTAGTGAAGCGGGTGTGCGCGTGAAGTGCTGCTCGAAAGAACTTTGTGTTTGTTATCGTGTCCGAAAGTCTCGTGCTTGTGCCGTGAACGTTTGAGGCTGCACGCCTTTCCTAAACCCGTGGACTCACCTACGCGCACAGGCGGTTTAGGGGGATGGGGGTTTGGCGGTTGGCGGTTTGGTGGAGCGGGGCAGGAGGTGTTAGTGGTGTGAGCCAGTGTGCCCACCAGCCCCTGTCCGCACCCCGCGCCTTCCCTCGCCCCTCCCAAAACACACACACGCGCCACCCGCCGGAGACACACATCCCTCCACCGACAACACTCCACGCGTGCACGCAGCCTCACTTGTTCGCCAGCACGCGCGGCGGCTGCGCGTGCGCCGCGTGCTCCCCCTCCACCGCGTCCACGCGCCCGCCGCAGAAGTGCAGCCGCACGCCGGAGGCGCCGCACGTGCCCTTGCCCTTGCAGCCGCCCTCCGCCTGCTGCGCCGCCTCGGCCTCGGCGATCGCCTCCTGCAGCGCCACGGTGCCGGCCAGCACAATGAGGTCGGCTGTGGACAGGCTGGCGGGCTGGCCGGCCTTGAGCGGCTCCAGCACCGCCAGCACGCTGCGCGTGTGTGTTGGGCAAAGGGGAGTGTGTGAGTGTGTCGGGGTTCCCAAGACCACCATAATTGCATGCGCCCAGCAGCCCGCCTTATTCACGGCTCACAACCACACACAAATCCACCCACCCACCAACCAACCAGCACACCCACACCCACACACAGACATACACGCGCCACACAACTCCCCCCCACCTGTCCATGTAGGTGTTCTCGGGCCAGTCCTTCTGCGGCGCGAAGCGGATGCGCGCGCCGTTGCAGCCGCCGCTGTAGTCGGTCTCGCGGAAGCTGCTCGCGCACTGCCACGCCAGCGCCGCGAACAGCGCGCCGTAGTGCGGCTTGCCGTGCACTGTGTCCGGCTCGGCGGCGGGGCTGGAGCGGCGCAGCGCGGCGGAGATGTCGCGCGCGAGGGCGGCGTAGTCGGGCGCGGGGCCGGCGGGGCGCGGCGGCAGCGGCGCCTGGAAGGGCTGCGGCGGCGGCACGTCGGGGCCCAGGCAGCGGGTGGCGGGGCCCATGTCGCGAGTGACCAGCTTGTACCTGGCGGGGTGTGGTGTGTTGGGGGAAGGGAGGGATGCGTGGGGGGCTGCGTGCGCGGGGGGAAGTCGTCAAAGCAGGGTGCCCGCACAGCCGCAAGCACGTACGCCCCGCGCCGGCGCGATCCCCCCCACCGTCCGGCCACCGCTGCAGTCCCCACAGCCCTTGCAGCTGCACACGCCGCCGCCGCCGCCGCCAACCACAACAGCGCACCCACCAGGCGTGCTTGAACGTGTGCTCCAGCGCGGTCAGGTTGGCCGCGAACAGCTCCACCAGGCCGCGGTAGTCATCATCGTGCAGCAGCGCCACGTCGGTGGTCAGCATCATGACGGCCGGCAGCGGCGCCTTGCTCTTGGCGTCCTTGGCCTTGGGCCGCCACTGGTGGTGGCCGCCGGGGCCTACGTGCACCTCCCAGTTGTAGGCCAGCAGGTTCTGTGTGTGAGGGGGGGAGGCGTGTGTGTGTGTGTGGGGGGGGGGTATGTGGGATGTGGGTGTCGGGGGTTTGCAAGGATGGTACGATGGAGTGTAGCAGGCGCAGGCGGGGGTGTAAGATGACCAGAGGAGAAGAGGCGAAGGATACGAAACGCCGGGAACGCCGGCAAAGCAACGTGGGGATTTACCCAGCAAGTCGCGTGCTGACAGGAGGTGCGGCGTGTGTGTACGTGTGTGGTAAGGACCACAAGGGAAAACGACAACAAGGACTGTGCGTGCGCCTGTGTGTAAGAGATCACAAAGGAAAACGACAGCAAAGACTGTGCGCCTGTGTGGGTGCGTGTGTGCGGCACTCGCCTGGAAGTACTGGTTGTCCCAGGCGGTGGGGGTGGTGGTCCAGGGGCCCTCGAAGCCCGAGGTGAAGGTGTTGTTGGCCTTGCCGTCGCCGCAGGTGCCGGGCCAAGGGGCGTCGGGCGCCTCCTCGGGGCTGGGGCCGGGGCCGGTGGGGCAGGCGCCTGGAGGGCAGACACGCGTGCGGTTGTGTTTGCGGCACGAGGTGTGCACCCAGGCGGGTTAGAAACCGCACCGGTTGGCGGTGTGTGGCGAGTGAGTGCGTGTGCAGCCCCATGCGCAGCCGTCGCAGACAACCGCACCGCCCTTCCCCCACCCCACCCCCGCACGCGTGCGAGCACAAATGCACACGCGCGGTGCAGCAACCTTCCAGCCACCCAGCCGCAGCCGCAGTGCTCGTGGCCCCCACGCCGCCGCCTCCACCTCCCAGCCACGAAAGCCCTGCTGCCGGCCGCGCTCACCCACGCCGGCAGCCCCCCACGCCAGCCGCCCCCCCTCCCGGTAGCACGCACCGTGGGACTTGCCGAAGGCGTGGCCGCCGCCGATCAGCGCCACCGTCTCGGCGTCATCCATGCCCTGTGGACGCAGCAAGTGAGCACACACACACACACACACATACGCTCAGCAGCTGTACAGCGCAGGTGGCAGCACGCAAGGGCTAAGACAGACACGACGCCGCACCCAACCAATCCGAAAGGCTGCAACCTGCGATTCGAGGCATAACGCCCCGTGTCATCGCTCCCCCTGGCTTCCCCCCGGCCCCCGGCCCCTGGCGCCCCTTGTGCCGCCCGCTCCCACCATGCGCCTGAAGACGCCGCGGATCTGCGGCGCGCTCTCCTCCGGCACCGGCTTGCCCATGGGCCCCTCCGGGTTCACGTAGATCAGGCCCAGCGTGTTCTGGCCCAGAGGCGACTGCGGCGGGAGGGGCGGAGGGGTGGGGAGGTGGAGGGTGGGGGCAGGAGAGCCGGAGAGGCGGGGTGGAGGTGCGGAAGGAGGTGTGGCAGCAGGCGCGGAGTACAGCACGAGGTACGGCAGGGGGCACGGCAGGGGATACGGCAGGGGATACGGCATGACGGACGGCGCAGGAGGGACGGCGGGCCGTGCGCCATTGTCCCCCCCCCGATTGGGCTAGATTGGGCTGGTGTTTACACCCCCCCCCGAAGCCTCTGCGTCTGCGGCCTCCCCACCTCCTTTGCCCCCCGCCCCGCAGCCCCACAGCCCCACAGCCCCACAGCCCCGCAGCCCCACCGGCCCCACCGGCCCCGCCGCCACCCCGCCCCGCCGCCACCCCGCAGCCCCGCAGCCCCGCCGCCACCCGGCCCACCCTGACAGCTGCCACGCACCTTGCAGTCGCCCTGCACGGGGCAGGGCATGAGCGCCTCCTGCTCCGGCGTGGGGCCCAGCGGCAGGGACTCCGTGCCTGGCGGGGTGGAGAGGGCGGGGCAGCGGCAGCGCTGGCATGAGGCAGAAAGACGCCGCGGCACGGCGCTGTTTGCCATACACCCCATCTCGCTCGCACCCCGCATCCAGCGACTCTCTAACACGGTCTCGCTTGCTTTCCCTAGGGCTCAATCCGCTTGCTGCAGCCGTGCAGAGTTGAAACGCTTCAGTCTCCCCCAATGGTTGGCAATGGTTGGCACCTGCTGTCCACCCTGCTACACCGCGCTGAACGAACCTTCCCCCAATCCCCCTTCCCCCCTCCCCCCCCTCACCGTCCAGGTCGTCGATGCGGCCGGCGCAGAAGCCCAGCACGGGGCCGCCCATGGAGGCGATGGCCACGTCACCGGCCAGGATGATGAGGTCGCCCCAGGACAGGGCGCCGCCGTACTTCTGCTTGAGCGGCCACAGCAGCGCCTTGGCCTTGTCCAGGTTGGTGTTGTCGTCCCAGGAGCGCTCCGGGTCGAAGCTGCGGGCGGGCGGGCGGGCGCACAGCCAATGGCGGGGCGGGGTGGGGTTGCAAAGATGGTACATAGACGTGTGGTGGCATAGGCAGCAGGCGTGGGGTGGGGTGGCGTTTCATTCCTGGAATCATGGTTGAGTAATGACGGGATGGTATTGACAGGGTGTGCTTGTGGAGGTTGCAAGGCGGGGTAGGCGCAGCGGGTGGGGAGGGGCGGTCAGGGTGCCGTAACCAGCCCGAACGACTGGGCCCCAAGACGCCATGCTCGTAGTCGTACACCGGCCCCACCGCTGCCGGGCGCCGTCGCAGCCGCCCCGGCCATCGCTGGAGCGGTAGGAGCCGGAGCAGTGCCAGGCCTGGCGCACAAACAGCGGGCCGTAGTTGCCCCAGTCTGCAGGCCATGAGTCCTGCGCGGGTAGAGGATGTGAAGTCAGGTGAGGCCGTGACGACGAGTCATGCATGGTTCTCGGCTGCACATGGGCTGCTTACGACACGGCACGCCATGCCGTGCGCTTGGCACCCCCCCCCCGCCCCCCGCCGCGCGCCAACCCGTCCCCGCAGCCCCCCCAGTGGACGCGACACCCGTCATCGGTACGCGCACTGCCACGCCTGCTGTCTCCGCTGCAGCGCTGCTACACTGCTATGTACCATCTTTGACCCCCCCGCGTGATGTTTCCTTACGGGATTGGTTCCTCGACCTCGCCCCGTCTGCGCTCTTCGACCCGAAACGCAAGAGTATACCGCTACCCTGTATTACCGCAAACTGCACCTGCCTGTCCCTTGTCTAGTTTCGCTTGGGTTTAGATTGGGCTGGTGTTTACACCCCACCCCACCCCCGCCATCCCACCTCGCACCTGGCTTTTAGTCATGAACGCGGCCAGGTCTGCCTTCACCGCCGCCAGGTCCAGCTTCGCGACAGCTGCCCGGTCAAACTGCATCAGTGCCCTGCAGGCAGCCAAGCAGGAGGCGCGAGGCAGCAGGGGGGAAAGGATGAGGAGGCACATGGCCGCTGGCTGGCAGGGTACGGTCGGAACGCACTGGTGCTGAGGGGTGTTGATGGCGCATGGGGCAGCAGGGTTGAGGCATGGCTAAAGGTTTTATTATCAGGCAACCGATCGCAGCAGGTGAATCTGTCCAGGTGGCGTGCGTGTGAGCAGGAAAGCGGTGAAGTGGAGTGCCGGCCGGTGCGAGAGAGCGTGAAAAGCGCGCGGGTACGGTCCCACGAGTTGCAGCTAACCGTAGGTACCCAGGGCGTCAGCGTAGTCTCCGGGCCCGCGCAAAACGCGCATGAGGTAATCAAAATGGCTAGCGTGAGTGCCACCAGCAGCATGCGACGGCCGGCAATCAGCCAAACAGATGCAAGCATGTCGTCGTCAAGGTCGCTCCTTGCTGCCGCATACCTGGAACGCGGTTTGTCCACCACATCAGCCAGGTTGCCGCCAAATCCAAAAGGGCATTTGCAGGTCGCGACCGCGATGCTCGCGGCAAGCAAAAGTGCGATGAGAGCTTTGTCGCGCATTTTGCCGCGCTGCTGATCGCTAGCGTGTAGCTAAGACCACTGGGCGCGTGAAAAACACTGCATGTATCGCGACAGCGCAGGCTTTGCCCTCATCGATCGCATCATTCCGCGGGTTTGCCGTCGTGCGCAATCGCGAGTACGGCAGCGTTCGGTGTGGAGTCCGCCACATATTCCCCATTGCTTCCGAACAGTGACGCACAACCGTTCTAGCGCTTGGGTTTTAGGCTTCATACATACATCTGGCCGGGGGAGGGCTGATCGGGCGGCATCCCGCAAAGTGGAGCTTGTACGGACAGGCAAGCGGACAGTCCGACGTCGAGCCCGTGCCTCCCGCACATCTGGCCCCGCCACCGCAGGCAGGGTTGCACCGTACCTCCCAGCTTATAACACGCGTCATAGTACGTAGTACGCAGCGCACCTAGTAGGATGTGTCACAAGACGCTTATGATACGGTGGGGCTGTCATAACACGCGCTGACAAACCCACAGCTTTCGGGATGCTGGGGTGCGTACGGCTGCCGGCGGCGGTGCGTGGCGCAGGGGCGCGTGCGGCAGGTCGTCTCGCGCATTGATGCGGCGCTGGGGGCTTGATGCCAGAAAGGCTGGAGGTGCGGGTGAGGGCACTGAGCCGCCCGCGACGCCCCGCGCGGCCACCAACGGCCCATGTGCACTGGCAGTAGTGTGAAGCAGTAGTGTGAACCAGAAAGGATCCATGAGGTTTCCTTTCGTTCTCCTTTCGTTACAGTGCCCTCCACGGGTGCGTCATGCCCCCATGGTATATTAAGGCCATCCGTGGCTCTCGCCAACGCGGCGTCCCCACACGCGAACAATGTGTTGAGTTTACGCCCATAACAAGCGTCAAGCGACCACTCGGGACGGTGTAAGAGGGCTAGCGCATGGACAGGGACGTGTTTTACCACGTACCACCGCCCGACAGAATCAACCCATCTTGCTCCTCTCATCACGGACCTAGGTCGGACGGCTGGGGAGGACAGGGGTCAACCTGTCCTCCAGACTCTGCAGCACACACACCAGCCGCGCCGCCGCTTGGGCGGCCTGCTCAGTGCAGCTGGCCATGGCGTGCCGTCCTCCACGCACGCTGTGATGAGGCGGATGTTTGCCGCAGCGTTCAGGTCGCGGTTCCTGTTTCACAGGCGACAACAGGCCAACAGGGCGACATTATGCCCTGTCCTGTCCAGCCCAGCATGATGATCGCGATGTTGGAGGTGCTTACAATCTTGTTCGTACAAAGTTGCACCGGCGCGGCGCGCATCTTCCCAGCCGGCGTCGCGCGA
Organism: Chlamydomonas incerta; assembly: GCA_016834605.1. Lineage (NCBI taxonomy): Eukaryota > Viridiplantae > Chlorophyta > Chlorophyceae > Chlamydomonadales > Chlamydomonadaceae > Chlamydomonas > Chlamydomonas incerta. Next base: position 439,284 of record JAEHOC010000064.1, on the reverse strand, counting down.
AATTACCGTGTCTGCCACCAGCCGGGCCGCGCACCACGCAGCCAACAGGCAATAGCGAACCCTCGCGCGCTCAGCGGCAGGCCCCAGTCGCAGCTCCCCAGCCGACCGCCGGCGGCACAACTACCCGGTCCCACTCGTGTAGCTGTGGTCCCGCTGTGCAGTCCAACTGCGGTCCAATTCGTGTCAGCCACCGTGCGCCGCCCCGAGGCACGCAGCTTCCCAAGTCCCACCCGTCTCTCCGTACGACTGCCAGCATCAGTGTTGTACAGCCACCCAGGTCGTGCCTCAGTACGACTCAGCGGGGCCGGAGTGCCGTAAACGAATGTGCAATGGAGCAAGCCGTGACTACGCCCGAGCGGCTCCAATCTGCATCATCTAGCCCAGCATCACACACAAGGATCAATGCCGCAGAGACCTTCGTATCAAGAATATCTGCTCGTGCTGCACCCCAGCCTGGCCGTGCGCCCGGCACACAGTCGCAACGGCGGACTGGGCCGGGCGCAGACGCCCTCAGGCTGACTCCGCATGGATGGCGATGTTCCCGCACCAAGAATGCCAAATTGCCAATCTTCTCCGCATTGGTTGTTGTTCGCGAAGCACCGAGGACGCCAATGCAGCACCAATCTGGTACTGAGCCTGCCACGAAACAACCGTGTCCGCCACATTACTTCATTCCATCCCCAACATCGCCATCCCTGTCCGAAACCTTCAAACGCACGCAGCCCGACACAGTTCTGTTCCAGGCGACCAACCGCCACGCAAGATTACCGCAATGTAAGATGTAAGGACAACCAAATCAGAAACAAGCAGGATTGCACAACCTAAAGCGAGTACAAACGTTGTGCTGTAATGTACATGCGCGAAAGACGACCCGTTCCCACCTTGGAAGGTAAACCAGTGGAGCTGGAGTCATGCTACGCCTACAAACGTCAATGGAGGCATGCTGACTTGCCCCTAGCACCAATATGATACACATCGCACCCGTGCATGGTGATACGACACGGTGCTCCGTCCACCCCGCCCCTCGCCGCCAGGCCACGCGGGCCGAGGACCAGCAGCAGCGCCCTCAAGGAATTTATACCCCGTCCCCACACAGCTGACTGCCGTGCCAGATACAAGGATGCTACCTGTTCCAATGGCAGCGTGCCCGCGGTGCAGCCGTCCAACCGCAAGGCATGCGCAGCGCACAGCCAGCGCTTGCACCGCACGATGCCTGCAGGCGCTCCCCCTGCCCAGAAGCCTCGTTGCAAGCCGGGCCCGTGGGTGCATATCCCCATACTGCCGCGGGCCGGCCCGTGAGCACCCAAAACCCCCATGTGGCCGCAAATACCACGGCCTCGCCGCTCCTGCCTCTGCGGTCTCTCGCACGTGCCCCGCTTCCGCACGTGCTCCGGACCAAACCCGATGCGGTACTCAGTCCGCGCGGTGCCCGGGCTCCCCTCTGCTGCAGTGCGCTCTCGCTGTGGGGCTGCCGGCGCTCCGCGCCCCTCCCTGCCCCGGCCTCTCCTGCGCGGCTCGCGTCCCGCGCTGTACGTACGCAGCAGCCGCCGCCTCCCCCGCCCCCCGCCGCCCCACAGCCGCGGACGTGCGCCCGCTGAGCCCCTGAGCTCCTGAGCTCCAGAGCGGCTCCAGAGCGGCTCCCGTGCTCATCAGGGCAGCAGGTCCGAGGGCAGCCAGTTGGCTCGGAAGCCGGTGCCGCGGCAGCGCTCGCACTTGGTGTAGCCCTTGCCCTTGCACACGGGGCAGTTGTTGGTGTGGGTGGGGGTGCTGGGGTAGATCTGGCTGCCCACCATCAGGTAGCCTGTGTGGCGGGGGGGTGGCGCGGGGGTGGTGCGGGGGTGGGGCCGGAGGGCGGGGAGCAGGGCGGTGTGTGTGAGAGCATGTATTCGGCAGGCGGAGGTCCGAGAAGGGTCCGAGGCCCGGGACGCGTGCGGGGCGCCGAGTGTGTACGGATTAGGGAGCGGTCCAGGCAAAAATCAAGCACCGGTGACGATGTGCTGATGATTGCAACACGTCGTGCATGCGGCTGTCGGCAGGCTGTGCCCAGGCGGTGAGCCGCAGCACGCTGGTAGAACGGAGGAGCGCGCGCAGCGCTGACCGACAACACCCGCGCACCTGTCGCGTTGCACCAGTTGCACTCCTCCTCTTTTCGCCCCTTGCAGCAGTCGCACGTCTGAGGTCTCCCCGGCTGCAGTAAGTCAAGGAATAGCAAGGCGGAGGTGTCAGTTCCTTGGGGGAAACGCAGGACACCACCGACCCCTCCCCCCCACCCACCGTGCCAGCCTCCTGGCCGGTTTACACATGCGGCCTTACCCGCGCAATCTTCCAGGCAAGCTCAAAATGCTGGGCTAGCTTCTTGAGTCGCTCGGGGTCCGCTACCCGCTGCAGCTCGTTCGCCAGGTCGCCATCGAGCTCGTCTTCGCCTGCGTGGGGTGGTGCGGGGGCCGCGCGCGAGGTTACTACGAGTGCCCGGTCGCGAGGTTCTCGCCAGCTCACCGGGCACGCCACGCCGCTCGAGAGCGTCACAAACAAGACCGAGACATCGGGAAAGACGCGTTCACGTGGCCGCAGCCAGCGCTGGCCAGCTCCGCTGTGCCGGAAACGGGCGACCCCTCATCTGCCACCGAGCTGACGATGCGGGGCTGTTGCCGCGCAGAACAGGCCTGGAGAGCACTGCACGCAACTTAATGAGCCTGGACGTCAATTACTCACTGTCAAAGCTCTTGGCGAGCGCGTCCTTGCTCTTTGCGCGGCATGCCGACAGATGACCAGGCCGCCGACCGCCCGCTGCAAGCGTTGGCGCCAGCCTTGAGCTGCATAACGATGCAGCTGTGCCCCGTGTCCCCTGGCCCGTAACGGGCGCGCGGGGCTTGGCGAGCATGACGTAGGCAGGGAACGCGGAAATGACGCAGGACACCTAGTCAGCCGATGCCGAAGCCACAAGTAGGTCACAGCAAAGTCCTGGGCCGGCGAGGGCAATCAATTGCGCCAAGAAAGGTTCCGAGTCGTCCGAAAACCAGTTCAGTGATTCTTTAAGGTTGAAGCTTGTGCTGTTAGCAGAAAGCTTTGAGGTACGCGATGGAGTATGTGCCTGGAGAAACAGCCGAGCAAATTGGCACCCTTGTCATCCCGGCCTTCTCGAATCGAACGCCCCTGTGACTGTTTGGCCAGAAACCTGAACTGCAAATCGTAGCTGCGAAGTCACAGCCACAATAGCTACAGGCCGGGAGCCATACTTCAAATGAAAGCTTTGCGCGGACGACTCTGCAAGCCATTCCAGGGCACCGCGACCGTGCTTGCGCGTGCCCCGCGATGCGCAAATTTCAGCCGACACATGACCCCTGTTCAAGCGAAGGTGGACTCGTCCACGTTCCAGGTGCGCGCCGCGGCGCACGACACAGTTCGGCACTCTGGGGGGCCGAGGGGGGAGGTTGGGTGGGCTGCCGCCCGCCCACTACGTTTGTCAAGCCCCGCGTTTTCCCTGACTCCTGCCGCAACTGGCGCGTGCGCGTGTGTGGCACATGTCCAGGGCTGCAACCGGCCCTTGGGCAAGCGCATCAAGGTGGTCGGCATGGGCAGCTGCGGTAAGACAGACTGCAGTAGCAAAGCCAGACCAGTTCCGGGTTTGGTGGCACGGGGGTTGGCGCATCGGCACTGCGGGGGGCGAGGGACCTGCCAGGTCGATGCATTGCAGTTGCAGCTCGCACAATCGTACGGCACCTGCACCAGCTGGTAGCTCGCCCTGCAAGCGCACCGGAGGCGCTGCCCCTCACACCTCCGTTTCCGCCGCTGGATGCTCACGCGCCTCCCGCTCCTCTGTCCTCTGCTCCTGCTCCTCCTGCTCCTCCTGCTCCTGCTCCTCGTCCTGTTCGTCCGATGTGTACTATTCTGCGTAACCCCCGCGGGGCTGCAGGCGTGGACTACCTGGCCTCGGTGGCTGCCTTCCCGCGGCCCGATGAGAAGCTGCGCACGGAGACGCTCGAGGTGGGCTGCGGGCTGCGGGCTGTGGGCCGTGGGCCGTGGGCTGTGGGCTGTGGGCTGTGGGCTGTGGGCTGTGGGCTGTGGGCTGTGGGCTGTGGGCTGTGGGCTGTGGGCTGTGGGCTGTGGGCTGTGGGCTGTGGGCTGTGGGCTGTGGGCTGTGGGCTGTGGGCTGTGGGCTGTGGGCTGTGGGCTGTGGGCCGGGCCGTGTTGGTCGAAGGTTGGGTCGACAGCGCAGCAGGATTGGGAGAGTGAAGGGGCGTCCCGACCGCGTTACGGTGTGGCCGTGCATAGACCTCGTGCTGCCCCCCCTCCCTGCCTCCCCCCTCTGCTGCTGCTGCTCGCACAGACCCAGGGCGGTGGCAATTGTGCCAACGCGCTGACAGCGGCAGCGCGCCTGGGCTTGTATCCCACACTGGTCACCAAGGTGTGTGTGCGGGCGTGTATGTGCGGGCGTGCGGAGCAGCTGAGCTAAGCGGGAGGAGAGCCGGGTGTGAAGGAAGTGCCGGGTGTGTGTTTAGGAGGGTTGCCCTGTGTGTCGGGACCTGCCCAGAGTAGCAGCGGTCCGCGTCTGTGTGGCTGGCTGGCGTGTGGCTTGTAGGCTTCTTAAGCGCTCTCCGCCTCTCTCCGCCGCCCGCAGATCGGCGGTGATGGCCTCGGCGACGGCATCATCGGGTGCGTGTCTGACGCCTGCGTGTCGTGACGTGTGAACTGCGTGTCAGCAGTGAGCAGTCAGCCCGGCGTCCCTTTGCGCCTAACTGCTGCCCCCGTCCCCTCCCGCCCCCGGCAGTGAGCTGCACGCGGACGGCATTGACACCACGCACGTGCTGCGTGCCGCGGGCCACCCCTCGCCCTTCACCTACATCATCGTGGACCGCCAGGGTGGGCCGGGGCGTGCAGGGCGGGGCGGGATGTGCAGGGGGGTGGGGGTGCTAGGCGTGGGGCGGGGCTTCGCCCCCTGCTGCGCTTGCGTCGCCCTCTCGCAAAACCTCGTGGCAGGTAGGGCGAGCGGGTGAGGCCCCTGGGCTAGAGGCACCCTGCTCCCACAGGCCTTGCCGCGATCCGGTTACACACGTGGGCCGCAGTCCTCCGCTCCGCCGCGCACCCCCGATGGACTGGCCGCCGGCCGCACTCTGTCGTCATGGGCTTGGCATGAACCACCCCCACGCAACCCACCAAACCCCATCCACCCCGGCAGGCGGCACGCGCACCTGCATCCACACGCCCGGCGCGGCGCTGGAGCCGGCAGAGATGACGCCGGGCCTGCTGGGCGGCGCGCTGGAGGGCGCGGCGCTGGTGTACTTTGACGGCCGGCTCACGGAGGCGGCGCTGCTGCTGGCGCGGGAGGCGCGGCGGCGCGGCATCCCGGTACGGCGGCGGCATCCGGGCGGGCGGCGGCGCGGCGGCTGTGGGGGGCGGGCTGTAGGCAGTGGGCAGTGGGTGAGCGGTGTCATCGTGCGGCCGCCGCAAACGAGCACCGACAAGGTGTAATGGCACCCATGGTATTTCTATTACGAAAGTTGCCCCCGTCAACGCCACCAACACCCACGGCACCAGCTGCCGCCACATGTCCACCCACCCACCCCACCGCCCTGCAGGTGCTGGTGGAGGCGGAGCGGCTGCGGCCGGGCCTGGAGCTGCTGCTGGCGGAGGCGGACTACGTGGTCACGTCCGCGCACTTCCCGCAGGACTGGACGGGTGCGTGGGCGGGTGGGGTGGTTGTGGGTGGGCGGGTGGTTGTGGGCGGTTGTGGGTGGTTGTGGGTGGTTGTGGGTGGTTGTGGGTGGTTGTGGGGTGGCGTGCGGGATGCGGGAGGGATCGCTGCCGCGGGCTGGGTGTTGGAGTGCGGGCTTGCGAGGGCAGGCGTGTGCCCAGCAAACTGCGTACCGCCGCCTACCCAGCGCCCACACACTACCGTACACCTGATGCCGCGCCGCGTGCTTGGTCAGTAAAACAATGAATGTGCCGCAGCTTGTCTCTTACGGTACGGACACCCACCAGCTACCGTCGTGCACATGCGTGACCCGCCTCCGCAGGCGAGGCCAACCTGGCCGACGCGGTGCTGGCCACCGCCGAGCGCCTGCCCGCCGCCCGCTGGGTCATCACCACCCTGGGCTCCCGCGGCTCGGTGCTGCTGGAGCGACCGGCGGCGGCGGCGGGGGGCGCGGCGGGCCACGGCAGCGGGAATGGCAACGGGAATGGGAATGGCGGCGGCAATGGCGGCGGGATGCGGCACGTGGCGCTGCATGACGTTCTGGAGGCGGAGCTGGAGCCCCGGCTGCGGGTGAGCGTGGCGTGGAGTGGGGGGCTATGCGCATGATGAGTAATGCACGGAGCCCCCGTGCACGCGAGATGTTGGTGACAGCCCTGGGAGGGGGGGGGGGGTGAATACGATCCCAAGCTAAACCACGCCTGACCGTTGAGCGGTGGGCAGATGTCGCGGAGGTGGTGATGGGGCGCCGTGTATCGGGAGCAGGGGTTAGGGACGGCCCGGTGCTTGCAGTTGACCGGCTTCAGGGGAGCCTTGTGTGGAGCCGACCAGGGGCGAGGTCGGGTGCGTGTATACGGTATCCGCCGGGCCCTACCGCACCCTGCACCCCAAGGCTGTGTTGCAGCGCCGCATGCCACACGCCACACGCCAAATTGGCCGCGCCTGCCCACCTGCCCCACCACGCTGCATGTCGCCCCCTGGCCCTGTCGCCGACAGGCGCTGGTGGCGGAGGTGGAGGCGGAGGCGGTGTGTGTGGCGGAGACGGGGGTGGTCATCGGCGCCGGCCACACCGCCAGCACGGACGGCTTCGTGCAGCTGCGCTACTCGGCGCCGAGGTAAGTGGGTGTGTGAATATCAGCCCAAGCTACACCAAACCAAAGCCAGTGCGCATACATGTGTAATGCGGAGGGATCAGGCAGATGACTTTGCCACACGGCACTATCCGCGGCGCATCGCGCTGCCCGCCGCTTCATCTCTTGTGTTCGCATCCGACGTGCAGGGACCGTGCGCAGGAGGCCGCGGCGGCGGCGGCCGTCGCAGCGGAGCGGGCGGCCGCGCTGAACGCGGACAGCGGCCGCGGCGCCGCCTACGCCGGCAGCGGCGCCGGTGCCGCGCCCGGCGCTGCCGCCGGCAACGGCAACGGCCTGGCGGCTCGTGTGACCCTTGCCTCCATAGCCACCCTGCCCAAGGTGAGACGACTCCTCCTGTCACGCTGTCCCGCCCTGCGCCGCCATGCCCCCTGACACGCCCCCCTGACACGCCCCCTGACACGCCGCCTGACACGCCCTCTGACACGCCGCCTGACACGCCCCCCTTGACATGCCCCCCCTGACCCCCCCTACAGGAGGCGGTGGTGGACACCACGGGCGCCGGCGACTCCTTCATCGGCTCCGTGCTGTACGGGCTGTGCACGGGCATGTCGCTGCCGGGCTGCATGCGGCTGGGGGCGGTGGTGGCGGCCGCCAAGTGCACGCAGCTGGGCGCGCGGCCGGGGCTGCCCACGCGCTGCAACCTGTCGCAGGACCTGCTGCACGAGGGCGCCGGGGCGGCGTGAGCGCGGCGGTGCGGGCCAGGCCGGCCGGAGCGCGGCTTTGGGTTTGTTGGGGGCGAGGGGTGGGAGGAACTGGTGAGGGATGGGGGAAGCGTTACAGGGGTCGGCGTGCTCCAGCAGGTTGGCGAGCAGGGGTTGGGTTGCCGAGGTGACGCAAGCAGCGGCACCGACGAGAATGCAGGAGGTAATTGCAGGTGGCAGCGTGGACTGGGAGCAGCAGCAGCAGCAAGCATATCGGACACAGTACGGCACTTGCGGGACGGTGGCGACAAGTGCCGGTGGTGCAAATGCGCGGGAGATGCGCACAGGGAGCAACGGCACGGAGCAACGGCGTGAGTGTGCATGGCGTGACGACACGAGCTCTGGTGCATTATGCTAGATCCTTTGATGGTTTTTGGATTGGGAGCACATCTAATTCGGAGTTAGGGAGTATCAAAGCTCGCGAAGTCTGGCGCCATTCGGTTCGTGGCGTGCCAAGTGCATGGGCTGGACCGCCCGCCATGGATGAGTGACCTAGCAAGCAATATAGTGTTTATTGCGCGGCGTGAGTGTCTTCATACGGGTTGAAAGGGTTGAATTTGCGTGCACGCCGCTGCCGGAGCATGCTTATTTATGCAAACTCGGTTAGTTCTGCACATTCAGACAGGAGCTTTGAATATTCTTAAGCTGCAAAGTGTTCGCATCGCCCGCAAACAAATTTAGCCTACTTGGCCTACTGCTGCTGTCCAACTTCAGCATCGCGTTACCTCGGCACACTTACTCGCCGGTCTATGAAACATGGCGAGCTGTTCGCCGTTCAATTCGTCTGATAGACATGGCAGTTGATGTATGGCCTGGCTGCTTCAAGCTTTCAGGGGCCAGCTTGCAGCAGCAGCGGGGTGTTTCCCGGCGAATGGCGCCGGCCGCTAAAATCCTCTCCCTGCTACTCTTAGTAGCAGCACAGGCAGCGCATCTACATGCACAGTCTTATGACTGCAACAAATGCGCGCAAGCGCCCATCCAGCTGGTCTGCGTGTCAGGCGGAGTGTCACTCAGCTCGTGCCTCGCCAAGTGCCAGGGCCTCACCATCGAGCGGAGAGGCAGCTGCCAAGGTCAGTGATAGCGTACAGCGACATCGTGGGCGTGGCTCCCCGGGGAGGCAGTGCTGTGGCCTTGTGTGGCAACTGCCGCGCGGTTGGTTCGTACAACACGGCCTGTGAGCATGCTTCTTAGGCCTCCTGCGCGCTTGTGTCTGAGCGTGCCCCTGAGCGAGCGCATGCCCACGTTCGGACTGCATCTCAGGCACGGCGGACCCGCTCCTGTCCGGGCTGTTTGTGCCGCTGGGGGGCCTTGACCCGCAGCAGCAGCTGGACGCTGCCGCAGGCGCCCAGGAACGCAACGCGGACCTGCCGGACGCAGCAGCGGATGGCGGCAGCACTGGCAGTGGCGGTGGCGGCAGTAGTATTCGGAGCGCCGGTCCGGACGTGGTCACGCGCTTCGCCTTGGAGGGTTTCGTGTACGCGGGGCATGCGGCCCTCAGCGAGGAGGGGCCGACCGGCTTCGACCAAGGAGGCTTCGTGAGCAAGCTGACGTGAGTCTCCGGCTAAGAGGGGCAAAGAGTCATGCTGGTGCCGGCGGGACTGCAAGGTTCTTTGGCGGAATCGATGGGGCTTAGCTGCCAATGTGATGGTGTGTTAACGCGGCTCCCTGGTTGCGGCCCCCGCAGGTTCGACGACAGCACTGACACAGGCGGCGGCGCCGGCGACGGCAGCGCCGCCGATGCGTACAGTGACCTGGGCGGCGATGCAGCGGATGCTCTCAGCGCCATCAGCGCTGATGGCTGTAGCAGTAGCAGCAGCAGTGGCAGCAGCAGTAGCAGTGGCAGCAGCAGAAGCCGTAGCAGCAGCGCCACTGGCAGCGGGGAGGACAGCAGCAGCGGGACTAGCACCGGGGATGGTCGCGGGTGGGCGGCGGCGCTGGTGGAACAAAGGGTGCCGACGCAGCTGCGCGTGCGGGCTGTGCGCGTGAGCCCGGACGGAGCGGTCTACATAGAATCCAGTGGCGTGGATCTGGACCTCACGCAGCTGCCTTCCAGCGGCCAGACGGAATCCAAATCCAGCTTTGAAAGCCCGGAGGAGCTAGATCCACAGGGCCTCGACCAGGGCACCCTTGCCAACGCCACACAGGCGACGCAGGCAGGCCTGGCCAGCAGGCGACGCTTGCTGCGGAGAGGTGGGGCCGAGCTGCAGGGGCTGTTAGCCGACTTGGAAGCCGCCGAGGCTTCAGAGCTGTCGGATGCGGGAGAGGAGGATCCGGACGGCTGGCTGGCGGCCCGGCGGCGGCGGTTACGGCAGCGGCGCCGACGGTTGGTGGATGACAGCTACCGGTCGGACACGGGGGTGTGGCCGTACCGCATCATCGGTCAACTGACGTACAAGGTCAACGCCTCGCCGTACATCTGCTCGGGTGCGTGCCAACTAACAACGGGGGTGCCGTGGCTTCTGGGGCTTGCTGGCGCCTGGGGTGTTCTCGGGCCGCGTCAGACGACCATGCGGTCGGCGGGCCTGGCCAGACGCAGCCCTGTCGGCTCCAGAGACGCGCCATCAGCTAGGCAGCTCACGCACACGCCCCATCCCACTGACGACACGCATTGGTTTGGTTTGGTTGGATTTAGCTTGGGATGGTATTCACAACCCCCCCTCAGCCTCCTCCTCCTCCCCCTCGCCCTCCTCCTTCTCCCCCTTATCCTCATGTTTGTCACCATGCCGCCCACACGCTCCACACGCCCACACACACGCTCCACACGCCCACACACACGCTCCACACGCACACGCCTCGCGCAGGCACGTGGGTGTCGCCCTACGACGTGCTCACGGCCGCGCACTGTGTGTACAACATCACCAGCGGCCAGGCGCACCGCGACTTCGCGTTCACCGCCGCCAAGGTGTGAGGCAGGGGGTCTGGTGGAGGGGGCGCATGTACGGCGCGCGTGTACGGGGCGCGTGCACGGTGCTTGGCTGTTAGGGTGCGCAGCGCCACAAAGGCAAGCAGCCCGGTCAGCCCCCGCGGGCGGGATGCTGACGGCGGCATCGGGCGGCGGCATCCTCGCCGCCTCCCGCCATATGCTGCCCCGCGCCCACGCCCACGCACGCCTACGCCCACACACGCCCACACATGAGCAGTCTTCGTGGTTTCCCCGCTTGTTCCTAACGCACTCTGCCACGCTACACACACGCACGCAGCTGGGCGCCGTGGGGCCCGACGGCGCCATCCGGTACTCCTTCCTGACCTACTACCGCGCCGAGTACCCCAGGTGGGGCGGGGCGGGGCGGGGCGGGGCGGGGCGGGGCGGGTTGCAAAGATGGTACATAGAAGGGTAGTGGCGTAGACAGCAGGCGTGGTGGCGTTCGTACCGATGACCGATGGTGCGTCCGCTTGTCCAGCGCCACAGCCAGAGTGGGCGGGTGGGCGACAGCACACAGCAGCAGCCGTACGGTACATAAGGCGCGGCGGGCGGCGGCGGGCGGGTGCGATTGATTGCACATACGTTGCGTGTAGGTTCCGACCGGCTCATTGCGAGACGCCACGCGCCCCCTGATCCTGATGTTGACTTGTTTCGATCTGTACATTGGCGTGCGCCACCCACCACCCACCCACCACCACCCACCACTGCCCCCACCCGCTGCAGGGCCAAGGGCGACGGCGTCAACTACTTTGACATGGCGCTGCTGCGCATGTCGGCGCCCGGGCCCGGCGCGCACATGGGCATCAAGTACGACTGCGGCCAGGTGAGGCGAGGGGTGAGGGGTGTGGAGGGGTGAGGAGGGGTGCGGAGGGGTGGAGGGGTGAGGGGTGCGGAGGGGTGAGGGGTGCGGAGGGTGAGGGGTGCGGAAGGGTGGGGTGGGAGCGCGTGCCGGACGCTCCGCCGTGGGCCGAGCGTGCCGCTCTGGGGTCACTGCCGTCGTGGCATCACACAGCCAAGGCCGTTTTGCTTATCTCCCGCTCCCGCCGCAAACGCGCCCAGATCGACTACCCCAAGACGCAGACGTGCGGCTACCCAAAGGAGAAGTCCGTCACCGGCGGCCTGTACTGGCAGTACTGTGAGTGCACTGTCCCTGCGATGTTGTTTGATAAAGTTCCAGAATGAATCGGCGGACGGCGCTGCTGGCATGTGTGTGCCCACCACCATGTGCGTCAACCCTGGTGGCACCTGCGGCGAAGTGCACGCAGCACGATGCACATGTTCACTTGCTGGTGTCGTCTCCGCCGCCCGCGTGCTGTGCAGGCGATGACTGCTACTACACCTCCAACGCCTGCAACCCCATGATCCAACCCGTGAACTGGTGCGCGGCAATATGCATGGGGAGGGCGACACATGTGATGTGGGGACGGGGGCGAGCGGGCGCGAGTGGGTTCTGGAGAGTGTGATTTGTTTTGCGCGGTGCGTTGATGGTGGCCGTGCTCGGCCACGCGGCCACTGAGGTTCACATGCCTGCACATGCGACATGCAAGCCTTGGCCCCGCGCCGCTCTCTCTCCTCCGCAGGTGCTACACGGCCGCGGGGCAGTCGGGCTCGGCCATCTTCGACATCAGCGACAGCAAAGTGATGGGCGTGCTCAGCGGCGGCCCCGTGACGTGGGACTATGCGGCCGACCTGTCGTTCTGGACGCCCATCGACGCCTTCCATTTCGCCAGCCTGGTGAGGCGGCTGCTGGCTGTATTGCTGTATTGCTGTGGGGGCAGTGGCGTCCGGGTCGGTCGTGCGCCGTGGCTACGTGGCGGCAGTGAGAGAACAACTGTCCGGCGTGCAGGAGTCAACGCCGCCATCACAGGGAGTAGTAGCTGACGTGCCCGTGTGTGCCGCCACGCTGCCAATGCGCAGACGCGGTGGATGTGGAAGGAGGGGGGTGGCACGCCGGCAGAGGCCCCCATTTACGCGTCCGCGCCGCCATTCCCGCCGCCGCCGCCGAAGGGCCCGTACGCCTGTGAGTGCTTCTTCCTAATTAACGCCTTCGCCTGCCCGCAGTAATCGCGCACCACACACCCGCCCCTCAAGCTGCTCCTGTGACTGCAGCCCTTGACAATTAAGCCTGTGTGCTTTGGTGGTCCTTGGGTTGCTGTGATGGCGCAGGCAGCGGCCGGGGCTCACTGCGGCTGGTGGGGGGCCTGGACGGCGCCTCGGGGCGTGTGCAGATCTGCCGCCCGGACGGCGTGTGGGGCTCGGTGTGTGACCTCAACCAGTACTCGGCCGGCAACGCGGAGGTCATTTGCAGGTGGGTGGACGCGTGCGGTGCTTGCGTGCGTGCGTAAGGCGTCCTTGGTGAATGCGACCACGTGTTGTGGTCTTCAAGCCTGATACGGATGTTGCGGGTGTGGGAGGTGTGCACGGTCGGAGCCCGGAAGCACCCGCTCCCATGTCGAACCCGACACATATCGTTACTCCGCAGGCAGCTGAGCTACAGCAGCGGGGTCTTCGTGGCCGGAGACTTCTTCCCCGCCAATGACGCCAGCGTGCCCGTCACCCTGGAGCCGCAGTGTGGGGGCACCGAGATGAGGTGGGCGCTTGGGTGGGTGGGTGCAGGCGGCCTGTACGGCAGTACACAGCACGCGGGCTGCAGCCGACGTGCTCCCTGACCCTGCGCAAACGACCATCCCCTCCCTTCCTTGCTTGCCGCAGCCTTGCCGAGTGCTTCCCGCTCAGTGAGGGCGAGTGGTCGGTCCGCACCTCGTGCGCTCGGTCCACGGACATGTCCGTTCTGTGCGGCGGCGCCGCGCGCAACCTCACCACCGGCGCGGCAGCCACGGCCGGGGCCGCGCTGCCGGCGCGCGCCTTCCCCTGTGAGCGGCTCGGGCACCTGATGCAGTAGCCAGTCGGGGACGGACTGACGCAGAGGGCTTTGGCCAACCACACGGAGCAACAGAGCCGTATTGTGTGTAACCCGCATCCCTGTGACGTATTACCGCCCCTTCGAACGTATTGCCACCCCTGCTTTGCACACAGGCATTGTGGAGGGCGCGGTGCGGCTGATGGACGGCTCAGATGACGCGTCAGGACGCGTGGAGATCTGCACACGCGGGCAGTGGGGCAGGTGGGGCGGCAGTGCCAAGCTTCCAGCACGGGGGGCACTCATAGTGGTTGCCGTGATGCGTTCCTTCCGCACGTCCTCGTTGCTGGTTTTTCTGCTTCGCGTGCGCCTCACTCACGCGCTGATGCGTTTGCGCGCGCACTCACGCAGCGTGTGCCAAGACGGGTGGGACGACCTGGACGCTGCGGTGGTGTGCCGGCAGCTGGGCTACGCGGCGGGGGCTGCCACGTGGGGCCCGCTGGGCGGCGGCATCACGCAGCCCGGGCCCGCCGGGATGCCGGTGTGGATGGCGCAGGTGGGGCGCGTGTGTGTATGCTGGTGTGGGGGGACTGGTTGGTTGCACAGCGTCCGTGATACATGCGTGCAGCGTCTGGATGTGTGCCGGTCTGGCACCTGGCATCGATTGGCAGGTTTTGGAGGAGTATGATAGATGCCAGGGGCACGCACAGCCCTGCATGCCAGAAGTAAACGCCGCCTGCAACGGGGCGCCTGTGCGGCCGCAGGTGGCGTGCACCGGCGCGGAGCAGCGGCTTGCGGCCTGCGCCACCGAGTTGCCGGTGGGCGGCGCGGTGTGCTCGCACCGGGCGGACGCGGGCGCCGTGTGCGGCACGGCGCCGCTGCCGGTGCCGGGCGTGGCGCCCATCGTCTCGGGAGCATGTGAGCGGGTGCCGGCACATCAGTACGGTTCAGTACGGTTTGACCATGTTGTGTCACGCCATGTTGTGTCCAGGCGGCTGGTTGCTTTGTGCCTCCGTCCGATGCGCTGTGCACATGGCTTATCATCCACCCCGGCCCCACCGCGCCGGAGCAGGCACCGAGCCGGGTGCGCTGCGCTTGGCGGTGGGCACGAGTGGCGGCGGCGCCCCCGCCCCGGTGGTGGGCGCGTCCGTGGCCGGGCGGCTGGAGGTGTGCTACGTGGGCCGCTGGGGCGCCGTGTGCGAGGCCCGGTTCAACGACTACAACGCGCAGGTGCGTCCGTGCGGCGGCATGGCGGCCTGGTTGGCGATGGCACGCAGCCATTCCAAGCGATGCTTCACCCAAGCCGTGCTTGTTACCGGTATGGGCTGTGTATGTGCGCCTGACCATGCCGGTACTGGTGGGCTTTGTAGGTGGCGTGCCGGCAGCTGGGCTACACGCAGGGCCGCGCCGTGCCGGCGGACGTGCTGCCAGGTGGGGAGGAGGCGCGCGGCCCGCATGTGCCTCAACTCGGGGAGCCACCCAGTGATCCTGCATGCCCGCCCCCTGCATGCCCCCGCGCCCTCGCGCAACGGCCGTGCTGCCCCGCTTCCTCTGTGCACCTGCCTCCTACTCCCGACTCTCGAATCCCGACTCCCCACTGTGCGCCTACAGGCCAGCCCATCCGTATGAGTGAGATCCGCTGCCAGCGCCTGACGGGCGGTGTCTACCTGGCCTGGCCCTGGCACCTGACGTCCTGCCCCTACTGGGGCATGGAGGACGTCAGCTGCGCCGCCGGCTCGGTGGCGGGCGCCGAGTGCACCAGTGACCCCAACGGCTTCCCGCTGGCCCGCCTGACCTGTGAGCGGGCAGGGGCCTGCAGGATGAGCCGGTGCTCCTAGTGCGGCGTGCGGTGATGTGGCGTTGTTGAGTGGATGGGAGCCATTGGGGCGCAGTGCTAGAGGGTGGAAGTTGCTTGAGCGTGGCCTTGCGTCTGTGTGTGTTCCCCCGCGCGCAGGCTCCAGCCAGGGCGCGCTGCGGCTGCAGGGCGGCGCCACGCCCAGCATGGGCCGACTGGAGGTGCGGAGCGCCAGCTGGGGTGCGGGGGGCAGTGGCGCCACTGCGTTGGGCCCGAGCGGAACGGCCCCAGTGTTGGGCTCTCCGCCCAGCGCCACATGCTTGTGCCGCGAGCTGGCGATGGCCTGTGTCCGTAGCATTGACAATATCCTCCAATATGATAGACGTTGTATAGATTGGGCTGACAATCACAACCTTACCGATCCTCCAATCAATGTGTACGATTCTCCCGTTATTGATGCTCAGGTCTGCAACGCGGGGCAGTGGGGCACCGTGTGTGAAAACAACTTCGGCCCCTCGGATGCGGATGTGGCGTGCAGGTGCGTGCGCATGTGTGTGTCGCGGTAGGGTCACGGCGGGGCCAGGCCATGGCTGTGCGAGCCACAACATAGAGGGGCAAGGGCTTGATATGGAACGCGTGCGGCTGTGCACCCCACCCTCTCGTCCGCCTGTGTGCGCGGGGGCATCACCTTGATTCCGGAGCGCCTGCACCTGTACAACGCAGGCAGCTGGGCTACGCAACCGGCACCGTGCTTTCGGTAAGCGTGGGGGCACGCATGCTCAGTGGACACTGGGTTGGCGTGCGGGAGGTGCTGGGGCTAACGGCTAGCCTTTCGTGACGGCTAGCCTCCGTGACCTTGTTCCGGTACCGGGACCAGAGGAATGCAGAGCAATAGTCGACACCCCTCCCTGTCATCCCCTCGATGTCGCCATGTAGCGCACTGCGACACCCGACGGCCATCCAGACAGCCAGATCTGGATGGATGAACTTGAGTAAGTGCTTGCACAGGAGCCTGGGGGCAACTGGGGTCTCGCCTGTCCACGCTGGCTCAGTCTTCTGCCACGAACCCGCCAACTCTGACGCCATAACGCTGCTGCTGCCAAACCTCTCCGCTTGCAGCTGCAAGGGCCGTGAGAACCGGCTGGATGAGTGCTCGTTCAGCGGCTGGGGCCAGTCATTCTGCGGCGTGCATTCGTAAGTCTTGCTTTACTTGCGGAAGGTGCACGTAGCGCGTCATTGGGCTCGTTCACCGCTCGTCGGATCGGTGGTGGTTCTTGGACATACGGTGGTTATCCCAGCTGACAATCAGCTGACGCTTAACGCTGCGCGCTTGCCCCCGCTTCTCTGTCTCTCTCCAGGTTTGACATCGGCGTTGTGTGCACGCCGAAGGCTGCGCCCGTTGCACCTCCGCCTAGCCGGCCGCCCCCGCCGCCAGTGCTGTTCGGATGTGGGTCGCGCGACCGAGCGCCTTGCTTGCTCCCGGTCGCCCCTGGGAACCCTGCATGGCGTCACCACCTGTAAACCTGAGTTCCTCCCGTTCCGTCAAACCCGCTGCGTTCAAGCTCCCGCTACCAACTGCGCGCAGGCACGACGCGGGGCCAGCTGCGGTTGGTGGACGCGACCGGCCGGCCCGGCTTCACCGCTGGACGGCTGGAGATCTGTCTCAGGGGGCAGTGGGGAACGGTGCGTTTGCAACGGGGACGCTCCTGCTCGTTTGCTGGCTTACTTGCGTAATTGCATCACGTCTTGGGTTGCTCACACCCAGCCCGCCCTGCCCGTTTGGTCGTGTGCACGTGACACGCAGATCTGTGACGAGGGCTTTGGACTGCAGGACGCCGCTGTGGCCTGCAGGTGAGGCGCGGTTGTCTCGCTTCCGAAATACCGCTTGTGATCAGCACGTGCCTTTGGCTGCTCGCGTCGGCAAACCCTATACGGTAGCTTGGCAATGTGCTCACCAGCGCGACATTGCTGGCGCTCGCTTGCACACACGCCCAAACGCACAGGCAGCTGGGCTTTGCGGCGGGCGTGCCGGTGCGCACAGACGCCCCGGACGGCGGCTTTGGCTACGGCGCCTACAACGCGCCCATCCACCTCACCGACGTCGCCTGCACCGGCGCCGAGTCGCGGCTGACGCAGTGCGCCGCCGCCAACCGCACCACCTGCGCCCACATGTGCGTCACGAAGGGCGGGAGCTGGGGCTACGTCTACGTCAGACCGGCCGCCTGCTCCATGCAATGATGGCGCTCGGCTGCCCGCGCCATGGGCTGTGTGCGGCACGGCGCCTGACTGTTTGTGCGCCGCCTGACCTTCTTGACCCCCTTCCTTATAACAGCACCGACGTCGGAGTGCGCTGCGTGTGGCCCGACGGGGGGCCGCCCGCCGCTTCCCCGCCCTCGCCGCGCCCGCCCCTGCCGGCCTCGCCGTACATCTGTAAGTCAGCCATCGGAAGCTCCTGCAACCTACCTTTCCCTAATACCACACCGCGTGACCGCGCAATGACAAGCATGCTCCCTAGCCCCGCACGGCATCGCCGCAAGTAGCGGGCGAAGCGCCGCGAGTAGCGGGCCGCCGCAGCCATGGCGCCGCAACCTCCACTGACGTGTGACTGCACGTCACACCACGCCACGCCTGCCACGCGCCCACAGGCTCGGACCAGTACGCCGTGCGGCTGACCGGCGGCGTGCCGGGACAGTCGGGCCGACTCGACATATGCTACAACAACACCTGGGGCACGGTCAGTAATGCAGCGCCTTTTCCTCTTGGCTTGTTTTGTGGCGCTCGCTGTCCGTTGTGTTGCGTGATGTGATGTTACGCGACGCAGGCAACTGCTCGGGCCGCCTGAAACGAACCCACGTGGCCTCACCTGCTGAAAATCCCCACGCGCGCTCACACAGGTGTGCGGTACCACCTTCGGCGCCGCCTCCGCGGCGGTGGTGTGCCGGCAGCTGGGCCTGGGCGGCGGGCGGGCGGTGGTGCCGGGGGCCTCGGGCGCCGCCATCACGCCCGTGGATATGCCCATGCAGCTTGATGGCGTGGCGTGTGGCGGCGGCGAGGCGCGGCTTGTGGACTGCCCCCGCCAGCCCTGGGGCGTGGTGGGGTGCCGGCGAGAGGACGCAGTGGGTGAGTGAGCGCGGGTGCCGTGTGTGTATGCCACTGACTGGCGTTTCCAATGTGGTGTTTAGGGACGCGGGGGGGGGGGAAGTCGTTCATGTTTGCTTCGCATTTGCGCTATTGCAACTGCTTGTTCTGTGTGTGTCTGGAGTTGACCCCATTCTCGGCCTGACTGCCCGCGCCCGCATTCACCTGCTGTGCCCATGCAGTCGTGGTGTGTGAGCCGCCTTCGCCGCCTCTGTCCCCGTCGCCGCGGCCGCCGCCGCCCTCCCCACCGCCGTCGCCGGTCGCGGCTTCCCCACCGCCACTGCCCCCGCCGCCTAGCGCCCCGTCACCTCCGTCTCCGCCGCCGCCGGGCCCGCCCCCGCCCTCCCCAATCGTACATGCACCGCCGCCACCGACGTTCCCCCTGGAACCATGTGAGGACAGTGGATCCGGACTCAGATCCGGATTCAGATCCGGATCCGTACACATGATTGCTTGCACCGCTTGCAGCTGTTCGCCTGCGCCCTGGCGCCACAGCGGCTGTGTCACCCTGGCGGAAATCGTGACCCCGGGGCCTTCTGGATCTTCTGTTGACTGCCGTCGCTGGCGACTGGTGCACGGTTGCATTGTTCTACGCCCTCCAACGTTCACCCACGACCGCAGGCCCCGCCATCGGCGCCGTACGGCTGTACGGCGGTGTGCTGCCCGACAGCGGCATGCTGCAGGTGTGCAACCGCGACATCGGCCGCAGCAGCGCCGCCGGCGGCAACCCGCTGGTGTGGGGCGTGGTGTGCGGCACCGGCTTCAAGATACCGGCGGCCAAGACCGTGTGCAGGTAGGTACGCCGCACGCCGGAGGGGGATTGTGTACACCAGCCCAAGCTAAACCAAACCAAATCCGAAACTGGGGGACCAAGCGCATCCGCGCGTGGCCCTGCCAGGCGCGGGTCGGCCCGGTTGCCGGTCACAACCCCAAGCATACCCCGGCGCACCCCTTTTAAGCCCAAAAGCCGTCTCTCACCCTGACGTCCCCTGCTGCCCCAACGCCGCCTGCTCCTGCTTCATGCTTATCATGCCCACAGGCAGCTGGGCTACGCGGACGGCTTTGTGGTGAACAAGCCCTACCTGCCCTCCTTCCGCACCACCGGCCTCTACTACAGCTTCGCGCCTCACCCGCCCGGCACGCCGCTGTGGCTGGACAACGTGCACTGCGCCGCCAACGCGACCAAGATAACCGAATGCACCTCCAATGCAGGGACCACCTGCAGCCGAAACCAGGAGATTGGTGAGGCTGGTTGTGAGAGTCCTCGGCGACTGCGAACATGTGTGGCGGTACCGCCGGAATGTTGTTGTTGTTGCTGTTGCAAGAATACCGTATAAACACACACGCTCACTCCTACTCGGCCTACATGCGCTCCTGCACTGCAGCGCTGGTGTGCATGCCCACGCGGCGGCCGACAAAGCGCTATGCATGTAGGTGCCGCGAATGTGTGCCGCCCCAGGACACGTACACAGACGCACACACGCACGCGCTAGGCATGTTTCGTTTGTTGTTGTGAAACACGCACGCGCGCGCGAAACCCTGAAGCCACAAAACGTGCACCTGTGCCACAGACGCATACCATCCTTACACAACCCATTGCCGTGTCGCGACAAACAGGCCCAACCGCCATCGGCGCCGTGCGGCTGGTGGGCGGCCGCAACGGCTCCGTGTCGGAGGGCAGCGTGCAGGTGTGCCAGGCCGGCACGTGGGGCACCGTGTGCGACGCGGGCTGGGACGCCCCGGACGTGCGCGTGCTGTGCAGGTGAGCCGGGCTGGGGGCCTAGGGTCTGGGGGCTGAGAGGGGTTGGGGGTGGGCATTTGGAATCCGAAATGGCAATGTTGTGTGGCGGGGCGCGGTAGCGTCGGCGGGGTGCGCCGCGCGGTAGTGCGGAATGCCCGCCCCGCTCCATCACGGGGCTTCCCGGCAGCGGCCAGCTCCATGCCACGCCACACCCTGCCACGTCACGCCACGGCCTCCACCAAACCACTCCCCGCCCCACTGCCCATCCTGCCCCTGCCGTTGCGCAGACAGCTGGGCTACGCCAACGGCGTGGCGGTCGGCGGCGGCGGCACAGTCAGCCTGAACGGCACGGCCGTGGGCCCCTTCCCCGCCGCGCCCTCAGACATGATGACGCACTGGAGCACCGGCGTGGCGTGCGGCGGGTCGGAGGCGCATCTCACAAGCTGCAGGCGCGGCGGCGCCGGCGGGGAACCCAGCTGCTCGGACCACAGGTGAGCAGACGCTCCGGCAGGGCGGGAGGGGGTGGGCGGGTGCGCGGCGGAGTGGTGCAGTGTGGTGTACAATGGTGTGGTGCTGACGTTTGTGGGTTGGCAACCGCATTTTTTGTTGCGCGGCTGGATCACCGCTCTCTGTCAGTGCAGAGGTGTTACAGTACCGTAGCTGCCAATCGTGCACATGCCCTTCTCAATGTGAAATTCCCTCCCTGACTGCCACGCAGCCGAGACGCGGGTGCGGTGTGCTGGGGTAAGGCCAACTGAGGCGGCGGAGGCACCGGCGGCCAGTGGGCGGACGCTCGGCAACCCGAGGGCTGAGCAGCATCCGCGTGATGCACAAAGCATGAACTCAATCTGAGAGCGTCTTGGGAACGGGCTTATGCGTAGTCGTCCATATTCATGGTTATGCGTATTACTGTTTGGGCGGCTGGAGGGAGCTGGGCTGTGCGTGTGATGGGCTGTGGGTGCTGGGCACAGGAGGGGCTCGCGAGAGTAATGAAATGGAAATGACGCACGGTTTGTTATCTGCAATGGCCCTGATAGGCGGTGGCTATAATTTGCTGTGGCTTTAGCGTGCTGCAAGGCGTGGAGGGGGCAGGACAAAAGGGAGCTGGAGTGTGGCGGTGGCCGCGCGCCAAGGGAACCTTAAGCCTGGGGCATAGTCTGTGAATGGACATGAAAGTATGTGATTCGCGTTTCTTTGAACTGAGATTTTGTATTGAAGTGGCACGGCTGGCACCCACGCGGTGCGCACGGAGCAAGGGAAGGCTTGGGATTGGGGGATGCTGGAGGGGGCCCGACGAAGGGAAGGCGCTCAGGTGACTGACACCACCATGTGACTGATGTGAGTGCCACCGTCTGCGTCTATTAGGCTGCGAATGGGCTGGCTCGGGGAATAGGGGTGCGCTTTGCCCCCCCCCCTCCCGGCTGCAGCTTGGCCTGGCGATGCGCTGCACGGGAGAACGCGGCCCTTGCAGGCCGGGGCAAGCAGGCTGGGGAAGCTGCGGGTTTCGCTGAGATGCCGCAGTCTATGAGTGCTCGAGCTTCATCACTGTTACTTGTACATATGCTACCATATATACACATCACCACTTGCCTTTAATATTTCGGCACACGCTGCTGACAGGAAAGGTTCACTCGCCAACGTCTCGCGCGCTCACTGTATCTTGCTTACTTGCTCTGGGGTTGACAGTTTTACACTGAGGATATGTTGTTGAAAGGTCACGGCCTAGCTCTAGGAGCTCGGGCGAGGACGAGAGTTCGCGATGGTGCAAGCGGAGCCATTAATTCATTTGCCGCGCTTCGCAACAAAGGCGCAGTGACAGGTAGGACCATATGCGACACCACGCGCGCACAAAAGCGACCGCGCTCGTGCGAGGATGTCGAATGCGGTGGCGATGTCGAGACCCAAACCGCAGTGGGACCGTGTTGGTGACTGTCCGAGGCGGCTCTCCATACCTGCGTGGCGGTATCGTGCAGAGGGTCAGCGCCCCGTCGCGCGACAAGGGATATCGACCGGGCTGGGCTGCGGACCCGTGGGCGAAGCGAGCGCGTAGAGCAGGCCCACCCTTGCACACGTGTTCATCTCCGTCTATTCCATCTCCCTTCCCCCCTGGCCGTCCCACCGTCTGCCCGAATCCCCTGAATTGAACCATAAATTATCTCTCCATGCCGCATCGCCCAGGTGCCTTTGCAAAGCGCCCGCGGCACGTCACGGCCAGCTCCGGCTCCGAAGCGCCCGCGCCGGTCCCCACCGGCGCTGACCCGTCAGTGCTGGCGGCGGCCGCCGAGGGCCGCCTGCCGCCCCCTGCCTCGGCCGGTACCTCCAGCATGGTGGCCCAGCAGCAGCAGCAGCCGGCGGGCGCAGGTACGGTATTCGGGGGTCCTGAGCTGCACTGTGGGGATGCGGGTTGTTTGCACAGCACGGCACGGCACGGTACGGAGTTGCACAGGCGCCGGATGCATAATTCACTTGCCGTATGCCAGCAGCTGCTGACACCGCATCAACCGCCTCACTGCGCGCCCGCATCGACCGCCCTGTGCCCCCGCCCGCCCGCCCTCCTCCGCCGCGACGCCGGCTTCTGCTGCCGCGCAGCCGCCGTGATGGCGCCGGGCCGGGTGCTGGCCGGCGGCAAGTACACCATAGAGGAGGTGCTGGGCGCAGGCAGCAACGCCGTGGCCTACCGGGTGAGTGGCGGGGGGAGGGTTTGGGGCAGCGCCTCGGTGGCCGCAACCCCGTGCAGTCCCTCATACTGGCATACACCCGCAATCGGCGCATGATGGGGTCCTGAGCACGCCATGCGCCTGCTCCTGCTCCTACTCCTGCGCACACCCGCACACCCGCACACCCGCACACCCGCACACCCGCACACCCGCACACCCACGGACCCGCACACCCGCGCACCCACACACCCGCACACCCACACACCCGCGCACCCGCACACCCGCACACCCGCACACCCACACAGTCGCACACCCACACACTCGCACATCCACGCACCCACGCCCAACGCCCACGCCCGCCAGGCCCGCCGCCCTGACGGCAGCGAGGTGGCGCTCAAGTCGCTGTCGCTGCGCTCGCTGCGCGACTGGAAGCAGCTGGAGCTGTTCGAGCGCGAGGCGCGCACGCTGGAGTCGCTGTCGCACCCCGGCATCCCGCGCTATGTGGACTATTTTGAGGAGGACGACCCCAGCGACCGCGCCTTTGTGCTGGTGCAGGTGCGGGCGACGTCACGTGTGTGCGTGTGCGTGTGTGATAAAACTGGTGAATACACCCGGTGAGGTTGCTTGTGGGTGACAAGACACCTGGTTGCGTGTGGTGCAGTTGCGTGCGACGCGTAATGCGTTCAGGGGAAGGGTATGAACCACCTGCGCGCTGACGAGAGCCGTACACTGTGCCGGCGGCTCTGCTGGCATCCCCGCGCACCTGCTGACCACTGCCGTACGCTATGCTGCGTGGTGTGCGTGTCGGCAATCGTCACAGGAGGTGGTCAACGGCAAGAGCCTGGCGGACATGCTGCGCAGCGGCCAGCGCGCCACGGAGCAGGAGGTGCGGGCTCGTGGGCGTGGGCGCGGGCGTGGGGGCGAATGCCCATGGGGAGGAGGTGGGCAGCGCATGTGTGCGTGGCCGTGCTGACACGAGCGGCGACGAGCAGCAGAACGGCCAGGCCGCACACCAGCGGCCCTCACCGACTCGCTACACGTCGCTCGGCTGGCCGGATGCAGGTGGTGCGCATTGCCGGCGAGATGCTGGGCGTGCTGGAGTACCTGAGCTCCCTCAAGCCGCCCGTCATCCACCGGGTGCGTGGGGTCCTGCCCTCATGATGCTGATTGCGACATACCGTGCCTGTTCACGCCACCCCCGCACGCTCCCAAGCTGCCACGGCCCGTCCACAGCACAAAACTGCTCGCATGCGTGGCTACCCCACCGCGGCCGCGCCTGCCAACCTCCTGTTGTGTTGTTTACTGCCGAGCCCTTAGGACGTGAAGCCGGACAACATCATTCTGGAGGGCGGCGCCTGGGGCGGCCGCGTGTACCTGGTGGACTTTGGCGGCGTGCAGGTGCGGCGCAGGCGCGGCCAGGGCCAGGGCAGGCTAAGGTTGACCAAGACTGGTGATTGCGAGGGCTACTTGCGAGGGCTACTTGCGAGGGCTACTTGCTACAACCCTATTACTGCACAGCTTCGCGGTGGATGCGCCGGCCCCGCGTCTTCCTGCCCGCTTGCGCCCGCGCTGCACCTTTGCCCACGCAACCCGCGCCGCGCTGCACCTGCCCACGCAACCCGCGCCCGCCCACGCAACCGCAGGCGGTGGCCAACGCCGGCGAGCTGTCCGGCATCGGCTCCACCATTGTGGGCACCTTTGGCTACATGGCGCCGGAGCAGTTCCGCGGCGCCGCCGAGCCCGCCTCCGACCTGTACGGCCTGGGCGCCACGCTGCTGTACCTGCTCAGTGGTGCGGCGGGGTGGCGTGGGGGTGGATGGGTTTTAGGGGCGGGCGGTGAATAGCGGGGGGGGGGGGGTGAGTACCGTACCAGCCCAAACTAGGGAGGGTCCATTCAAATGCAATAGCGGCAATGCAGCACGATTGGGGGGTTGCGGGTGCGTGCAGGTTGGGGGGCGGGTTGGTTGGCCGACTCGTGGGGGCCGGGCGGGAGCCTTGCTTCGCGCCCCTGTGGTTCCGGGCAGTCATGTGCACCGCCGCACCACCAGGCCACCCGGTACCAAACCGGCACCCTCCGCACCTTCCGCACCCAGCCAGCTTTGGCTGATGTTGCCTCGCCTTCCCGACCCTTCGTACCTCTCGCACCCTCATCCGTCCTACCTACCTGCACGACCCCCTGCACCCCCTGTACACCACACGGCCACACGGTCATGTACCATTTTTGCACCACCACCACCCGCCCGCCTTCCTCCCCCGCAGGCCAGCCGCCCGGCTCCTTCCCGCAGGAGCGCATGCGCATCAACTGGCGCGCGGGCCTGGGCGCCTCTGCCGCCCGCGCGCTGGAGGCGGGCTGCCCCGGCCTGGCGGGCGTGCTGGACGGGCTGCTGGAGCCGCTGGCGGAGGACCGGCTCACGGCGGCGGAGGCGCGGCTGCTGCTGGCGGTGAGCGGCGCGTGAGGGGGGCTGGGGGCTGCGGGCTCGGCATGCGGCTTGCGCTGGGGGGTGCATGCGGGCGTGGCGGCGCAAGGGGCGCAAGTGTGGCCAACCATTCCATGGCGGCTGCCCGCTGATGATCCGGCCGCCGCTGCCGCCGCCTGTGTGGGTGTGTTGAAGAGCCCACGGACAATCAACATGTGTGTGCGCTTTGTGTGCGGCCGCAGGGCAAGCCGCTGGACCGCGCGGGACGTGCATCGAGCGGGTTTGCCCGGAAGCGGGTGAGCACGTGCCTCGAAAGAGGGAAAGGATGCTGGCGCAGTGGTTCTGTTGGGCTGCGCCGAAGGGACTTTAAGGCTACCTTGTGGCCCCCGGTCGCCCTCCACCGATGGCATACTGACATGCACATGCAAACCGCCCGCGCAGGCGGCACAGCGTGCGCCCATGCCGCCGCCCGCCTCCATACAGGAGGCGTACATGCAGCAGGTGTGTCCGTAACATGTGTGAGGGGCCCGCGGCTTGGCAGGTCGTAGGTCAAATCTCGCTGCACCGACTTGGTCATGTGTGCTCCACCCCTGCTCCCGCCCGCAGGTCATGGGCAACGCCATGCGGCCGCCCGCGCCCGTGTCCAAGCCCGCCGGGACGCGTGTGGAGCTGGAGCGCACGCGTACCCGCCTTGACATCGTCATCCCCCCGCGGGTGCGTGCTTGTCCGATGGGAAACACTGCATAGGCGGCGCCGCATCGCACTGGCTCCGTACTGCTGACTCCCCAGAGCCATCCAGCATGCGATACACATGGCCACGATTACTGGCATGTACTCATGGGCGAGACGCCACCCCCACACCACCTTTTCACCCACACCCAAACCCTCACCTGCCGCCGCCCGCACCCGCACCCGCCGCTGCTGCAGGGCTTCACCGCCGACACGGCCTTCACGGGCGTGTTCGCGGTGGCCTGGAACGCCTTCGTGGCCTTCTGGACCGTGGGCGCGCTCGCCAGCGGAGGCCTGCTGTTCGCGCTGTTCAGCGCGCCCTTCTGGTGAGCCGGCAGGCGGCGGCCAGGCAGGCAGGCGGCTAGGCAGGCGGTGGCTAGGCAGGCGGTGGCTAGGCAGGCGGCAAGAGGCAGGCAGCCCAAGGCAGGCGGTCCCGGGACTGCCCGGGACTCGCCCTGCTGAACTGTGTGACTCGAACCGTGTGGCCAACACCGTTTGGCTAAAACCACGTGCGAACTCGCCCGCGGCGCAGGTTCGCGGGCGCGCAGCTGGCCAAGGGCGCGCTGGGCGGCGCGCTGACGCGGGAGCGGTTCGCGGTCGGTCCCAACAAGTGGCGGCTGGGGCAGCAGCTGGCGGTGTTCGGGCAGGACGGCAAGAGCGCCGACTTCCTGGACGGGCAGAACGAGCGGGTGAGCTGGGCTGGGTGGGGCTGGTGGTGGCGGGTGTGGGAGGGGTGGGAGGGATGTTGGACGGGTGGGACGGGTGTGGGAGGGGCAGCTGGGTTCGGGCGGTCGCCCAGGGGGCGACGATAAGATTGTTCCGGTCCAAGGGGGGTGGGATGGGGCCGGTCAGGGGCTGCGCAGGCCGATCCGCCGGCCCCGGACCCTGCCGCGCCCTGCATGCGTACCGTGCGGCGCATGCGGTACACACGAGCTGCACCTAATGCCTGCCGAGGCGGCCGGTGAAGTGGAACGGATGGCGCTCGGCTCGGCTCGGCGCCTCTCGCCCCTGCTCCTCGCACCTCTCCATATGCACCGCGGAATTCCGCCGCCCTCGCCGATGTCGGCCGCTCACTCACCACCCACCACCTCTGCAACGCGCGCACACGCGCCGCTCCCTTGACACCGCACGATTGCCAACACACAGCGCACACGGGTGGGTGACCGACGCACTCGCCTGCTCTCGTCGTGCCGCTGGCACCATGGCGCGGCGTGCTGTGTCGCCCAGCCGTCCCTCGCGAACGCACCACACACGACCGTCTGCATGTTCTTTGCTTTTGCGACAAACGCGACACATGCGATGCAATCACCGCGTCTAACCCGCTGACGCACCGCCTGAAACCTGCACCTACGCGGCTACGCCACAGGTGCAGGAGGGCTCAACTCGCGACCTGAGCGGCGCGCGCGTGGTCACCACCGCCTTCATCAACGGCGTTCCGCAGACCTCCATTGAGGTGCTGGCAGGAGTCAACAGGTGCGTGCGTGCGTGCGTGCGTGCGTGCGTGCGTGCGTGCGTGCGTGCGTGCGTGCATGCGTGCGTGCGTGCGTGCGTGCGTGCGTGCGTGCGTGCGTGCGTGCGTGCGTGCGTGCGTGCGTGCGTGCGTGCGTGCGCGTCTGCGTAGTGCTTGCAGGCCAGGGGCTTTGGCCTGGCGAAGTCGCGGCGCTTGCTGGGCGCTGCTTTGGGCCTGCGGCGGCTGGGCAGACCTAAACGCGATTAGGCCTGACGCGAGCCCTGCCGCTGATGCCAACACGAGGGCATATGGTGATGTGGCGCAATGCGCAAGCCACGCAACGCAACCAAACCCCCGGCGGCGGCCCCTGCGTGCTTTGACCAGGTACCGCTTCGGCGAGGGCCTGGAGATGGTGGAGCAGCAGTGGCTGGTGCAGGAGATCAACGACCAGATCGCGGATCTGCAGGTTGGTTCGGGGCCTGGAGCTGGTGGGGTGTTGGGGTCGCGTGCCTGGTTTGGGTTCGCGTGCCTATGAGGCTGCTGCTGGGTGGGGCTTGTGCGCGTGCGGCAGTGTTGGGGAGGCGGGCTGCGGGCTGCGGCGTGGCGGGAGCGTGATTGGGGCGTGCGCGTGTGTGTGTCAGGTTGGGGGTCACACAGAAGTCAGGGTGGGGTGTGCAGCACAGTTCTGGGGTGAGGGGGAAGCTGCCGTGCACCACTCCCTCCCCGTTTACTCACTCCCGCTGTCCCTCACATGCGCTCGTGCAGGGGCGGGATCTGGACCTCTCGGCGCTACCGCCGCCCGACATGCCGCAAGTGGTCAACGACTCGGACCGACGCGATAATGATGATGACGATGACCGCTGGCGCAGCCGGTAGTGTTGTCTTGGCACTGGCCCTTGCAATGGTTTTGCAACATACCGTAGTGTTAGTGAATAGGCGCGTGCCCGGATCGCAGGTGACAGCATGTCGGGGCTTGGCGGGGGGCGGTCGTGGTGCCAGGGTTTTAAGCATTGGGGCATGCCGGCCCGTGCGTGCTCGTGCAATAGTGGTGGCGCTGATGGGCTTCGTGTGCAAGCTCGTGCGCAGGCTCGTGTGCAGGCAGCTCGTGTGCAGGCAGCTAAGCAATGTTACGCTGCAGAGTATGTGGCCGAGTGACGTGTGCGAAGCACGTCTTTGCAGAATCGTAGTGACAAGTGTCGGAAGGCTAGCACGGTACGGTATTATGAAGCAGCATTCGAGAAAGAATATGAAGAGCTCAATGATGAATGGAACAAGCAAAGGTCACAGACGGCGACGCATGCGGACAGGGGTGGTGGCAGTGGGGCACGGACGAGGCTGCCAGGCTGGGCGAGGTGCCGAGGCCCAAACCTGCCGGCCCAGACTTCTACACAGGGTAGGCCTGTAGTCCTACTATTACTACCTTGCGTCGGGTAATGCTCATCAGGCTACCAGACATGGTTAGCAGTAGGACGCTCGGGGCCTTCCTGTGGGCCATTACCGAATGGCGTCCATTGCCGCCGCCGGGGCAGCTGAAAGAGCGCACGGGGTCGGCAAGAACATCAGGAGCAGGAGCAGGAGCAATGCTGCTGTAGTGAGCACTCGGCGGATCGAGAGGCCCAGTCAGCGCGACCCTGGCTGGTGCCAGCTGCTCCTCAGCGCCCTGACTGAGATCTGGGCAGGGCGTCATGGTCGTGAGGTGCAGCTGTGCACAGTGCCCGTATCTTCCATCTACGCTGTAGAAATTTGCCCCAAATCCGCCGAAGGCGGAGAAACATTTTTGGGGTTTGGGGCCGCGCATCTACGGAGCGTAGACGGTTTGGGCGGATTTGGCGGTGTTTTAGACAGGGAGCGTAGATGGTTCGGGGATTTCGGGGGCGTGCCCCTAGGAAAGTTTTTCCGGGCGTAGATGGCGCGGGAGGGGTCATCTACGCTGTGTAGACGCCGGGGGCCAAAAGCCATCTACATGATACGGGCACTGGCTGTGCACGCAGCACGCCGCTACCCCGCCCGGGCTCCGGGCGGGCCTCGCCGACCCCGCCTAGCGCTGCAGCCTCCTCCCTGCCGCCCAAAGCACGTTCAACACTTCACCACCAGCAGTACCTTGGCGTGCACGTTCTCTGTCAGGGCGATGTGCGCTGCACTGGATCCAATCACATGCCACGAAAGAGGTCATAGCGCCAGGGATGCTGGCGCTATTGACACGTTGGTTAAGGTAGGCTCCATCTGCCCGCGCCGGTCAACACTTCGGATTGGGCGCATGGCACAGATATAGCTTTACAGAACCGCGGCCTTGTCGTCTTGCGCTTTCTGACTATGCAATGCGTGGGATGCCAAGCTGTCTCGTCCATTGCAGGGCCAAGCACCCTGCGCCAGCGACACGCACTATGACTATCCCATTCGCAACTCGTGCAAGGTCTACCTCTCCTCGGTCTATGCCCGGCCACCCAACGACATGGTATCCTATTTACCGTAGTGGTCCAGTTCATGTTGTGAGCCGTCTGCAGACTCTCGCAAATGAATTACACAAGAACATATTGCACACGCTGCCATGGCACAGGATGAGGGGGTTCCGGGGCCGCACCAGCCCAATGCAACCATTCTCCTGAGCAACCGGGTGCGCCCTCGACACTCCCACCTCAACTGCCAAGGTCACTAACTATACAGCCCGCCCCGATATTGCCGGGAACACCACACCACCACCACCAGCCCCCCCCCTACCGTGCTGTTTTCGTGCTTTGCGGTCTGCACCTGATCTTCCGACATGTCAATGACCCAGAAACACATTTTCACGCGCACACACACAAGACATACGTGCCCACCCGACAAGTGATGGGAAGCCGCGCGGGCGCGCAACGCGACATCCCAGAATGTCATTCTCCGATCCGACGAGGGGCACGGTGCTCTGGGATACCGAGTTGGTAGGTAGTCGAGAGTGCAGGGAAGTGGCCTTATGATGCGAGCCCGAATGGAGAGCCTGAGTCCAGATGTACACAGCCGCCTCCTTCCCTCCGTTCCTGAGCCGGAAACGCACGCACGCTACACAACGCGGCGTCTTTACACCGTTTCCAGCCCCCGAGTCCTGACGTCCGCGCATGAAATCCCAATGCTACAGGGGATGACGGTGCATGATGGCAGCGCGCCCGCATCTCCCACAACAGCCGCGCCTTACCGCGGCTGCTCTCCCGGCTGGCTCCTCCGCTGCAGTTGCTCCTGCAGTCCGCACTGCTCCTGCAACCTCGACTGCCGTGCGCCGCAAGGACCGCCAAGCCGGAAGCGCGCCGCGCCGGGCCCAAAGCTGCCGACCGCGCGGCGCGTGCAGCGCGACGCTCCGCCCCTGCCGCACCAGGCGAGTGCGTCCACCCCAGCATGCCGCCGGGGGCCCGTGACGCTCCCTGCCGCTGCCCGCTTAGGCGGCGGCCGGCGACGCGCCGCCCGAGGGGGCGGCCGGCGGCGGGGCCTTCTTGTGCTTGTGCTTGCTGGACATCTCGGTGTAGAGCCAGGTGCCGATGAGGGCAATGGCGGTACCCACCATGGCCTGGGTGGTGAGGGTCTGGTGGAAGAAGGCCACCGACGAGCCGATGATGGCCACGCGCTTCACCACGTTGCACACACCGTGCGACACGGGGCTGACGCGCTCCAGGGTGTTGAACGCGAACTGCGCGGGTTGGGAGGCGGCGGTGCGGGAGGTTTGAAGTGCGGGAGGTGGCGGTGTGGGTTGTAGGGCGCGGATTGTGCAACAGGGAGGAGAGGCGCAGACACGGCAGGACGCCGCCAGGTCAGGACGCGGTGTCAAGGCCGGCGTACGCTTGCGCGCGTGTGGCAAGCCGAGCGCACACCACCCAGGCAGCACGCCCGAGCCGTCCGCTCTCCGGCCCTGTGCCTCCCCGGCGCTCACCTGGTTGTACAGGTGGTACAGCATGCCGACCATGAACAGGTCGGTGTAGAAGCGCTGCGCGCCCACCGCGGCCACGGCCGCCTTGGCGCCCTCCACCAGGGTGCCGCCCTCGGCCATGAGCGCCCAGGGCACGCAGATGAGCACCGAGATGAGGGTGGTGTAGGCGTACACGGCCGTGCCGTCCAGCGACTTGGTCATGGCGCTGGGAGGGGAGGAGGCGGGGGAGGGAGGCCGGGAGAGCGAGGCGGGGTCAGGCGCGCGGGCGGTGCGCAGCAGGTGCGGGACAGCGGGGCCCCCCAGGGATGGTGGAGGGTAATGAGACCGCACAAGCAGCCCGGCCCCAGTGGCAGTTGCCCCATGTTGGACTTTCACCTGTGACCATGCCCGCCGTCCACGTCGCGGTGTCCTGCACACCCGTCTGCGCCCTATCCACCCAATCCACACCCTCTAGGAGCCTTGTGAGCGCTCCCCAGCGAGCATCAACCCAGCAAGCGTGGCCCGAATAAGGCCTCGCGCCCGCGCCCCCTGCCCTCAACCCCCTCTCACTGCTGACTCACCGCTTGGACCACACGGCGCGGAAGCCGAAGGTCAGGTTGGAGGCCATGGCGGTCAGGAAGCCGGTCCAGTTGAACGACAGCTCACCGGCGGAGGCCAGGGCAACACCGAACTGCAGACACAAGGGGCAGCAGCGCAGCGCAGCGAGGTAGGGATGGATGTCCAGCCAGCTGCTGTGCAACGCCCATTCCACTTCGTTATGCTGCACTGTGCGTACGGACGGTGTGGCCCTCCTCTGCCGCCCCGAACCCTATATTCTTTCCCTGGCCACTCCATTCCAATGCCCAACCCCTTTCCCCCAACCCACGTCATCCGTCCTCTCCAGTTCGTACAGCCGCCTTCATGACTGAGCCGCGACTGACTTCCTTCCCAGCCCTGGGCGCTCCCAGTGTGGCTCCTGATTGTTGTGCAGCTTGTGTGCCCCGCCCGCCGTGTTCCCATCCCGCCCCTCCCAAACCCGAGCCACAACCGCTCCGACATCCCCATCCTTCTCCTCCTCTAGCACTGCCTGGCCCAGGACACCAGCCCCAGCCCAGCGCACGCACCATGATTGGCACCAGCGTCAGCAGCACGGGCAGCGGCGTGGCCTCGCCCAGGATGACCTTGGACAGCACCACGTTGAAGGCCGGCTCCAGCGTCTTGACCGTGTGCGTCAGCGAGATGGCGACCGCCGCGAACGAGATGTTGGCGGCCACGTGGCCGATGGCGTGCATGGCCGCCGGGCCGAAGATGTTCTTGAACTCCTGCTTGGTCACGGGCTGCAGGCGGGGGGCGAGGGCGGAGCGGGGAGCAGGCGGCAGGGTGTCAGGTTGGCGCTGGAGGCGGGTTGCAGGTGTCAGCTGCGGAGGCGGCCAGTTCAGCCCCACAGAAAGCTACGCCATGCGGCCCGTGCAGCCCTCAACACCACTGGCCGTTCGTGCGCAGCCCCGTCCCCTGCCCCGACAGCACTTCCCCCCACTGCCCGCCACTCACGCGGCCGAACGACCAGCTCTTGAGGCCGACGGCGTACACGAGCACGCAGTAGACCAGGCCCACCACCACGTGGATGGTGGACACGGTGTAGGGGTAGGGGAAGTACTTGAAGATGGTCTTGTTGAGCAGGTTGAAGCCGATGTTCAGCGCGTACCTGTGCGCGATGATGGGTTAAACCGTTATGATCGCCGTGAGGCAGGCAGGCTCGGACTGCTGTGCATCCGATTGTCACCAAGCGGGTGAGAGGGATGTTGCTACTGGTGCGTTGAGCCGAGGCCGCGGTGTTACAACGCAGGCGTGGCAGAACGCATGAGGGCTTTGGGAGTTTGGTGGCCACGACTGAGT
Organism: Chlamydomonas incerta; assembly: GCA_016834605.1. Taxonomy (NCBI): domain Eukaryota; kingdom Viridiplantae; phylum Chlorophyta; class Chlorophyceae; order Chlamydomonadales; family Chlamydomonadaceae; genus Chlamydomonas; species Chlamydomonas incerta. The sequence continues at coordinate 406,266 of JAEHOC010000064.1, read as the reverse complement.
GCCGTTAGCGCTTGGCGCGTGGCTGCGAAGGCTAGGCTCGCTGCAGGTCCGGCGCCGTGCAACTCCGCTCCCTCTGACGCTTAAGCGGCACCCCAGTGCCTGATCAGGGTGCGCGACGGTGCTGGCGATACGAAGAAGCAACCGAGGCTATTGAACTCCACCGCCTTCCTACAAGCGCCCTGGCTGCCCCGCGCTGGTGCAGTCCCCGTCCACCTCCGCTGCACACCCAGCTGGTCTGCAACCGCCCGCTGCGGCTTTGATGATTGATGCTCACGTGCTCACAATGCTGTTGACCTCCCTATTGCTGCAACAGTAACTTTGCATGTCCGTCTCCGTGCGCTGCGGCTGACGTTCCGTTCGCGCACCGCACTGCAACGCGCCGTCCCTGGCTCAACGTGCGGTGCCCTAGCGTGTCCCGCGCGGCCTTAGCTGCCCCACTGCCGGCTGATCAGTCCCAGCTACACGTCATGCGTTCAATTCCCATGGATCCCGGAAGTTTTGCAGCATCGATTGTTCCGCGCTGGAAGTATGGAGCCTGCCCGCGCTCCCCGGCGTTGTTGGGGCTGTTGTGGTTGCGGGGTAACTGAAGCGTCCAAACCCGCCGCAGTCCTTGGGACGCCGATTTTGCAACTCACCAGATGGCGATGAAGCTCAGAGTGACCACCGTGGGCGCCAGCTTCGCGCCAACGACCTTGGAGACGGTCCTGCATTCGGCACGCGATTGAAGCATAATGTGAGCCGCGATACTCGTGGCAACGCCAGCTCCGCTCAATTCTGAAAGTCCCAGCAATTCATCTACCAATCCACTTTTGTGGGCTGCCCCATGTGTAGGCGTTGACCAAGAAAGCCCTTGCGGCGGACCCGATTTCCGGGAGGGCTTACGTCTCAAGGGCATCGAGCTCCTTGGGCGCATCAGCGGCAGAAGCCTTGGTGACAAGGGTCTGGCGAGCACGGACCGGCGCAACCGGCTTCACAGCCAGGCGCGAGCCAACGGAGACCTGGCGTGCAGGTGATCGATTCGTGAGGAATCCGTGTTGCCAATTTCCATCGACACGACCGCGGATCTGCTGCATTTGAGGCACACCTGCGAGGCCCGGACCGGCAGAGCGCCCAGCAGCGCCACAGGGGCCACAGCAGGCCGCCGGGAGGAGACGCCCAGCGGAACGCTCACGCGCTGAGCGAGCGAAGCCATTTCTTTCGTAGGTAGATGACCTAAGAAGTGAGGATGGAAATTGAATTGCAGTTACGGAGCCAGGACGCGACAGGAGATTAAACATGCGCTTTTGCTGCGCGATGAGGAACACGCCACTGAGACTTTATGGCCGGCTCTTCCGCCGGTAGGGCGGGCTAAACACAGCAAGTGATAGCTCCTGAATTGAAAGCTGCATGCCCGTCGCGGAGCGTGGTTGTTGCGGCTCCCGGCGCCTTCACGACTCGGGCGAGCTGTCTCCAGAAAGCAGCGGCGATACCTATGATCCAATCCCAAAGGGTTTCCTGCTGATATTCGGGCGCGCTGTGGGCTGACATGCGCCTGAAGGCCCCGGCGGCCTGGGCACATGTGGGCATTCTTCTTCGCAAGTTTCTTGATTTCGGCGTTGGCGCATGCAACTCGCACCTCATAAGCTTATGAACGGGCTTTATCGCAAAACTGAAATCTGGGTAAACGCTTGAGGACTAGGGTTTTAGAATCGACGATTTGCAACACCCACGCCCGCCTCGCACGTCATGCGGCTGCTGGGGCGCGGCAGTAGCGAGTAGAGGAAAGCTCGGGTGCTGTAACACAGAGCCGCTTGTGCACCGCCACCACTGGCTCTTGGGTTTGAACAGGGTATGCGCGGTGCAGTGCTGCCGCGGCGTCCCTTCCGATACCACTCTCTTCCACCCCCATTGGATACTCGGTGGCAGATCGACCGTTTACAAGATTGATCGTGCGGCTGAAGCTGCCGAAATCGTGGCCTGAGCTTAATCAGGCAGGTAGAATGCTTGCACGTGTGAATAGGAAGGGCGTTCACCCTGCCGGGCCGGCCCCAGTGCCCTGCCCCTGAACGTCTGTTGTGGGCCATGCGGGGTGCAGGCGCAAAACGCATGCTGTGGGCCGTGTGCGAGCGCAATGGCGCATGGAACGTGTTCCGTGTGCAGGCTTGTCCCTTGCAGTGCTTCAGGCCTTCAGCCACGCGCTTGAGCTGTAGCAGCTGCTGTAAAGCCGAGGGCACTCGCTATGAAAGCGAGCGGATTGCCTCGGGTTACAGTGGGAACCCGGGTGACGCAGTTCACGAGCAAGTAAAAGCAAGCAAGCACCACAACAGGAGAGGACGATCCCTCACCGGACTGTACCACAAGCAGACTGTCCACATGCAGGGGAGTTGCAGTGGGTTGCAGGGGCCCAGCAGTATCCAGTGCGCGCATTGCATCGCACGGCAGACGTTCTCATTCATCACGCATACGAGATGGTCGTCCTTAGTCAAGCACGAAGTTCCACAGAGTGCGCGACTGCCAAATCGCGGCAGCGCTTGTGTATCTGTTACGCCACGCAGTGTTGGACACCCCCCATCCATCGCAACGATGCCCTCAACCCACATGCAAGCCACCCGTGTCACCAACACACGGACGCGGTGCGTAAGCTCCATTTGAAAACATGGCGCGCACCGGACACCACAACACGAACAAGCAGTGTACACATTTCCCAAGAAAGTAAAGTCAGTTAGGAAACAGCGTCGTGCAAACGCTTGCCAAGCTCTACCAAGCATGAATACGGTACTATCACACCATGGCGGGCCCGCGCGCAGTGCACCGCGGGGTTGCCTGCGGATCAAGAGAAACGCACGCACGCACGCACGCCGCGCAGCGCGCGCGATTTTGCTAGACCTAAAATGACTCGTTGGTTTTGTAGATGAGCACAGCGCTGCGTGCCGCCTTGAGTACGTGCATGATGGACGCGGGAAGCCCACGGCCCGATGGCGCCTGCAATGGACAGGGATTGCAGCCAGTGTGAGGGAAGTCTGAAGGGAGAGTCCTTGAGCCGCCACAGACCATGTTCCCACGGAGGGCCCACCTCGCAGCGCAAAATGCTTGCAGACTCCCTCCTCCCACCTGCTCTGCCCTGCCCTCGCCACGCAAGTTCCGGAGCCCTGAGGCCTGCACCCTTAGGGCCTTAGGCACTTACCCTGGAGCCCTCCCGCCCCCTGACTCCGTTTACTTACGCCTGGCTTAGCTTGGACTGCCCCCCCTCAAATGGTTGATTTGGGAATTGGAGAAAACTACCCCCCCAAAGGTTAAGGCCACACCACCTCCGCGCTCTGGGCTGGGCTGGCTGGTTTGGGTTCTCTTGGTCGACTCGCTTCGGTCTCTGGAATGAACTACCCCCCCCCCACACACACGCACCTGCATCGCCAGCACGTGTACCTTCTCCAGCTCCGCCAGCCGCAGCGCGCCCGTCTCGAACCCCTCCTCCAGCGGCCGCTTCACGGCGCCCAGCCCGTGCTGCGCCGCGATGTCGGCGAAGTTCTCCAGCAGCCGCCGGCTGGTCACGTTGTCCTGTGCGGGTGCGGGTGCGGCAGGCGGCAGGAGCGGCGCCACCGGTGTAATTATTGTTCACGAGCTGCGCGAAGAGATGAGGCGCCATCAACGCAGCGCGTGCATGCAAGCACCAAGTGCGCACCGCCGGGGCGGGACGCACACGCAAGCACGCACGCACGCACCTGCGCGCTGGGGTCCTTGGCCCCGCCGCGGCCCAGGTACAGCTTGTCGCCGCGCTGGCTGTTGAGCAGCTTGGTGGCGGCGTAGCGCAGCAGGTGGCGGCTGGTGTGGTGCACCTCCATCAGCAGCCGCAGCTTGTCGCTGTCCCAGGAGATGGCCGCCAGCTTGGCGTTGGCCTGGGGGCGGCGGGGCGGGGGGGGGGGGGCACAAGGCGTGTGCAGGGTGGGGATGTGGGCAGTGTGAGGGCGAGTGCAGCAGTGTGAGGGCGTATCATGCGGGCAGATCAAAACCCAAATCGAGAGGAGCTCTGTTCTGTCCGCCATACATGCACATGTGCGCAGATGCTGTTTCCTGCTCCCGGGGGAGCACCCCTCGGATGCGGGGTGCTGCCTCGGCAGCACCCCGTATCTGCCGCCCGGCCGCCGCGCGCCCACCTTGACGATCAGCATGGGCCGCATCGCGGTCTTCAGCAGCGACAGCGCCATGCTCCCAATGATGGAGCCGCCGCCGCCGCCGCCGCCGGCGCCCGCCAGGCTGAAGCTGGAGCCGCTGCCGCCGCCAAACCCGCTGAAGCTGGCGCCGCTGCTGCCCGGGAAGCCGCCGCCGCCGCCGCCGCCTCCGGGGAAGCCGCTGCCGGCGGCGGCGCCCGCGCTGGCGTTGGCCAGCACCTGGCTGCCCATCACCACCAGCTGCGCGTCCACGTTCTCGCAGTAGGCCTCCAGCTGCTCTAGCAGCGGCGTGCTGGGGTCCTTGGTCTGCGGGGTCGGGTGGGTGCGTGGGCGCGGCCCGGGCGCGTGGCGGGTGTTGATTTTGCAGTACGGGTACGACGCCGGGTGCGGAAAGGACGGTTGCGGCAGGTATGGTGAAGTGAGGCGAGCAGGTGCGGGGCAGCCCGGCCTGTTCCTCTCCCCGCCCGCGCCCCCCCCACGCACCAGCAGTTCGCTGACCACCTCCACCATGGTCTGCCCCAGCAGCAGCTCGTGCTTGCGCAGCAGCGCCCGCCCCGCGCCCTCCTGCAGGATGCTGGAAACCTGCGGCGGCGCAGCGGGCGCGTGTGGGTGTGCGTGGGTGGGTGTGGGGCGCACGAGGCGGCGGCACATGGCGCGTGTGGGTGTGGTGGGTGTGAGGCGGAAGCGGCGGTGGGTCAGGCGGCCGCCGACAGCACGCCGCCGGAGCAGCTGCGGGCCCACCAGGGGCCTGCGCCCAGGCGCTTTGGGCGGCTATCCCGTTTGATACGGCCAACCTGAAGTGATGTGTGGGAGCCTTGCCCCAATCCAACCCCATGCTATATACGGTATGCTGGTACCCACAACCTCTTCTATCATGAACTTCTTAAGCTTGCAACCCCCCACTCGACACACACACACAGCCGCCCTCCCACGCACCACAACCTCTTTCCCTGCCCTCCCACGTTGCTCTGTTTCGTCTTCGCTTGGTAGCGCTTGGGCTATTTGCACACAAACACACACATACGCGCCACTCGCTCCTTTGGTTTCTCCAACACACCCGCCCCCCACTCGACACACACACACACACAGCCGCCCTCCCACGCACCACGTGCACCAGCACCACGACGTCGCGGCCCGGCTTGACCATGGCCATGAGCAGCTTGACCGCCGTGCCGGTGCTGTCGTTGTCCGCCACCAGCACCACGATGCGCTGGCCCGGCAGCGGCCCGCCGCCGCCGCCGCCGCCCGGCGCCGCCACGGACGAGTGCGGCGTGCCCAGGCCGCCGCCCAGCATGCCCGGCGTGCCGGCGCCGATGCCGTTGGCGACCGCGGCTGCCGCCGCGGCGGCGGCGGAGCCGGAGTTGGCGTAGGAAAAGCCGCCGGCGGCGGCTGCGCCGCCGCCGCCGCCGGGGCCGACGGAGAGGGAGTGCAGCTGCGGCGACAGCGCGGGGCGGCGGGTGGCCTCGGAGCCGGCGGGCGCGGTCTGCGCGCGCGGCACGGTGGTGTTGCCGGCCAGCCGGCGGAAATTGCCGCTGGCGTCCTGCGCGGCCGGGGGAGTTCCATTCATGATTGATAACGATGGTTGTGACGGAGTGCTTTTGGAGCCGAGTACAGGGCTGCAAGGCTCCCAACCACACACGAAAACACATGCATGATGAGCACAACTAACATCATGATCAACGCCAAACCGGCGACGGAAACGCACACCACCACACGGCCGCTGTCCACTGCCCTCCCCGCTCCGTTCCACCACCCCCTCGGCTTGGGGTGGTAACTGCAACGCCCACAGCCCCACCACCACCCCAATGGTTGTTTTTTTGGGAATTGGAGAAAACTACCCCACCACCCCGCCCACCTGCGCCGAGATGACGCCCATGAGGTCCTCCAGGTCGCCCGCGCCGATGAGCGAGCGGGTGGGGTGGCGCGAGGCCAGCGCCACGCAGCGCGCGCCGAACTGGGTGGCCGCGGTGAGGTCGGCCATGTCGAAGGTGAGGTACGCCAGGTCGGCCGCCACCTCCAGGCTGGGCCGGAACACGCTGGGCCGCTGGACCAGGGCTGTGTGCGGAGGGCGGAGCAGATGACAGGGCGTTCCACTCATTGGAGATGAGATTGACCAGGTGGTGGCAGGACGCATTGGGTTGCAGGTGGCATGGGGTGGCAGGAGGTGGTGGCAGGAGGTGGCGGCGTGACCCAAGCATGTGCGAGCGACAGACTACTCCTCCGATGCTGTGGTCGGGTGCGCGCTTTCACGGCGGTACAGCATAATAGCAACGCCCCAAAGCACCCCTTGCCACGTGCCCGGCTCTCACCTTTGAGCACGTCTATCTTCCACATGTAGCGCCGCGTGCTGACCACCAGCCGGCCCTTGCCGCGCAGTCGCGCCTCGTTCAGCAGCGCCGTCACGCGCGGCGTCTGGCGGCGCAGCGGCGGCAACGAGGCAAAAAACGCACGCCAGGTCAGCAGACAGGCGCGGTGCCGCCGCGTGCAGCGAACAAGGACAAGCAGGGACAGGCTAGCACGCAGGATCGTGCACAACCGTAACCAACAACAATAGGTGACACAGTCACTCGCGGCCTTGTAGCAATTACACCCCTGCTACGTGACTTTGTGGCTCACCACCACCCCCTGTACTGTAGCGCTATGACTTTGGGGCTTACCATCGTGTCCGACACCTTGATGTCCATGACAAAGCTGCCGGAAGACCCGCTGGGGCCGCCGCCGCGCCGGGCGGGGCTGCCGGGCGCCTCGGGCTGGGACGCCTGGTCGCGGCCGTGCGCGCGGCGGCGCGGGTGGCTGGGCGAGCCCGGCGCGTCCAGGCTGCTGGTGACGGTGATGACGTTGGGCACCACCTCGCGCTCGGGCCGGCGCGGCGGCCGCGGCGCCGCCAGCACCACGCCGCTCTGCGCCTGGCGCACCGCCTGCACGCCGTCCACGTACTCCACCTGTGTGGGGCGGCCCAGCCGCGTGAGCGCACGCGGCAGCGGGGCGGCGGCGTGAGCGCAAATCGACCTGAACAATAGCTGCCTAACGAGGAGCGAAGCACATGCCTGCCGACCAAGCACGGCGATGTGCGGCCCCGCTTACACCCGTTCCCGCCTACAGCCCCGCTTCTTTCCAGGCGCCGCCCCGGCCCGCCTCAGCCCTGAGGCGGGCCGGGGCGCCCGCCTCTCCGCACGCCCGCACGCACGCGCGCCACTACCTGCACGCTCATGTTGGCGCCGCAGGAGTCGTGCAGGAACAGGCCGTAGGCCAGCACCTCGCCGTCCAGCGTGCGCTCGGGGTGGTACAGGTTGATGTCGCGCAGGCGGCGAGTCAGCAGCCTGCGGGCGGGCGGGCGGGCGGGCGTGTGCATGTGTGTATGTGAGCACAAGGGGAAATGACAACAAGGACTGCGTATGCGATGCGGGCGGGCAGGTGTGGGAGGTACGGGACGCCGGGTAGTGGTCAGGCGCGGGGTCCAGGCAGCGCTTGTTGACGAGCGGCAGGACAGGATAGGAGAAAGATGAGCACCATACAGCAAACCCAGCCCTCCCCTCAACCGCATTTGCCTGGGCTCTATTCAGTCAGATTTCGTTTAGCTTGGCCTGGTATCCACAATCCATCCCTGCCCCCCGCCGCAGCTGCTCCGCTCACCACTGCACGCCGCGTGCTGCCAGCGCGTCCAGCACGCTCACGGTGAGCGGCAGCACGCCCGCTGTCGCCGCGTCCCGCCCCGCCCGCCGCGCCGAGGCCAGCGACGCCTTGGCCGCCTCCACCGCCGGCCCGCTGCCGCTGGGGCCCGCCTCGGCAAGCACCTGTAGTTTAGTACGGTACACACAAGCGTGGGGTTAGCTGGGTCCGACCAACCAGATAGAACAAGGAGGGGCGCGTGACGGACCTCTTCACACTTCATGGAGCGCCCCCCAGCCAACCAGCCCGCGCCGCGCCGCAGGCACCCACCTGCGCCGGGTCCTCCGCCGCCAGCTGCACCGCCTCCTGCGGCCACACCAGCTGCATGATGGCGTAGCCGCTGCCGGCGCTGGCGGGCGTGGAGGCCTCGTCGCGCGCGAAGCGCTGCGCCGCCTCGTCCCACACATAGCCGCAGCGCCGCGTCTGCACCAGCAGGAACAGGTTCTCGGGCCGCAGCCTGCGGGCGTGCGGGCGACAGAGGAGGAGGAGCAGCCGCGGGACGGTGACGGAGGTGATGGTTGTTACGATATGATACGGTATGATAGCAGCGTATGCAAGCCAGCTCGGGCCAGCAGCCATGACGCGTGCCGCCATCAACACACAGCCGCGCGCGCACACCCCAGCGTAGGGTGCTCGCCGCGGAGCCGGCCGCACCCGCAGAACTTGCGGAAGCGCAGGTCGGCGATGACGTCGGCGCGCTGGTCCTCGTTGCAGTGCAGCACCACCGGCAGCCGCGCCACCGCCTCCGGCCCCGCCACCGCCTCCACCGCCATCACCAGCGCCATCAGCAGCCGCGGCCCCATGTGCACCGCGCGGATGCGGTCGGGCGTGCCCGCCTGCAGCGGACATGGACGCACCACACAAGGGTCAGCCCCGCCCCGGCACAAATGCGCGCTCACCGCTTTTATAAGGCGGGACTGCGCTCACCAAACCACTCCAACCCCCCATCCTGGACCTGCGCAGCACGCGAAACATGCCCAACACCGCCACCACGCGGCCACACGCACCTTGGCGGGGAAGGCGGTGGCGATGAGGTCCCAGGGGTCGGCGCTCCACAGCGCCTGCGTGGCGCCGCTGGCCAGGATGACGTTGTCGTCGCCCGCCAGCACCTGCACTGCCATGCGCCCCGCTCGCAGCGCCGCCGCCACCTCCGACTTGAACGCCGCCGACTGCGCCGCGCCCATCACCGATGCGAACTTGGCCGCCTCGTACACCTGCGGCGGCTCAAACCCGCCGCCGCCGCCGGCACTTCCTGCACCCGCAGGCCCCGCGTTAGGAGCGCCCGTGGGCGAGGCCAGGGACCTGGGGCCGCCGCCTTCGAGGCCGCCGCCCGGGGAGGACGACGGCGGCGCGCCGCCGCCGCTGACGGCCGTCGCGAGCTCCTCCACCCAGCGCGCGTTGGCGCGGTTGGCGTACATGTTCATCATGCGCAGCGGCTTCTCCAGCGCCGCCTGCTCCTCCTGGAACCTGAGGAACACCGCCTCACTGCCGCCCTCCGTCCCCGCCCGCCGCGCCACCGCCGCCGCCGTGGCGGCCGCCGTCGCCGCCGCGGCGGCGGCGGCGGCGGCGGCGCCGCCGCTGACGCTGGCGCCGCGGCCGCCGCCGGGCGTTGGCGGGCCCTCGCCGGTCGTGCTCCCCCGGCGGGTGCCAAACGCGCGGCGCGGCATGTTCGGCGCCGCGCCGCCGCCACCTGCAGCAGGCGCGCCGCCGGTCGAGCGCGCTGTTTGCCCAAAGGCGCCGCTAGTGCTGCCGGCGCGGGCGCCGCGCGGGCCGCCGGCGCCAGGCGGCCCCCTCGAGTTCCAGCCCGGGCTCCCCGGCGCCTCGCCAGGGGTGCTCAGCGCGGCGCTGCCGTCGGTGGATACCTTGCCCATGGCCGCAATGAACGAGGGCGGCAGCGCGGAGCCGTTGCTCCCCAGCACAATGGCCGAGCTGCGGCGGTTGCGCGGGTTGCGGCCCGTGCCCGCCGGCGGCGCGGGCGCGGTGGGCGGCGCTGGCGCCATGGCCGTGGCCGCGGCGGCGCCGGCGCGGGCGGTGCTCGCGGCTGCCGACCCTTCCCCCGGCCCCAGGCTGCGCGAGTGCGGCACCGCGGGCGGCCCCAGCGCGGGGTTGGGCATGGGGCCCGCCCACGACTGCGCGCGCGCCACCATGCTGAGCTCATCGCCGCCGGCCGCCAGCAGGGAGCCCTTGGGCCCGCGCTTGCCGTTGGGCGGCCCCGCGGCAGCGGCGGCGGCGCCGCCGCCTCCGTCCCCGTCCAACGCCCCCGGCCCCGCCGCGTTCTTGCCCTTGCCGCCGCCCAGGAACCGCGGCATGGACCACTTGGGCCCCTTGCCGCCGCCCCTGCCGGCCGCCGCCGCCTCCTGCAAGCTCATCCCGTCTTCCAAGGCGCTCACCGCGCGGGCGCCGCCGCCCGCGGCCGAAACCATCGAAAAGTCGGCGCTCGCCGACACCAGCGCCCCGGGCACCGAGAACCGACTCGTCCTGCCGCTGGTGATGCTAGAGGCGGAGGCCTCCGGCTCCAGCCCACTGCCGCCGCCGCCGCCGCCCAGCAGCACCTGGCCCGCCGACATCGTGGGCATCCCCGCCGGCGGCAGACCGCCTGAGGGCGTCGACATGCGGCCGCCGCCAGGCGCGCCCGGCCGGGGCAGCTGCGGCAGTGACGCCGCCACCGCCGCGCCCGGCGGCCCCGCCGGCCCTCCTGGCGGCCCTGCGGCCGCGCCGCTGAAACTCATGCGCGCGCTGTTCAAACCGCTGGTGCTGGTGCTGCCGCCGGGGCTGCCCGGGGCGCCGCCAGCAGCGGGCGCCGCCGCCGCCGCCGCCGCCACCGGCGATGGCGCCGCGGAGCTGGCGGCGGAGGCCGCGCCGCCGCCGGCCTGGGTGATGTGGTGCAGCGTGGGCGTGAGGTTCATGGGCCGCGAGCGCAGCATCGGCGACAGGCCGTTGTTGTTGCCGCCGCTGCCCGCGCCACCGCTGCCCCCGCCCGCGCCCGCGCCGCTGCTGGCCCCTGCGGTTGACGGCCCTGCCGTCCAGCTGCCGGGCAGCCGCAGCGGCGGCGGCGGCGTCGCCCGCCCGCTGCCGCTCCCGCCCGACGGCCCCGGCCCCGGCCCCGCCGCCGCCGCCATGACGGCTGCGGGCATGCTGGCCGCCTGGCGCACCGGTGCGCCCGGCGACCAGGGCTGCATCCCCCGCCCTCCCAGCCCCGCCCCGGCTCCACTCAGGTCCATGCTGCTGAGCGCGCTGGGCACCGCGCCGCCGATGTCCCCGGACGACAGCGCCAGGCCCGCGTCCTCCCCCGACTCCAGCGCCTCGCCCCCGGTGCCGTAGTTCTGCTCGCGCCACAGCTCCTCTGCCAGTGCCTGCAGCGGCAGCAGCAGCGGCGGCGGCGCACGCATGTCCCCATCAGGCCACATGACTGCACGCAGCGTGGCGCCTGTGCCCCGCCGGCCCCACTCCAGCCCCTCGCCGGCCCCATCCAGACACAAACCCACGCCGCGGCCCCCGCACAACCCACCCGCCCCCTGCTTCGGGTCCTGCAATGATCTCCACCGCTGCCCACCCAGTGTCTGGTTTAGCTTGGACTGGTGTTCACCCACCACCCATCCCCCCGCGGTGCATCCTGACCCGCTTCTCCAGCCACCTTTGCACCCACCACCCACCCAACCCCCCACCTGCAGGTTGGCCACGCTGGCCTTGCCCGCGCGGTAGCTGGCCTGCTCGTCCACGAAGCGCGGCAGCTGGTCCGCCAGGTGCTGCGCAATGAAGTAGGACAGCGAGTCCAGCCGCTGCAGCCCGCGCGCGCGGTGCCGCCGCCCGCGGAACGCCAGCACCACGCGGATGATGAGCAGCGCCTTGCGCTTGGCGCGCGCCACCCGGTAGCGCCACTCCGCCAGCGGCACCTCTGTGTGTGGACGCGTGCGTGTGCATGTGTGGAGTGGCGGGTTGAGGTTACATTCATAAAGTGAAGGCGTGGGGTCCACCCGTTGGGAGCACAGGCGGTGAGGAGGGCGGAAGAGGGCGTGTCTCTGGGCCGGGCGGGCCGGGCGGTCAAGCACCCGGGGTGGGACGGGCTGCCGGGGTGCGGGGTAAGCATGACCGGCGGGTGGCTACTGGCTAGGCCCCTAGCTCGCACCTGGTCGCACGGGCTTTGCCGGCTCGCCGCCATCCTCGCTGGTCTGCTTGTTTTCCGACCTGCGATAAAAGCAAGAATCCCGCGGTCAGCTTCCCCTCACTCTCTTTCTCATTCTCATGTCGGCCGCCCATCACAGCTATAGACCCATATCCTTGCAGGCGCCCAGCAGGTGAGCGCGCGAAGCTCACGTGTTGGCGGCGGACTTCTTGTTGGGCAGGTCGGGGATGGAGGTGTTGGTCCAGTGCAGCGAGTTCCACTCCGGCCGCCCCGCCCCGCCGCCGCCGCCACCGCCGGCCTCCGACACCCGCTGCTTGCCCGGATTGCCGGCCTCCGAGGGGCGCTTGGGCGGGGAGGGCGGACCCTCTCCAGCGCGCGGTTTGCTGCGGGGAAGGCACGAAACGACGCTTACTGCAACAGCCTGACGACAGCGCACGGCGGGACACGGGGCCGAAATGGCAGCAGGATGTGTATGGCGGCCACCCGCCGCAGCCAGTCCGCGCACGCACACCTGTGCTCCTTTTCGCTGTTCACCGGCGCCGGCGCCGGCGGCTCCATCGGCGGCAGGCCCATGCGCTCCCGCATGCGTCGCTCCAGCTCGTCACGTGCGTGCTGCGCCCTGCGAGCGGGAACATGCATGCCGGGCGCAACCCATGTCATGCGGCGGCGTGGTGATAGCCTGAGCGCGCCAGCCCAACCACACATGGACGCCGGCCCCTATTCCGTTTGAAGGCTCCATCGTAAACGGCCACCACGAAAGCTGTGCCGGTTTTAGCAGCTGCAGCTGCCACCGGCTCACCGCATGTCGCTGTGCTTGCGCGTCATCCACTCCTTGACGCTGAACGAGTGGATGCTGGCGGGGTTGTCCTTCACCATCTTAATGGCCTCCTGCCGCAGGATCTCGTGCCGCCCCGCCAGCGGGTCCTTCGCCAGCGCCTCCTCCAGCTTGTCGCCCTGCTCCGCGAGTGCATCCTGGTGGGTGGTGGGGGTGAGCGGGGGTCGGAGGCGGTGGAGGCGGTGGAGGCAAAAAAAGAGGTCGAGAGGCCCCGTGGGTGCGCGACCTGCTATCCCGCTCAGGTTGGGGAGAGCGTGCCCAGTCGGAGCGCGGAGGCTGCGCAGGACAGCCATGCTCCCCCAACAACCATGCTCCCCCATCCGCTAGCACAGCCCTCCCGGCGCCAGCACGCCGAGGTGCAGGTGCAGTGAGCGCCCGCAGGGTGGGGGCCCCGCTCGCACGACCCCACGACAGGGTCTCAGCGCCCCCGGTGATTGGGCTGAGCTCGGTCAGCGTTTTGCTGATGTAACAAACACATTGGATGGCCTCCGGCCAGCACTTCGCTGCCGAACGCAGTCAGGACGAAGCCCGGAGCTTCCATGCTGGAAGCCCCGGGCTCTACGCCTGCTATTGGGTCCAATGTTTCGCGTTTATACATTCCATCCGCACCTTGAGCCACTCCAGACGGAATTTGGTACTCAGTCCGCGCTTCACCGGAGGTCGCAGACCTCCTCCCAGCGAGTCCAGCACCCGCGTGCTCTCGCTTGCCCACTCCTCATCAAACGTCGGCCTGGCAGCGCTTGCCGCGCTTCCCATTCCTCCGCGCTCGTGCGTCGGCTTTGGTCAAAGAGAATTTGTCAAGCGTCGTTATGAATCAGGGACGACAGCATTGTCTGCTATCAATATGCACCAGCAGTTCACGAAATTCATGTTCGGTGCCAAGCACGGCTTGCGCGAACGCGCGCTCGGTGGTCACTCGTGTAGCCTGAACGCTCTTTGCTGTTTTGTGGTTATGTCAACCTAATCCAGCTCAGCCCAGTTGAATTTGCCAGGAAACATGTTACGCGGGTTGATTTGGGACGGAAACCTCGATGTTTGAAAACCCCGGTGCCGCGCTGCCGCGCTCCTTTGTTCATTAGGACTTGCCTGAAGACATATTACTACCCTTGCTGCACCACGGCCTGCATCAACAACGCAGTATTAGCTCGAGCTGCTCGAGATGTTGCTGAGTTGCAGACTTCGCTCGCAGCAATTAGCTAATCGGAGGGCTCAATCGCTACCCCGGCGAGTTCTATGCCGGGCACGGCCAAGCGACCGGGGACCGTCGAGAGAGGAGGAGGCGATGCGAGAGGCTCTCGATTTGTTCCAGGGCGCGCGGCATTTAGCATACTTGCAGACACAGTCAGAGCTTGAGGTGAGTAGCTTCAAGGTCGAACGTCGACAGGGAGGGAAGCTGCGTCAGAGGGGCGGTGTCAGGGTTTCGGAGTGAGGGGCACTGCGTGGCTGCTCGCCCCACCTACGTGCCAGCCGACGGCTGCCTGTGCTGGGTGCTGGTGCCTGGCGGGCAGCACGCGCAACACGGGTGATGTCCAGGGAGGGCCAGTGGGGGACGCCACGACGTATCCAGCTGCACGCCACACTGTACGTCCACCTGGTCCTGCTATCACTATCAGGCTGCCTTCATCGCGGACCTGGAGCTCACCGCGCAGTCCACCGCGGAGCCCAGCCCGCGCGAGGCGCTGGTCAGCTACTGGACCGAGCAGGGCCTCACCAAGGTGTGTGTAGGGGGGGCCGCCGGGTGCAGGCGGGTGCGGGCGGGCTTTCGCCTGCCCCGAGCGCGGAGCGGCGGGCAGGGTGGCAGACACATATGGTGCTGCGAGTGCCGGCTGGCTGCTGCTCCTCCATCCCACATCATCACCCGGCCCCGGCCCCACACCAACGCACCAACGCACCAATGCACTACACACAATGCACCAACGCACCACACGCAGGCCGTGGCGGAGGGCCTGGTGCGCAAGCTGGAGAAGGCCGGCCGGCCGCTGAGCGTGGCGCAGCTGAACGCCAAGGTGCAGCGGCTGACGCGCATCATCCCCGACCTGGACTTTGCGCAGCTGGTGGACCGGGACGTGGACGTGCTGGACACAGACCCCTCCCTGGCCATACGCAACATGGTGCGCCGCGCCGCGCCGGGGGATTGGGGTGGGGCTCCGCGGTGGTCGTGGCGGCGGCGGTTGTGGTGGTGGTGGTGGTGGTGGTGGCGGCGGGTGTGGTGGCCGCGATGGTGTCGTGGCGGGTAGTGGTACGTGCCCGGCACCCCAAGCTCTGAATACGCACAAATACACATTGCGCATGTTATCTAACACCCAATGCGCAGGTGCTGCTGGTGGAGGCGTTCCCCGGCAAGGAGGTGGGCGCCATCGTGCAGCGCAGCCCGCGGCTGCTGTACACACCCGACCTGCGGCCGCGCCTGGAGCGCTGCCTGGAGCTGCTGACGCGGCTGCACCCGGCGCGCGAGCGCAAGGTGGTGGCGCCGGTGGTGGCCGAGTACCCCGACCTGGTGTATCGCATGGACTACTACACGGTGAGGGGGGGGCGGGCGTGTGGGGGGCGGGGGGGGGGGTGCAAGGATGTTTGGGGGCGGGGGTTGCAGTTACCAGTCCAAAACAAGGGGGCGAGGGGTGTGGTAGGGGATATCAGCGGTAGTCATTTGCGGGGGGCTGTGTATCAGCCTAAGCTAAACGAAACTAGCTAGACGGGGGTACAGGCAAATGCAGTGACGGCAATACAGAGGGCGGGGGCAGGCAGGCGCGTGGGTGCCAGGGGCGGGGAATGGCAGGGTGAGGTCAAGTGTTGGGATGAGTCGGCCCTGGAGGGCAGGGCGTGCACAGTGCACAACCATGAGTGAGCAGGGGCCGGCCCGGGGGTTTGCGCGCCTAGGTCACTGCTGGTCACCACCCAGCCCACCGCGCCGCTCGTCCCTTGTTGCCGCCGCCCTCGGTAACGCCCAACACTGATCTGCTGCAACAACCTGTCATCATCATCTCGTCTTGATTGATCATTCATGGGACCCCCTTCACACACGCAGCACGTGCGCATGATCGACGAGCTGCCCATCGAGATCCAGAACATGTTCGTGCTGGCCGACCAGGTGTGTGCCGGGCTGGGCTGGCGAGCCAGCGATCAAGCGGCGAGGCGGGATGGGTGACACAGCAGGACTTGGGCATGCCGCCTCGGGCTTACCGCCGCGGTACGGCGGCAAGGGCTGCCGGACGAGGGTGGTTCCTGTGGTTCCGAAACGCCTCAGCGGCGGGCGCTTTTATGCTGAAGGTGCTGGCTGTGCATGCGCACGCGCCTGGTGCTGCGGACAGGGCATTGGCTTCCTGCACCGCTACTACAAGCGCGCCAAGAACAACTTCGTGGCCGACACCTCGGACGAGGAGGCGGGCTTCTGAGGCCGCGCGTCTGCACGTGGCACGGAGGCGGGCGAGGCGGCCGAGTGCGTGGCTGGGCGTGGCTTGCCACGGTGGCGCTGCGCTGCGCTGCGGAGGCGCGAAGGGCACCTGAGCGCGGCGGCCAGCCGCAGGCAAGTGCGGCAATGTGGGGCATGCGGCAGTGGTAGCGGTGGCCGCTGCCATGGATGCAATGTGCGTGTGCGAGCGGTGGCACGAGCTGCCGGGAGGGTTCGCGCTCGCTGATGCGTGCACGCGGCTGCTTGTGTGCCGGCAGAGCTCCTTGCGTGCATCTGTATCATTACGATATGTCGTGCTTCGCCTATGATGGGCGGGCTGTTGTGTTGTGTTTGAAGTCGTTGTTGTTGTAAGGAGAGGGCTTAAGCTGTATGGCTGCCGGTGAAGCTGTTGAGTTGGAGCCGCGCGAGGTTGCTTGTGACACCCTGATTGGGAGGTGGGCGGCAGGGTTTGTTGGTGGTTTGTTGTCTTTTGTGGCCGCTGTGAGGTTGGACGTGCAGCCTCAGTGCTGAGGTTGCCGTCTTTTATCAGTGGCATGAAGAACTACGTGTATATCATATCATGATGCTCGACCAGCGCTCGGCGGAATCCTCGGATGTTGTACGGTATACGGCGAGCGCTCTGTTGGCTAGCTCGAGTGGAGGTCATCAGTCAGACGAGTGTCACGTGGGGTGAGGCTTGCGAGTGCCCGGATAGCCCGGGGTTCAGCAATCCGGAGGGTTCACGGGCGCGTGCATCCTGGGGAACCTACCTGAGTACAGCCGCCATCGAGGTGAGGCGAGAGCGGCGTGGTGCTCGAGGGTCTCGAAGCGTTTCGTTCTTTGATTGCAGTGCGGTCGCGGCGGACTGAGCTGATGGCAACGGCCAAGAGCATGTACTGCTTAGAGGCCGATGGACGTGGAGCGCTCACTTGCTGTCACACTGCCTGCTTGCTGTCACAGGCAGTCAGGCCCTGTGTGCGCAGCTCTGTCGTACCACATGTAATTGTATGGGAGCCTGTGCACAGTGAGTCAGTGGCCGAGAGACTGCGTCGCCGTGACGTGTGCTGTACCGTATGTCATCCTGCCGACGAGAGGGAGCTGAGCTATACTGCGGTACCCTGAGGCGGCTGCCACCCAGCACGCGATGACACACGGCACCTGGGAGGCAATACCCTGGGAGGCAACAACCTGATGGGACTGATGGGACTGGTTGGGCGACCCGGCAAGACCGGCAGCAAACAGCGGCCGTGTCGCGGAGTGGATATGTCACGGTGTCGAGGCCGGCCGTATCAGTGATCGAGCGACTGCGTCTACAGCGTCAGTGCGTCGCCACCTATCATCTTAAACACCACGCCCTCCGGGTCGCGCGCCCCCGCCTGCATTCCGTTTGCGTGCTGCAACCGCTACCAGTGGACAACCCCACGGCGCCTACCGCCGCTCCACCACCTTGCGGCCCCTCCACACAATGCCACACTCCTCGACGTCCGCCGGCGCTTCGCTGATCATCGCTGCCCCTACTTTACATGCACCCACCCCTCACCGCAACCGCGCAGTCGCCGGCCGGCATCCGGACCTCTTTGGCACGCACCCTGCACGTGCATCGCTCCACTGTGGCGCGACCACCCTCGCCCCGCGCGCGACGCGGCCATCCGATCATTGTTCACGAGCACTACTGCCCCGTCGGTGTCCTGGCGCCCACCTCAGCAGCGAGCCACAAACACAATCCCACATCGCCCTCCGCATGCGCACACGCGCATGCACGCCCAACACCCAACCTCCACCGCCCCGTCGCCGTTACCAGGGCCGCTACTTGCCCAGCACGCGCGCCTTGTCCACGCGCTCTTGCCGCGCGCGCAGGTTCTCCGCAATGGCCATCTCGTCGTCGGGGCTGATGCCCGTCATCCGCACGTCCATTAACTGCGTGGGAGAGGGGCGGGGGCAGGGGGGGCAGGGGCGCGGGGAAGTCAGGTGTGGGCATGGGCACGAAGCAACTAGCAGTGCAGAGCAGCGCGCGTGTGGCCATTCCCTCGGACCTGCGGCGATGGTGGGTTGGCGCGAATTCACGCCCACGCCCACGCCTGCAGTCCAGCTCCCCGCCACCACCTCGGACGCACGCGCCATCCACGCAGCGCGTCCCCTTACACCCTCACCCCTCACCCACCCACACGAAAGCCGACCACTCACCCGCACCGAGCCGTTCTGCTCCAGCGCGCGCCGCACGTTGCCGCAGGCGTCCTCGCCGAACTGGTTGCAGCTGACGTCCAGCTCCGTGATGGTGTTGTTCAGCCGCAGCAGCGCCACCACCGCCGCCGCCGTGCCCGGCCCGGCGGCGTTGGCGCTGATGTTGAGCCGCTCCAGGGTGGGCGAGCCGCGCACGCTCTCCACCACCGCCTGTCGCGCGGAAGCCGGCATCAGCATCAGCACCAGCAGCATCGGAAACAGCAGGAGGGGCTTGGCGCGGCGGTGGACCAGGCGGCGCGCCGTGATCGCTACGTGTGCCGCGGCACTCCACCACAGGCCTGCCCGGCCCCGGCGGACCTCACGCCGCCGGCGCCCGACCCGCAGCCCTCCCATCCGTCCGGCCCCCCTGCCGCGCAGTGCAGTGGTGGCGCGGGCCGCACCTTGCATCCCTCGTCGCCCATGCGGTTGAGGCGCAGGTTGACGGACAGCAGGCACTGGTTGTTCTTGAAGGCGCGCGCCAGGCTCTTGGCGCCCTCGGTGTGGATCTGGTTGTCGTGCAGCTCCAGCAGGCTGCGGGGTGGGGTGGGGTTGGGGGTTGGGTACATTCATCATAAGGTCAAGGAAGTGGAGGTGGTGGGAGCGGGCAGGCGGCAGGCCAGGGCGTGTGTCCAGGTCAGGTAGCAGCGCTGCCGGTAGCCGGAGCTTGTAGTACTGGGAGCGCTGCGCCTGCTCCCCCCGGCCTCCGGGCGCCGCTGCCCGCGTCGTCACACACGCCAACCCCGGCGCACCTGATGACCGAGTGGCCGTCCAGCAGCTTGGCCAGCGCGCGCACGCCGCGGTCCGCGATCTTGTTGTGGGAGAGGTTGAGGTGCGTGATGGACAGGTTCTCGACCAGGCCGCTGGCCAGCATGCGCACCTGAGGCGCGGGGCCCGGAGGCGGGAGGCGGGGCGGGAGGTGGCGGCGGGAGCGTGAGGCGGCGGTGGGTGCCACAGCGCAAGTACGGCAGCACGGCAGTGTGAGTGTACCAGGGTTATCAGGGCCCAGCCGGTCCGCTGCCGCGTCCCGTCGGGCTGCGAGCCGCCTATCGCATCCTTCAACCCGGCCCTTTTAACCACGGTGCACCTCTTGCCACCTGACCCGGCAACCTTTCACTGACCCTGCCGCCGACCCTGTCACCACCCTACACCCCGCACTCCATCACCGACCCTAGTTGGGTCTGGATTACAGCTTGGGCTGGCAACCACAACCCCCTACGCGTCCGCCCCATTCCCCCTCCCCCCCCCCCCCCCCCCCGCCGCCCCCACCTTGTCGTCGTCCAGCGAGTTGTTGGACAGGTCCAGGTGCGTGAGCGTCTCGGTGTGCTCCAGCGCCTTGGCCAGCGCGCGGCAGTCCGACAGCTTCATGCCGAACAGCGAGCGGTCGTAGTCCATGCCCACCTCCTTGAGGTTGTACGACAGCGCCAGGGAGGAGGGCGTGCTGTGGAGGGGGTGGCGGTACGGGGTGCGGGTTGGGTGAAGGGGGGGCGGGCAGGGTGGGGTTGTGAATGCCATCCCAAGCTAAACCAAGCTAAACTAGACTAGGAGGGTGCAGGAGGGGTTGCGGGTTGGGTGGCGGAGGGGGCAGGGGCGCCGTTGAGGTGCGCTGGGCGGACATGGGGTGAAGCCGTGCCCAGCACGAGCTACCGGTGGTAGGTAGCGTGCCGTGCGTAATGTGCCGCCCCGCGCCGTCCCAACTCCCGGACAACTGCCCGCGCCTCTCGCGCACTGCCCATCCCTTGTCCAGCCCGGACTGCCTGTGCCCTTCCCGCATAGCCTGCCCCCACGCCCTGCACATGCCCCAACACCGCCACAGTCGCCGCAGACGGCAACGACCCGTCACGTGGCTGCGTCCCTCGCTGGTCACCACTTCACCCCCTGTCACCCCACGCCGGATCCTTCCCCTTCCCCTTCCCCTCTCCCTCCTGCTCCTGCCCTTTCCGCGCCTCCTCCGCCGCTCACCCCCGTACTGCTCCCCCCCCTTCGCCACGCGCCGCGCTCACTTGACCATGCACTCGAACAGGATCTGCAGGTCCAGGTGGCTGGGCAGCTGCCGGATGTGCACCGTCTGCACGAAGCGCCGGCTGTAGGTCAGCAGCCGCTTCAGGCTGCTGAGGTCCGTCACCGCGGGGTCGTACCTGCAGCCATCCACCGTTCAGCGGCAGCGGCGGGTGTTTGTTTGTTCGTGCGTTGGTTATGGCATGCTTGTTTTGGATTTCAGCATATCGGGGCTAGTGTGTCGTCATAGTGGAAGGCACCAACGCGGAGGGCAGGACGGCGCAGGCCCACGGCGGCGAATGTGCTGCCGCCCCGCCTGGGTAAGCCAAGCGGTGGCACGTTTCGGCACCCGGCACTCCCCTGAGCAAGTGCTTGCAGCTTCTGCCGCACCACACGTTGCATGCCCAGGCCCCCAGTCCCGTGTCCCTTGTCTAAATAGTTGGTTTAGCTTGGTTTAGCTTAGGCTGGTGTTCACAACCCCCCCCCCGACTCACTGCTCCAGGAACTCCATGAGGTTGCGCTCAAAGAAGAGCTGCTTCCACGAGTAGCCGTGCGCAGCCACCTGCGCAAGCCAAGCCCAACAACTCAGCTCAGCGCCCGATACGCCTTGCCAGCCAACAAATGGAGGCTGCTCAAATGGAGGCTGCCGCGCTGTGCACTGTAGGACTATCTGTGTTGTGCCCATGTGAAGAGCTGCCGGTGCCAGGGAAGGACCAGCAGCTGCGGTGGCAGTGGCAACCGCAGGTTGTGTGGGGGCACACACCCGGCCTGTTCCCGGTGAACCCCCCCTGAACTGCCTTCGCCGCTCCCACCTCGCAGTTCTTCCACCGGGCTTGCGATCTCCGCCGCCAGTAGTCTTCATCCGCAATGAGCTGCGAGCGCATGCGAGGCTTAGACTGTGCTCGTTGCGAGGGCGCGGCATGTCGCGCCATCCACTGTTCCCCGCCGCGGGCTTACCGAGCCGACCAGCTCCAGCGGCAAATCTAGTGGTAGGATATCGATGATACGCTTGACATACTTGTCTGGCAACGGCCCAAACGTAGGGCAGCCCTCAAAGTTCGCTGCGACAACCTTCACGCAAATGTCCCTAAGAGGCGTGATAAGATTGGGCGCGGCCATTTTGCTAGCGTTCTCCCAGACTTGAGGCAATTTATGAAAGAGAACGCATTCGTGAAAACCCCTGCTTTACGCTCTCCCGCAAGCTCGTTATTGAAAAGGCCTAATAATATAGATTAAGTTGCACGAACACCCGTTGAAAATGGTGCTTGCCTCGGGTTTCTTCTTCGAGCCTCATTCCTGAATCTGGCCCTCCAGGTGAGCATACCCGCACCCGCGCTTCGCGATACTGAAACCCCATTCGCATTCTATCACACCGCGCCTGCGATCTCGCGAGGAGCGTCTCGTAACCAACGCTCGCCACTAACAGACCCGAATCCTCGTTCGGTCGCTCATTCGCTTCAGGATAGGCAGTGGCCCATTTCTTGAACCATGGCATCTCAAATGAACGTGCGTCGCGGTGCTGGCCAGCGCCAGTCGCAGCGCTCCGGTGCGGCCCCTAGCATCGTTGCGAGCTACCGGCTTACCGTGCGCGGATCGAACGCGACGCCCTACGGGCAAGCGTGCATGGCAATTCGCGTCCAGGAGCAGCGCCGGGAGCAGTCGCTACTATTGTGCCGGTCGGCTCCCGTCGAGGCCCCGGCCGCGCCCGCAGCCGAGGCGCCCGCCGCTGACGCCGACCCCGCCTCCATGGACATCCGTGTGGGAAAGATCGTGAAGGTGGAGAAGCACCCAGAGGCGGACAGGTGGGGCGGGGGCGGGGCCGGGGCCGGGCTGCAGAAATGGGCCGAACAAGTGGCACAGCACGGCCGGGTGTTGCGGGCAGGGGTGTTGCGGCCCAGCCACACAACCATACCACCCCGGGCGGAGCGGCCCACGACTACGGTACTGTACTACCTGTCAGATCTGTTATGGTCGCTGTGCCCCAACCCACATCGTTATTGGACCTAAAGCCGATCAACCTGGCGACTGACTGCTGCTCTCCTGCCCCCTGCAGCCTGTACGTGGAGCAGATCGACGTGGGCGAGGCCGAGCCGCGCACCATCGTGTCGGGCCTGGTCAAGTTCGTGCCGCTGGAGGAGATGCAGGTCCGGGCGGGGGGTGGGGAGGGGCGGGGCCGGTGGGGCCGGTGGGGCCGGTGGGGCCGGTGGGGCCGGCGGGGCGGGTGGGGCGTGCCGGGCGGATGCTTTCATGGCGTCCGATGGACTCACAATTGAAAACGCGCACAGCTCTGGGTCCGATCGTGAAGACAGCAGCGCGCCGGAAGCTTCGTGTCTGGATGCCCTGTGCATGTGTGGCCATGGGAGTGTGCGAAGCGCGGGGGCTGATGCTCACACTGTGGTGGGACGCTGCCGCCACACGCACCACGTGTACCACACGCGCACACCATAGCGCCCCATGCCCTGGCCACCCTGCGCCACACCCACAGGACCGCAAGGTGATCGTGCTGTGCAACCTGAAGCCGCGCAACATGCGCGGCGTCAAGTCCAACGGCATGGTGCTGTGCGCCTCCAACGACGCGCATGACGTGGTGGAGCCGCTGGCGCCGCCCGCCGAGGCGCCGGTGGGCGAGCGCGTGTATTTTGGCGAGGCCGGCAAGACCCAGGTGGGCGTGGGCGTGCGTGTGTTTGTGTATGGGTGGGGTGGAGGGGGCGGCGCGGGGTTAGTTCATCGCAATCCCGGAATCAACCGTTGCTGTTGCGGGGTTAGCCAACGTTATGCGAAGGGGGAGGGGGTGGGGATTGCGCAGGTTGCAGCCGTGCAGGTGGGCGGGGCCAGGCGCTAGGCGTGGCACATCAGGGGTGCTGTGCCCTTAGTCGGGGCGCGACGCGCACGCCAGGTGCAGCAAGGCGCGTGCGCATCATTGCCTGCTCCAAGTGAGACTCCCGCACCACAACCACCAACCACGAACCACCCTCGCGCGCAGGCCGCGGCCGCGGAGCCCAACCGCGTGCAGAAGAAGAAGCTGTGGGAGGCGGTGCAGCCGCTGCTGAAGACGGACGGCGAAGCCACGGCGCGGTTCAAGGAGGACATCATGCTCACCAGCGCGGGGCCGGTGCGCGCGTCCAGCCTCAAGGGCGCCAGCATCGCCTAAGTTAGGAAGCGCCAGGCGGTGTGGGCGGCGGTCTTCGGCTCTGTGTGTGTGCTGTGTGTTGGCAGGATGCGGGACCATGGGGGCAGGCTGCTTGCTGCTCGTGGTCAGGGTCGTGTGAGCGTGGGAAGTGCTGCGTTTGTGTGTACAGGAAGCCCAAGGTGGGATGCAAGCGTGTGTGGTCAGGACGTTGGGTGCAATGAGTGAGACGAGGGGCGGCCCGCTGACCCTTGTGGCGAGCGCGAAGCGGGGTTGTCTAATGAGAGCGGAAGCCAGTCGTACCATGCTGGACTTTGACACGTCATGCTGATGCGGTTTGAAGCTACTTGAGGAGCCTGATACAGGGGGCGCTAGCGCTGGCTAACGGCGGCATCGGCATCATCGAGGAGGCGGAGGAGGAGCTGGAGGGTTAGGGGGCTGGAGGAGGGTTAGGGTGCCTTCGGGCACGGGGTGCGCCTGCGGGTGCTTTGGGGCTGCGGGTGAAGTTGTAAGCCAGCATGTTGTTGGAGCCAGCAGGGCCCACACGCGATGTGGTTGCAACCCCGCGGGTGGCAGACATGGAGTCATGACGCGACGGGCATTCGTGCGCCCGAAGATGAAGATGAAGAAGGTGTTCACTCCCAGAGTGCAGCTCCTCACGAAACGGCTGTATGTCGGACGGCCGCGTCACGGCGCCACCACGCACGCGTCGGTCTCAGCCTCGTGCACGGTTTTACCCAAGTAAAAGATAGGTCCGGCGACAGATGGACATGCCCAAAGCACAAAAATTGCGCCAGAGGCGCGAACACGCAGGGAGGCGGAAGGGCCCGAACTGTTCGTAGCCGCTGCACGCTTAAGCTAGAGTATTGATCATGCCAAGCATAAAAGCAAGCATAAAAACAACAAATATTGGCTGGTGGTGGGACCTCGTGAGCCGGGAGTTAGCGCTCGTAGAAAATGGGCGGCATGACAACACGCGCGTCCGCAGAACGTACGCAGCCCCGTTCGACCTGCGCCGGGGCTTCAAAGCGCTTCAAAGTACTGTAACATTACCACTTACCTTATCAGCCACTACCCCGTCGACCCGCAGCGACACTTCACATAAAACGACTCAGGTTAACGGTCGCGTTCCGAGACAGCGTGTTTCTATTTGCGGGCAGCTATAACTGATACAGCGTTTGCCGCGCTACCTTGAGCGCTGCCTAATTTTCTCTGGATGAGCGTTGCTCGAGCGTCGCGTTCGCCGCTACGAGCCCTTTGAAGCTGGACTGACTTGTGCTGAGTTGGGCTTCTTCTGACGTTCGGCGCTGATAAATGAGATCGATTGTGGTCATCGATGCCTTCAAAAGAGTCTCTGGTTCGGGCAGCAGCACCGGTGGGAGTCACGATGAGCTGAGCGAAAGCGACAATGAGCTCCTGCCTTCTCGGGCACCCAGCAGCAGCTCTAACGGTGGCACCCACGAGCGGCGCCGTCCACTGTCAGGGCGCCGATGGCTCTGCCTCCTTGTCGCGGGACTCGCCCTCCTGCCGGCTGCTGCGTTCGTGGTCGTATGGGGCACCGGCGCGCACTCCTCCGCGTTCACGCCGGTCTGGGTTCGTAGTCTGCGCTCCGGCTCCCCCGGCGCCGTGCCCGCCCCCGACGGCGCCCAGCCAGCGGACTCAAACAGTACCCTCCAAGCCACTGGTGCGGTTCGGTGGGCCAAGCCAGCACGCCCGCCCAAGCGGAACAGCACGGAACCCGGCTCTGCGGCTATCGCCACCGCGGCCGGCAGCGCAGCCAATGCAACCAACGCAACCGCGGCCAGCGAGAACCCAAAGGGCCGCCGGCAAGTCTCCATGGCTGCCTGCAACAGCAGCGGCGGCGCCTGCAACATGAGCACTCCCGCGTACCCACCGGCGCAGAAGCGGCTGCTGGAGGCCGCGCTGGGTGCGACGTGCGGCAACAGCACAGCCGGCAACGCCAGCAGCGTGGAGCACTGCGCCACGGCGGCGATCCGCCTGGTGTGGAGCATGCTGGTCACCACCGCGGTGTCACCCGCACAGCTGCTACTGCCGCCGTCGGTCCAGCAGCCGCAGCCGCAGCCGCGGCAGGCGGCAGCAGAGCCGCAGCCCGCCCAGGGCGCCCAGGCGGCGTGGAAGCCCTTCCTCGCCACCGTGCCGGAGCTGCAAGACCAGCCGGCGTCGGCGGAGGGTGCGTCCCGCATCCTCGCGGCAACCGCCGCCTTCATGCGACGGCTACAGCTGGTTGCGGCGGCTTCGCCGGCCGCGGCCTCGTTGCAAGACTTTGGCGCTGTTGATGACTCCTTGGCCCGTGCTGCTTCGCGCCGTTTGCTCAGCTCGGAGGGGGGCAGTAGCAGCAGCGGCGGAGCCAGCAGCGGGGCTGGCGCTAACACTCGTGAGTCGGTCACGCTAACCGGGGCCGCTGCAGCAGCAATCGCCGCCGCCAACTCTCAGCCCAGCAGCTCGCTGATGAGTTCCGCCAACAGCAGGGATGACAGCGGCTCTCAGCAGCAGGAGCAGCAACAGCAGGGGCAGCAGCTGGGCATGGGCCCGCAGCGGGTGGCGCAGGATGTGCTGTCATACGCGGCCATCGTGCGGATAGAGCTGCAAGCAATCCAGAAGAGCCGACAGGGCAAGACGTCGGACGGCTTCCAGGTGCGCGCGCAGTCTCGCTGCGATACGCACTGATTGAAAATGTGGGTTTTGCGCACCGCCGCCGCCCTACCTGTGCCCCTAATTCGTAGTTTTCTGCCGATGATGCCACGCTGTGTGTGATGCTTGCTTTGCCGCGCAGTCCTTCCCGCTGGTCCGCCGCTCTGTGCTCGCGGCGCTGTCTGGCTCGGCGCTGCTGCTGGGCGCGGCGGAGGCGGCCGAGCGGTCCGCCAACGGCTCCAGCAGCTGCAGCTGGCGGCAGCGCGCCTGGGGCGCTGACGTGGATGCCCAGGTGCTGCTGCTGCTTGGCGAGGTGCGTGCGTGTCAAAACCCGGGTGTGTCGCATCCCACTGCTACTGCCCTCGACCAGCATGCGCACGCACGGCGGTGCGAGTGACCCCGCCCGTCCTCCCGAACTCACACGGTCACACCCCATCGCCGCCGCCCGCAGCTGTACTCGCTGCACCGGAACGGCGCCGTCCACAAGCAGGGCGTGGAGCTGTTCCACGTCAGCAAGAGCGGCGGCACCTCCTTCGCCGACTTGTCAGGTGCGACCTGAGTGCAGCGGACACTGACAATAAGTAGCAGGCAGCTTCCCAACGCACAGCCCGCATGCTGCGTCAGCCCGCTGCCCTTGCACACACGTACTGCGCCCGTTCCTGCCGTGGGGAAGTGTTCGTAGGGAGGGATCAGCGTAACCCAATTTTAATAAATCCTCATCCTCCGCCCCCTCCACATGCGCTGCAGCCCTCAATGGCTGCCTGGCGGCCACCCGTCACGACAACTGCCTCATGCCGCGCCCCTGGGACGACCGCCCGCGCTGGCTGAACCCGACCGAGGCCCGCATCCGCTTCCGGCCCATCGAGACCGGCAAGCAGAACATCATCGACTGGTGGGTCGTGCATGTAGAATTGTTGTGCGTGGGTAATGCCGGCAAGCGAGGAACTGCACATGCATGAGCAGCAGTGCCGTGCGCGCGTTTCTTGGTTTGCGACACGCCTGATTTTGCCGACCAGCCGGCAGCATGCGTTTCTCGTTTGGGACAGCGACACGCTAGACGCTTGACATCTGAAAGGAATGCCGCACGCACACACCGCGCGCAGGTGGTCGGACAGCGGCACCCGAAAGCCGTACACCTACGGCAATGACCCCAGCCGCGCCGGCTACTGCCGCGCGCGCCTCGCACTCATGTCCTCCCGCTACATCCAGTTCTCCACCAACGAGTACACGCTGTACGGCGGGCAGGACAGCCCACGTGAGACCTTCATGTGCCCCGAGCTCCTCAACACGATCGTGATCAGGTGCGGGCGTATGCCATGCGTGGCGTGCGCACGCTCGAGTGCGGGTTGCAGCAGGGACGCGTGCGGCCAGGCAGCCTAGGCATGCACTGCCTGCCTGCCTAACCCGGCCTGCCTGCCTCCCGTGCCGTGCAGGGAGCCTCGCGCCCGCCTCATGTCACACCTCAAGTACATGCTGCCCATGCTGGTCGAGATTGCGGGTGAGAAAGATACACATGGTGCTTGTTTTGTGAAGTTGTGAAGGCCTGGTAAATGACGAAACGATAACGTTTGACCCCTCGCGCCTCAATCTCAGGTACGGATGCTGCCTTCAAGCCTGGCGGCGGCGCATCGAACGTGGCCGGCTGGGACGCAGCAGCGCCTTTCGTCTTCGACAATTACCTTGCCAGGTACGCGCTTGTGCTGCAAGGCTATCAGTGCAGTGCTGGTCGTGCGACTGCCCGTGCTTGAGCTAGCCCGTGCGCCTGGCCCGCAGCGCTCTGCTCGACTTATCCTGCCCTTACAAGTTACAACCCACGCGTATCGCACGTGCACAGGTCTCTCCTGGGGGAGGCCGCCTTCCGCTCCCCAATCGGCACCCTGCGGGACGCCGCCCGTTTCTGGGCTGATGACGCCGCCCCCGCAAACACCGGCAATGCGACCACCGCCGCCGCCGCCGCCAACGCCGCCGCCGCCAACCCCAGGGGCGCGCAGCAGCAGGAGGGCAAAGCCGCCTGGTCCAAGCTGGCCAGTGCGGCGCGGTTGGTGCTGCAACAGTTTGATGTGGTGATGGCTCTGGAGGACGGCGCCGGCAACCGGCCCCACTTCAAGCGCGGCCTGGGCTGGCCCTACCCAGTGGACCTCATCCACAAGCGCGTCGGTTCAGAGGCTAAGATCCAGGTACGGCGGGCGCGTGTCAAGCTAGCTGCCATTTGGTTTTTTCCCTTGAATTGATTTTCCCCTGTTGATTTCTACCTGAAGTGGCGTATAATGTAGAGTCCACATGCACATGAACAGTCGTGTTGTGAACATATACACGTGCTCCTTTTCTCACATCGTGGTGCTGCTTTCTCCCCGCCCGCCCGCCTGTTGCGTGTGCGTGCTTGCAGGTGGACGTGGACGCGCTGCTGCCGCCCGACCTGGACGTGATGCTGCAGCGCCACACGCTGGACGCCGAGGTGTACCAGTACGGCCAGGTGCGTGCATGCTGTCATCCGGCGTACGACTGTAGCCAATTAGACAGCGCGCAGCGGCAAACAACGCACGCGGCACTCGAGCGCACGCAGATCGACAGCCCCACACCCCGTCTATCCTCCGTCCTGTGCCGCCAACCCTGCCCTGCTCTCCCCCCGCCCCACCTTCTGCCCTCAGCTGTTCTCCAAGCTAGACCTGGTGGTGTGGGACGCGGCCGCGCAGCTGGAGGCCCAGGCCAACCGGGCCTGCCCGCGCGGCGCCGGCGCCGCAGCTCGCGGTGGCCTCGTCACTACAATCTCCAGCCGCTCGGCGCTGGCAACCCTGACCCGCCGCGCGACGCGCATCGAGCGCCGCCTGCAGGCTGCTTCTGCCTTCGATGACGCTGCAGAGGATGCCACCGCCGATGGCGTGTCTGAGCTGCCGGCCTGGTACAAGGGCTTCTCGCGTGCCGTTCACACCGTGGCGGGCCAGGTGGGCTGCCCCTCCGACTTCCCGCCGCTTCTCACGCCGCCGCTGCGGCGGCTGCTTGGCGATGATAAGGACACCTTGTCAGAGCTTGAGCACGGTGCGGATGGCAGTAGCAGCAGCCGCGCCGGCAGCAGCAGCAGCAGCAGTAGCCGCAAGCTGCTCAAGGTGCTGGCGACTGGCGTGACGATCTCGACCGCCGCCAGCGGCGGCGTGCAGCACCGCTACGCGTCCACGACCGGCTTCCTGTCCAACCCGGGATATCTAACCATCGTGAACAAGGTGCTGGCGTTTGACAGCTGGAACGTGACACTGGCGATGCGGCAGGGCCTGCGGCAGCGGCAGGGCCTGCGGCAGCAGCAGGGCCTGCAGGGCGTGCAGCAGCAACAGCAACAGCAGCAGCAGCAGCAGCAGCTGTCACAAATCCAGCAACAATCAATGCAGGGCCTGCAGGGCGCGCAGGGGCCGGGGCAGGGGCAGTCCTGCACAACAGTGGCCGCGGCCTCCTGGGGCTCGATCAGCGGCACCTGCGGCTGGGTGGGCGTGAAGCTGTGGGCGGCCTCTCTGCAGGCGCGCGGGCAGCTGGTGGCGTAGTGGGCGCGGCAGGCTGGAATACTGGGCGTGTGTTGACCGATGGAGGCGTGTGTGCTGCTAGATAGGCGCCCCCCGTCACAAACGACTAGGTGCCTGCGGGTAGGCCGACACGCCGCGCGGTCTTGCGTGTCAAACAAATGGAGGCATGTGATACACTGTTAGCGAAGTGCTTTCGAAACGCGAACGCGAATATGCGTAATCATGTGTCGTTGTAGTCGCTAGCACGCATAGAAGGCCGGTGAGCAAGACTCAGACACAGCAGGCATGTTACCTCGTCCAGACGGTAAACTCCACGGGCGATGGAGGAGCGCCGCTGACCCAGCACTGTTACCATAAATTGACTGGTACCGAATGCTGAATTACTATTGCACACTGGATGATGACACCGGGTGGGGGCTAGCTTGTTTGATGGCGAGCAGAAGATGGTGCGCGACTGGGGTTGGGCGTGTGCAGTTTGCTGCAGCCGCGGGCGAGGCATGGATGCCGGGCCTTTGCGGTACCATGTCAATATGTCCTGCGTTCCCATGCATATGGTGCTCATATTTATGCTTGATTGAAGGGACGCAGATGCCTGGCCTGCGAGAATCATGAACACAGAAGTCCGCTGCGTGTGGAATAGATTGGACAGCCCTGCGCTGCTAATCGTCTGTGACTGGGTAGTAGCAACAATGCTAGGGGTAGGTGTTGGCGGGCTGAACGTGCGTGTGCGTGTGTAGCGTGTGATTCATGGAATCATGGTACATATGGACGGGAGCACGCCCTTTGTGTGGCGGGGCTGTGGGCCCCGCGTGTTGAAGTGTGGGGTGACGTGCGTGTGAAACTCAACACGGCTGTACGAAACATGAGCATGGGAGAACCCCACAGGCATAGGCGTAGTATCGTACCAGCAGGGTGCCATCGAGTCTAGCTGTCCTCCGAGGACTGCAAGACGCTGAGCACGAGCATGTGTGCGGTACGGATGCAGGATGTGAACTTGGCGAGTGCTGGTGAAGAGGAGTCTGGAGGGTTACGCAGGACTTGGGAACGGGAAAGGACAGCATGCAAAAGCAAGCCCCGGGGCCAGGCCACGCGGAGGCAAAATGACTGGGTTTGCATGGCTTGGTGATTGGTGCAATGCAGGGGGTGCAGACAGGGCCTGGACCCCTGATTGTAACTTAAGTTTGAGTTTGGGGGTCTGCTGTCTTCTGTTGTGGACACGCACAGGCCGCGGGCAGCATCTCCATCACCTTACATAGCCTGAGCACACTAGCCCCGTGTTCCGCCGCCGTGTGCATTCATCGTATTGGTGCAGTCGTGTCTCAAGGGCTGGCTCAAAGCCAGCCACCGACACTCCTACCTCAGGCGTCTGGCATCTTTGGATCCATCCCAATCCGCCCCTGCCCTGTCTCCGCCCACTTTCGGCACCGAATGGGACCCAGGCGCATGATCTGTTAAGCCGGCAGGCGTTGACACCGCCGCTAAGCAAGCAAGCTAGGGAAACGCCAACGTCCACTCCGTGATCGCCGCAGCGCGCTGCCGCTCCCGCTCCACACAACGCGCCTCCCAGTCCGCATAGCCGGGGTGCCGCTGCGCCCAGTCGGCCATGCGATGCCGCACCACGATTGTCATTGGCTCTGCCGGCCGCCACCGCCGCTGCAGCTGCAGCTGCTGCTGCTGCCAGCAGGCCTCCAGGCCGCCACTGCCACTGCTGCCGGAGGCTGTGGCGGCACTCAGTTCCTCCAGCTGCTGCCGCACGTATCGCAGCCGCAGCAGCCGCTGTTTGGTCGTGTGCAGTAGCGCACCGAGCTTGGCCGGGGTTGCCAGCGCCAGCTCCGAGCCCCAGGCAGGGAACCAGCCGCTGCCGCTGCCACCACCGCTACCACCGCCGCCGCCGCATGCCACAGCCGGCGCTGCAGCAGCGGGCGGTCCTTGGGCAGCAGGAGCGCCGCTGGCGCCGCTGGCACTGCCGCCGTAGTTGCCTGCCGCTGTTGCAACCCCTGCGGCGAGCGCTGCTGGCGCCACCGGCTGGTGCACTGGCGCTGACGCAACCTCCCTCAGCAACTGCATTGTGAGCCTCAGCTCTTGGGCCGGCGCCGCCAGCAGGTGCGGCTGAGCGCGCAGCATGGCGCGAAAGTAAACCTCATCCCTGCAGCAGCACGTGAGTGCCATTCCGACACCATTCAGACACAAGCTAGCGTCATACCACCCAGCTACGCATCAAGCCGCCATGCAATCAACACGACCAACCCCAATCCCGGTCATACCGTGCACCCCACGCACCTGCCGTCCGCAGCTAGCTCCTCCAGCAGCGCCAGGGCCCGGCCCCACAGAGTCGCGGCATCCAGGCCCATCAGCGCCGGCGCCGCCCGAAACACGTCCACCGCTGCCACCTCCACGCTGCTGCTGCTGCTGCTGCTAGCATTGTCACTGCCGCCTCGGGCCGCAGACAGGCCACCACCGTTGCTGCTGCCGCCGCGGGTGCTGCTCATCCCGCCGCCGCCGCCGCAGTGCGTGCTGGGCGCCACATCCGTCAGCGCCGCCACCGCCTCAAGCAGCTCCTCCACCTCATCATTCGCCAGCAGGCCCGGCGCGGCGTACACCAGGTACCTGCGGGAGTTCACGACGCACGTCATCGCAGTGAACAAGCGGCCAACCAAACATACCCCATGCTTATCGAGAGTGCAGATTGATCAGGCACAAGCCATGCGCGCACCGAACTTTCATGACAGCTCCCGCCTCCTGGCCCCGCCGGCCCCGCCGGCCATTACTCCATCCAGCGCCAGCAGCAGTAGCCCCGCATGACCTCCCTCCACCCGCCCACCCACCTGAGCACCGGCGCGCCCATGGCTGGCTGCAGCTGCCGCAGCCGGGCCCTCAGGCTGGCCGCCGACACGCCACAGTCCAGCAGCGCCGCGGCCTGCGCCGCGTTAGGCGGCCAGTGCGCGGCCGGGAAGTCGGGGCCCATCTGCGTGCGTGTGTGTGTGTTAGAGAGGGGAACCAAATACATCTGCGTGTGTGCGTGTATGATTCCGTAGCTCGGGGGTGAAGAAACAGCGTCGTTCTATCGAGCGAGTCGCCAACCAGGAATCGGGCATGGCAGGGAGTAGACCCGGCGCCCCGGGACAATGCTGGCAGCAGGGCCGCCAGCAACGCGCGTCTTCGCCCCGGCGGACTGCAGCAGGTGCCCGCCCGACTCAACCGCCCACGCCACGCTAAGTACGCACCCACCTCAGCCGCCACGACTGCCCGCAGCTCCGCCAGCCGCCTGCAGCGCTCCACACCGGCGGCACTGCCGCTGCCACTACCTCCGCCACCACCAGCAGCGCCGCCGGCCGCAGCCGCAGCCAGAGGCCGCACCGCTGGCGAGGCGCCGGACCACGACTGCGGCTGAGGCCCAGTGTCGTTAGGAGCGGAGGTGGTGGTGCGGCTGCTTCTCATGGAGACGAAACGCCGCCAAAGAGGGGCGTTGCCACTGCCGTTGGGCACGCCGCTGTAGCAGCTGTCCCTGGCAGGGGCGCTGCTGCTGGGTGGCGCGCCGAGCGCGCCGCAGGAGTCGTGCAGCGCAAGGGTTGGGGGGCACGCTGGCGGCCGGAACGCGGCAGCAGACACGACGTCGGAGAAAGCCGCTTCCGGCGCAGGCGGGACGCCGCCGCTGGCGCTGGTCCTCTGAATGACAGGCAGCCTGCACGGTTATCGCGATTGCACAGACGTATTGAAGGTAAGGGCGGGGCGACGACCGTGGACGGGAATCCGCACGATGGATGGACACGGAATTCAGCAAGCAAACTTTGTCAGATGGATGCTTGACGACTTGATGCAAGAATATGCCCTCACGTTGTTATGGTGAGGTTGCTAAGCGCGCCACATCCCGGCTCCGAAGTCCTGGAAGCTGAGCCATCCGCAATCATCGTCGCTGCCGGCTTGCGCGGCTTGCCGATAAGCGACGGCAGCGTAGCGGCTTGCGCCATGCGGACACAGTTTGTGAATTACGTAAAAGAACTGCAACAGAAACCTGTTGGATAGGTCGCCTGAGGACCTGCAGGAACACAGGATGTGTGTCTCCTGAGTGCTCGAGCTAGCGCTGAGTGTGGCAGGAGGGAACCTACAACTTCTGTTATGTTCAGATGAGTGGGCTGTCCGGCGTATTCAGTGTTCAGCGGGAGCCCATGAACAACGGTCATGTCCGGGCCGGGCAACGGTCACGTCAAACGCGGCGGGAGAACTGCCTTTGGGACCAAGGACCCTCAGCAACAGCCCTCTGCCACGTTCGGAACTCAAATATGGACTAACCCACCTGGGAAAGTCCCGAAGCAAACGGTGACCTGTTTTCAGTGCGGTTGGCCACCAACTGCTGGCACGCCGCGAACCGAAATCCAGCATTCCGCAGGCAGTTAACAGCCTTCAGATCAGGTCGAAGTCCTCCGCACGACCTCATCCACGCTGCGTCTCCGCCGGACGCCGCTGTGCAGTCCACGCCGTGGCCTCGGTGCCTGTGTGCCGGTTCGCCGCCGCAGCAGCGACCCCACCATCCATCGCCCACGCCCTCGACCCGCGCTTGAGAGTCTCTTCCCCGAGTCCCATCGACGGATGTGCCACGGATGTGCCATGGCTGCAGGAAGCGATGATTGCGAGCCAGGCGCGACAGCCGAGTCTCACGCCAAACTAGTTTCCACTTGCATCGACGGGCGCGCTCAGAAGCAAGCGTGTATGAATCTGTGCTGTCTAGTCTCAGATTATCGGTTGCACGCAAAGGGATCCGCGTTAAGGTGCGCAATCAATTCAGAGCGACGACCCGAAATCCGCCCATCGCACTGCACGCAGCGAAAACGCAATCGCTTTGCCGCCCAATTCTACCTGTGCAGCATTACATACAATTCATAAATCATTCGCTGTGGCGGACGTGTAGGCCAGCGTCGCGCCTGTTGTCGCGCAACACCACAGTACTGCTCGAGTCGCGACTGCTTTCAGCGCAAATGCAGGCCTCTATGATGAAGACCCGGGTGCGTGCCACGAGCTCGTTACAGAACGTTAGCGCTGATTGACATTGCCGGTCGTCGCTGAAGCCCGCTGGCTCCAATTGGTAGCGTGCTGACCTGGCGGCGGTCTTCAATTATATATTGCGCAGGCTGGCGTGCAGCAGCGCAGCTGCCCGGCTGTGGCACGCACCTTTGCGGCGACCCTCCCCTCCAGCGCCGCAGTGGCTGCTGCTCGCGGCGTCGCCGCGTGGGTGTCGGGCGTCGCGCCCGCGCCCGCCGCGACCCGCCCCGTGGCTGCGACCCGCCGCGGAGCGCGCACCGTCGCGGTGAGTGCGCAGCCCGTTCGGGCCCCATGCTGTGGGCTTGCTGGGAGCGCGAGGGGGTCCATGGGCCGGTGTTCCCGCGCAGCCGGCGCGCCGCCCACCGCCAGTGCCTGGTACCCTAGATCTTCCATGTGCAGCGACGCCGGAACCGGCCATTTCCCCTCCAAACCACCTCCACACCGCATGGCGCACGCCAACCCCACATCCCGGCCGCCCGCCGCCTCTCTGCGTCCAGGCCGCGGCGGCGCCCGCCGCCGCCGCGCCGCCGCGCAGCCGCGAGGAGGAGGTGCTGGCGCAGCTGCGCAACGTGATCGACCCCGACTTCGGCGAGGACATCGTGGCGTGCGGCTTCATCAAGGAGCTGGCGGTGGACGAGGCGGCGGGCGCCGTCAGCTTCACGCTGGAGCTCACCACGCCCGCCTGCCCGGTCAAGGAGATGTTCCAGCGCCAGAGCACCGAGTTCGTCAAGGTGCGCCTTTCAAAAAGGGAGCGCAGGGAGGGGGAGGGAGGGGCGCAGAAGCATGTAGGCAAGAGGTGTGCGTGTTTGTGCGCGTGTGTATGCGCGCGTGCGAGTGTGCTAGTGTGTGTGCGCGGGCGATGCGGGGCGACGGCCGCAGCTGAAGGGCCAGGCGAGGCTGTACGGCGGGCCCAAACACACACGCACGCAAGCACTTCACACGCACGCGCTCCTCCCCATGTCCGCAGGCG
Organism: Chlamydomonas incerta; assembly: GCA_016834605.1. NCBI lineage: Eukaryota > Viridiplantae > Chlorophyta > Chlorophyceae > Chlamydomonadales > Chlamydomonadaceae > Chlamydomonas > Chlamydomonas incerta. The sequence continues at coordinate 370,596 of JAEHOC010000064.1, read as the reverse complement.
CTGCCATGGGTCCGTGACGTGGCCATCAAGATGACCAGCCAGCCCGCCAAGCCGCTGCTGCCGGAGTCGGGGCGCCCGGGCGGCCTGGCCAAGGTGGGCTGCGGGCAGGGCTGCGGGGAGGGCTGCGGGGAGGCCGGGAGGGCTGCCCGGGCCATGCTGGTGGTGGCGGCGGCAGGCGGCATTGTGCGCCTCCGCACACTGCCGGCCGCCACTTGCGATGCCCTTGATCGGCTGGAGCCCCCACCACCAACCCCACCGAAAACCGCCCGCCCTTGCCTGCACGGCCGCCACCACAGGTCCGGCACATCATCGCGGTGTCCTCCTGCAAGGGCGGCGTGGGCAAGTCCACGGTGTCAGTCAACCTGGCGTACACACTGGCGCAGATGGGCGCCAAGGTGGGGCGTGTGGGGGCGTGTGGGGGCTTGCGGGCGCGCGGACGTGTGTGGGACTGTGTGTGGTGCGCCTGGATGGGGGAGTCAGCTCATATAGCACTATAGCAGCTTAGACGGGTACGATGCAGTTCGTCGCCCTCGTGGTTTATTACTCATGGATGGAACCCCCGCCCACCCCCGGAACTCAAGACGCAGTCTTCAGTGCACCTATTCCGCTTTTCCAAACATCCTTGCAACCCCCACCCCCCCGGCAGGTGGGCATCTTCGACGCGGACGTGTACGGCCCCTCGCTGCCGCTTATGGTGGACCCCGCGGTCAAGGTGGGGAGCGGGGCGGGGGGAGGGGGTGTAGTTTTCTCCAATTCCCAAATCAACCATTGCCAACCCAAAATCCATGCGCGGAGGAGATGTATATACTCGTGGTCTTGTTGGAGGACAAGGGAGCGGAAGGGCACAAGGGGATGAGGGGAAAGAGCATTGGGGGAGAGCAGAGGAGAGGGCCGCGGTTGTTTACGGAGCAGCAGAGCGGGAGCTTTGGGGGGGGGGGTATTCACACACGCACCCACCCACAACCTCCCGACCCAACCTGCGCAGGTGCTTGAGATGGACCCCACCACCAAGGCCATCTACCCCACCGAGTACGAGGGCGTCAAGGTGGTGTCGTTCGGCTACGCGGGCCAGGGCAGCGCCATCATGCGCGGCCCCATGGTGTCCGGCCTCATCCAGCAGATGCTCACCACCGCCGACTGGGGTGAGCGGCGGCGGCGGCGGGGGATGGGGCGGGGTGGGGTGGGTGGATGGGGGCTTGAGGGTGGTGACGGCGGGTGGGAGGCGGGGTCGGGGCAGGTAGGGCGCGAGGCACGCGTGCACGGCGGCACGGATACCCCTGCCCCCCTTCTTGATCTTGCAAATTCCGTAAAGCTGCACTCACGCACACGCACTACTTTGCTTCGGTTTGGATTGGATTAGCTTGGGCTGGTAACTGAACCCCCCCCCTGCTACGCGTTTTGGCACCATCTTTGCACGCCGCCCCCCCCGCCGCCCCCGCCGCCGCCCCCCCCCCCCCCCAGGCGAGCTGGACTACCTGGTGGTGGACTTCCCGCCCGGCACCGGCGACATCCAGCTCACACTGTGCCAGACCGTGGCCTTCTCCGCCGCCGTCATCGTCACCACGCCGCAGAAGATGGCCTTCATCGACGTGGCCAAGGTGGGTGCGCGTGTGTGGAGGAGGGTTGTGAATACCATCCTAAGCTAAACCAAGGGGGGGAGGAGGGCGGGTGGCTTGGTGGGGTGCCCGCGCATGGTCGCCGCCGCTTGCAGCACTGCGGTTCCTGCGCGCCTTGTGCATATGGGAGACACCAACCACACGCTCCACTCCTCCTCCCCGCCGCTCCACTCCTCCTCCTCCCTGCCGCTCCACTCCTCCCACGCCGCTCCTCCCCGCTCACACCGCCTGCTCCCCCCCGCGCAGGGCATCCGCATGTTCGCGCGCCTGGTGGTGCCGTGCGTGGCGGTGGTGGAGAACATGAGCTACTTCGACGGCGACGACGGCAAGCGCTACTTCCCCTTCGGACAGGGCTCGGGTGCGGCCAAGGGGGGGCGGGCGCGCCGGGCTAGAGCGGACTGCGATTGGAATGGGAGCTGGTCGCGAAGACAAGGGCAACGCGCGGCCTCGGACGCTTGCGCGCCGGAGATCAGCAGTATCAGCTGCATGCCGGTTGTTTCTACTCGCATGAATCACGTGCTCGTGGCCGCCGCGCCGCGCCGCCGCACTCCGCACCCCGCAGGCGAGCGCATCCAGCGCGACTTCGGCCTGCCCAACCTCATCCGCTTCCCCATCGTGGCCGACCTGTCCGCCGCCGGAGACGGTGGGTGGGTGCGGCGGGGGTTGGACTGGCTGGCTGGCTAGGGTGGGGGGGATGGCGTCTTCACGCTTGGTGGAGCGGCGAGGCAGCGTGTGCGTGCTGCTTGTAAAACGACGGCGTTGTGCGATGCGACGCCCGCGGGCTGAGCTTGAGCATTGCCCATGTACCGACACACCGTCTGACATCTGTGTCTGTGCGGTGCGCCGCTGGTGTCTCACGTCGTCCGCAGGCGGCCGGCCTCTGGTGGTGGCTGCGCCGGCCTCGCCCACCGCCTCCACCTTCATGGACCTGGGCGCGGCGGTGGTGCGCGAGGTGGCCAAGATGGGCGCGGCGGGGCGCGCGCCGCGGCAGACCGCCTACTACGACCAGGAGCAGGTGAGCGGGCGGGCAGGGGGTGGAGTTGAAAGCACACACGGCAGGGTCGGCTGGTTTCAGGGGGCAATGGGACGTGCTAGGACGGCAGATTCTGCTGCAACTGTCGGCGAGCGTGGTGCGCGGGCAAACCTGAATCTCGCCTGCACCGCTGCCACTCTTACATCAGAACGTACACACGACCGGTTTTCTCCTCGCTCCATATAGCTAGCTAAGACAAGCCCCCCTGGCCCTTCCGCCCGGCCTGTGCCGCCCCTACCCTGTGCCACACCCCGCCAGGACGCGGTGGTGGTGTCGCTGCCCGGCGAGCCCGAGTTCCTGCTGCCGCCCGGCGTGGTGCGCGCCAACGACACCTCCGCCACCTCCATCGACGAGTGGACCGGTGCGCGCGGGCAGGGGTGCTTGCGGGGCGGGTGGGCTGCCGTTGCTGACCGGCTGTTGCTGGGCTGCTGTTGCTGGTGGTTGGGCCACACGTCCCACGCGAGCGCCACCATGCAGCAGGCCCTTCGGCGCCACGGAGCCCCCACCGCACACGACGCGCCGGCCTCTATTTAGATACCACCTCACGCTCGGCCGGGGACCGCCCCTGCGGCACCCCTCTTTCCGTCTTTGCAACCCGCCTGCCCCCCTGTCGGTCCGCTGCTGCTGCAGGCCAGCGCAAGCGCGAGGAGGCGCCGGCCGACGCGCGGCCCGTGGCGCTCAACCCGCTGGGCAACTACGCGGTTCAGATCACCTGGAGCGACGGCTTCAACCAGGTGCGTGCGGCCGCGTGCGTGTGGCCGCGTGCGTGCGGCCGCGTGCGTGTGGCCGCGTGCGTGTGTCCGAGTGCGTGTGGCCGCGTGCGTGCGGCCGTGCATGGCCGTGCGGGGGCGTGCGTGCGGCCGTGCATGGCCGTGCGGGGGCGTGTGTGGGCGTGTGTGCGGGCGTGGGATGGGGATGGCGCGGGGCTGGTCGGCAGCATGCGCAAGGGCTGCTCGCCTGAATGCGGCGCTTGAGTGCGTGTCGCTGCTCGTGTAGACTTGTCAATTTGAAGGCAACCGGGGGGCCGGCCTATGCAGCAAGCGGGCGCACACACGAGCTGCATCAAAGCCACACTTTGCTGCACGCAGCTCCCACGCACCTCCCGCTCACCGCTCTCCACGCGTCGCGCACCCCCTCTCACCCCCGCCCACCGCCTGCGGCCCGCAGGTCGCCTCGTACGAGCTGCTGGACGAGCTCAAATCGTACGCGGTGCCGCGCCGGCCCGCCAGCGGCAGCGGCAGCGGCAGCGTGTCAGCGTCGCTGCCGGGCGGCGTGCAGGCGCAGGCGCAGCTGGCGTAAGGAGCTGGGCACGTGTGTGGGGGGGAGGCACGGCTGGTGGGGTGTGGGCCGCGGGTGGGGTGGCGGGAAGGAAGGGGGGCTGTGCGGCGTGGGGCAGGGTGGTGTGGGTGCGTGACAGGCATAGTCGCAGAGTGGCTTTGAGGAAGAGAATGATACAGGCAGGGCGCCGTCGTCCCTACTACACTGTGTGGCGCAGCAACGCGCCGCGGAGGCCGGAGGCAGAGCCGGAGCGCGGCGAAAGGAACCAGGTCTGGGCTGCACCGCGTTGCACTGCTGTGACTGCCGTGACTTTCAGGTTCTCGACACAATGCATGAAGTTGCCTGGCAACGGTAGATGGCTGTGTCAGTAGAGGGACGGAATGATGGATGCGGTCGGGGGCGATCCATTCGCGGGGGCGGCTTGTACATGGCCGCGTTTGGCACTTGGCCGCAGGGTGAAGCTGCAAGGTGTGTGTGCAAGGTGTCGCAAAAGGAATAAAGCAGGCGCTCTGCGCGGGGGGCTGAACTCACTGAGTACTCACTGAAGTATGCGTGTAACGTGGCGCGGTGAGCGTGCAGAACAAACGATGAAGTGTGGAAGGAGCGCCAGGCGTGCAGGTCTGCCTCCCTTGCGGCTGCTCTGTGGCTCTGTGCAAGCAGCACTTCTGGATCACCTCAAACTGCAGGTGTCTGTGCCAGTTCACGTCACGCCCTATTCCGACTTCCGAACGCTCAACACAGGGCTGCAGCGTCCGAAAATTGGTCGACAGGCCGGAGGGGGGGGGGGGGGAGCGGGGGGGGGGGGGGGGGGGGCGGTACGGAATGGGCGTGGCATCGCCGACGTCCGAAAACGGAGTGCATGTATTGCCAGGTCTCACACCACTTCATATTGCTAACATGCAGAGTGCTTACGGCTTACAATGAAGATATTTGGAAAGCTCAACCTCACGCTCGGACGATGTCTCTGTCAGGCTGGTGCCAATTAGCGCTCCTCTTATGCATTTTTGCACAATCGCTTAATGCACAAGAACCACCACCTCCGCCGCTCGATGAGAGGCAGGCGATTTATCGATCGACGCTCGTGTCCGCGCTGGAGAGACAATATGCAAGCGATATACCAGGAGCTCGACTAGTTTCGAATGGAGCGGAGCTAGCAGCCGCGCTGCTCGACAACAACGTCAGGGCAGTTTTGGTTGTGTCGCCAGTGCTGGAGCTCACAGACGCGCATTTCCCTCCGCAATCCGGCTCTCTAGTTCAACTGGCCGGTGTGCAGCTCAGGCGGAACGTCAGCATTGCGGGGCCGGCCCGGACATGGCCTTTGGTTCGGCTTTCCGCAAGCCACGCGGTGAGGTTTTTCGCAACGTATGGAGTAACATTGGCCGGACTGGCTTCAGATGTGTTCGCGACTTACGGCTGTGTAACTGGAGCTTGCGGCTGCCTAACTAAAAACTGGGTCCCGTCGATTCGCCGCACCCCCCCCCCCCCTTCCGACCGCCCTCCCCTGACGCCCACACAGATCAAGATTGGCCAGGACGTCACGCTGCAGATAGTGGGGTGTATTCTGGAGCTCTCATTCAGCAGCTTCCTGCTGAGGTGCGGCTATCACTTGGCGTCGTTGTTGTGTGGTTCCACTGCGGCTGGCTGGGTGTGAGCCGCAGGAGTGCGGCCTGCTGCCTGCACATCGTGTGCTAGAAACGCGATGTGTGCTTGGGGCATTGAGGGCCCTGCATGCTTGCTGCGGCACCCTCCTCATTGCTGCACCCTCCTCGCCCGCCTCAGGTCTGCTGGTCTCGACGTGCTTTCAGCCAGTGATGTGGGCTCAAATGCACGTGTGGCGCTGCGGGATGCTGCCATTTTCTTTGGTACGTGCGTGCGGCCCTGCACGCTGCGGGCAAGCGTGCTCAGTAGGGTCATGCGCGGGCGGGGGGGTCTGTATGAATGCGACATTACAAAGAAGGGACAGTCCGACCAAGCAAGGGTGCCCTGCACCCAAGTCAAGAGGGGTTCTGTATGTGGCACGCCGCACGCGCGAGTGCTGACGGGCGTGCGCTGTGGCCCAGATCCTGGATCCCGGATCCAGCCGTTGCATGCACGTGCACTCCTCGCGCGCACATGCAGCGCCAATCACCGCTTTGCGCTCTGGCTTACGCTGTGCCCCCCATCCCCGCGCCGCCCGCCCTGCGGCCCTCGCGCTCTCCCATCACCGCAGCCTCTGGCGTGGACAGCTCCGCCGGCGACATGTCGTGGGTGACGTCGCTGCAGCGGCCGCCGCTGTGGCCCGGCTACCAGCGGGTCAACTTCACCGCCAGCCAGGCGCCCGACTGCTCCCGCGACCCGGCGGCGCCCATCCTGCAGGTGACATCGCGGCGCCGCGCCCTGGCCAGGGGGGGCACAAGCAGCAGGCGGGATGGAGCAGGGGGCGGGGCGGCCCGGTGGGGTCCAGCGGACGGACGGATGCCAGCCGCGGCGGCCGAAAGGACGCACGTGACCGCCGCGGCGGGCGGATGGCAGCAGCACGCCAATTCTCCCGGCTGACCCTCCCCAGGTGTGAACATGCGGTACCGAATGCAAGGCTGATGAGCGCGCCTGGCTGTGTGTTGGCTCTGTTGTGTGTTGGCTCCGCGACCGCAGCGCTGCTGGGCCTTCAAGGGCGTGTTCTACGACCTGGCGCTGTCCGCCTCCACCGGCGCGGCCGCCGGCGGCTTCGGCGACTCGGCGCCGCTCAACTACGACGTGTTCGTACTGGACACGGCTTTTGTGTACGACACGGTGCGACACGCGCGGAGGGCTTGGGGGAGTTGTGAATGCCAGCCCAAGCTAAATCAAGCTACATACGGTGGACTGGGGGGGGGGGCGGGGGGCTTCGGGGAAGCCGCGGGGCGCCAGCCATGGCAGGGCTGTGTGTTAGAGAGCACAAGGGAAAATGCAAAGATGGTGTAAGGGCTGAGTGTGCACGCGTATGTTGGGCAGCGCGGTCCTGCAGCACCGGTGGTGCTGGTGGGTTCTGTGCATGGCAAGCCCACGGCCGCACCCATACCCTTCGGCCGTACCCAGCTCCCCCGTCCTGAGGGCTCCACCCAATACCCCTCATTACCTCATACCAGGTCTTTTCCCAAAAGACCATCACCGACGCGCTGACCACGGGGCCCGGCGCCAACGACACCGCCGCCGCGCTGGCCGGCGGCACGCACGTGCGCAACGGCTCGGAGCTGGTGGCGGCGCTGGCGGACCCGGCCGTGACGCTGGTGGTGCTTGTGGGAGTGCGGCTGTGGGTGACGGACGCGGACCTGGCGGGGCGGGCGCTGCCGCTGCGCGTGGACCGCAACATCAGTCTTGTGGGCGCCGACGAGGTGCTGTGGCCGCAGCTGACAGTGCTCACGGAGCGCAAGGTGGGGCGTGTGGGGGTTTGGGGCGTGGGGGGTGGGGGGCGTGGGGCGTGGGGCGTGGGTAGTTCATTCCGCCTCCCCAAATCAACCATTGACTAGCGAGGTATACTCGAGTACTAGTTGGCGTCCTTCAGTCTTGTTTCGGCGAGGCGGTGCAGATGCAGGGAGTTTGGGGCCAGGGCTGCGTGGGGGTGGCGGTCTTGGGGGCGTCGAGGGGCGGAGGGCAACGGCACTGGAGGCCGGCGTCGTTGGCGGGTGCTTGACGTTGAAACCGCATTCCAGAAGACGGGCTGTTGCGCATGACCCCCTGCCTGCTTGCCTGCTGGTTCGTGTCGGTGCTCCCTCCTACCTATGCTTCAGGTGCGCCTGGGCCGCGGCGTGACGGTGCAGATACGGCGCGTGGTGGTGGAGCCGCCCATCACCGAGTTTACCTTCAGGTGCGTGCGCGTGCGCGTGCACGTGTGCGCATGTTTCGCTAGCACACCCGGCAGGGCAACGGCTTCCGCATGATTTGCCAGGCCCACTGGCGGTATGCATCGGGGCCTGGCATGTTCGGGCAAGCGCCTGACACGCTCCTGTCTGTCACTGCCAACTCGCACACGTACACACACGCAGGGCGCCCTCCTTGGGCATATTCGCCGCCAGCGCCCCCGACTCGGGCGCCAAGGTGGTCATGGTCAACTCGGCCATCCTCTTTGGTGAGAGAGCAGCGGCTGCTCGCTGATGAACGCAGCTGCGAGCGCAGCCGCACGCGCGTGCGCGGCACCACGTGCGCGGTCCACATGCGCGGCACCACGCACCCAGGCGCTTGGCCGCCCTGCACCGCCAGGGGCACCCGTGGCTCGCAGCATGCCCGTCGATGCAGACGAGACGTGTCTTGCCCACAATTTCCCACGGTACACGCACACACACGCATACAGTCTGTGTTGTCGTTTCCGCCTGGTGCTTCAACACATGCAATATGCACACACACACACACACACACACACACACACACACACACACACACACACACACACACACACACACACACACACACACACACACACACACACACACACACACGCACGCGCACACACGCGCGCAGGTGTGGGGCTGCTCAACGCGTACGGCTACAACTGGATCGTGTCCATCCGCCGGCCCGCCGCCAGCCCGGGGCTGCAGCTGGTCAACCCGTGGCTGCCCGACCCCAACTGCGTGGAGGACCCGGCCGCGCCCGCCATGAAGGTTCGTGTCTGTGTGTTAGAGAGCACAAGGGAAAACGACAACGACTGTGTGTGTGTTGTGTGGGAGGGTCAGTCCTTGCACACACCCAACATCAGCCATTGCAAACCAGTGGAGCCCATGCCGTCACGCCGTTTTGGTGTTGAGGCGATGTCGAGGCGCTGGCTGCTGGCTTGTTACCACAGCGCCCGCGCATCACCGGCTCCGGCTGTGCTGGCCACCCGTCTCTTGTTCCGCGCAGAAATGCTGGGGCACGCGCGGCATGTTTGTGGACGTGGCCTGGTCAGTGGTGAACATCGACCCCGTGTCAGGTGCGTGCGTGGGCGTGTGCGCGTGTACGTGTGCGTGCCTGTGTGCGTGTGCGGGTCGCCGCCGTGCTTGGACGGGACTGGGTGGAGATCCTGAAGGCCTCGCTCGGGTCCCGCCTCGTCGGTCGCGTGTATGCGCCAACCCGCTTGCGTGCGCAGCGCCTGGTGTTTGCTAACGGTAAGGATGCGCCTCGCAAACCCGCCGCCACCCCCCCTGGCTGGACAAGCGGACGCACCATCGGTCATCGGTACGAACGCATCCACGCCTGCTGTCTACGCCACTACGCTTCTATATACCATCTTTGCAACCCCCCCCCCCACACACACACACATGTGCACAGGCTTCACGCTGCCGCTGTACCACGACTGCTACTTCCTAGACTCCATCTTCATGTTCGACAAGGTGCGCGATTACTTCACCATCGCTAGATAGCTTGCATGGTACATTGGGCATACACCAACATTATTGTTCTAGCAGCTTGCAAGGAGCACCTGGGATGTGCCTCAGCCTGTGCCGACACTTGCAAGACGGAAACTTAAACATGGCGCTGAACGAAGGGTGGTGGCTGCGCGCGGGCCTGTGCGGCGCTGCGGCGGCCCTCCACGCCGTACGCCTCCCGTGCCCATGCCCGCCCGGCCCGCTCTCATTTTTCACGTTTCCCTCCCGTCCTCCCTCTCTCCTCCTGCACGCCGCACCCGCAGTACATCCCTGAGGTCTGCCTGGAGGCGGACAGCCCAGTAGCCTGCTTCCTAGCCATGAACCACGACGCCTCGGCGGCCGTGCTGCGCGGCGGCCCGCCGCCGCCGCCCGCGCCGCCGGGCGGCTGGCCGGGCGCCGCCGCGGCCGGACCTGGCCCCGCACCATCATCGTCGGCACTGGCTGGAGGCGCCCAGGGCGCGGCGGCGGCCGGGGCCGTTGCGGGGTCGGCTGGCACGGCCGGCGCCGGGGGCAATGGCGGCGTGACTGGGCTTGCGGCGGCGGATAGTGGCGGTGATGGAGGTGGCGGCAGCAGCAGTTCGACAGTGGGGATTGCGGTGGGCTGCGCCGTGGGAGGTGAGTGGTTGTGTCAGGGAGCACTGAGTGGACGGCCAAACATACTGGTACCCATACACTGTCCTGCGTGTATTGCTTCCTTGCTCTCTAACGCACATACGCACGCACACAGGCGCGGTGCTGCTCGCGGCGGTGGTGATCGGCGCAGTCGTGTGGCGGCGCCGGCGCGCGGCGCGGGAGGCGCGTCAGCAGCAGGAGCGCAAGGAGCGCGCACTGGCCGACACTGGCGGCAGCAGCGCCTGCGCGCCGCATGTCGGAGTGCGGCTGCGGGGCTCGGGCGACTCGAGCGACCCTCCCACGCCGTGGGTCGTGGCGGCAGTTGCAGCGGCTGGCGCGGGCATGCAGCGGCACCAGCGGCAGCGGCTGGAGAAGCCGCCAGCAAGTGCGCTGGTTGTGGCATCGGCAGCGCGCTTGTCTGCCATGACCACGAGCGATAGCAACACGGATGGTGAGACATGCGGGATCGCAACACTGTCACGGATGGCGGGGCATGCGGGGGAGCAGGGCGGCTGCTGCGGCGCTTGCCATCATGAAGAGGCGTCTGACGGTATGGTCTGCAAGTAGCTAGCCATGGCGGAGACATGTGCTGATGCGCCGCACCCTCGCCCCAAATCTTGCCCATGCGTGCACAGGCAGCGTCTGGCTCCCGTCCGGCAGCAATGCCACACTCAACGTGGCTCCGCTGCAGGCGCCGGCAGCCCAGCCGTCACGGCCGCCGCCACCCATCGCCGCAGAGGCGGTGATTCCCACGACGCCCTTCCGAGCCAACTTCAACCCCCACGTCAACGTCCAGAGCGACTCAGGGGCGCAGCTGCGTGGAAGCGACACCGACGGCGGCCAGGGCGGCGACGCGGCAGTCGCTGCCGGCGGGGCGGATCTGGGCGGCGGAGTCAGCGGGACCGCGGCGCCGCCCGCGCCCGCGCCGACCGCAGCCATTAGCGCGAGTGCCTCCAATGTGGGGGCCGAGGGGCAGCGCGCGGGCGCGGGCGGGCCTGTGGAACTTGGATCCCAAATCGTACGTGCCACGGTCCTGAAGACGCTGGGATGCATGGGCAGCACGCCCTCATCAGCGGGCGTCGCTGCGGCGCGACGGCTCGCGTGTGGGACCACCACGGAGGCTGGCACCGCCCACACGGCCTGTCCGGCCTGGTACAGCGCCGCCGACTCCAGCAGCGCCGCAAGCGGCTCGACGCCTGAAGTGCCCAGCGGCGCGGCCGGCACCCCAACATCCGGCGGGACGGGGGGCCCAGGAAGCAAGCTGGCATCTCGCGCCGGCCAGGAAATTGCAGGGCAGCCCGGTCAGGGTGAGGGCGCCGCTGACGCGGTGGACGGGGACCCCGAGGTTGTGACGCTGCTGCCCGCGGTGCTGGGCAAGGGCGCGGTGAGTAAAAGACTGCCGGCTGTGAAGCAACGCATCTAGCGGGTGGCAGCCTGCGTGGGGAGGGTTGTGAAAACCAGCCCAAGCTAAACGAAGCCTGTGTGGGAAGGGGCGGCCAGCAATGCACGTCCTCCGCAGCCTCACCAAAGCCTCACCGGTCCGGTTCCCTGCTGCTGCGCGGCGCCGTGTGTGCGCTGCCCCTGCTGTGCGCCCTCGTGCAACCGCAGTTTGGCCGGGTTGTGGCCGGTCGTTACCGCGGCCAGGACGTGGCGGTGAAGCAACTGCTGGGCGGCCCGGACCTGCCGCATAACAGCGCCGACGCGCTCATTCGGGCCTTTGTGCAGGAGGTGGAGGTGAGCGGTGGTGCGCGCATGCTGCGGGTCCGCCGGGTCCCGGCCCCACGGCGGCCCGGCCCCAAACCTTCTCCCCGCCGCTTACCTGCCAGCCGTTCAGGCGCCGCGTGCTTTGCCAGGCAGCCAGCCAACCGCCGCCACTGCTCGCTGCTGGACCATCCCTACTCCCTACGCCGCCGCCCGGCTCCCTGACAGCAGCGACCGTACTCATGCGGCGGCTGCAGGTGCTGGGCCGCGTGCAGCACCCCAACATCATCAGCCTGTGCGCGGCCTGCCTGCTGCCGCCCAACCTGGCGCTGGTGATGGAGCGCTGCGAGACGTCGCTGGACCGGCTGCTGTTCGGGCGTCACCACCCCCACCACCACCCTGGCGGCGCGGGTGGGGGCGCGGCGCCAGGGCAGCTGCTGCCGCTGCGGAAGGTGCTGCACATCGGCGTGGAGATCTGCCGCGGCCTGGTGAGTGGAGGTGACGACCGCATCGTACTGCCCGGCATGCGCTGTGCGCACACCCACACACACCGTGCGCACCGTGCTAGGGCTTGGGCCGTGTTCCTGTGCTTGGCGCAAAACGGGGGGTGGTCACAGCATCACGTGTGCACACCCTCCCCGGCCCCCATCACCGTGCACATGGACGGCTAGCACACTCCCAAATTGGGCTGGGCGACACAACCCCTCCACACACATCTGCATATGCGTGAAGCCCGGCTACCCCATTTTTCAACTCAGCACACGCTGTCCGCCGCTGCCTGCCCGTGTCTTGCAGGAGTACCTGCACCCCACCATCATCCACCGGGACCTGAAGGTACGTCTGCCGTGCAATGCAATGTGGCGTGACTCGACGCGAATCGATGCCCTCGCCTCTGCTGCCACCCCTCGCAATCCTTCCTGCTGGCCACCAACAGATCAGCTCCACCTCACTAACCTCGCCGCCTCCCCTCTCCCAACCCGCCCCTGCTCGCCACGCAGCCCGCCAATGTCCTCGTGAACCAGCCCGACTCTGACACACCCGAGGTCAAGCTGTCGGACTTTGGCCTGGCGCGCATCCGGGCAGCCACGCTGCGCACCGCCCAGCCAGAGAGTGGGACGCCGGCATTCATGGGCCCCGAGTGAGTGCGGCGGGCGTGTGCAGCTACCTGCTGCGTTAGGGACCTGTGATGGCCCTAGTGACGGCTACCTCAATCCGGTCTCACTAGGTGCGCGGCCCGCGTGTGGTGCCTGTGCGTCCGTCCTCGCCGCCGCCTCGCTCACCCCGGCCCCGCCCCCCCTCCCGCGCCCCGGCCCCCCGCCCCGCAGGCTGTTTGACGTGAACAACTACGAGGTGTCCCACCGCACCGACATGTACAGCCTGGGCGTGCTGCTGTGGATGATGCTCAGCGGCCAGCGCCCCTGGGAGGTAGGGTGGGCGCAACCGTGCGCGCGCGCGGGCGTGCGGGTGGTTTACACAATAGGACACGTGGGAGGGCATACAGGAAGGGCCGAAGGCGGCCTGCGTGTGTGCACCCGTGCCGTGCGACCTTGTGACCACAGGCAACCGAGCGGCCGGCGTAAGGCTGCAACGCGCCTCGATCCGCTGCTGCGACCGCCCGCGCATGTGCACGCGCAGGACTTCCCCATCGTCGCCATCGCGTTCAAAGTCGTCCAGGGAGCCCGCCTGCCGCTGGACGAGCGGACGGTGGGCGACGAGGCGCGCTGCCCCTACAAGCTCAAGCGGCTGATCCGGGCGTGCTGGGATGCGGACCCGCAGCGCAGGCCGGCGGTACGTCATGCGGCGCGTGTCGGGCGTGGGAAGTGTGGTATCGCAGTCACAGCAATCATAGTCAGGACGCGTCCGCAAGACGGCGGAGTGGTTGTGGCCGGGCACGCTGTTGGTATGAACGCGCGCGGTGACGGAGTTGAGCACACGTACCGCCATACATGTGACTGCGTCCTTGCGTGTCCGATCTTGCCTTGTGAGGATTGCGCCCGTGGCTGGTGTCTGAGTCGGCATCGCCCTGATTTCCACGCCCTTGGCATGCAGGCAGCGGAGGCGCTGAAGGAGCTGATGCTGCTGCAGGCGCAGCTGGCGCAGCCGCAGCCGTAGCTAGCCGCAGGCGCCCGCCGCAGCCGTGCAGGGGCTCTAGCAGGTGGCGTGCAGCGGCGCGGCGCAGGAGCAGCGGCTGCAGCCGCAGCAGCCGCAGGAATAACAGCCGCAGCAGCAGCACCAGCAGCAGTAGTAAGCGGGGCAGCTCGGGCCGCGTCAGGCGCAGCATCAGGTGTAAGTGGTGATGGGCGGATGAGCCACAGCTGCTGCTGCGTGTAGCAGTTTCGGTCAAATGACGCACGTCGAACATGCAGCCAGGCGCCCGTCGCAGGATGCACCAATTGATGGCATGGTGCGGCGGAGGTGCCATCAGCTCGGGGATGGTCGCCAGCCGCTGAGCTTGCTTTCGAGCGTAGCGCCTTCATAATGTGTGCACTGCACGATATTTTCATGCCTTCAGTCACGCAAATCTGCAACCGCATTTTCATTTCTGAACCCAAACGTGCTAACTGTGTTTTCATGACAGAGGGTGGTGGTCGGATCTAAAGATTCTGGGCGGCTGTAGCTCGATAGGGGCTGGCGCTGCTGCTAAATAAAGGCTGCTGCAAGGGTCGTTGTTTGCATGGTTTCCTGATCAAGATAAAGGGGTAGAGGAGCAGCGCGTTGCAAGTGGCTAGGGGGAGCTGGCATCGGTGACTCCCTGTTATCTCTTCTAGGGCATTCATTTGAAGCGTCTCGCTCTTTCAGGAACGCGGCACTGGCGCGCCTGATTCGGCTGTGTGCGGTTAGGACCCGCTCAAGGCATTGTGTTGTAGAGACAACGCACAGGTAGCGCATGCGACGCGGTACAACGTGTGTGCCGCAAGCTGTCATGCACGCTGGTGCACGGTTGCGGGGGACCTTTACGCGCATGCGCATAAAGCGCACAAAATGAGCGACGGGGAGGTGCAAATGCAAGGTCGTGCACCCCATGCGCATGTTACACGGCAGAAGCAAGGGTGCACATGAACGCATACCGGGTGCGGTGCAGAAGGAAGCAGTGCAGACGGAAGCGTGATCCATTAAAGACGATAAGTCAATTAATACGGTACGGTACGCGTTTTCATGCACGGCGGGTGAGGTTGTGATGAAAGGCAGCAATTCGTGTCGAAGCCAAGAGGCAGGTGATAATCATGATACGGGTCTGGAAATGTACGTGTGCTCTGCACATTGCGCTTAGAAGCATTATACGGTATTCATGTGCGCACACCGAAAGCTCTGGAATGCGCTCTGGCACAACTATTCTGCATTTCATGTGCCCGTTGCATGCCCGTGTGGTGCGTGTGTTGGTGGCGAAGGGGGGAAGCTGGTTGCCGCATCACGGGGGTGCGACCGTAGACATTTGTTGCAGCGGTTGCGAGGGTGGCATGGTGCCCTGTTTGTGCCAATCGTAAGCTCAACAGCGGCACGCGCACAAAGCTTGCGGCACAGGCAGGTGGTGCTCCTGTTGTGGGCTTGTTGTGTCGCGTTTGCGGCGTGACTTGGAGGCGCAGGCGCAGGACGGCATGCGCTACTCGCCCGCCGTGCGCCTGCAATGCTTAGGACAGCTCGGAATGCCTTGAAGTGGACTAAGGCGGGGTTATTGCAACTTCACGGCACGAGGCTCAGCAGGGAGACCGTTGGCAAGTACCGTAGCCGGGCCAACTGCGGTCATTGTGTCCTCGTGCAAGGGCGGCCGCCGCCCCGCACGTCAGCCGTCAGGCAGCCCGATGACGCCAGCGCATCCGTGTGCACGAAACGGCGAGGCAATGCGCTTATGCGCATCGGCCCCATGCGTGCACCAGCACCCAAACCAGCACTTTGCGGCGGTGCAGGGCTCAAGACAGGGATGCGGGGCTGCGCACGCCAGTTGCTCACCTGCTGCCAACCCACGGTTGGTTCGGTTTGGATTGGGCTGGTGTTCACAATCCCCATCCCTCTGCCCCCATCTGAGTAGCCGGAAGAGGAGCACCTCTTACACATCAAGCCGCCGGGCTTTGACTCAGGCTTCCAGAGACACCAGGAACCCCACACCTGCAGCATACATTCGATTGCCCCCAGCTATCCAGCATGGACGCCGCCCAGGCGCCCCTCCTTGCTTGGCGCACCGGCATGTTGTCAGGTCTCCGGCCTCTGGGGCCACCCGAAGGCCGCTACCGCGCTAACGTCAGGAACTCGGCTACTGCTTCCCGCCACACGTGCGTGTGTCCTACTACGCGGCACCCAGGCACATGCTTTTACGTCATGGCTGCTCCCACGTGGAGGCTGCTCTGGCCCAAAAGGCCTTTCTAACACTTGGGGCTGGACAGGAGCTTGAACTGCGGGCCGGCGCCACAAGGGGAGCAGGGCACAAGAGAGAAGCAGAGCGTCATGGCAAAGCGTCTGGTGTGCTTCTCGAGACCGAATCTGTACAGGCAGTCAAGAAGCCGCGTACCAGGCAATGTTGTGCTATCAATACCACCGCAGAGGCACAGGAAAACCACAACGAGACACGCCCCGCTGCCACGTAACAAAAGCCCCACCTGGTACCGCCAGCGCTCGCCCTCAGCAAGGATGTTGGTCTGCGATGCGGTGCGCGTAGGGGTGGGTGGGACGGTTGCGCGTGTCATCAGGTCGACAGGAGACCCAAGCACAGGGGCGGAAAGGCCAGCGAAAATCTTGCATAAGCGGCATAGCGGGCGCTGTGGCGCACACGCAAGAGTATAGCCAGTGTTTGCGAAATGCCGTTGCCACGCGCACGCTTGCCCTGCATCTGTCACTGTTTTGAATGCCACTTCTCATTCCTTGGCCATCATCCGCCACCAAATAATCAAGCGCGCGCTTACCCGGACGGTTCCGCGCGCGCCCTCGAAGATTCCGGTCCCGCCCACAATCGGGTTGAAGAACTCGTTGCCCTGCAGGAGGTAACGCGACAGCCGTGTTCGTACGAAGTCAAAATATTAGCTGGGAGCCTTACTTCTCCATCACATGATTCCATGCCGATGGTGAATCACTGCTAATCACCGTACGGCCCCGTACAGCAGTAGTGGCGCACAATCCCACGACCTCACTACGGACCTGCTTGTCGGGGAACTGCCCCATCCAGGAGATGGCGCCATGGTCGCCGAAGGTCAGGGTGGTGGTGCTGTGTACGGATTGTGGAAGACATAGGGGAGTTACGACAGGTTGCGAGGGACGCACCGATGCGCAGAGATATCGAGCAGATGAGGGTGACACGCAACGCAGGTTGGCACGTACGGTGTGCACGCACGCGTGCCGCTGACCCTCGTCAACGGAATGCATTGCGGATTTCCAAGTTCTCATCGACTCTCTCACCAGTAGTTCAGCATCTGTTGCGGCAAGAAGGACAAGGAGGGCAAGGAGCCGCCGTCAGGAATTTCTTTTGTTGCGGCGAACGAGACCAATGCGAGGTGCCGGCAGCCTCGACAAACTTACCCAGCCATCGTCGCCGCTCACGCTGTTGACGAAGCACGCAGCCACGATATCGCCGGCCTGCAGAGAAGGCGACAGGTGCGCAGCAGGGGCGGCGGCGAGGGTTCGGCGGATTGGTGTTACAGCAGCGGTTGGTGGTACGACTCCCACTGCACACGCAGGCCTCTGCATATTTGAAAGTTACATTCTGTTGGGATAAGATTACCCATACATGTACACACTGCGGTGTGGTGTGGCCGCGGGGGCGCCGACGCTCGCGGCTTCGCACAAACCTTCCGGCCGGAGTCGCCGCTGCCACCCCAAACAACCTCATCCTCATAGCCCAGAGTGTATCCAATAAACTTGGTCTGCAATGGCGCAAGGTATTACCGCGTTAGGTGTACACTGTTGAATAAACTCATGCGCATGCGTGCAGTTCGCGCTCCGCTGCTGCCGCGCGCTCCTCATTTGAGTGCTCACCTGGTTAGTCTCGGTCATCAGGAACTCAGGCGCTGCAAGCGTGTCCTCGTTGTAAAGCTCGGTCACGACGATGGTGCGTGAGCACATCTCCTTGGGCGGGGACGCAGCAGCAGCCGCAGCCAGCATAGCCAGCGCCAGTATGGCGAGCAAGCCAGCACGGCGTGTCAGGAATGCACCCATGGCAACAATACAGGCGAAAACGCGGCCGGCTGTCAACTGCAGTGTGCGCTCAGTCACGCGTGAGTGGTATGGAGCTATGCTGTGGTATGGAGCTATGCTGTGCTGACTTGCTATGGTGATTTTATATATCCGCAAGGCTTTTATGGAGTAGGATTGCGTTACTATCGGGACGAGAATGGGAAGCAACACCGCAACGAGAGGACGAACACAGGTTCGTCAGACGGGCAAGACATACTGCGACACGCGCCTTGATAAAATTGTAAAATGTCTCTGAACGGTAGCCTTTGTTCTAACGACAATTAAACTGAGTGCATATGCGCTGGCAGCTTCAGCGGTTGGTCCGACTTCCGGCGGAGCGCCCCGCTCTAGATGTCCCAACGCAAGCGCGTGCCTAAGGCAACTCGGCTCCGCTGCTGCAGTGAAAGTCGCAAACACAGGTCATTATGATCGTTTGGGGGTGTCGGCACGCTCACGCAGCTTGACGAGGTCGACGTTTGGCGCTTGGCGACATGCGGCACTCTTACTGATAAGGTGAATGGCTGGCGTCCTTCACCGGTGAAGCAAGCAAACTTCCGGGTATTTTGAATGCAAGCTGTCGCCTGTTGCAAGGGCAGGTTGGCCCAACTGCCGCCTGACATGCTTGGCGCGCACATGCTGTCTTTCAGAAATGCCACAGCCTTTAAACCGCCCATGCAACCGAGGGTGTGTGCAGCCGCGCACAATGTGACCCAGTGCGTAGATGCGTGTGCGTGACCAAGGGCCGAGTAGAAATACGTTGGGCATCGGCGGGCGGGATCAGGGATGCACGGGATCGCACGGCTGGCAGCCTGGCACGCACCCGAGCGCTGGGCCACCCCATCTTCATCTTGTCCCCCCCTCCTGCGCCGCAAGTTTTCACAACCCCCTCAACGAACAATATTATTTTGTCAACATATCTGTCCCCAAACGGGCTGAGCTTCTGCTGTCGAGACTGGGGTCAAGCCGCGCTGTCTTCGTTAAGCACGAACATGTATTTTTCTCCCCTCGTATAGCGCTTACGTGCAATTTTACATGTGCAATTAAGATACCAGCCGCGGGAGACCTTCGGCGCCAGAAGTCTGGCGGTTGAGCGGAGGACGCTCTTACCTGGGCCGCTCGATGGGCGCCACATGTTCTCGCTCGTAAGTGGTTGTTAAAAGTGCCTTGGCATTTAATGTGGGAGATGTGCGCCACTTCGAGGAAATTGCCGCAATTCCTGGCACGCTGCCGCGGCCTTCGGAGTTGCCTGACAATAACATATTAGCACGCACTGTTGGACCGTATGCCGAGCCCCCGAGCATCAGTGGGTTCGCCCGCTAAACTCCAGTCGCCGCGGATGTGCGTACACGAACACCCGAAACCCCCCGCACCCTGCGCACCCCCCCTCGTTCACCAGCATGTGCTCATGTGCACACCTCCTTGCGATTCCGTCCCACCATAGCATGATGTTTGGTATGGGCAGTCAGCAGCATGCCCCGACCGGATGACTGCGGATGCATGCTGGCTAACTGGGCGGTGGGCTGTTCTCCAAAGCACACACCCACAGGCTGGGGCGACAAACCCTCGGTGGACGGCCAAAAGGCTGTGGGTGGACACGCTGCTGCGTCACAACCTCCTCCACGTTCTGACCTGCGGTGCCCACGCGCGCGTGTGCTGCCCCCATCCGCACAACCTGCCGCGACCGACAGGCCTGGCGGGTTCCAGGTCCCGCCTGATGCCTTCCTTCCGCACTACTCGCTCGCCTCGCTGGGCGCCCGCACCGTGGCCGGCCCCTTCCTCAAGCTGCAGTCCTACGACCCAGCCACCGGTGGGTCCGGTTGGGATGGGCCGAGGGCGACTTGATTAGTTGATTTGACTGGCCCAACTTTGCACGGCCCAGGACTGCGCCGTTCAGCAATGGTGCCAATTGTGCGTGCAGGCATCTATCGCTGGTCCGTACTGGTGGTATGCACCCGCGCCGCGGAGCAGAAGCTGCTGGCAGCTGCCCCAGCCGCTGCAGCCGCAGGCGGCGGCGGCGATGCCGCCGCCGGCAGCAGCGGCGCTGTGCGGGCCAGCGACAGCGGCGGCGCGCCGGCGCTGACGCCGAAGCTGACGTGGGGGGAGCTGCGCGCCAGCGGCGGCGGCGGCATGGCGGCCCTGCCACAATCCTCGGAGGGGGAGCTGCTGCACTGGTGGCGGGACTGGCGCTTCTGGCGCTTCAGGGGGGAGACCACGCTGCGGGACGTGCCGCAGCGCCTGACGTACGCGGTGGGTTGGGGGAAGGGGTAATGCCCGTTAGATGTGTGGGTGAGCGGGATGTGTGAGTGCGGGTTGCAAGGATGGGGAGGGGGCGCAGTAGAGGCGGGGAAGGGGGACCCGGACAGCATGAGCGAGAGTGCGGCGGAGGCAAGCAGCCAAGGGCGAGGTGAAAGCCGATGACTGATGAAATGGGGAATGGCCGAACCCGGCTGCGAGGCTGAGAGCTGGAAATGGGGTGCCGCCGGGAAAGCATCCGTTGGGACCGATCGGCACCGGGGCGCCCCCTCCCTTTCCTCAATCAATCCCACTTCCTGTGCCCTGAGCTTGGGCTGGGCTGTCCACTGCCTCCCCCACCCGCCTGTCCCTGCCCCCGCCCCCAAGCCCCCGCTGCTCATCCTGCAACCCCCCGCCCCCAACCCCCGCAGCTCAATGTGCTCCCCCGCGCGCGCTTCACCTTCCACCTGCCCTCCCGCTCCTGCGGCGCCTGGCGCTGGGCCTTCCACTCCTGCAACGGCCTGGACAGCCTGGACAATGTGCCCAAGAGCAACGGGCTGCAGCCGCTGTGGCAGGACGTGGTGCGTGTGTGTGGGTGTGGGTGTGGGTGTGTGTGTGTGTGTGGGGGGGGGGTTGTAAACACCAGCCCAATCTAAACCCAAGCGAAACTAGACAAGGGACAGGCAGGTGCAGTTTGCGACAATACAGGGTAACGGTATACTCTTGCGTTTCGGGTCGAAGAGCGTAGACGGGCGAGGTCGGCGCGCCGTCGACGAAATGCCACCCAGGCTCGGCTCGCGCACAGCAGAAACAGACACGCAAACACGGGGGAGAGATTGGGGCGGCGGTGACTTTTTTTGGGGGGTGGGTTGTGAATACCAGCCCAAGCTAAACCAACCTAGCTAGACAAGGGACAGGGGGATGCACGGATGTCTGGAAAGGCGGTACAGCAAAAGGGGCGGGCTACGGGGGACGGGACGTGGCGTGCCATGCAAGTAGCGCAGGCGCGTGGGGACTGGGGCCGTGCCTGTGTGAGGACACGTGCTCGATGTGGTGATGCCTGTGCGCAGCGGCGGGCGGGCGTGAGGCTCAAGGGGGGTTGATGATTGGGGGTTGGCGGGTGGGCAGTAAGGATGCTTCGGCACTTGAAGATCTTTACAAAACCGCTCAAATTGACGAAGAGTAAGGATGCTGGGACTTCCTCCCCTTCCCACCCGCTGCTGTACCACAAATGGACGCCCTTCGCCGCCCTCTCCCTCGCAGCTGGCCCAGCACGCGGCGGCGCCGCTGCACGTGCTGGTGGGCGGCGGCGACCAGCTGTACAACGACTCGGGTGGGTGGGCGGGCGGTGCCGGTGGGCGGGCAGTGCCGGTGGGGGGGGCAGTGCCGGTGGGCGGGCAGTGCCGGGGGGGGCAATGCCGGTGGGCGGGCGGTGCCGGTGGGGGGGCAGTGCCGGTGGGGGGGCAGTGCCGGTGGGCGGGCAGTGCCGGTGGGCGGGCGGTGGCGGTGGGCGGGCAGTGCCGGTGGGCGGCCCGCTCCACGCCCATGGCGGGCCAACGCGGCGCGGCGCGGCGGGCCGCGGCGGGGCGGACTCAAGCGAGTGGGGCCCTGCGTGTGGACACAGCGGAGTGGACTGCGGATGTGGAACAGAGCTGCACGAGAGAGGCGGGCTGTGCGGTTTCGCTGTCGCCCACAGCCCACACCACCCCAACCCCGACCCGCTCTCCGGCTCACCGAGCCATCGGCCTCCCCCTCACGCCGCCTGCCGCCTGCCGCCTGGCCCCTCCTCCTGCGCACCAGTGTTCAACGGGCCGCAGCTGAAGGGCTGGGACCAGACGCTGACGAAGGTGGAGACGGAGGCCAAGGCCGCGCTGCCCTTCACGCCCGAGATGAAGGACGAGGTGGAGGTGGGTGGTTGGGCGGATGGGTGGGCGTGTGGGTGGGCTCTGTGTCTATGGGTTGCGGGGACCAGCACGCCGATTTCCCGCGGGAGGAATGCTGCAGGGTTGCCAGCAGGGTCTGGCTGCCGCAAGTGGCCCTGGCCCTGGCAAGTGCGATTGCCGCCGCCCCGCCCTCCATTCATTGTCCGCCTCCGATGCGCGCACACGCACGCACAGGAGTACTACTTCGCGCACTACATGCTGCACTTCAGCCAGGTGCGTGCTGCAGTGCAGTGCAGTGCAGTGCGCGCCTCAACTTGCAGGGGACAGCGGACGGCCTGACACGCGCTGGTGTTTATGAGAACGCCGCAACCGGGCTCCGCCCTAAAACCCAGCACCTACCGCTACTCTTCACCCTTGCCCACGCCACTCTCACTTGGGACTGTTCCCCGCGGCGCAGCCCTACCTAGGCACCGCGCTCGCCACCATCCCCTCCGTCAACATCTGGGATGACCACGACATCGTGGGTGAGTGCCCCAGTGCCCGACTGCCGCCTGCCGAGTGCATGCAGCCGTGTATTGTCGTGTGTGGGCGTGCGCCACGCGCCCGGCTAGCTGCCGGGGGGGGGGGGTTGTAAACACCAGCCCAATCTAAACCTAAGCGAAACTAGACAAGGGACAGGCAGGTGCAGTAGACAAGGGGGTGGGGTGCAAACCTGCCAACACGCAGTACCGCATCATGGCACACGCGGCTCATTGCTTTGACTGCGCCCCCCTTACCTCTGCGCCAAGCGACGGCCCCGGCCTCCGCGCCATGCTGCTACTGCGCAGACGGCTGGGGCAGCTACCCGCCGCTCATCAACAACGCGCCGGTCATGCAGGGCCTGTTCGCGGCGGCGCAGCTCTTCTACCTGCTCTTCCAGCAGTGAGTAGCGCCCAGCGGGCCGCCGTACACACGCACACACGCACACGCACACGTCCACTCTCCACCGTACCTGCCTGCCTGCCTGCGCACTCCATCGAGCCTGGCCCTGTCACCTCCCCACAACATCGCCGCCAACCCCGGCCGCCATCACAGCTACCACAACCATGACTGGACCCTGTCCCCCCTTTCCCCGCCCCGCCCCGCCCTCTTCCGCCCACCCTGTCTCCCGCCAGGCACACCACGCCGCTCAAGGCCGCGGAGGACGGCTTCTGGTGCGGCTCCAGCCAGCTGCACTGCTTCGGGCCGCGCACCGCCGTGCTGCTGCCGGACTCGCGCTACCAGCGCACCATCAGTCAGGTGCACCCGCCGGAGACTTACGTGGAGATGGAGCGGCGGCTGCGGGTGCGCACGAGGCGGAGGGGGGGGGAGGCAGGCGGGGAGGCGGGGGAGGCGGGAGAGGCGGGGGGTGCAAAGGCCAGGGGTGGTGGTGGAAGGTGGATGGCAAGCAAGGCGTCTGGGCCTGGGAGGAATTTTGCGTGCATCGCACGGGGAAGTTCTTGGCCTTTCCTGGGCTGTACCGCTGCTGCTGCTGCTGCTGCTGCTGTACGTGTGCTCACCGGGTGCTCACTCCCCTGAACCCCATCGCGAGTTGCAGCTCACCTCTGTCGGCTGCCATGCGCGCGCGCGCCCCTCCCCCTGCCCGCAGGCGCTGCCGGCCTCCGTGAGCCACGTGGTGATTGTGCAGGCCATCCCGGTGCTGTACCCCAAGCTCAACGTGCTGAAGGAGCTGACGGTGAGGGGTTCGGGGGTTGGGGGGGGGGTGCGGGTGAGGTGGGGAGTGTCGGCATTGCTTGTCGGGAAAGGGGGGTGGGGGGTTGAGCCGGGGGCGGCCCACTCGCGTGCGTGGGGTGTACTGCGCACGCGCCCAGTTTCCCAGACCAGAAAAGGTAGCCCAGGCTTGGCTTGGCTTGGCTTGGCGGCATGACTCCGAGACACCCTGGCCGGGCCATCTACTGTAAGCACCGCTTTCCCCGCCGCTGGTTGTCTACAACCCCCACAAACCCCCAAACCACAGAAACTGAGCAAGGAGGCCACGGACGAGGACACGGTGGCCAAGTTGATGGGCAAGACCGGCATCCTGCGCAAGATCCCCATGCGCTTCGGGCAGGTGCGGCGAGAGACACCCGCCGCGGTTGGCTACCGTGCTGCACGCACCCTGCGTCTGTCACCACACCCCAGCCCATAAACGCAGCCTGCGTTCCGGGTTCTGCATACCGACGCGCACTTTCATTTCCACGTCCGTCCCCGCCTGGACCCTGGACAGCTGCATTTTTGACCACGCTCAACAACACGTTTTGGGGGGTTTGCAACTGTGGCTGTTAGATTTTCGTTCTCACCCCCTATGCACGTGTGCATTCCACATTCCCTCCCCATGGACCCCGTTTCAACTGTCCTCTCTTCAGCGGCCAACAGTTTGCAGTTGTGCAGGTATGGTCTCTTAGCTTGTGTTTGGACTCTCAGCCGGACCCGCTCCACCTGCCCGCCCCCCCCCCCCCTCCAGGTGGAGGTGCTGGATGACCTGCTGGACCACTGGGACTCGCGCCAGCACGCCGCGGAGCGCGACCGCTACGTCCGCCTGATGCAGGCGCGTGGCGGGCGGGCGTGTGTACACGTGTTTCCTCGTCGCATGTTTCGGCGTGATATCAGCCCAACCCAAGCCAAGCCAAGCACCACCTGCCCTCCTGTTGCTGATCTGCTGCTACAATCCCGCCCCAACCACACCACGACCAAAATGCGCAGGGTCTGTCCGCTGAGCGCGGCTTCCGCGTGTCCTTCCTGTCCGGCGACGTGCACTGCGCCGGCTACGGCATGTTCCACGGCGCGGCCGGCCGCCACAGCGACGAGGCGGTGGAGCACATGCGGCTGCCGGCGCGCGAGGTCCTGGCGCGGGACCCCAAGTTCATGCCGCAGGTGCGTGTGTGCGTGCATGTGTGCGTGCGTGCGTGTGTTCAAAAACCACCACCAGACGGGCCAAAGCCGCCAGTTTGCGTGTGTGCGTGTGCATGTGCGTGGTTGGTTCCGACTTCCGAGAGGTGTGCGTCCTGCGTTCTGCACTAGCTTATGGTGGCACTCCCCTCCTCGCACACACGGTGTTCTCCCCTTCCCACCAACCTCCTCCTCCCCCTGCCCCCCGCTGCCCGCAGATCATCAGCTCCGCCATCACCAACGTGCCACCGCCGGCGTTCGTGCTGGATGCGCTGCGGGAGGAGGCCGAGGACCCGCACCTGCTCATGGGGGTGAGCGCTGGAGCAGGCCAGGGGCAGGAGCAGAAGGGTGTGGCGCCCGGGATTGCTGCCGCGTGTGCTTCCCTCGGCTTTGATGGCGAGGCCGGGACCGGGGGTTTGGCAATGGGCAGGGCGGGTCAACGGGCCTCTACACACAGTCAGCGGCATCTTGCACCCAGGCGTGTGCACCGTTTCCTGCATCCGCACCGCCGAGCATCCCCAGCCCTGTATTGTTCTTATCACAGCGCACCTGGCACGCTCTACGCCAGCCAACGTCTTTGCACCCCGTCCCGCCCGCTTCTCTCGCCGGCCCCCCTCCCGCGGCCCCTAGGTTGGCCTAGCTTGGGCTGGGATTCACAATCCCCCTGCCGCCCCCTCCTCCCGGCCCCTCCTGCCCTGCCCCCTCCTGCCGCCGCCTCAGGACACTGTGGCGCGCATGGTGGCGCTGCGGCGTCACGCGGTGATCGGCACGCAGGACGACGACTTCCTGCTGGTGGGCGAGCGCAACTGGTGCGTGGGCGGGGGCGAGTGGGGAGTGGGGCGCGTGGGGAGTGGGGCGCGTGGGGCATATTGCTGGTGGCAATGGAGGGGGAAGTGGGCGCCTGAAGAGAGGGGGCGGGGCACATGCACGGGGGGAGGGGCACGTGTGCGGGACGCTGTTTCCAACGCAATCCGCACGCCTACCACAAAGCAATCTGCCCGCCCTCTGTTTACAACCGCGACCCAGGTGCCTGGTGAGCGAGCCGCCGCGACCGCCGCCCAAGGAGGGCATCACCGGCACGCTGATGACCCTGAACCTCATCGACGACGGCGCCGACTCGGCGGGGGCGCTGCACTTCACGCTGCGCTGCGAGAAGAAGCTGGGCACGGGCGACATGCACGCCTACACGCTGGAGGTCCCGCCCCTGCAGCGGTAGCTGGGGGTGCCGCCCCTGCAGCGGTAGCTGGGGGTTCCGCCCCTGCAGTAGTAGCTGGGGGTTCCGCCCCTGCAGCGGTAGCTGGGGGTGCCGCCCCTGCAGCGGTAGCTGGCCGGACCGCCCCTGCAGCGGTAGCTGGGGGAGAAGTGGGGTGGGTTTGGGGGGAAGCGAGTGGGCAGCGGGCAGGGGCCAGGAGGCAGACGTGGCAGGGAGCAGGATGAGAGGGAAGGCCCAGCGCGGCAACACTGTGTTTTGCGGCACGCGGAGTGTGCGGACACAGTGATGGAGCCTTTGCGCGTGCGCGTGCGTGGGTGCGTGCGTGCGTGCATACATGGGTGTATGAGTTTGTTTCCTTCGTTGGATGGTAATAAATGCGACGGCTGTGGGTCTTCCTCTGACCCGGGCTCAGCAGGGCGCGATGGCGCAGATGCAGGCTACCGTGCCGGCGCCCCGGGCGGCCAATGGAGCAAAGCAGTGGGCCACGGGTGCAGGATGGGAGGAGGATGTCGTGATTTTGTGGGATGCGGGTATTTTGTTGCGTGTGAGCGGAAGAAAGAGGGCGGGCAGTCAGCGTGACGGAAGTGGCCACCAGAGACGAGGCCCGGCAGGGAGGATGCAGGCGGGCCGAAGTGGAATGATGGTGCCAAGGCGCCGACAAGATTTCTTGTGCAACATTAACTATTTGCCGCCAGTTAATCCGCCACTGTGCAGCAGCTTGCCGAGAACCAAACGTGGCTTCCAAGTCCAACGCTCTGTGGCTTGCAAGGATGCGTAGCGGCAGCGGCGTCTTGTGTATTTCGGCTTGCCAGCTGGTGGTGGGCCTATGTTTGCTAGGAGGTAAGGCGCGACGCAAGCAGGGCAGGAGCTGAACTGAAATGTGCTGACCTCGCTCGCGCTTTCTTGTCGTTGGGACTTCCTTCGGTGCTGTCAAACTCAACACATTAAAACAGTCTACGAGGGCTACAAGGTGCGCTGCCTGCTATGGCCCCAGTGGCAGTTGCCCGCAATGATCCGGGGCGCGAAGCCGCTGCGAGGGCGCTCTGGCATGCAAGGCGCTGCAGCAGCATACAATATATGCTGGGGTACTCTGGCGTGCTGTCGGGCGCGACTCGGAGAAAGCTGGTTCGGAGTCCGGGGTCGGTGCGCGCGAAAACGCACCCCAGGGGCTGCAGCCTGCGGTCAATCGCGGTTTCTGTCGCGCTAGCGGGCAGAGGGGCCTCGTGTAGGCTTGGGTAGGGTAAGGGGGTCCAGAGCCTCGGGCGGGGGAAACCTGGCGTGGGGCGGGAAAGCTGAGTGTCGCCCACATCCGCTCCCCACGCTAGCACCCCGCCGTGCACCAGGCACACGACACACACCTCGTGGCCAACCCCTTCAACCCCGCCTTGCGATCTCCACCGCCGCCCGCCAACAGGCCTACTACTTTGACAAGTTCCTGTCGGATGAGGAGACGGAGGCCAACGAGAACGCGGGCGTCGCGGCGCGCGTGGCGGCCTACGAGTCGCCGCTGGACTTCCGCTCGCCCATGGGCTTCTCCTTCTACCTATCCATCTTCAACAACATGTTCGCCATCTTCGGCCTGGCGGGCGTCATCAACGCGCAGGTGCGCGCGCGCGGGCGGCCTTGGTCGGGCTCAGACGGGGTGCAGAGGGTGTGTGGTTTGGAAGGCAAGGCCAGGCTGGGACAGATGTACGGCAGCTGCACGAATACGGCTATGCATGGGGCTGGCTTGGGATCTGTTAGCTTTCGCTGGGTCGGCGCTGGGGTACGGCCGGGAGCTGGCACGCAGGAGGACGGCCGGGCCGTGGCTGTGGCGTGCCTTTGGCTGGGCGCCGGTCTGGCAGTCGGCGCCGGCTGCACATGAAGGCATGAAATCGGTCAGCCGTGCTCACACGCGCGCAAACAACACCTGCCGCGCGCCCGCCGCCTGCCGCCTACTGCTCCTGCTGCGCAGCGCGAGCTGATCATCGCCTTCTTCGGCTACAACGCCGCGCAAATGGTCATTAGCTTCCACGCCTTCGTGGACCTGTGCACGGGTGAGGAGGGCGGGAAGGGGGGGGGGGCGCTGCTGGCGCTGCTGGCCAGCGTGGTCAAGCGGGGTGGGCTGGTGCGGCGGCTGTGTATGCTGGCGGCACGTGCCTGCTGCCCTTGCCGACCGCGCTGCGGCGCCCATCATGCGGCCGCCACCTCAACCGCCTACACCTCCACCGCGTCCCCGCCCTACATCGTGCCCCACGACCGCGCCCCACAACCTCGCCCTCCTCCCAACCCCCCACCCTCCTTCCCTAGACGTGGGCATCAAGTATGCGGGCGAGCCCGCCAAGCTGAGCTCCTTCGAGCGCGCCTCCGCCACCTTCATCTTCTTCTGCTTCCTGCTCAGCCTGCTGGCCACCGTGTTTGCGGTGAAGGCCATCGACGAGGTGGGGCGGGGCGGGGCGGGGCGGGGCGGGGCGGGGCGGGGCGGGACGGGACGGGAGGTGGAGGGAGGTGGAGGGAGGTGGAGGGAGGTGGAGGGAGTTTGGAGGGTAGCGACCGAGTCGGCGGGCTGGCACGCAGGACTGGCGATGCTGTCAGCCAAGCCAAGTCGTCTTCCATCGACCAAGCCGCACCATCAGCAGGTCCATCTTGTAACCCCTGCAACCTGTGCACCCCCCCCCCCTGCAGGTCAAGAGCAAGCAGCGCGAGGAGTTCAACCGCATGGCGGTGCTGTCGGACACCCTGCAGTACGAGCCCGACCATGCCTAAGCAGGGCCTGGAGCTGGCGCGGGATTGAGGGCGGGCGGCGGGCTAAAAGCGCGGGGTCCACTGGTATTGGGCCTGCGGGCGCAGCTGCCATGGGACGGTTTCGGGACGGCTGCTGCTGCGTTGGTGGCGACCCGGACGGACGTCAAGGGAGCGGAGGAGGGGATAAAGCTGTGCTGGCGGGCGTTCGGGCGCGCAGTGTGCCTCGGAGCCAGCGGCAGAGGACCAAGGAGCTGCAGGAGCGCAACGGGGTTTGAGGGGATGGGCAAATGGCTGCTGAGCGCTCAACAGGAGATGGTGCCGGGTGGGGGCAGGACCGATGCAGCTGCTGTGGGCGGAAACCCGCAAAGGATGCTGCGGCAAGGTGGGGGCCTGACGTAGTTGAGAGCAGGGCGATGGGCACTGATAAAGGTTGTGTCTTGACGAGACACGCGGCATCGCTGGCGTGCGGGGGGTGATCACGGAATACTCGGGCGGCGTAGATGACGATGCGCGCGCGTTCACTGAACGGGCCCGGCGCGGAATGAGCTGCAACCCGTTGGGTGACGATGTGCATGACGCCAATCAAGTGTGCATGCTAGATTGCCAAGAAGCGTGTTGGTGCGGAGGGCTGTGGAGGCTGTGTCTGACACCATGGTGGACACACGGACCCAGATTGGCTGTAAGGACGGCTGGCCAGGAGCTGGTCTCGCATGTTAGCTGTGCCGCCCATGCCTCCGCAATGAACGCAGCTGAAGTTCAAGCGGCTATCGCCCCCGGCCGGCCAGCCAAAGCGACGCGCCCCCACCCGTTCCATCCTGGCACGCACGGTCCTCAGGCCCCACAGTCATGTTACATGCGCCGCCCGCCTGTCTCGTCGCCTTCTCAGCCGGCGCCACGCGTAATTAACCATATCCGTGTGCATGTGCGTGCAATACGGCAATGTGCGCAGCGAGTACTGCGCGCTCGCAGCCGTTCAATCATCAGTTGCCGTCTGCCACGCGGCGCTCCTCTCATCCATCATCACGGCTCTGGGCTAGCAACTTGCGCAGGTTGTGCCTCAGGATGCATGCTGCCACCAGTACCACACGAACCCACATCCACGGCGCCCGCGTTCTTCTGCTGTCCCCCGACCCACCAGCCAGCCCCTCACCAGCGGCACCACGCGATACTGCTTGCAGGTAAAAGAATTGCAAGAGCACATCACTACCGTAGTGGTCACGACTGTCAATTGCATGCATCCAGCACTCGACAAGTAATCAGGCGGCCGGCCTGGGACGCTGTAGGGGCGGGTGTGCAACGTATGCTCCCATCCCGCGTCCTGCCGCCGCGCATCCATACCTACGCACCGCGACGCGTACCGTATCACAACACGCACTTCGAACTCCATGTCGATGTCAACATGCAATGCCCGTCATAAGCAAGGGCGCGCGTGGCGGCCCGCGTGCAGTATGCAAATAAACATTTTGTGAGGTGCGCGAACTAGAACTCTGTCCAGCTCAGTCGAACCGTCCCCAAACCCACACATTCCCACATTCTTGTGGCGGCGCCATATGCCGCACGTAACTTGCAGGGGCGGCATGCGTCGAATGGGCTGCAAGCCGCTACAGGCATGTGCATGCGCGCCGGGCTCGTCCCGGTCTGGTCCTATGTACTTAAGCAATCCATCCGCTTCAATAGCGTGTGCGTATGCGCACCGACCAGCACGTACGTGGGCCAGCCGCACGACATAGCTTCAAACGCATCCGTGTCAGTGTTGCCACTCGCCGCCGCAGCGGGGTTGCGTGCATGCGCTGCGCTTGACCCACATGCGCATACGCGCGGCCCGTCCCGGCCACGCAACAGTCCCCGCTACTGCCCGTGCCTCCCACACACCGGGTGTCGTTACTTCACGTTCGCATCTTTGCATCCACTACGGCCGCTACGGCTGTTGCTGCTGCTGCATGGCGGCCGCAGCCTCGGACGCCATGCGGCACAGGTCTCGGACCACGCGCCGCACACGCCGCAGCAGCGGCCGCGACGGCTGCCGCCGGCCAGCCGCCGGACCCGACTCGCCGGCCGGCGCAGCCGTCACCGCCGTGACCACCGTGCCCGCGGGGCCGTGGTTGTGCAGCAGGAAGGCCATCGCCGCAGCTGCGGCGGAGGACGGCGTGCCGGACAGCGTGGACAGCGTGCGCTTGCTGCCGGTGACCGCGGTGGGCTTGGAGAACAGGGAGTGGGCGCGCGGGACCGGCGCCGCCGCCGCCGCCGCCGCCGCCGCCGGTGCTGCTGCGGCCGCTGGCGCGGCGGCTTCGTCGGGCTGCTGCGCCGGCTGCTGCTGCTGCTGGGCCGGCGGCGGCTGCGGCGGCTGCGGCGCGGCGGGCGCCTGCAGCGGCGGCACCTGCACCTGCCGCGCGGACACGGACCAGCGCAGGCCGGTGCCCGCCTCCATCGCCTCCGACAGCTGCTGCTGCAGCGCCGCGGAGGAGAAGGGCGACGCGACGGAGGCGGGGCCGCCGGAGCCGTCCGCCGCGTCATCGTGGCACGCAGCGCCACCGGCAGTAGCAGCAGTAGCCCCCGCCGTTGGGGCGGGCGCGCCAGCCGCGCCAGCGGCGGGAGCAGCAGCGGCGGCGGGGCCAGGGTCTGCCGCGCCAGACGTGGCGAAGCAGGACGCCGGGTCGCTATCCGCACCGCCCTGCTGCTGCGGGTGCTCCTGACGAAGCTTCCGAGCGTCGCGGCCAGCGGTGCGCGAATCCCGCGGGCTGAGGCAAATCGCCGCGATGGCTGTCACTCCGCCGGCCCTGCTACTCATCGTGCTGCTGCGGCAGTCGTTGTTGTTGCTGCTGCAGCACGCCGCGGCGAAGACGGAGAAGGCCGAAGCGCTGTGGCGCAGGCTGCGACCTGGCGCCGCAGTTAAGGTTGGTGTGGAAGCAGCCGCTGGGCTGCCGCAGCCGACAGGGACCCAGCCTGCCACGCAGGAAGTTGTGCGCGGCGCGTTTCCACTGCCGCCCTGCTGGCGCAGCAGTGTCGCGGGGCCCGCAGCCGGACTCGCGGACATTGAAAGCTGACCCGGCCTGTTTGTCGCTGCCGGCGGCCCCGCGCCCGCAGCTGATGCGGCTGGTGAGCGCGGTTCGCAGCTGGGGCTCGCTAGGCTCGAAGGAGAAGCCGGCGGCGGCGGCGACAGAAAGGTGTGTGTCGCGCTCGAGGACCCTTGGGAAATCGTCAAAGAGTGCTTGATGGGCATGAAAGGTGTTCGTTGCTGTTGAAGGATGTGTGTGAATATTGCGAAGAGCTTTTAGAGTTTGCCCGGACTCGGGCTGACGTGAGTCCCAATAAATTCCGGGGCATGGGCGGCGGGATGGGGCGGGTGTAAAATGGCGGGAAACCCGGAACTAATAAGAGCTCGGCCCCAGGCTGCAGAGAGCCACGCAGTACCCGCACAACAATACCCTGTGATCCAAACCTATTTATTCCGCTTTCCAGGTCCCGTTTCTGTCCGTGCCCGCACGAACGCGAGTCCCTTTTCCCAAGCTTTCCAAGCCGGCCCAGAGTCCTTAATACCTGCTACTCCAGCAGGCCCTCCAGCGTTCGTGCTAGTCATGACCTCCGCACGCGCTTCGCGGCGTGCCCCCGCCTTTATGGCAGCGGTGCCGCGCTTCAGTGCCACGCTGCTCCTGCTTCTTGTCTTCGCGCCAGCGCAGCTAACGTCTGCAGCGCGCCGCGGCGTCAGCACTGCCTCGCCAATGCTGCTGCGCGGCGCTATCGGTCGGGCCCTGCAGCAGCAGTCTGCAAGCCAGGACCCCGCCCAGGTGCGCTTGGATTTGCGCCGCGGATGCGGAATGGCCTAGTTTAACCAGGGGCGGACACAGCGTCATCGATGGGCAGTAGAGGGCGCGCGGGAACCGCAGGGGCTCAAACGTGACGGTTTGAATTTCTGCGCGCCGCTGCTGCTGCCGCGGGATCCTGACCCACATCGCCGCGCCCGCCGCGCCCCCGCAAGCTCCGCGCTGAAGACCCGATGCCCCCCGACTGCTGTGTTTTTCCATCCATGCCTCACCCACTACCACTACCGTACCAACAGCAAATTGCCGCAGCCGTCGTGCCCATCGCCACACAGACTGCGGCGGACACGGTCAACGCCGTGCTGTCCTCCGACGCAATTCAGCAGCAACAGCCCCAATACGCGCCTCAGCAGCAGCAGCAGCAGCAGCAGCAGCAACAGCAGCAGTCACAGCCGCAACCCCAGAAGCAGCCTTACCAGCAGCCTTACCAGCAGGCTCAGCAGCCGCAGCAAGTCGTTTACACTGGCCAGCAGTCCACCGCCGCAAACGCTGCTGGCGCGCAGGCGCAGCAGCAGGCGCCGTACCAACAGCAGCAGGCTCAGCAACAACCACAGCAGCAGCAACAGCCGGCTGCCGCACAGCAGGGCACCGCCGACATCCTGTCCTTGCACAACCAGTACCGCGCCGGTGGGTGGGCGTCGGCTGCGGCGCAACGCCACGTGACGGCGTGTGCGTGCCAAGGGCTCCGCACGCATCGCGGTCAGCAGACACTTCTTTTAGCGATTGGCTGGGCGCTCACGCAAACCTGCTGCCGATTCTAAACCAACCATGCATCCGCCCCTTACACACCTGCCTTTCTGCGCGCCAGGGCACCACTCGCCGCCGCTGCAGTGGTCTCCCTCACTCCAGTCCAGCGCGCAGTCTTGGGCCAACAACCTGGCGGCGGCATGCCAGTTCGAGCACTCCCACGCGCAGGGCGTTGGCGAGAACCTAGCCGCAGGTGAGGTTGGGATGTCCTCGCTGGGATGGGGCCACGTGGTACACTGTTGCAAGCAGCAATTCCTATCTCCTTGTTATGTGCACTGCTGGGCCGGTTCGTTTGAGGCGGGTTGGTGGCATGTCACGCCAGGAGGGGTGACCGGACACGGCGTGGGACCGTGCCGGTAAAGGCGTGAAACCCGGGGTTTGGATCCAACTCGGGTGTCGAACGAGGTGTCAGTGCGCGCCTGGGCGCGCGGCATTTATTTGCGTGGCTTTGAATAGAAGTGTTGTTTAAAGGACTTGTGAGCGCCATTCGGGGCAGCGTTCGTAGAAGGCCGCGTGGCCAGACAGACTCGTGGCCAGTAGCTGCACGGCGCCCGCCAGGCAATTGGGCCGAGGCGCGGTTCTTTCGCCCCGCACGTTCAAGCAAAGCCACTTTTGCTTGAACTATCCGGAACATACTGCTGGTTAGTGATTCCAGAGCAATCGTCCATGCCAATACCCGCGTAAACGCCGTGCCTGAGAGGCCGAGCCATTCTGTAAATCCGACGGATGTCAGTTAGGGCGTGACAGGCAGGGCCCGACCCACACGCAGACAAGCCATGCATGGGGGCTGCAAACCACCTTACTTCTTACCTGGCCTCGCTCCACGTTGCTTGCGCCAGGTTACGAGAGCTGGACGGCAGTTGCGGCGGCCTGGTACGATGAGGTAGGCTGCTACGCTGCGACGGAAATGCGCAAGCTAGCACTGAGCCACATGACTCAGTCTGTCCGTTCTGCCTGTTCTACTGCACGCTTGTCACGCAAGCAGGGCGGGGACACGTACGGGTTGCGCCATCACGCAGTAGGGCATGACACGCTCTCTTGCATGCTGCGCCCCCTCACTCTGACGCTCTGTGCCGCCACGCACCCGCCGCCGCCCGCCGCCCGCTCAACCCAAACAGATCCATTCCTACGACTACCGCTCCGGCTCCTACAGCTCCAGCACCGGCCACGCCACGCAGATGCTGTGGGCCTCCTCCCAGCAGCTGGGCTGCGCCACCGCCAGCAGCGCGCAGGGGTGCTGGCAGCGCACGGTGTACGTGTGCCACTACAGCCCGCCAGGTGCGTTAGTAGTTGAAGCGCGGAAAGATTGTGTGTGCGTGCTTGCTGAGGTCAGGCGGCACGTGTAATGCAGAGTGTGCCGTGCGGGGCGCATGGCCAGTACGTTGGACGTGCCAGGGCTTGCGCAGGCGTGGGGGAAACGCCCGCCTGGACTTCAGCAACTCCCCCTCCTTCCCACCCCATCCATGAGGTGCATGCTCTAAGTATCGTACGCTATCGCGCGCCGGATGCTTAATAACTATACGCGGCTGTGCCCCCGGGTCTTACTTACGCATCGCATATTGCCTGCACACGCCGCAGGCAACGTGATCGGTCAGTTCCAGCAGAACGTGGCCGCGCCGTGATTTGACCGCCGTGCGTGGAGCGTGCGCGCGCGTGATCCGTCACATGATGCAGCCAAGTTGATCTGACTGACTGCTGAGCGAGTGCGTGTGTGGGTGTGCGTGCGTGGTGTATAGATAGGCCGTGGCATGGCCAGTCGGGGTTTTGAAGTGCTGCATGATACATTGATACCGCATGAACGAACCTGACCTGTAGAAATGACATGCCAGCGTTGGGACCGAGGTTGCTTGACGCCGTGTGCCCACATGCCCGCCGCGTGCCCGCAAGTGTGACTCTTAATTTGAATGAATAAAAGGGAGGTTTGGATTTGTGCGTGCGGCAAGCAATCTGCCTTGAGTGTACCGGTATTCATCTGGTGAGGTGGCACGTTAGTTGGATCATGCGGACAGCCGCCTGCAACAGCTGAATGCATGGCGCGTACATACGTACCGGCCCCGGATGGATGCGTGCTGCTTTGTACCATAAGAGACGTTACTTTGTACCATAGCGCATTACGTACTGATTACTCTATACTAGGTCAAACACAAGTAAGGCCACACACACATCATCATTCTGTGTCATTCAGGGGTGTCATTCGGATGACGGGCCTAGCTCATGCATGAGGGCGGCGCCCTGGACGAGTCGAGGATGAGCGAGGCCAAGCTTCATGCAAGAACGCTCTCAGCAACACGCAGGCCCCACGTGCGTACGTGTGCCCATGATCACGCTCGCTCCCTGCCCCGCCCCCCCCCCCGGCCCCTGTCCCCTACTCAGCTCAGTCAACGGTAGCAGTGGCATGCCCACAGCCTGCCGCCAGGGCGCCTGCGCGCCATAGAGCGTGCGTGGCCACAGTACCGCATGGATCCATCCATCGCGCTCGCGCATCTATCATGAAGTATAACATCTTGATTCGTGCCGGACCGGTTGGTCTTCCCCACTACTTAGTTGCACTGGCACGCGGGGGGGGGGGGAGGGGCGTCCAAGATTGGTGCTTCGGGCGGAGGCGGGGCGACGGGCGTGTGGGCGCAAGGTCGGTTTGGCGGCGGCGATGGGCGTTGGCCCCGCACGGGTATGGCTTCTGCCCACGCGCCTACCTGCTGCTCCTGCGCGCCCACACCATCCGCCTTCCGATGGCCCAGATGTTCGTATGGGGCGCCGGGTTTGAGCTGGCTTTGCCTCTTTCCCCTGGGGACTGCGACGCATGCATACACCATGCACACCCTGACGCTAGGACGCGGGACACATCATGACACGCTGTGGTCCCTGCGCGCCCCAACTCCCCATCCAGCCACCAGTGTCCCCAGCTGACTTGCCAGCTGACAACCGCTGACACGCCGACCTTCCGGGGAAACGCCGCGGGCGCCGGCGCCGTGCTGGCTTCAATAGCCTTGATGGCCGACGCTCTCTTTGCGCATGCAGAAATCGCTCGCCAGGCGGACAGGGTTGACTCCCGAGGCGCGAAAACGGGCGGGGTTCTTGCTCACCAGAAATCGAGTCAGAGCTTACAAAAAGGATCAGGAGCTTATCTGGAATATATCGCCTAAGGCTGAGCGAAGCTTTCGTGGCTGCAATTCATAGTTTGTATACGCGTGAGTATACGAGAGAGCCTACGTAACAGCCATGAACACCTGAGTTTATGTTCGTTACGTCACATGGAAATATAGCAACAATCAGGCACGGCTCGCCAGGGCTTCTGTGAGTCGGTGAGTACTGGCGTAGTACAGTTTTGTGGGGTCGGGTTGCTGGGCGCTTTAAGCCATAATTTGATCAAATATAGCAAAGACATCGATACTCTTCATTCGTGATATCGCAGATATCCTCTATCACCTCGACAGCACAGGTCTGCCACTCGCTCTGCGTCTACCGTGCGTGCTAATAGGCATCGCGCGCCCATTACAGTGCATCAGGGCTGCAAATTGCTACCATGTTGTTGAATTAAGACAATAGTTGAGCGGAGCTGCAGCAGGGCGCCAACAGGGCGCCATCGCACCGTGCTTCAGTTCTCACTCGCTGGCACGGGTCTCACTATGCAGTCGGCTTTAAGCCATATGTGCAACACATCATAACTTGAACATGGCGCTTCAGTACTGCGACACCGGCGCACTGCTAACTGCGTGTGCCCACCGTGCGCATGCCGACTATGCCGACGTTGAACGGCTCAGCAGTGAGCTTCCAGGGCTAGCCACCTCACCGTCTGGCGCCTGCAGCCGCATCAAATGCTGCGAGACACGACGTCAGGCAGCTGGCCGGCACAGTAGATACCTGTTGCTGCTCGCCGCGTTTTTCTTCCTGCTCCTTGCGGGCATCCTGCTCCTCTTCGCCGTGGGCGCACGTTCCGGCACCACGCTTTTCAAGGGCCGCCTCGGCCTCCTACATTCCGGGCACGCAAAGGCGCTCTCCTGGTGGACCGCAATGCCTACAAACAGCGGTGATGCACGTGGCGGGGCCACCGCCGCTGCGCCGTGTCACATGGCGGCGGGATTAGCGGGGGGCGCCGTGTCAGTAGTGTCAGGGCACGCCGCCATCAACAGTAGTGGCAGCAGCGTGCCGCCGGCCCAGCGGCAGCTCCTGGCAACTGTGTGGGGGCTCGCAGACGGTCTGCAAGCCAGGGCGTGTGGATGCAGGCAAAGCCCCTCAACTGGCCTCCTTGTTGGTGCCGGATGCGCATGCACACCAAGCAGCGGCGGGGATAGCAGCAGCAGCAACGATAGCAGCAGTGGTGGTGGAAGTCAGGGCCAGCAGGCAAAGGAGGCCTGCAGCGCTGCTGCGGCCCGCATTATGTGGGGCATGCTGCTGTCAACCGCAGCATCCCCCGCGGAGCTGCTGCTGCCACCTCCGCAGC
Organism: Chlamydomonas incerta; assembly: GCA_016834605.1. Taxonomy (NCBI): domain Eukaryota; kingdom Viridiplantae; phylum Chlorophyta; class Chlorophyceae; order Chlamydomonadales; family Chlamydomonadaceae; genus Chlamydomonas; species Chlamydomonas incerta. Next base: position 332,875 of record JAEHOC010000064.1, on the reverse strand, counting down.
AGCACCCGGCACCGCAGGGTGCAAGCACCGCCGTGTGGAAACCCTTCCTCAAGACCGTGACAGAGCTGGAGGAGCAGGCGCCTGCCAGCTCGGCTCGCATCCTAGCTGCTACAGCCTCCTTCGCGCAGAAGCTGCAGCTGCTGGCGGCCGCGAGCCCTGCTGCCGCGTCAGCTGGCCTGCTGTCGTTTGGTCTCCGCGCCTCCCCGCCGGGTTTGACACGGCAGCTGCGGCAGCAGGCTGCAGGCGACGGCACAGTTACTGCCGCTGCCGGCGGGGCCACGCGACAGTCGGAAGATTTGGGTGCTACAGGCGCTGATGCTGGGCTCCAGTCGCAGCTTCAAGAGAACCTTGAGGCGTTTCTAGTCAGAGTTCAGGGGGAACTGAAGGCTATCCAGGACGGCGCGCGGGCAAGGGCGACCGGCACTGCCCAGGTGCGCCTCTGTGCGTGTGCGTGTGCATGTGCGTGTGCGTGTGCGTGCCAGCAGCCACGGCCCAGCAGTCATGACTTCAGCCGCAGCCTATACTTTGCACCTCACAAAGAAGCCGCAATCCATTCCCCATGTTTTTATGATTGCAGTCTTTCCCGCTGGCAAGGCGGTCCGTGCTTGCGGCGCTGGCGGCCTCGGCCCTGCTGCTAGACACATCAGCGGCAGCCCAGGCGACTTCGGGGCGCACCGCCGATAGCAGCAGTAGCAGCTTGCAGTCCGCCGGCGGCGGCGGCGGGACCTGGAGCATTGCGATCGACAGCAAGGTCCAGCTGCTGCTGGGGCAGGTGGGTCGGAAGCGGGCCAGGCGCGGCTAGCTGTTGTATGGAAGGGCCGGTCCCGGTGTGAAGTGGTGTGAAGACACGCACGGCGCGTCTGCTGCGCAACTGACGTGCAAGCAATACGGTTACGTGCATCCTCATGCAAGGCTATTTCGGGATCTGCCCCTGTTGTTTCTTCTGTGCGTGGCCATGTCCGCGGACTGGGACGGTGGGACCCCCATGCCGACTTGTATGTGTCCGTCCCTGTGCGCATGCGTGCCGGCCGCCTGCAGCTGTACTCGCTGCACCGGGACGGCGCCGTCCACAAGCAGGGCGTGGAGCATTTGCACGTGAGCAAGAGCGGCGGCACCTCTTTCACAGAACTATCAGGTACATACGTGACCTACCTGCGCGCGTGCCTGGGCGGCGTGTGCCTGGATGGATGGGTCACTCTCGTGTCCACCCTGCATCGCTAGCAGTCCATACGACATACGCATCGTGACACAGACAGAACCTGCTGCATGCGTCAACCCTCACTATGCTGGGCCTCGGCTTGCTTGCGTTCGCAGAGTACAACGGCTGCGCGTGCACCAGCCGCGGCGACAACGGCCTTCTGCCAGCTCCGTGGGATGACCGGCCGCGCTGGCTGGATGGCAATGTGGCCAAGCGCGTGCTGGGCTTGGACAAGGGCTCCAAGCCCACCGTGATGGATGGGTACGTGCGTGGTGGTGGGGATTGGCATGCCGGAGAGCAGTATGCTTCTGCGTGCGTGCTGTCGATCGCGTAGCACCAGGAATCACCGACGCGCGCTGTTGAGTCGCATGCGGACTCTTCAGATGCAAACATACACGCGCACGCGCGTGCACGCGCGCCCCGCAGGTGGTCGGACAGCGGGCCCCGCAAGCCGCACACCTTTGGCAACGACCCCAGCCGGGCCGGCTACTGCCGCGCCCGCCTGGCAACCATGTCTTCCCGTTTCCTCCAGTTTGCCACCAACGAGTACACGCTGTACGGCGGGCAGGACAGCCCACGTGAGGCCTTCATGTGCCCCGAGCTGCTGAACACCATCGTGATCAGGTGCGCGCATGGGGTCGTGCGCGAGCTGTAGCATTCAGGGTCACAGGATCCACGTACGCGCGCGCCCGATATAATGCCCCGTGCACGTGGCCGGCGCGGTGGCCGGCGCGGTGGCCCTGTGGACACGCTGCCCGGGGCGCTGACCGGCCTCAAACCCCCAGCTACACATCGCCCATCGTTGAAGCACCTATGTTTGTACACACGTTGACGCATGTTTCCGCCCGATTGACACGCATGCATGCCTGCGCGAACACGCACAGGGAGCCGCGCGCCCGCATGTTCTCGCACCTGCACTACATGCTGCCGCACTTCGTGGACCTGATGGCGGGTTCGGACGCCGCGTTCCGGCCCGGGGGCGCCGTGAGCCGGGCCGCGGACTGGGACCGGATCGCTCCCTTCGCCTTCGATAACTACCTCACCAGGTGGGTGCGTTGCTAGGTGGTGGGTGCGCCCGCCCGCCCGCCCGCCCGCCCCCCCTGCATCGGCACCTGTTGGATGGGACGTCACCTCCGTGGCATGGTTGATACAGTTTCGTTATCTCCTGTTGTGTCCATTACTGTGGAAGTAAGCGAACCGAGCTGCCCGCGGCTCTTGTGTCATCACGTGCACAGGTCCCTGCTTGGAGAGGCCGTCTTCCGCGCCCCGGTCGGCACCCTGCGGGATGCCGCCCGTTTCTGGGCTGATGACGCCGCCCCCGCAAACACGACCCTCTTCGCTGCCTCCATGAGCGGGCTCAGGGGCGACGAAGCGGCGGCGGCCAAGGTGGCAACGGCGGCGCGGCTGGTGCTGCAGCAGTTTGACGTGGTGATGGCACTGGAGGATGGGGAGACGAACCGACCGCACATCCAGCGGGCGCTGGGCTGGCCTTACCCGCTCGACCTCGTGCGCAAGCGCGTGAGCGCCGAGAGCCTGGAGACAGAGGCGCAGGTGCGTTTATGCGTGTGGGCACGTAGTGTGGGCACGGTGCAACGTGTGTATGCTAGCAAGCTGAGGTAAACACAGGATAGACCTCCGTTACGAGCGGGGTGCGAGGTGTGGGCAGCATGGCTGGCGCCTTCCTGTGCTCATACGGCAGCTGCGAGCGAGTGCCGCCAACCCAAACGGTCACGACCCATACGTGTGCGGTGTGCGCAACCAACCGCTCTTGCTCGCGCGCTCCACGCGCTGCGCACACACAGGTTGAGCTGCGCGAGCTGCTGCCGGCTGACCTGGCGGTGCTGGAGGCGCGGCACGAGGCGCTGGATGACGTCGCCTACCGCTACGGGCAGGTGCGCGGAGTGGGCTTGGTGGGCTTGGGGAGCCGCTGTTGCTGCGGTGGCGGTAGTGGCAAGGGCGGCCAGGCACCAACGCCAGCAGCCCGCCCACTGTCGCACGCACCGCGGGGCCCCACGCACCCACCTGCGTGGAAACGCTTGCGGGACAATCAATTCCAGTGGGAATCAAACGCCCGGTTGCAAACTCAACCCCTCGCGTGGTCACCGTAGTCAATGCCCTGCCCTTCCCCCTACTCTGCCTCCTGCCCGCAGCTGTTCGCCAAGCTAGACCTGGTGGTGTGGGACGCGGCCGCGCAGCTGGAGGCCCAGGCCTGCCCGGGCAACGCCGGCTCGCCGCGCGGGTCCCGGCTGGTGGCGCAGGCCGCCGAGCAGCAGGCCATCACCGCGCACCGCTCCGGCGCCGCCGCCGCGCAAGCCGCCGCCGCCACAGCAGCCGGCGGTGGGGGCGGCGGCGCCGCCGGTGGCGCCCAACAGCAGCCGCGGCACCATTCGGCCGCGAGGCGCAGCCGCGGCGCCAGCCGCAAGCTGCTGCTGTCGGGCGCGGCGGCGAAGAACCTGGCGCGCTACGCGCAGCGTGTGGCGGCGGAGGCGCTGCAAAGCTCCATGGGCGGCCAGCTGGCGTCGCAGCTCACGGCGCGGGGCTCCTGGAACGTGACGCGCGCCGTGGAACAGCAGCAGCAGCGGGAGGCGGTGGAGCCGGGCGGCCGCGTGTCGTGCAGCGAGCTGGCGGCGGCTGCCTGGGGCTCCGTCACGGGCACGTGCGGCTGGGTGGGCATCAGCCGGTGGGCGGCGACGCTGCAGGCACAGGGACAGCTGAAACAATAGCCCCCCGCCGCCGCACGGCTGCAGGGGGCGGCAAGGAGCGTACGGACCCTTCATCCATACGTATCAGGAATGGATGACCTTCCCAATGACATGCGTTTCAATGCGACGCCCTTCAAATAGTGTTACCGTATAAGTCTCATGTTTTAAGCCCTCGTGTACATTCTGCAAGATGTTCAGTTGCAATGCTATGATTGCAATGGGGGGTTGCAGTCAGTCAGTTGAGTCCAAAGCATGGATCAACGCAGCGCATCCGTGTCGTGGGAAAAAATGCCGGTCAAGTGCGTGGGTGTTTACAATGACGACTCTGTCAAGCATCAGGAGTGAGAACTTAATCAATGCATTGAGGGTGACCAGTACGTGTGCGGAAGGTGACCAGTACGTGTGTGGAGCCCGGGAGCGATGGCGGCCCGGCACGCACCATTATTTTGCAAGGGTAGGTGTCAATAATGGGGCTGCGGCGTGTGTGTACGGAACTACGGATGCATGTTGCCTTGTTTGTCTGAGGATGGCGAATTGACGGTAGGATGACTTGCTGATGGAACGCAGCGTTGCAGCAGGAGCAGGCCACGCGTTCGAGTGCACCCGCTGCCTCGTTTGCGTGACGTTGCGCCGTCACACCGTGTGTACCGTGCGTGATTGGTGCATGTCCGGCACGGGGGTCTGGGGGCTCACACGAGGTAGGGGGCAGTCCAAAGCGCACAGAGGCTCCAGCAGGAGCCCAGAACATCGATGCTGCCAGGTGTTGGAAATGCGCGGTATTCGGCGCAGGTAGTCCGCCCGGTATAATCGTATAGGCTCGTTACATCATAGAGTCCACTATGAGTTGGCTAGCTTAGGCTTGCTTAGCTGCCCCTGGTTCTCCCAGGCTTATAACACTTCTCGCGTCCGCAACAGTCTTGCCATGCAACGTTCTCCCGTAGCACAACTTCGGTTTCCCCCGCAACACACTCGTTGCCCGTTCACTGCATTTCCCATGCAAATGCTACGTCTGTTGCCCGCGCTCCCACTCGCGGTTTGCCCCGCGTGTCTAACCAGACTCCCCGTGTTCCCCGGGGTGTGAGCGCGTAAGACTAAAGCTCACGACTTTCTAAGACCAGGGAACCAACTTTCGCGCCACCAAATGACCAAACCCTGAGATTGCTGCAAACCCTCCAAAACCAGTCCAGTCAAAACTGAATTCCCAGCCAGCCAGCATTTGCCAGATTTCAATCGCTGCCGGAAATCCAAACAGGACCATCCGCCCCGCCATGGGTGCCCCGCCCGCAGCACCGTTCATGCAGGGTTCATTGGACCAAACACCCCAAACCAGGGCGCCAGCGTCCAGACCAGACACCATCGGCAGCAAGCCGAACCAAGAACTGGTCCTGGCCACGATGGCCCAACGCATGGCAGGACGGATAAGCCGAAATCAAGTCCTGAATAAATCAATTGGTTTGCCGTGCTGGCTCAGTCACCCGCCTCCCGAATGGTGTTGAGCAGCAGGCAAACGCACATGTCTGTGTGACTCTCCAAAGAACGGAATGCCTCTGCACTCCCTCCTCACAGCCTGCTCACCGCAGCGCAGCAGGCCCGTGACCAGGGGTACATCACCCGTGACCGTGATCCCAACAAGCCTGATGGCAGATATCACGTACATTGCTACTGTATGAAGGCGTGCCCCAACACCCAAAGCCACGTGTCACTTCAACTGTCGCGCGGGCCGACTTAACCCATTTTCCAGATTACGGTAGCCCACCTCGTCTCACACGCGGCGTGCCACATCCATCCGTAAAACCCAAACTACCAAATCCTGTGCCAGCCAGTTTTCCAGCTGCCCCAAACCGGCAGATTCCGTTGACCCTTTCCCGTTCACCAACGTGTGCACCCCCCAGGCTCTGATCTACGCCTGTGCAGCAGCAGCAATGACACGATCCGCCAGCAGCGCCGCAACCTCAATCTTTTCCGCGCCTGGCACCGCCGTGCCCCCCAGCCCCCGCAGCATCGCCACCAGGGCCCCGCAGCTCAGCCTGCTACCTAACACCTGCGCCACTGCGGCCCGCGCTGACGGCACACCCACGAACGCGCTCGGCAGCACCGGCCGAACAAGAGTCCCGTCCGGCAGTTTCACCACCAGCGGTCCGGCGCCTCCACCGCCTCCACCAGGGCTGCCGGCGGTGGCGGCGGACGCGGCGGCGCCACTGGCGGCGGTGCCACCGCCATCCTGCTTCCGCTGCTCAAGCGCCTCGAGCCCGAGCAGGGCAAACGCTGTGCCGTAAAGCTGCGGGTCGTTCATGACACTCGCGTCGTGACCGTGTTGCGACAGGAGCGCCTGGAGCTTGGGATACGACAGCGCAGCCAGTGTCGTTGGCGTCGCCGTCGAGACCGGCGCGTTGGGCGCCGCTGCTGCTGCGGTGCCGCTGCCAGTAGCTGGTGTCGCCGCCTTCGAGTTGTCGCCGCCTGCTGCGCCCACATCTGTGGCACCGGCGCTGCCCGCGCTGGCTGCAGCCGGTGACGTGGCGGCCGCGGCGGCGGGTGCCGGTGCCGGGGCTGCCGCCGCCGTCGGGGCCACCTCTTGCGGCGGCTTGTCGTCACAGTGCTGCGACCGCAGCACTGCCGCCAGGCGGACCACCTGGTCACTGCTGCGCTTCTCCTGCATCGCCGCCGCATGCTTTGTCAGCAGCGCCTGCAGCTCGTGATGAGCCAGTCGACTCCGCAGCATCGCCGCAATCGCAGCCTTCTCAAGCTTCGGATAGCGCGTCGCGTCCTGCTCGAAGGGCTGCACGAAGAAGTGTTGCCCGTTGGGCAGCGCCAGCGGCGGTAGCCCCAGCCCGCGCTCCACCAGCAGCAGGGCTTTGGCCGCGGCCCGCACCTGCTCATCCGGCAACGGCCAGGCGTAGCCCGGCGGCGCACTGCAGAGGCCGCGATGCAGCAGCAGCTGCTGCAGCGCCTCAGCAGTGGCAGCCGCCGGTGACGTGGGGGCCGTGGCGGCGGGTGCCGGTGCCGGTGCTGCCACCGCGACCGCCGCCGCCGCAGCCGCAGCCGCCGCGGCCGGAGCCACCTCTTGTGGCTTGTCGTCACCGCAGCACCTCGACCGCAGCACTGCCGCCAGGCGGACTACGTGGTCACTGCCGAACTGCTCCTGCACCGCTGCCGCATGCTTCTCCAGCAGCGCTTGCAGCTTAAAGGGATCCAGTCGACTCCGCAGCATCGCCGCGATCGCGGCAACCTCAAGGTTCTGATAGCGCATTTCGCCCTTCTCGAACGGCTGCCCGAACAGGAGTTGCCCATTGGGCATCGCCAGCGCCGGCAGCCCAAGCCCGCGCTCCACCAGCAGCAGGGCTTTGGCCGCGGCCCGCACCTGCCCATCCGGCAGCGGCCAGGCGTAGCCCGGCGGCGCACTGCAGAGGTCGTAATGCAGCAGCAGCAGCCGCAGCACCTCCACAGAGCCAGCCGGCGGCACGCGCTGTCGTGCATGCGCCTGCAGCAGCCCTGGATGTGAACAGCCGGAGCCGTCTAAGTCAAGGCCAGGCATCCGGAAAAACCACATGTCGTGCATGATCGCCCCCGCAGCAGCTGGCTGGAGCACGTGCGGCGCATCCGCCAGCGCCTCGTCGATCTCGTTGCGCAGGCGGTCGCGTGCGCTCTGCACCACGCGCTGCGGGTGCCGCTCGTCGTCGTCGACGCACGTGAGGGTCAGCTCGCCGCCATCCGCCAGCAGGTCCCGCCCCACCGCCAGCTTGCAGCCGCAGTCCGAGACGCTGTGAGGATGTGGGCATGTGTGGGCAGATGCATGGGGGTTGCAAAGATGGCATGGGATTGTATACCGGCGTGTGTGGTAACGGGGGAACGGCGGGCTGGCAGGTTGCAGGTGCACACAAGGACGCCGGCCCGACCACAACGACCACCTGCCCCGTGCTGTTTCGCGACACCACTCACAACGTGTGCAGGCTCTGGTAGAAAGCGCTGTTGCCGCGCCTCTCCTCCGCCAGCCAGATGCACACCAACTCCAGCGCGCCCTCGGGGCTTTCCGCCTGGCGCACGAATTGCAGGCCGGACAGGCTCAGCACCGCACTTGCGCCACCCGCCCCCTGTTTTCCGCGGTCACCTCCACGGGCCGCCGACGGCGCAGATGGCTGCTGCTGCTGGCGTTGCTGGCCTGCCTTGCCGGCCGCCTGGCCGCCCTGCTGTTGCGGCGCGGTGGCGCTGGTGGCGGCGGCAGCCTTGCCCACCGCCGCAGCCGCTGCTGGCTGCTGCTGCGCGCCAGTCCCGCGCTCACGTCCGGAAGGCCCGGCGCCCGTGGCCTCGCCGCCTTTTGCGCTCGGCTTGCCGCTCCCATTCTCCTTGCCCTTTCCCTTGCCGCTGCCTTCTGCTTTGTCCTTGCCCTGCTCCTGCTTGCGCACATCCTTGGTACTGCTGGAAGCGGCCCCCTTGCTTACGGCAGGCGCACTGCTGGCACCGCCGCCGCCGGAAGGACCCGGCGGCCCGCCCTGTTTGCCGCCCTCGCTCCCTTTGGCGCCACTGGCGTCCTTCTTGCCACCAGCGTCCTTCTTGTCCTTGCTGTTGCTGCGTTCCCCGGCCGCACCCCGGCTGGCCGCGGCACTGCTGCCGCCTGCGGCCTGCTTGCCGCTGCCGCCGTCCGCGACACCGCCGCCGCCGCCGCCGCCGCCGTGCGTGCCGATCCAGTAGTCCAGAAATTGTTGCCAGTCAGCGTGCCACACGTTCGCGCGTCCCTCGATGGTGGCCCTGTTTGAGGCGAAGGGCACAGCACACGGTCTGAGCGGTCACAAGCAAGGGAAGCAGAGAAGCAAAGCCAGCGTTGCGCATGCAGCTAATGCAGCCTGCCGCAACGGCAGAGCCGCTATCAATGCCCTTACAGGTACAGGTAGGCCTAGATAGCACTCACATCAGGTTCTTGCTGGTGATGCCGGCCGGGTGCAGCAACTCCACGTCCATGCCCGCATCCATGGCCCGCCTCACACGCGGCGTGTAGTCGTCATCACCCGTGATCAGCACCAGCACGCTGCATAGGCATGCACAGAGGTAGGCATAAGAGGTAGAAAGAACTCATCATCCCGCTCACACACTCTGAATTCAGATGCGGCATCCCAATGAACGCAACGGGACGGCCCGGCCCACGCAGGCACTGATGGGTAGCCCCCCCTAGTCTAGTTTAGCTAAGTTTAGATTGGGCTGGTGTTTACAACCCCCCCCCCCCCCCCACCCACCCACCTGTTTGAGGCCCTGCCCAGCGTGCACTGGCGCTCGAGGAAGTCGTCGATGCGCTGGTGGGATGGAGGTGGCGAGGGCGCGGGGCGGTCAGCAGGGGCAGGCAGCAGGCAGCGACGGCGTGTGAGGAGGCACGGACACCGAGATTCCGGAGGAGCGTGTATCAGCAGGCCCGGGTCAGAGGGGGTAGGACCCACAGTAGTTACGGCATGAAACTCCTGGCCCTGCACGCGCGCACCTGCAGCAGCGAGGGACGGATATCAAGATTCAGGTGGGACGAGCGTGTTTGAGCAGCAGACACAGCGGGTCAAAGGAGGACCCGCAGTTAGTTGTCGCAGCAGCCAACGCACGCTCTACACTCCCGCGCGCACCTGCAGCAGCTTGGCGTCGGTGGATGTGCTCTTGGAGCCCCCGGGCGCCAGCATCAGGTCAGTGTGGCTGAGTAGGTAGTCGATCTGAGTGCGCATGTGCGCCACATGGAGCCAAAAGCAGCCAAAAGCATCGCAAGGATAATCACACAAGTTGCCTGCTGTGAACGCCGATGGTGAGCGTTCATTCCCCACGCACGGCCGGCGTGGCGAGTTCCAAGCATGGCCTTACTTTTCCCCACCCGCAGTCCCGCACCCATCTACCCCCCATCCACCCAACCGCCACACACACGCGCACACCTGATCCTGGCCGTACACGGACGTCATTGCAGCCAGGGACTTGGGGCTGACGGCGGCCAGGAAGGCGTGCCGCTTGCGGCGCTGCAGGTACTGGAAGGCGTTGGAGATGGCCCTGTACAGAGCAGTGGGATGGGTTGGTGTGAGCGCTGAAGCCCGCGGGTTAGCGTGAGCGTCCGATACCTGAGCCAGATAGATGTCTAGGGGCGTGTCATTCGCGGGCAGCAGGCAGTTAGAAAGGGGCGCGAGGCAGTTGGAACGCAGGAACGTGCCAGCTAGAGGTGCCTCTCTAGGCGGCGGCCCCCGACGCGTGGTAGTCTGTTGCCTGAGTTCCTTGTCGCAAGATGTGAGCTCACTTTTCGACTTCCGCAACAGGCACGCCCGTTGGCGGTCGCGCGTTCTCGATGTCCCAGGCCATGACCACCTCCTTCTGCTGCGGCCCGTCTCGCCCCCGCACATCCAGGAGCTTGAGGTTCGCCAGCGCCACTGTGCTGATGCTCTTCATTTCAAGTAAGCAGGGCTACCTATATAAAGTGCACGCACCGGAGCACCGGGAGCTATCCACAACTTTAAGCTGGCGTCTCCATAGATTATCTGATTCAATATTTTGCGACTGTACATGGCTGCTGGAGCCGCTGCTACTGGTTCAATCACGATCCGGCCACACCATTGTACATCATTGGGAGAGACGGGCGAAGGGGAGGCCCTCAATCTGAGAGAAGGAGAATCGAATTCAATAAGCGCATGACTGACTGCTATGCTGATCTGTTTGCGGAAGGAACGCATGTCCGTAATGAACTAGCAGGATTGGAAAATGAGCTTGCCGATCACACGAGTGGCATCAGCACCACGCAAGGGGTTGAGCGGCTAGCGCAGCTACTACGTAGATGCATGATGAAGGCTTGGAGAAATTCCGGGCAAAGCCGGCCGCCATGTGGAGGTGGGCAAGACGCCCCATGGTGGAGCGCGGCATGTGGGGAGCATAGGCGTGGCGTGTTGGAGTTGACAGCGACTGCCAAGGGCAAAAGTAGGGACGGGCCAGAATACGCTGCCCTAAGGGAGGCGAGGCGTGTTTACAACAGAGTAAAGCGCGAGGCCAAGGCTAGTTACGAGCATCAGGCGCTGCGCGGACATGCCGAGGCATGCCGCACAAACCCCCGCAAGCTCTGGCAGCTGTTGAAGGGTGGGCAGGCAGGCGAGTGTCCGCTTGAGGATGTTGAAGAGTGGAGTACTTATTTCGATGGCCTTTATAATGCAGGCTTGCACGAGCGCACCAGCGACGCGGAGGCCAGGGTAGTAGAAATCTTGAGCTACGTAAACGGTATTGGCAGGCAGGGATCAACGCAGACGCTTCTAGGCTGTGCTGCCGTCGCAGAACGTACACGGCAGGCTGACGAGGTGCTTAACGCAAGCTTTACGCAAGACGAGGTGCACTATGCGGTTGGCAAAATGGGCAACAATAAGTCGTGTGGGCCAGAAGAGGCGCCCAGTGAATGCTACAAGAAATGCACCTACCGCACGGAGGGGGAAAACCCCACCACGGTCAACGCCATTATACCAGCCCTTACGGCTTTGATGGAGCGCATTAGGATGCTAGGTGATTACCCTGCGCAGTTTGAGGAATCACACCTCACGCCGGTGTACAAGAAGAAGGGAGAAGATGGGGATCGTACGAACTACCGAGGCATAGCAGTGGGAGGCACGCTGGCTAAGTGCTACGCCGCCCTCAACCAGGCACGGCTCGCACAGTTTGGCGACGTTACGGAGGGAAGGCATCGCTGTCAGGCGGCTTTCAGGGCTGGGTACAGCACAGCCCACCATCTGTTCGCGCTGCGGCACATTACGCATAAGCACAGTGCTATCGGGGCAAAACCGCTGTTTGTTTGTCAGATTGATTTTGAGAAGGCGTTCGACAAAGTGCCTAGATGGGTGCTTTGGCAACGACTGGCTGAGCGAGGGGTGAGCGGGCACATGTTGACGGTGCTAGAGAGATGCTATCAGAAGGTCTGCCTAAGGGTGAAAGTGAACGGCAAGTTAAGCAGCCTGTTTGCATCACTGCAGGGGGTTAAGCAAGGATGCCCTAAAAGCACGGACCTGTTTGGGATCTTCATTGAAGCCCTGGCCGATTACATAGATGCATGGGATAGGCACGAACTACCCAGTCGCACGTGGAGTAATGAGGCACCTGAGATTGGCGGCAAGCTTTTGGCCTGCCTGCTGTACGCTGACGATCTGACGTTCTGTGCGCTGTCCATCCATCGCATGCAGTTCCTGCTAAACAGGTTGCATGAGTTCTGTGAGGCCTTCGGGATGCGTGTGAATATACGCAAGTGTGAGATCATGGTTTTTGCTGGCACCTCAGTAGAGAGGCAACTGTCTGCGGTGCGAGCTACTGCCCTTAGGTACGGAGGCGTGCGAATCCCTGTGAAGGGGCGCGCGCGGTACCTAGGCCTTTACTACGGGCCAGCCACGACGTTCGATTCCTGCTACCAGGAGCTGATTGCCGCGGGTAAAAGAGCTGCTCTCGGTTTGATAGCTGCGCTAGACAAGAGGGGCTGTTTGGCACCTGACGTTATGCACACCTGTTTCGATGTGCAAGTGAGATCGGTATTGTCCTATGGTGTAGAGATATGGGGGCCGGACGCGTTGTACTCTCTCTTCGAGGGGGTCAGCTACGGTGGCTATGATCGCGCACAGGAAGGGGCCATACGTGGCAAATGGCGGAAGGCCAGCACGCTGTTCGAGAAGGCCTTGGTTGACCCAATGGTTGCGCTGCAGACGTCTTTCCTTGCGAGAGCGGCTGGGGTGCGTAAGCCAACACACAGGCTGATTTATGCTGAATTCGCGGCGTACCCAATGCATCTGCATTGGGCGCGTCTGGTCTTTGGTTTTTGGAACCGCATAGTCAAGCAAGAAAAGTCACTCGCGCACACGTTCTTGGAGGATGCTGTGAACACGGCAGTAGCAAGTGCTTTCCAGGGGATGTGCTGGGTAAGCAAGCTGTATAAGGTATGCAGGAAGCTAGGTTACGACTGGTCCGAAAAAGGACCGCAAGGCCAGGCTGCGCTGGGTGCATGGTTGCTTCAAACTGAGCTGCCGGTTGGGACGCTCCTAGCTGAGCTTTCCAGCAAACTTATGCACGAATGGGAGGCTACTAGTCTTCACACTGACCCGCGATCGTTTGCTGAAAGATTGCATTGGTTACAGGAGGGACCTGCTGACGCAGCTCACGAGCCAGCGAGCACGTACTAGTACGGACGCCCTGCTCTAGACCTCAGGGGCGCGCCACCTGCAGCGCCGACAGCCTACTCTGCGCCTTGGGCTAATAGGCCTTGCTCCCATGGGAGCGCCACCATCTTCTAAACTCAATCTCCTTCCTCTTCAACTGTAATGAAAGTCGGCTTATTGATCCACATACTCCCGTCTTCCCTTCTTTCAATCCAAGGGTGGCCTGGTGGGATTTCGTCCCACCCCCTTGGCTTGATGCCCAGGCTCGCATACGTCTGCAAACGCTCCCAAAAGTCTGCTATAACTTGCGTTTTAATCCTGCTAATCGCTGTTTCTTCTACCTTGCCTTGTTCCCCTCTGGAGGCAAACAATAGCCTCCTACCGTACTCCATGGCAGAGATCGCAGCCAGGCATACAACGTCCCAGATGGGTTGCTGGATAGCCTCGTGTGGCGGTATTACTAGCCACAGATTCTTACGCTCCACTATCAACTCAATTATGTGATCCTCATCACCTATGTCTGTCGCTTCCTGAATATGCAGCCGTAGCGTGCTAGCAATTGTGCACGTGCTGAAATGGTGTGCGCGGTCAGACTGCGCATCCGTCACCCCACATGGGCATTTATGACCTTGCCCTCTGTGCATCGAGAAGCCTGGGAATCCATCCACTGCTAGCCTCCAGAAGGCTTCTTTCTGCTCTGCTTCCCATTTAAGCTTCCACAAGCGTTCATATGTGCTCGAGATGCGTTCCTTGTCCTCTATCGCCATCACTATATCACCTACGTTACCACCCTTAGCCTCGTGGACAAAATCAGCATGTTTTTCTGCTAGTTTCCCAAACGCTTCACGCATCTGCAGGTACGTGGCCTGCTTCACCGAAACGGTCGCCAGTGGAATTGGTTGATTGTTCATCTTCCATCCAAGGCACCCCACTATATGGTCAATCATTTCCGTGTATGCTTGATCCTGGTTTAGTCCCATGCCTGTTCGTGCCGCTTCTGTCCATCCCGCAGGCAGGTGGTTAATCAAGTTTTGCATGCGTCGAAATGCATCTATCCCATTCCTCAGGGGCCTCGGCATCAAATCTATCCCTAGTCCTCCAAAAATTCCCGCATCAATCACATCTTCCTTGTAAGCGCGTGTGCATTCACTCCGTATCCGGGGTGGGGCTCTGGTATTGGCCGGCACGTCTTGCAATTTCTCCTTAACCCGTGCAAACGTATCAATAGCCCTCACTGCGTCTCCGACTGTGGTAATTGAGCCTAGTGCAACAATATCCGAGAAGCCCCCTTCCGAAGATACATTCACACCATTTCTCTGTCTAAAAGTCAAGGTTGGGTTGCCCCACAACGGTGCTTGCGAAACCCATGGCCCCGCTTGAAGTAGATTGGCATCGAGTATCACAAGTTCCGGTAGGTTCATGAGCGCGGAGCACACTCGCTCAATCAGTGCACAGCCCGTGTCTACCACTTTCCCCAACACGATCGGCCTCCCCGTTGTGGGGTGCTTACGTGCCGTCAGGAGCGCCAGGGGCTGCGCTGCTGGGTGGTGTAGACAGACTGCATTTTTCAGGTTGTGCGACCATGGGGGGTTAAATTTCAGCATCGTGCGTCCACCTCCCGCTATACCTCTGATTCCTAGTAGCGCATGGCGAGCCCGCACATGTTGTATAGCCGGTAACATACCAAATCCCCCGCACTTGACAGGTAAACTTAGAATTGTGTTGCTGACCCCGGGTAATCGTGCATGTGGATTATTTCTGTATGCCGCTGGTGAGATTCCCCGGTCCACCAGTGCTGCAGCATTGCTAATGATTTTTTCCAGTGATCCATCATTTGGTATGCCATCAAACTCCAATTTGTACAGTGTCTTGCTCAGTGCATATCCTGACACCGCTGCTGCCCTGCCGAAGGTAGTGAGCGACATCCCTGCAATGCGGTTCATACAAGCATTCGCTTTTTCTAGTGTCGGTGCCATATTAAGCGCTGGCGGTGGTCCTGCATTATTGTTGAAGTGTATGCCAAGCGTCTTCGCCGACGCAACCAGTCGTAGTGCTGATTGAGGCTGCGTTGCTGCCGCTGTGGGATTGGCAGTCGAGTATGTGGCGCCAATAGTAATAGCCTCAGATTTTGTAATATTCAGCTGCTGCCCTGAGGCCTTGCCAAACGTTACCATAGCGTCAATGAACGTTGGTATCTCAGCCAATTTGCGTAGGAATTGTGAATAATCATCTGCATATTGTGAGGCTTTTAGTTTATGCACGTCAATACCAAACCCCTTGCTATTGAGCCATGAGAGAAGCGCTTGAGCGATTGCAAGATATAACAGTGGAGCAAGTGGGCATCCTTGCCGTACGCCAGCTGTAAGTTCCATGAATTGTGACAGATGTCCGTTGACCAGTGCTGCAGCACGCGTGCCGTTGTGTAGCATACGTACCCAGTCAAGGAAACCATCGCCAACCCCAAGTGCTTGTAAACATTCAAACATGAATTCGCGATTAACAGTGTCGTACGCCTTGTGGAAGTCCAAAAAAGCTACCACGCCGGTTTCCTCTGCCCCTTTCAGGATGTGCGGTGCCAGCTGTAGAAGTGCAATATTGTCAGCAATCCGTCTTAGTGGTAGGAAGGCTGTCTGTTCGGGGCTGATAGTCTGACTGAAAGCTTTTGATACCCTAGTAGCAAGGATTCTTGCAAGGGTCCGGTAGTCTGTGTCAAGTAGGGTGATAGGCCTGTAGTTAGCAATCACCGTAGGGTCCCCCGCTTTATGCAAGCAGCAAATAACTCCATCCAGGAAACCCTTTGGTAGACGTTGTTGCTGGGCTGCTGCTGAGAGTACTGAGGCAAGAATGGCTGAGAATTTGTCGCTGAAGCGTTTATATAGGTCCGCTGGAATACCGTCCGCGCCGGGCGCCCTTCCGGCTGGCGCTGCAGACAGCGCTTTGGCCACCTCCTCACTCGACACTACAAGGCTACCCATCTCTGCTGCTAGGGCTGGGGGGCAGCGTCGTCCTGCCGCCCGTAGCGCCTCTAGGACAGTTGCGCGGGCCTCAGGGTTGGTTGTCGCCATGTTGCTGATGCCGCTCCAAAAGGTGATCATTTCCTGCGCCAACTTAACCGGGTCAGACGTGGTGGCGCCATCACTGCATTTCAGCGCCTGTATACGTCGTGATGTCGCCGGGGCGCGAAGGAGTTTAGTCATAACGGGGTTCGGTTGCTCCCCCATCCGTAGCCATGTGTGTCGAGTGCGCCTTTCTGTTGATACGCTGGCTTCTACTGCTGCTTTAGCTACCGCTGCTCTTGCTGATACTGCATTGTTCGCCAGATCGTGCAGTGGTTGCCCCCTAGTGGCCGCCCTTTCCACTGATGCAAAAGCTTGGGTGGCAGATCTGTTTGCCTGCGCTAGCTGTTCTGTCGCTGTGTGATGCCTTCGCACTGACTCCGTATTGAGTGTATGGATGGAAGTAATCATTGCTGATTTAAAAAGCGGCCACCAATCAATAATTGCTGCTGGGCTGGATGGTATGGTGGCAGCGTTAGTGTCAATCCATTCCTTAAAGTGCTGGCGTAGATCCCCATAATCCATGAAGTGTAGCTTACATCGCCTCAAGCCTTTACCTGGTTGATGCTGCATAGCGGCCGAGGGTGAGGGGGCTAGGCGAGATATCACCATTCGGTGATCTGATGGCGCGCCATTCTCCACTCGGCATGAAATCATATTTTCGCTGATAGATGCGGATGCCATAATGCGGTCCAAGCGAGATGCCCCAGCGGAGCTTGCTGTACGGTAAAAATACGTAAAGGAGCGCAATGCTGGATGTAGATGACGAAACACGTCCACTAGACCAGGGCATGCTGACGTAAATTGGCTGGCCGTGATGCTATCAGCTGTACGGGCATCGGGGTTGGTGCAGTCAAGTTGCGGGTCCATGACAAAGTTGAAATCTCCGCAAATAATACTCTGCTTGCCATTGCTGAAAGTGGGGGGCGGCGCCCTGTGGGCGGCGCGCCAGGGGTGAAAATGTGCAGGTATCTGCAGTGGATGGGAGTGCCACTAAAAGATGCATCGATTGAGCAAGGCAGACTAGCCCATATGAGGCAGTACGTGGCGCATAAGCATTTGATAGCCCTAATGCGCTTTCGTTTGGGCTGCTGGGACCTGGAAGTGAACCGCCCCCAGGCGGGGGGACAGTACCGGGCTAGGGCGCAACGGGTGTGTAGGCGGTGCGGGAATGGAGGCGTGGAAGACGAAAAGCACGTCTTGCTGGAATGCACGAAGTACGCGAGCTTGAGGGAAGCACTGGGTATTACAGGTAGTGATATGAAAAGAGCTATGCTTGGCACGGACGTTCAAAAGCTAGCTGCTTACTTGCACGCGGTGACAACGCTTCGGTCTAGTGAATTGCGCAACCGCTAGCTGATTCCCCTTTGTTTAGTTATCATCGCGCCTCCGGACTCAAAGGAGTTAGTGGGGCCGCATGGACTTCAAGCCATGTAACATGCTCATGCTCACACCATTGTAACCTGGGCGAACAGGAGTGAACACGAGTGAATAAAACGAATACTATCCGAGAATACTAGACGCGACATTGTTGGCTGCTGGCTTCACGCCCCACACGATTCTGCAGAGCCCGTCACCCAGTTCCCTCTTGGTACAACCGACCTGCCGGAACCCCTGCTTGCTGACAAGGAGTCCTCCTCATGTGCCTGCATGCTCGTCCAGCGGTGTGGGCCTGTGGGGTAAGCCACTCGGCTTAGTCAATGGCCACCTAATGGCCGGCATTCACAGCCCCCACCACCACGGCACCACCACCCACCAGCAGGTTGGCTGCGTTCGTTGAGCCACGCCGGTGCGTGGTGGTGGGGGCTGAGCGGCCATGTCACGTTGCTGATGTGCTCACACATGCGGCAGTAGCGGCAGCAGCAGCCGCAGCCCCAGTTGTGCGGTTACGTAAATCAATCAATGCGCCTTACAGCTTCCGCAGTGACTTTCAGGGGTGTCTTTGGGCCACGTGGGCATGCCATTGCGAACGTGACACAAAACGTGCTGGCTTCGTCACGCGCCTGACGTGCGTAGCAGGCAATTGTGTGTGTGCGCCTCCGTCCCCAAAGAAACGAAGGCCTCCGCAGTCCCTCTGCACGCGCACAACAACGCAGCGAGACTCATCACCGTGCGTGAGCTTTAGAACACGTATTCACACCACACAGCACACAGCGGCCGTTGATGAGCACTGAAGCCACGACCAAAGCACTGAAACCATGACCCATCGGTCACGCCATCGATGGCATGTGCGCCAGCAGTCCAGCAGTCCAGCGTGCCGCCTCCTCGAGTAGCCCCAGCCACCTCGTCTTGCACGCGGTGGGTCACATTCCACAACCACACACAATGCACGAGCTCTGATACGTACGAGTTACTGCCATGCATCCCCACCACAGCTGCATGTCTGCTACACAAACGCAGACTATCCAGCGCCAGCCCGCCGCTCCCCCAACCGGCAGCAGACTCACGAAACCACCCGCACAGTGTTCCCACCACGTAGATGAATTATTTACCACACATTCCGGATGGCACCACTTGCCGGATGGCATTCCTGCCACGCAAATGGATGCACACGGTGGTACGTAGTCTGATAAGGGTACCGTATCAGCACCCCAGTGACCGGATGAAAACTCGTTGCAGGTCACACAATCATGTTACGCATGCATTCACGCCAGCTCAGCACAGCATGTGCGGTTCACGCGTGGCGGTGAAACTATTATGACTGCACGCACGCACGCAAGCTAGCTAGCTCCGGTTGGGGTGATGGCCACCGGCATTAGTAATGGTGCCCCAGCAGTTGCCTAGCACTTGGCTAGGCGGATTCAAAAGGGTTCAAATCCGGCCGAAGAGGCCCGGAAGCGGTTGACACATGCGGCTCTCATGCCCACTTCTACTGCTGCTGCCAGAACCGCAGCAGGGGCGGCACCTTGATGGTGAAGACGTTGACCTGCACACGCACACGCACAAGCACACACGGGCATGTGCGTCAACGCGTGGTACTCAGACCTGGTGCCTGCATGCACAGGGGCCCAGTGCCGCCTCCTATCTTAACCCCCCCGATCGGCATGCAACTCCTGCTGGAGCTGCAGCAGCTGTCCACACGCACGTGATGCCCCACGCACGGCAACCGGGAATACGGTACCGCGACCCGTCCCCAAGCCAGCCTCCACCTCCTTGCTTGCAAGTCAGCCGCAAGTGTACGCACCCGAGCCACGCACCAGCAGCAGCACATCCCGCCCCCGCCCCCGCCCCCGCTCCAAACCGCCCTGCCTGATCGCCTGTCTGCTCACCTCCTCGCTGCCCATCGCGCTCTCCGCCCGCAACGTGAAGTCCATTGAGCCACCCGCCGAGCCGCACACCAGGTCGCACCTGCATGCATGCGCGGCAGTGCGGGTAGTGCAGCAGCGTCGGCCCCCATCCGTGCCATCACCAGCCTCATCAGCGACAGACCGGCGCCTGCCTGCCTGCCTCCTCCCTCCTCTATCCACCCGCCCACCGCCCACCGCTCACCAGTTGCGGCGCCCCAGCAGCAGGCTGTCCACGTCGCCTGCGGGGCCGAACAGCGGGAACATGCGCTGCACCAGCTCCTGCGCGTGCGCGTGTGTGGGTCGCGAGCGCATGCAAGCCAATGCAACGTATCGGTAAGTAATGAGAGACAGCTGCCCGACCAGCGGTACGTATGGTGCATGTTTAGTGCAAGTTTGTAAATACGTAGGCCAGCGCAACTGCCTAGACAAGCACCCCGCAGTGAAACTCCTGCTGTCGCACGCCGCATAGTAAGCGTAATCATGAGAGGTAGGCAGCGAGCGCACCAACGTACGTACCTCGAAGTGCGGCACCGCCTCCGGCTTGCGCCCGCACACGCACAGCGACTTCAGCAGCGGCGCGGGCGGCGGGATGTTGGCGATTGCCGAGCTAATGATCTGCGTGAGTGCGAGCGTGCGGCGGGTGCGGAACACAGAGGCAGTAATAATAAGCGGCCGGTCGTAAGTTTTAAGAAACAAGTCTCGAGTAACGCAGCTTGGGCTCTGCCACGCTGCCACGCCGCCGCTGGCACAGCCGGCACACAGTCACGCCCGCCCACCTGGGGGATGAAGCCGGCGTCTGCGATGCGGGTGTCGGCGGGCGGCAGCGGCACGTCGTCGGCGTCGCCCGGCTTCACGTCGGCGGGGCGGCTGTGGAACATACCGTAGCCGGCGCAGTGCACGTCTCCGGACAGGACAGAGAAGCGCATCTGCTTCTCGTTCGCCACCGACTGCAGAGGCGGCGGGTGCGAGCACAAGCATACTTGCGGATGCGTCCGGCAGCGGATGGCGTTGTGAGCAGGTGGGGTTAGGGAGGTCGTGATCAGGGGTTTGGCGTGCGCGATGGCGTCCGGCGTCTGGAAGGCTGTGGGGTCCGGCGGCGCGTGCAGCTAGCTAGCCTGGAAGCCTGGAAGCAGAGCTGATGAGCGCCAAGTGTGTACCCAGCCACGCACTGCTGTGTGTCCCCGCCCCCGCCCACGGCCTGCTGCTCCACACACACGGAACGCACACACGCACGCGCACAGCAGCGCTCGCTCGACCCACCACCATCAGCCGCAGCAGCGCCGCCTTCTCGCCCACGTGTTGGCTGGCGCTCCACTGGTCAATGATGTCTGCAATCGACACGGAGGGTGGGCCACGTCGTCAATGGCATCATACACGATCAGGTAGATCAGGTCACAGCAGCACGCCACGCGTCGCGCCCCGCCGCACGACCAAACCGCGAGCCCCAAACAAGTAAGCAGGCGGTGCCGATGCCGCCCTCCCCAAATCGACCGTACGCGGGCGGGCACGCGGCCTCACCATCCAGGATGAAGACCATCCCGAAGCGCTTTGTGATCTGCAGCACGCACCCCGCGCATACCGCGGCGATGGGCAAGTAAGGGTGAGTACGGTAGTGATGCGGCAGCTTACCATGCTCCTTCAAGCAAGCTAGCTGCGTTCGCCCTACGTATCCATTATCCCAGCCCCACCGGCCCCCACCTTGGCCGCCAGCCCGGTCTTCTGCATCACCACCGCCAGCAGGTCATCGCCGGTGGCCACGTCGTCCAGCTTCTGCAGCAGGCAGCAGGGGGGCACACACCAGGGCGGGCGAGGTCTGACACACATTCACAGTGACACACGGTCCGATGCCGTTTCCCAACACTCTTGGATATCGGCCGTACCACCGCCAACCTACCCCTGCACGCACGCCGCACCACAGCAGCAAGGCGCCCCCGGCACCCAATCCCCCATCCAGCCACCCACCCGCCCACGCACCCAGCCACCCGCTACACCCACCTGCAGCGTCTCCTGCACCGGCAGCGCCGAGTACAGGATGGGCCCCGCCAGCATCACGATGACGTGGCGGGTGGAGGCCGGCAGCGCGCGCAGCTCCGCCCCCAGCCGCTCCAGGTAGCCGGGCGGCAGGCAGTTGTGCTGCGGGCGGGGGGCGGGGGGGGGGGGGCGGGGCGGGGCCGGGGCGGGTTGGCGGGGGTAGGCGGGGGCGGGCGGGGAGAATCGAGCCAGCGGCGTCGGGTGGCCAGTATGTGCGTCCGTACGGGCGTCAGGCGGCCCATATGGGATAGTACGGCACGGCGCCAAATCCTCCCCTCCAGCTTGGGCTGGTATTCACAACCTCCCCTTTCTCCCCAATCCCCTCCCCCACACATGGCACGCACCTGTGTCCGGAAGGTGCGCTGGTCCGGCACCACCAGCGCCGTGGAGGCGCCCAGCTGCAGCAGCAGGCTGCTGGAGTCGCACCAGTAGCCGTCGGCAGCCAGACACTCCTGCGTCGTGTGGCTGGCGGGGGCGCGGGGGACAGGCGGCGGGTGGGCGGGCGATGAGTTTGACGGCGGCACGTTTCGATCGCCGCATTCGCGCAATCGCAGTTGCGATCAAGCGAAGCCCCCGCCCGTGCCTGGCGCCTATAACCCTAGAAGCGGGTGGCTCGCTGGGCGCTACTCACTGCTGGAAGAGGAGGTAGAAGAATTTGGAGGCCGCGAATAGGCCCTGCATGATGGGCGCGTTCTGGATGAGGGGCGGGTAGCTGCCCCAGCCGTCTGCGCAGGAGCGGCACAGCAGGCGGGAGCGAGGGGGGCGGGCCGTCGCTTAGCGCAGAGGCAGGGGGGCGCATTCAAAGCAATGAGCCGAGTGGTCTTGACGCGGTACTGCCGGCAGCTACGGTAGCCGGTTGCGCGACAACCCCACACGGCATCACACGACGGCTGCACTCAGGCACTCGGGGGCACTCACCCACGATGTCGTGGTCGTCCCAGGTGTTTACGGAGGGGATGGTGGCCAGCGCGTCCGAATATATGGGCTGCGGCGCACGAAAAGAGTACGACACCTTGAGCGGGAGCCCCATGCACTTGGGGTAGGATACGGGATTGCTGGGATATGCGGCACTGCCCACGTCCGTCATCCGCCGTAGCACGGCACGTACATTGCAGATACTGCGGTCCCGACACCCATCCCTCCACCTGCTGGCATCGTCGACAGGCAACCCCGCTTGCTTGCTGCCCTCACTACCACACCACAGCAGTCAGGCAGCTGCACTGCGCGGAGTGCCCTCCTCCCCCACGCCCTGGGCCCCACATGCAGATGCCAACACCACATCACACTTTCCAGTAGCCCTCGTCGCCGCCCCCAGCAGCAGCTCGGGCTGTGTTATCATCAAGCAACCCACCTGGGTCCCGAAGTGCGAGGCGTAGTGCGAGAAGTAGTATTCCTCCATCTCGCCCCGCAGCGCGTCTGTGAACGGCTGCGCCGCCCGCGCCGCCGACTCGACGTCGTCCTGCGCCTGGTCCCAGCCCTTGAGCAGCGGGCCCTGCAGGCGCGCAGCAGCCACACGTACACGCACGCACCGCGTGTCGGTATGTGCGATACTGTACGGCACAGGCGGCCTCTTGCCAAGGACCCCCAGCGCCCGGTGCATGTGCGTGTGCATGCGAGGTGCCTGTAGCGGGTGCAGCCGTACCGCGCCATGGGGCCGCCAGGCAGGCCGCTCCCTCATTAGTCCCCCAGCCCCTCGGCCCCCAGCCTCCATTCCTGATTCCCAGCCCCCACCTCGAACAGGCCGTCGTTGTACAGCTGGTCGCCGCCTGCGCCGTGGGGCGCGCCCACATGCCAGGCATTGCGTGTGTGCGCAAGCAATCCAACTCAGTCGGCAGTGGAATGGGGGTTGGCACGGTGGGCCCGGCCCAAGTGACAGTTTGGACACGTCCCGAAAACACATCGCACGTGGCAGGGGCCCTTGCTATGCTGCCGCTGCTTGCACGTCACCGCCGACAATGTGCGAACTGCCGATGCACGGCCCGGCGTCGGCTCACCTCCCAGCAGCACGTGATAGGGCCGGTACGAATGCTGCGGCCACGGGACAGCGTCAGGCGGGCATAAGGGTCACGGCATGGGCACACACACCGCGCAACGACGCGCCACCGCGACAATACATGCAATGTGCCTCCCACGCCCACTCCGCAGCCCGCGCCCGCCATCCCAATGTGCGTCCGCCCCCACCAGCGCCCCGAATAACCCCCACCACCGCCCCACCACCGTCCCCACCACCGCCGCCCAGCGCCCCCTCACTTGGCGCATGAGGTCGGCCCACAGCGGCTGGATGCCGTGCGTGCGGCCGGCGTCGGCCGGGTTGTGCAGGCCGTTGCAGGAGTAGAAGGCGGCGTGCCAGGCCTCGGCCGCCGCCGGCACGGACACGGTGAAGGCGCGGCCAGGCACAAGGTCCACCTGGGTACGGCACGTGGGCGTGCGTGCATGGGGGCGGTGTGCGTGGGCGGGTGTGCATGGCGTGTGTTAGAGAGCACAAGCATGGCGTGTGTGTGTGTGTGTGTGTGTGTGTGTGTGAGCGTGTCAAGTTCGTCACTCCTCCTCGAGCGCTGTTCAACATGCTGAGCTACGCGGCTGGGGAGTCGTAGCTTTTTTCTCATGGCTTCATTACACTCGAATGGGCCAGTTTTACGCTACGGATGTCACGCTCTGAGATGTCCCTCTGAATTGGCCCTTGGATTCGGCTGCTGCCGCACGGCCACTGCGACGCCTGCGCCCACCTACCTTGTACTTCAGCTGCTTTGGGTCCGCGCCGCAGGTGGTGCTGAGCTTGAAGCGCCTGGAGGGGAGGCGGGAGGGGTAGCAACACAGGCAGCAGGTGGGGCGGCGTGCAGCGAGGACAGGGGAGGCGGCAGGACCTCCGCGCGTAGCCGGTCCGTCCGCAACCAGTGCCCATCCCAGTGCCAAGGGACGCGCTGTGGCCGGAACACGGTTGGTGCCAACGCACCTGCACCCTCGCGCGCCCTGGGTTGCGTGACAGCAATCTCAGTCTCGCCCTTTCGCAATGCCGTGCGCCGCCCGCCCATCCCAGGGGAGGCCCTCCAGCATCCCGCTGCACCTCCCCACACGGACTGCCGCCCGCACCCGCCACCACCATTACCCACGCACCAGAACTGCCAGTCGCGCCACGTCGCCAGCCGCTCGCCCACCGCACTCCCCACCACCTCGAACGCCTCCTCCGCGTTTGTCGCCCCGGGCGGCACCGCGTAGTCGCCACCTGGCCCCGCGGTGTACTCGTGCCGCCACGCCTCGCCGGCGCCGCTGTCGGGCAGCTCGCCCCACACCAGCTGCGGCGGCACGTCGCCGCCCAGGATGGAGGCCTGCGCTGCGGCGCTGCACACCACCAGGGCGGTGATGCGGTACTCGCCGGACTCGGCTTCGTAGGAGGCCAATTTGAGGAAGGGGCCGAACACGCCGCGCCCGCACAGGCTTGCTAGCGTGTAGTACGGCAGCACGGCGTTGGCGGGGGGCGTGCCGCTGATGCTGGCGCCCGGCGCGCCGGCGGTGAGCCGGCCGCTGCCGTTGCCGATGCCGGCGGCGGTCGGCGGGGCCGCCGACTTGGCGGCGCTGTGGGGTGCAGGGGCCAGGGGAGGGCCAGGGAAGGGAGGTTGGTCGCGAAGTCGGCGACTGTCGACAAGGGTCTTCGCCGACGCGACGAGGGGGCGAACACGCTTTCCATAGGTCATAAGCACCAATTCGAAAGTGGGGAAGTGCTGTCGACCACCTGAGGATGAATCGAGCAGTGTTCCCGCGGCCCCACTGTGAATTGCGAAAATTCCAAGACCTGCACTGCACTGATGCCCCCGCTAGTCTATCGCACTTCAGGAAGCATAACTTGAGCGGACAGCTCGCGCGGCGAATGTGAAGGTCAACGCGAACGCGAGCTCTGCCAACCACCAAACCTTCCTTTTGGACCCACGCTTACGTGCTAGAGCTGCAGCCCATTCGTTCGCATTAATATCGCTGCAGCCGTCAAGAAGGAATGGAAACTGTGCAGCAGGCGAAAGCGGTTTTCAGGTTGACGAAAGGCTTGGCAACGCGTGAGAGGCACGCACGTATAATGTGTTTCTGTCATCAATCTGCTAACGCATTCAAGAATCCTTCATCAGTAAACAAAACCAGAAGGGTAGCAATTGGCAATTGCATGTTGCATCTGAATGAATGAGGCAGGAGCCCCAGGCAATTCCTTAGCACTATGTTTTGGAGGAAGCCTTTCCTCAAATAGCAATTGGATATTGCATTAGCGTCCGGCGGGAAGATCCCCGGGCCCAAATTCTTACGTTGCCCACTCGCACGCGCTTAAATTGCAAGCCCATGGCACCTGCACACCTTTTAGAGCCTTGGGCAGTGTAGAAAACCGGCCTCGGGTGCTGCCCACGGACCCGGCTTGCGTGCCCCACCAGACTCCAGGCCTGGTACCCGCGCGCGGTAGCAGCAGCCCGACGCGATGGCGGCCGGCTCGGAGGCGTGGCAGGACTTTGGTCAGAAGGTGGACCTGACCGCGCGCATCCGCGAGATCCTGTTGAACTACCCGGAGGGCACCTCCATCCTGAAGGAGCTGGTGCAGGTAAGCGCTTGGCACGCGGCCGCTGATGCCGCAGCTGTTGTAAGCCGCTGCCGGGGCGGCGCCGCTGCCGGGGAGCTGCCCGGGACCAGGCTGCAGCCTGGCAGCCGCAGTGACCGAAGCTGGCGAATCCCTGGGTCTGGCCAGGGAAGCGACAGCCAGCCAGGGACACGGACTGAATACGGTACCGTACCGTACGCGCTTGGAAGGGAGCGCATGACGTGAGCGCGCGGCGCGCGAAGGCCCCCGCATGAGGCGATGGCGGTACGGCACCCCGTACCGCCCCACGGCTCTGCCACTGATTATGGGGTTGGGACCCCTCCTCGCAGAACGCGGATGATGCTCGTGCGACCTGCATCAAGTTCTGTCTGGACCGCCGCCAGCACGGCACAGGTGCGTGCGGGCGGGCATGTGTGTGGGCCAGTACCGTGGTGCGTACGGCTCAGCGGACGAGCGGGCGCATGCGCCGGGTGCAGGGCGGGATTGGGGGGAGGGGGCAGGGGACTTGAAGGCCGTGCTGTGCGCACGTGAGGCACATGGTCGAGGCTTGCCGGTGCGTGCGTGCGTGTGCGCTAGCAGGCTCGGTGGCTCAGGTGGTGCGGGCGGCTGTGTGCACGAGCGGGGGCATGTGTGCAGGGGGCCAAGCGGGGGTCCCGGACGTGTCGTGGGCGTCACTCGCGTCACCCGCGTCACCCGCGTCACCGACTCTCTGCCCGCCCGTACGCCCCGCACCTCCTGCTCCGTCACCCACCGCTCGCAACCCCCGCAACCCCCGCAACCCCCGCCGCGCCCGCCAGGCTCGCTGCTGGCACCCGCCATGGCCGCCTTCCAGGGCCCGGCGCTGCTGGCGTTCAACGACGGCGTGTTCAGCGACCGCGACCTGGAGTCCATCAGCCGCATCGGCGACAGCAAGAAGAAGGAGGAGGAGGGCAAGACGGGGCGCTTCGGGTGAGGGCAGGCGGCGGAGGAGGGGCGAGGCGTGAGGGCATGGCGAGGCGAGGCGGCTAGCGTGAAGGCGGGGGAGCGAGGAGGGGTTGCAAGGATGGTTGGGACAGCGGTGCACGAGCAGACTACAATGATGATGGATGGAGTGGGAATGCTTGAAGTGACTCCCACCCCTGCCGGCCGCCCGCCCCCACATCCCGCCTGCAGCGTGGGCTTCAACTCCTGCTACCACCTGACGGACGTGCCCAGCTTCGTGTCGGGCCGGCACCTGGTCATATTCGACCCGCACTGCCGCCACCTGCCCAACATCTCCGCCACCAACCCCGGTGCGCGCCCCGGCGGCTGCACGGGGGCGCGCGGGGGCGCAGGCAATCGCACACGGCCCCGTGCGCAATGCTTTACCCTGCCCCGCCCTGTCGAACCTTCCCCCGACCTTGAGCACTATGATTCTTTTCGCAGACTTGAGATTCGCAACACAGCAAACACACTCCCCACAACCCAAATGAATGCCAATGCTTGAACAGGCAAGCGCATCGACTTCGTGACGTACAGCGATGTGGCGGCACAGTACGCCGACCAGGTGGCGCCGTACACGGGCGCCTTTGGCTGCAGCCTGGGGGCGGCGCAGGGGGAGCAGGCGGGGCCGTGGCAGGGCACGCTGTTCCGCTTCCCGCTGCGCAGCGCGGCGCTGGCGGAGGCGAGCACCATCTCCAAGCAGGTGGGTGTGCGTGTGCGTGGTTGTGGGGATGCGCAGTGCAGAGCCGGGGCTTCGCGGTGCGGACCGCGCATTGGGTTCTCATTGGGTTCGGGTTTTGGTTCTAGGCCGGTATTCGCACGATATTCGCTGATGTTCGCTGTCCATCTATTACACACTCACACGCCCACACACTCACACGCGCCCACACGCCCACGCTCACGCGCTGCAGGTGTACACGCCCGACTCCATCCGCGGCCTGCTGCAGCAGCTGTGTGTGGAGGCGTTCCAGATCCTGCTGTTCCTCAAACACATACAGCGCCTGGAGGTGCGGGGCGGTGGGGCGGGGCGGGGGGCGGGGGGCGCAGGAGGAATGGGACGGCAGGAAGGGGCTGGGGCTGCGCGTGTGTGCATCCGGGCCTCCAAGCACTAGCCCGGCGCCCGTACCCGGCTGCAGTAGTCCTACCACCCACATGCCAAAGCATTGCCGGCACGACGCTCTCACGTGCCTCATCCCTCTGACCCGGGCTGCTGCATTTCCACCCTCACGCGTGCGCGCGCTCACATAGGTGCACGAGTGGGCGGAGGGCGCCGCCGAGCCGCGGCTGCTGTTCAGCTGCCACGTGGCCAACGCCAGCGCGACGGTGGCGGCGGAGCGCGGCCTATTCGCGGCCGTCAGCGGGCAGCGGCCCTCGGGCATGCCCGCCACAGGGCCCGGCGGCACGCGGCCGCCGCTGCCGGAGCTGCTGCGAAGCTACCAGCTGCGGCTGCAGCGGCAGTGGCACGACCCCGCCGCCATGCCGCCGCCGGCGAGCGCCGGCAGTAGCACCAGCGGCGGTGATAGTGGCAGTAGCGGTGGCGATGTGGGGCCGTGCACGGAAGAGCGGGCGTACATCATCAGCCAGGCGCGCGGCGGCGGCGAGGTGGCGGAGGTGGCGGAGCAGCTGAGCAAGCACTTTGGGGTGCCGCTGGTGCCCTGGGGCGCGGTGGCGGCAGACATCACGGCGGCGGTGGTGCCGGCGCAGCAGCAGCAGGGGGCGACGGCGGCCGGGTGCTCGCGGGAGCTGGAGGGCCGGGCGTTCTGCTTCCTGCCGCTGCCGGCGCGCACCGGGCTGCCCGTGCACGTGAACGGCTATTTCGAGCTGTCCAGCAACCGCCGCGACATCTGGTGCGTGCGTGTTTCGTATTCTTCACTTCCCTAAATGTGCAGTACCCCCCGTCCATTTAGGTTAATCCAGGTTGGGCATTCTCAACCCTCTCCCCACCCACCGGATGGTCATCGGTAATGCCAAGACTGATCTGCTGCAACAACCTGCCATTATCATCTCGTCTTTAATTAATCATGCATGGAACCCACCCCTGCTCAGGCACGGTGAGGACATGGCCGGCAGCGGCGCCCGGCGCGCGCAGTGGAACGCGCTGCTGCTGGAGCGCGTGCTGGCGCCCGCATACGCCGCCGCGCTGCAGCAGGCGGCGGCGGCGCTGGGCGCATGCGCCGCCTACGACCGCCTGTGGCCGGCGGCGGACGTGGCGGCGCCGTGGCAGACGCTGCTGGTGGCGCTGTGAGTGGCTGCTGCGGGCGGTGGCGGCGGCGGCGCGGCGGCGGGGTCGTGGTAGCGCATTTGGTCTACACCTCTGTAAAACTATGCACATCCAACATGCCACGGCTGCCGTCCCGCTGCGCAGGTACCGGCGTGTGTCGGGCCTGCCGGTGTGCTGGACCAAGCTGCGCGGCGGCGTTTGGGTGGCGCCCAAGGACGGCGTGCTTCGGGATGCGGCGGCGGCGGCGGCGGCGACAGCAGCGGCGGGAAGCGACAGCAGCAGCAGCAGCCCCGGCGGCGCGCTGGCGGCGGCGCTGGTGGCAGTGGCGGCGCTGCCGCTGCTGGAGCTGCCGCCGGGTGTGGGCGAGCTGATGACTAAGCACATGGTGCGGTGGCGGGGAGTTGTGAACGCCAGCCGTGGGCCAAGCCTATGTTAACAAGGGCGTGCGTGTATTCGGTTGCTGGAGGAAGTGTCGGCGGCGGCGCTGAGCGCGACGTTACGTGCCTGCTGCCGCTCAACACCCTCCCTGGGCCCTCCCTGCCTCCCTTCCCCAACTACCGCACCTGCCGCAGGTGACCAAGCCGCGCGTGTGCACGCCGCTCCTGGCGAGGCAGGCGCTGGCGGCATCAGCGGCGGCGGCTCCCGCCGCGGCGGAGCCGTCCGCCGACCGCGCGCTCCGCGGCCACGCACCCGCGCTCCTGGACTACTGCCTCAGCGACCTGACGGTGCCGCCGCCGGCCGCCTTTGCCGCCGGTGGAGGAGCATTTGCAGGAGGGGGCCCGGCAGCGGCGGCGGCGGCGCATGCGGGTGCGTGTCGCGGCGGGCGGCTGCGGGGTGTGCGTGCTGACTGCCGTACTGATGGGCTGCGACAGCAGAGATTTATGTACTTCCATGAAGTCGTGAAGTGGCACATATTAGAGCCTGACGTTTCAATATGCCCGGACATTGTGTCCCGTGTGTGCCCCCGCTACAGCCGCCCAGCTGGCGGGGCTCCGGCTAC
The DNA here is from genome assembly GCA_016834605.1 of Chlamydomonas incerta. Classification (NCBI taxonomy): domain Eukaryota; kingdom Viridiplantae; phylum Chlorophyta; class Chlorophyceae; order Chlamydomonadales; family Chlamydomonadaceae; genus Chlamydomonas; species Chlamydomonas incerta. The sequence continues at coordinate 302,731 of JAEHOC010000064.1, read as the reverse complement.
TGCCGCTGCTGGACGGCACCACCGCTGCGCTGGCGGCGGCGGGACGGTCCACCCACACCTTCGCCACACCTGCGGCGGCGGGCGGCGGCCGCAGCGGCTCCGAGCAGCTGCAGGTGTGGCAGCAGCAGCGGCAGGCCCCGCCACCCTGCTTCTTCGTGCCTACTGCGGACGAGGCCCGCCTGCTGGCGCGGACGGGTGAGGTCGCAATATGACTAACTACCTGCCCGCATGCAGCTGCTGCTTGTGTTGCCGTGGTGCTCTCTAACAACACGTGTTCACCCCTACACATGGGTTTTGGGTTGCAATGGTTGATTTGGGAACTGGAATTGATTACCCCCCCCCCCCCCCCCGATCCGAAGACGCCAAACCCACCGCGCATGCACAATGGGCCACCGGCCCTGGCCCCCAGCGCGCCAAGGACAATGATCGCAGCGACAATGGCACCCGTAACTACGCCATTTCAGTGCAACAGTTCATGGCGTTGCTGTCCACCCTCCTGCGTGCCACCACCATTCGCTTTGGCCCCCTGGCAGTCCTGCAAATGTGCGGCATCCCCATGGGTATTCCACCTGCCCCTTTCATTGCTAACCTGTTCCTGGCGTGGTATGAATACCAATTCCTCTGGCAGTACCCCACCCGCGGCCCCATTACAGCCCTTGAGTGGCAGCAGCGTCAAATCCTTACCGCGTTTACCTGGACCAAACGTTTCCTCGATGACCTTGGTGCCCTGCGTAACGCCTGGATGGCCCAACTCCTGTTCTCGCGCCCTGATGCCCCTTTCTACGGCCTATGTGGTATCTACCCCGATGTCCTGCAAATCCCCGCGCAAACCCACGACGTGCCCGACGGTCAGCTCCCTTTCCTCGATATTTTGCTGGTCAGTGAAAACCGCGGGGGTTTCTCTGCGTTTACCACCCGCCTATACGACAAACGGTGTCAGTCTGCTTTTGCCAATGTACGCCTCACACGTTTCGTTCATATTACGTCCTGCGTCAACGAAACTACCAAGCGCAACATCTTTGTTAGCCAGTTCCGGCGGCTGCAACGCATTATCCTGGACCCCGAAATTTTCATCACCGAAGTTGCCCTTGTCATGCTCGCTTTGTCCCGTCAACGCTACCCCTGCCGTCAGCTGTCCCAGAAGTTGCAGGACCAAGTGGACCGCTGGCCGCAGCTGTTTGGACTCCAGCGGCGTGCCGGGCTGGACTTGTATGCCCGCATCGCTGAGTACTTCGCGACCCTGTGCCGGCCGGTACCGCCCCCGCCCCGCTAGCCTGCCTGTCGTGCCGTGCTCGCCGCCTGGGGGCATGCATGCTTTGCCCCCGGCGGTGGCGTGGTGGTGGGAGCTCTGTGGAGACCCGCCGCGCCCGTAGCCCTGCCTCCCCTCTGCATTGCATGCCCCTGCGTCTATGTGCCCCTACTACCCTGCGCCCGTGCCCGGCCAGCCCTTTACTACGCGTTCTAGCCTTCCTAGCCTTACTATTAGGAGCACTTTGCATGGGTTTGCTGTCCGGGGTTCATGTTCCTATGCGCGCCGCGCCTGACCGCGTTTGCTTCCTCGCGTTGCTTTGCATGTGCGGCCGGTCCCTGCGCGGCGTCTGCGCGCCTGTGCGCGTAGGTGAGTTTTCCCGGGTCTAGGAAAGGCGTGCAGCCTCAAAGTTCGCGGCATAACGCACGAGAATTACAGACACACAACACAACACAACGCTAGCGGTTTACTTCGCGCACACGCGCTTACGCAACCAGCTTTTATACACGACGTTCGGATTTAGATATAGCCACCAAACGGGGACGCCACGGCGAGCTCTGGCGCTGGACAAGTTCACGCCAGCGGTCATCGGTACGCGCACTCCTTCACCTGCTGCCTACACTGCTACACTTCGCTGTACGAACCAACCCCCCCCTCCTGCAACCTCTCCGCTGCACCAGGCGGCCTGCTGGTGGACGCGGCCGGCCTCAGCGCCGCCGCCGCCGCCAAGCTGGCCGCTCTGGCAGCCAGCCGCGCGCTGAACCTCGCGCCGCTGGAGCCGCCGGCGCTGGCGGCGGTGGCGCTGCCGCGCCTGCTGCCCGCCGCCTGGCTGGCCGCCGCCGCCGCCGGCCGAGTGGTGGACTGGCAGCACGACCCCGCCGCCTCCGCCGCCGGCGTGGATCGGGCGTGGCTGACGCAGCTGTGGGTCTGGATCCGGGCGCGCGCGGCGCCGGCTGCTGCGGCTGGATCCAGCACCGGTGGTGGCGGCAGTAGCAGCGGCAGTGGCAGCGGCAGTAGCAGTGGCAGCAGTGGCGCGCCGGCTGTAGCTCACTTCCTGGGGCTGCCGCTGCTGCCAATCACCGGCGGCCGGCTGGCGCCGCTGGCCGATGCGGCCACATGCACCGCCATCCTGCCGCCCGCCGCCGCCGCGCTGCCGCCCGCCGCTGCGGCGGCGCCGCCCGGCGCTTCCCTCTCCTCCTCCGCCGCGCCCTCCGCGCCCGACTCGCCACGCGGCGAGTCGCCAGCGCCACCCTCCCAGCCGCACCCGCAACCTCCGGCCAGCGACCCGACCGCTGCTACTGCCGCTGCTACTGCCGCCGCCGACCCGGCGGGCCAGGTGTGTGAGCTGCTGACGCAGCTGGGCCTGCACATCGTGGACACCCCCGCCTTCCCCGGCGAGTCCTGCCTGCCGCTGCCGGCGCTGCTGCGCGGCGGCCACGTGCTGCCCTGCGACGGCCCCGGCATCCTGGCGGCGTTGCAGCACTTGTCAGCCGCCACCGCGGCCCGCGAGCAGCAGGTGCTGCTGCACCAGCAGCAGCAGCAAGCGGCGGGCGGCCGGCTGGCCGCCGCCGCCGCCGCGGCGGCGGCGGCGGCGGTCGCCGCCGCCAGCACGCTGGCCGACGGCGTGTCCGGCGCGCTGGGCGACGCGCCCGCAGCCGCGTCGGGCGGGGATGGCAGCGTGCGCGGCGGCGGCGGCGGTGGTGGTGCGCGGCCGCTGCTGTCGGCGGCGCTGGCGGCGCGGCTGGCGGCGCTGGCGACCGCCGACAAGCGGCTGCTGCGGAGCCTGCTGCTCACCGAGGACTGCTTGGCGCAGCTGTCGCCGGGAGCCGCGGGCGCCGCGGCGGCGGCATCGCGGCAGCAGCAGCAGCAAGGGCGGGCGCCATCGGCGTCGGTGCAGGTGTCGGCGGCCGAGGGACGGGCGCTCATCCAGCTGCTGGCGGCGCTGCCAATCTACGAAACCGCCAGCGCCGCCGCCGCGGCGGGTGCTGGTGCGGCGGCGGCGGGTGCGGCGGCGGTGGCGGAGCCGCAGTTTGTGCCGCTCCTGAGTGCCAGTGGCGGCGGCACGGGGCGCGTGGTGCTGCTGGCGCCGCGCGGCGTGGACGTGCGCGTGCTGGGGGCGCTGCCGGCGGCGGCGGCGGCGGCGGCGGCGGCGGCGGCTGGCGGCGGCGGCGGCGGCGGGGCGGCCGGCCCGGTGTTTGTGGTGTGCGTCAGTGAGGGCGAGGGGCGGCTCATGGCGGCTCACCTGGGCGTGCGCGCTGTCAGTGCGGCCGAGACGTACCGGTGAGCGTGAGCGCGTGAGCGTGAGCGTGTGGGTGTGTTTTGTTGTGTCATAACGGGGGTTGCTGAGTGTCTGCGCAGGGTCCTGGCTGCGCACGCCACGCCAAGGCGTACCCGTGCCCACAAATGTCCGCATCGCTCGTCCCCATCCCCGCGCCGTCCCGCCCCCCGCCGCCGCCGCCACCCGCCGCCGCAGGGTGTATGTGCTGCCGGCGCTGCCCGGCCTGCCGCTCCGCCTGCGCCACGCGGCGGTGCTGGGGCTGCTGCGCGGGCTGCCGCAGCTGGGCGCGCAGGACCGCGGCTTCGGCGCCTGGCTGCGGCAGGTGGCGTTCGTGCCCAACAATAGGGTGAGGTTTGAGTGAGGAAGTAAAGGGGGAGGGGGCCGGGCCGGGGACCGTGTGGCGGCTCTTTTGCATCCCCAGATGCCCCGATATCGTATAGCAGACGTGTTGCACACGCACACGCACGTGTATGTGTCTGCCTCCTCTCGACGCCGCCTCTCACCTCCCCCCGCACGGCCCCCTACCCCGCCTCCACGCAGGGCGAGCTGCACAAGCCCTCAGAGCTGTACGACCCCCGTAACCCGGATCTGGCGGCGCTGCTGGATCCAGAAACCGACTTCCCCTCCACCGAGCTCCTGATGGAGGCTGCAGCCGGCAGTAGCGGCAGTAGCACCTCTGCCGGGGGTGGTGCTGCAGCTGCAGCCGCTGCAGCCGCCACGACCGCCGGCAGCGGTAGTGGCGCTGCTGCGGCGGCGGCTGGGGCAGACGCCGGCAGCGGAGTGGACAGCGACGGCGCCGACGGCGACGGCGGCGCTGACGGCAGTAGCAGCGGTGGTGGTGGGGACGCGGCGCTGGTTTTGTACATGCTACAGCAGCTGGGCATGCGTACGACAGCCAGTATGGACACGCTACTGCGGGCGGCGCGGTTCGTGGAGCGGGTGGCGGACGCGGCGTCGGCTGCTACAGCCGCGGCGGTGGCGGGCGCGGGCGCTGCTGCAGCCGCCGCGTCGGCTGGCGACGATGACGAGATGGACATGGCGGTAGCGCGCGGCAAGGTGCGGCCCGGGTTGCGGTGGATGTGTGCTTGCGATGTTTGCTGGAGTCTAACGATTTAGCATTGATGGTACACGCGTGTAGGTTATGTTGGTGGATGTGATCATGTGTGTTTGCTTCGGCTCCCCCCGGCACCCCTCACAGGCCCTGCTCACCTACCTGGAGGCGGAGGCGGGGCGCATCATGGGCCCCGTCACCGCCGCGGCGGCAGCAGCAGCGGCTGCAGCAGCCGCAGGCGGCGCCGGCGCCGGCGGCAGTAGCACGCAGGGGGCGCCCGCGGGGGGCGGCGGCGGCAACGTGGCGCGCAAGCTGGCGGTCGGGCTGTTCTCCAAGGCCCGGGAGCTGTTCGGCCAGCAGCAGGGGGCCGGCGGCGGGGGCGGCGGCGGCGGCGGGCAGGAGCAGCCGGCGGCGGCCGAGGTGCAAGGGTAGGTGCGGGTGTGTGCGCGTCTTGTCCGCATTGCGGCGTGGCGGCATCGTCATCAGATTATTCAGTCGCTGCATCTACCGTAGTCCCAAAATAATGCCACATTCTTCCCTGCCCTTCCACTGCCCTCCCCGCCCCGTGTGACGTTAATGGCACGTGTGGTCATTCACTCCACAACCCCGGTCTGATCACTGCACTGTCCCGCCCTGATGATCCTCACCACCGCCGCCACTGCCACCGCAGCTTCTGGCAGGAGCTGGCGCGCGTGCGCTGGGTGCCGGTGCTGCAGGCCGCGCCCGCGCCCGGGCTGCCCTGGCCGCCCGGCCGCTCACTGCCGCGCCTGGCGCCGCCGCGCACCGTGCGCCCCGCCGCCGACGCCTGGCTGTGCAGCGCCACGCTGTTCCTGGCGGACGGCGAAGGCGGCCGCAGCAGCGCGCTGGCGGCGGGGCTGGGCTGGAGCGGGCCGCTGGCGGGCTCGGTGCTGGCGGCGCAGCTGCTGCAGCTGGGTGCGTGCGGGGCGAGGCGGCGGGGCCGGTTCAGGGATTCAGCTGGGTTCAGTGGGGTTCGGATGGGTTCGGTTGGTCTGCGTTGTGGCTCGCAGATAAGGGTGATTTAAGGTGCTCTTAAGCTCCACACTGGCCTTCCCTTCTCACTGCCCATTGCACCTCGGCCTCATGCTCGCCACCCCCTCCCTCCCTCCCCACCTGCTGCACAGGCGAGATGCACGCGCGCGTGACCGACCCCGGCCTCAGCCAGGTGCTGGCGGGTGTGGTGCCGCTGCTGTACCGCTCGCTGTCCGGCCTGGCGCCGGCGGAGGCGGCGGTGGCGCGCGGGCTGCTGGCGGGCAGCCGCTGCGTGTGGGTGGGCAACGGCTTCGCGCCCGCGGGCCGCGTGGCGTTCAAGGTGCGGTTCATGGGGGTGGGGCCGGGGGGCCGGGGGGCTGGGAATGCGCGCGTTTCGTTTGTGAGATGAGAATTCACCGACACAAGTTAGGCCACCTAAACAAACAGGGGACGACCATGGGAGTGCCCAACCCGTGTGCATGCTGTACCGCTTTCCCAGCCATCCTTGCAACCCCAACCCCCACGCTCCTTGACACCATCCAACACAAAAACCATGTGTACCCCCCGGTATTCACAACCCCCCGGTCAGGGCTCCCTGGACCTGTCGCCCTGGCTGTACGTACTGCCAGCCGAGCTGGCGCCCTTCAAGCAGCTGCTGCTGGGCTTCGGCGCGGCGGAGGCCTTCAGCGCCCAGCAGTACGCCGCCTTCCTGCAGGTGGGGGCGTGTGTGTGGGGTGTGTGGCGGGGGTGGGGTGGGGGCGGGGGCGGGGGCTCGGGGTGCTGGTATTAGAGCCCGAGCGAAGACAATGCGGTGATAGTAACTTGGGCCGTGGCGATGACGAGTGTGGCGTGGCGAGGCGTGGCGAGGCGTGTCAGTCGTTACACATGTGGCTCACAAGTGGCACACACACGCCGCACGCCGCATGCAGGACATGGCGGCATCCACGGGGGCGATCCCGGGCGCAGCGGCGCCGGACGCAGCCGGCACACCGCGCGCGGCGCAGGCTGCTGCAGCCGCTACAGCCGCAGAGGGCGACCAGGGCGGCGCGCGGCCGCTGAGTGAGACGCAGCTGGGGCAGGTGGTGGCGGTGGCGCAGGTGCGTTTGCGTTTCCATCCTTGTTACTCCATCTTCGCTATCCCATACTTACAACCCCTTCCCGCCCCCTCCGTCTAGTTAGTTTGGCACAGCTTTGAGCTGGTGTTCACAACCCCGCCCCTTCCCTCACCCACCTCACCCACCCACCCCACCCGCCACCCCACCGGTTTTCCATATCTTTGCAACCCCACCCCCCAGGCGCTGGCCGACCTGCACCTGCCGCCGCACGCCGCCATCTACCTGCCCGACGAGCGCGGCCTGCTGGCGCCCGCCACCGCGCTCGCCTTCAACGACGCGCCCTGGCTGGCGGGCCAGCCCGCCTCCGCCGCCGTGCGCCTGGTGCACCCGCGCATCTCCGCCCACGTGGCGGCGCGGCTGGGCACGCCCTCGCTGCGGCGGCTGCTGCTGGCGCAGAGCTCGGACATGATGGCGCTCGGCTGGGCGGGCGGCGGTGCGGGAGGGGGAGGCGGCGTGGGCGCGGCGGAGGCGTTCGGGCAGAGCGAGGCGCTGACGACGCGGCTGCGGCACATCATTGGGGACTACCCCGAGGGGCCGGGTGAGGCGAGGGGGGCGGGGGGCGGGAAGCATAGTGGGGGGCGGGGGAAAGCAGAGGGGAAACAGGGGGAAGAGGCGGGAAGGGGGGCGGCGACGAGGGGTAGGGAGCGTTGCTGTTTACCAGACCCAGGCGCAGACACGGGGGCTTGGCGACGGTGCGTGCCCGGATTCGACCTCTCGCCACCCACCCACGCCGCCTCACACGAACCCGCCCTCCCCCGCCTCAATCCCCATCTGGGCCTCGACCCCCACCTCAACCTCGACGTCCCGCACTGCCCTCTGCCCTGTGCAGGCGTGCTGACAGAGCTGCTGCAGAACGCGGACGACGCCGGCGCCTCCTGCCTGACGCTGCTGCTGGACGAGTGCAGCTACCCCACCCGCTCCATTCTCTCGCCCGCCATGGCGGCGTGGCAGGTGGGCGGGCTGGCGGCTGGCGTGTGTGTGTGGGGGGGCGCTGGATGGGTCGAGGGGCGTGGGGTTTGGGGAGGCGGCGGGGGGGGGGGGCTGCTGGGCAGGCTGCTGGGGAGGCTGGCTGGGGCATACCGGCTTCGCATGCACGGGTCCTGCGTCATACATATGTTTCTTTTGTGCTCTCCAACACACACGCACCCACACGCACGCGCTCACGCTGACAGGGCCCGGCGCTGCTGGTGGCCAATGACGCGGTGTTCAGTCCCTCCGACTTCACCAACATCAGCCGCATAGGCCAGGTGCGGGCGGCCGTGTGTGGGGTCTGGGGGGTTGGCCTGGGGGGGGGCGGCCTGGGGCCGTCCACGGCTCGCGCACGTCCTCCAACCTGCCGTTCCCGCGTCAACCCCAGCTCAGCTTAGCGTGGCGTGGCCTTGGATTTGGCTGGCGTTCCCTCCACCCGCCCCCAGTGCATCCTGTACCGCTTTTCCAAACATCCTTGCAACCCCACCCACCACCACCACCACCACCCGCCACCACCCCCACCCACCTCCACCCACCACCCACCAGGACTCCAAGGCCTCGCGGCCCACCTCCATCGGCCGCTTCGGGCTGGGCTTCAACGCCGTGTACCACTTCACCGACCTGCCCGCCTTCGTCAGCGGCGACTACCTGGTGATGTTTGACCCGCACGCCAAGTACCTGCCGGTGAGGGGGGGGGCGGTTGTGGACGCCCGCCCACTTGTCGCGGGTGTGTTGCAAAAAGCATGGAACAGGGGGCCGGTGGTGTGTGCAGCCATACACGTGTGCGCTGCCAAACAAGCGTGTAGCACCTTTGACCGAGAGTGGCAGTATGCCCATGCATGGCCATGTGCGTGTGACCAGCGCGCGTCCAGCTCTTCTCGACCTGACGCACTTTGCTCTGCTGCCCTGCACACCGCCGCCGCCGCCGCAGGGCGTGAGCGCGGCCCAGCCCGGCCTCAAGATCGCCTTTGCGCGCGCGCAGCTGCTGCAGCAGTTCCCGGACGCCTTCACGCCCTTCACGCAGCTGGGCTGCAGCCTGCGCGAGAAGTACATGGGTGCGTGCCGGCAGCGCAGTGCTTGCAGGGAGGGCGTGGGGGTAGTTGGGATGCGGGTGTGGAGGGTTTGTGGGGTTTGCACCTGCAAGGCGCACGGGGCCAGTGGGGCAGGGGCCCCGGGGTGCAGGCGCCATTGCATCCACCGCAATTCCCCATCAGCATCCCAGCATGCGGAAGGCGGCGGCGGCTCACGCTGGTGCCCCTCCGTGCAGGCACGCTGTTCCGCTTCCCGCTGCGCACCGCCGCGGCCGCCGCCACCAGCGACATCAAGTCCACGCCCTGCACGCCCGGGGAGGTGCGCTCGCTGCTGGAGGCGTTCAGGTGCGTGCCCCAGTCGGGGTTTGTATGTGTGTGTTGTGTGTTGCCCCCGGGCGGCGGGCAGGCGGCGTGCATGCGTGCTTCTGAGTGCAGCTGCTGTAGCGACCAAGGTTGCTTCGCATTGCGCTGCATCCGCTGCAGCGGTGTGTGGCGTGTGTGTGTGTGTGTGTGTGTGTGTGTGTGTGTGTGTGTGTGTGTGTGTGTGTGTGTGTGTGTGTGTGTGTGTGTGTGTGTGTGTGTGTGTGGGTGGGTGGGTGGGTGTGGGTGTGGGTGTGGGTGTGTGTGGGTGGGTGGGTGGGTGGGTGGGTGTGGGTGTGTGTGTGTGTGTGTGTGTGTGTGTGTGTGTGTGTGTGTGTGTGTAACTACGGTTTCCACGGTTGACTGATCGAGTCTCGTGATCGAGTACTCGGGACAACCAGCAAACAACGGGCACTCCAGGCTCTCGTTGCTGCTACCACGCGCCTCTCCTGCCCAGAGCGCATCCAGCTCTGGAGTCCACCGGAGAGAACGCACCAACCCCGGGCCACACCAGTAACCTCAGCTGGGTTACTCCTGACCAAAACGCCGCAGGGCCCAGCGGGCTAACCACCTCTAGGCAACGGCCAGGCACACCAGAGTGTGTGTGTGTGTGGGTGTGTGTGTGGGTGTGTGTGTGGGTGTGTGTGTGGGTGTGTGTGTGGGTGTGTGTGTGTGTGTGCCATCCTCCCACCCAAATCCCATCCGCTCTGCCTCTTTCCCACCCCTCCTCCGTACCTCTGAGTGCGCGCGCAGGCGCCAGCTGCCGTCCGCGCTGCTGTTCCTGAAGAACATCCGCAAGGTCACCGCCTACGTGCGCGTGCCGGCCGCGTCGGCGCCTGCTACAGCCGAGCCGGGCGCTGCTACAGCCGCCGGGGCTCCCGGTGCTGCTGCAGCCGCTGCGGCAGGTGGCGGCGGCGGCGACGCGGCGGGCTCCAGCCTGCAGCTGCTGTTCGAGGCGACGCGGGAGGTGGTGGGCCCCTCGGGCGAGCCGGAGGCGGCGGGCGGCGGCGGCGGCATGCTGCAGTCAGCAATCACAAAGTGGGTGGCAGGCGGGGGCGTAGTCGGCGCAGGGCGCAGGGCGCAGGGCGCCGCCTCCTTAACAGGACACTGTGTTCGGTACCTGTACCATATGCGCTCCGATTCGCCATCGTCACTATTTTGCTTGAGCCCTGCGCACATCGCCTTCCACTCCATGCGGCTGCAAACGTGACTCCCACCCTGCCGCCCCGGCCCTTCCGCGCCACGCAGCTTCATCGCGGGCAGCGCCTCCGACCCCACCGACCTGCCCACCTTCTACAAGCGCCTGGCCGCCGCGCCCGCCGCCGGCCTGCCCAGCCAGCTTGGGCTCATGGCACTGAGCCTGCACACACACGCCTCGCCGCTGCTGCCGCCGCCCGCGTCCTCGGCGCCACCGCCCCGCCCCGCGCCGTCCGACTCAACCGCCGCCGACAGCGACGGAGCAGCGGCCGGGGCTGGGGGCGACGGCGTCGGCAGTAGCAGTAGCAAGGCCAAGGACAAGGCTGTAGCAGAGCGCTGGCTGGTGTGCAACGCGCTGGGCGGCGGCTCGGCTCGCGAACTGGCGATCAAGTCGTTCCGCGGCAGCGGCGCCAAGATGGTGCCGTGGGTGGGCGTGGCGGCGCGGCTGGCGTCGGCGGACGTGGAGGAGGAGGTGCCGACGGCGGCGGCGCTGGCAGCACTGGCGGGAGGCGAGGGGAAGGCGGGCCCGGACGCTAACGCGCTGGAGGGCCGGGCGTTCTGCTTCCTGCCGCTTCCCATCCGTACGGGCCTACCGGTGCACCTCAACGCCTATTTTGAGCTGTCCAGCAACCGCCGCGACATCTGGTGCGTGCCTCGTTCGTGTGTTATGATCTTTTGGACAGGCATACACAGTCTGTGCAAGCTGTGCAGCCGCCTGAACCTCTCAGCCCGAAGCAACCGCCGCCAGCCAGTCCACTCCGCTAAACACTACTTACCATCCTTGCAAACCCGCCTGCTGCTCCCCCACTCCACAAACACACACACACACACACACACACACAACACACTGTTGCTGTCATTAGCACAACACACACGCACCTCCACACGCAACACACAACACACACCCTATCAGGTACGGCGGCGACATGGCGGGTGCGGGCGCGGCGCGCTCCTCCTGGAACGTGGCGCTGCTGACGGACGCCTTGGCGCCCGCCTACGGCCGCCTGCTGGCGGCGGTGGCGGCGCAGGCGGGCGGGCCGTCGCAGCAGCTGTACAGGTGTGGGGAGGAGGGTGGGGGGGTGGGGTGGGGTGGGGTGGGGTGGGGTGGGGTGGGGTGGGGTGGGGTGGGGTGGGGTGGGGTGGGGTGGGGTGGGGTGGGGTGGGGTGGGGGTGGGGTGGGGAGGGGTGGGGGGTGTTCGACGTCTTGTAGTCGGAGCGGCACAGCAGGACGAGCGGAAATAGTGACATATACCGTACACACCATACCACACCTACACCACACGCACGCCCTGCAAGCCCTTGACGCACACGCCCTGCACGCCCTGCCCCGCACGTCTGCTTCCACTCAGGCTGCTGCCGCCGCTGGACGCCGCCGAGCCCTGGTCGCACCTGGTGTCGGCGCTGTACACCTACCAGCTGCCCGAGCTGCCCGTGGTGTGGACCCGCGCCGGCGGAGGCCGCTGGGTCAGCCCCAGGTGGGAGGGGGTGGTGGTGTGGTTGGGGTGGGGCGGGGGTTACAGGGGTGGAAGAGGGCGGAAAGCGGGGAAGGGGGTGGTGGTGTGGATGGTGTGGTGGCGATGTGGTGGCGATGTGGTGGCGGTGGTGGTGGGGGTGGCGGTGGGGTGGGGTTACAGGGGTCAAGAAGGGGGGGAGGGCAAACGGGCGTTGTTGGCCGGCGTCTGGCGTCGAGTACCAATGCCGACTGCCCCTGGCTTGCATGGGCGCGGCGCGTTCTGAGCACATGGTGTAATCCTTGCGTTCTGACACAACCCAATACAAATGACTGCTGGCGCACATGGTTGCGCACGTTGCTGCCGTGGCGGTGTGCAGGGCCGCGCTCTTCTCGGACGCCGCCTGCGCCACCGAGCCGCTGCTGCGGCCTCTGCTGGTGGCGCTGGGGCTGCCGCTGGCCTGCGACGTGCCGGCGGCAGCGGAGGCGGCGCTGCTGCGCGGCGTGCCTGGCGCCGCCGCCGTCAGCCCCGCCGCCGTGCGCCGCCACCTGGCGATGGCGCTGCGGGCCGCCGGCGGCGACGCCGCTTCGCTGTCCCGCCAGATCACCGCGGCCGCGTCCACGGCGGCGGCCGAGGTGGCGGCGGCTGCAAAGCTGCAGTCGCCAGTGGCGGCGCTGCCGCTGCCGCCAGCCGCGGCTGCGGCGACGGCAACGGCGCTGTCGCCGGCTGCTGCGGCAGTAGCAGTCCTGCTGCGCTACTGCCTGTCCGACCTGGGTGACATCACGGACGGTAGTAGCAGTGGAGATGGCAGCGGCGGCACGCCCGGCAAGCAGCAGCAGCAGCAGCAGCAGCAGCAGCAGCAGCAGCAGCAGCAGCAGCAGCAGCAGCAGCAGCAACAGATGGCGGCTCAGCGGCTGCAGCAGCTGCAGCAGGAGCTGGATGGGCTGCCGCTACTGCCGCTGGCTGACGGCGGCATGGGGCGGCTGCAGGTGAGTCAGCAGACAGCAGCTCATGATGCCGTAACAGCGCAATGAGGGCGCGCAACATGGTGCTGCTGCCCATCGTTATTACGGGAATATGTGTTGCTTTCCATTTGCGGCCGTCATGAAGTTGTCGCACTGAAACGAGTCATTCAAGGATATGCCGCACCGTGCAGATTTGTTTCGCATCAACATGCACATGTAGACGATGTCTTACGCGGCGCAAGCCTGTGCGATTGACATGTGCCGCGCCTGCCGTATGGTGCTCGCCCTGCCCGCCGCGCAGGCGCTGCTGCCGCCGCTGCCCGCGCTGCCCGGCCGGGCGCAGGCGCCGGGGTCGCCCGCCCAGATCGCGCCGCGGCGGCTGCCGCCCGGCGCGCTGACGTACGTGCTGTGCGCGGCGCCGCTGGAGTCGCAGCTGCTGGGCGGCCTGGGCAGCAGGTGCCTGGCGCCGGGGCTGCCGGCGGCGCTGGTGGCGCAGCTGCAGCAGGTGCGGGGGTGTTGGGGTGCGGGAAGGCGTGCTTGGGTGGCTAGGGTGTGTACGTGTACGTGTACGTGTACGTGTACGTGTACGTGTACGTGTACGTGTACGTGTATGTGTACGTGTACGTGTACGTGTACGTGTATGTGTACACCGCTTGCGTACGTTGTTGCTTGTTATCGCATCGTTTTCCGCTTGACGTGAACGGCCCGGCGCCACCGTAACCGCTACCGCAACCGCTGCTGCCGCCCCCGCCCCGCTGCCGCCTGTGGCCCGCAGAGCATCGAGCTGGGTCTGTTCAACATGCAGCGCCTCACGCCCGCCCTGCTGGACAGCACCCTGCTGCCGCTGCTGCTGCCGCCTGCCTGGCAGGGCGCCGCTGAGGTCGAGTGGGCGCCGCCAGCGGCCGAGTCCGCGCCCGCGGCCGCCGGCACCGCTGCTGCGCAGGCGACAGCCGCAGGCGCCCCGGCCGCCGCGGCCGCGGCCGTGTCTGGTGGCGGCGCGGAGGCAGCGGCCGCAACCCTGCAGCCCTCGCAGCCCTCGCAGCAGCCCGCGCAGCAGCTGCAGCAGCAGCCCTCGCAGGAGTGGGTGCGACTGCTGTGGCGCTGGCTGGCGGAGCGGCCGGATGTGTTGGACCTGGCGGCCTGGCCGGTGCTGCCCATACAGGGCGGCCGGCTGGGCATGCTGCAGAGCAAGTCGCTGGTGAGGCATGGGCTATTGAATCTGGGGCGGGGAGGGGGCATGCCTTGGAACGCAAGCTCACCTGTTCTAATATGTGGCCGCCGCAGAGGCCGCCGCAGAGGGGGAGTGGGAAGCGGGATGGCTGGGCGCTCTTGGTCGATAGATCAACGTTCTCGTCCGCATGATGCGCCCCTGAAGACCAGGAGGGGCACTTATCCTGATGCATAGTTGCTGGTTGCATTGAGCGGAAGCTGGCACAATTCAATCCTTGAGGCCCTGAGATGCACTCACACGGATGGCTGCTTGCTGGCTCCTCCTTGTGACTCGCCGCGCAGGTGCTGCGGGAGGGCGGGTGGACGGAGGCGGTGACGTCGGCGCTGCTGCGGCTGGGCTGCCGGCTGCTGGACACGGCGCTGCTGCCCACCGCCGCCTCCGCCGCCTCGCCGGCGCTGCAGGTGGGCCGGGCCGGCTGCCAGCAACCAGCCGTGTGCCCGTTACCGCCCTTACCCGCCTACCAAACAGCCGACAGCATTGCATCGTGGGCATCGCAAAGTGTGCGGCTTGTCCACTTGCGTGCATGGTATGACTAGGCCGCCAACGACAAGCAGCTTTGGTCCCCTTCTCCGCCAAGCACCTCATTAGTTACCATCATGATCACACCACCCAACCCGAACATCACGCGCATACAATCGCAGGCGTGTGTGCAGCAGCCGGACCTGGCCGGGCTGCTGGCGGCGCTGGCGGCCGCGCGCTCGCGCGCCGGCGAGGGCCCCGCCGCCGGCGCCGCCTCCTGGCCCGCCCGCCTGGCCGGCCTCACGCCCGTGGAGCGCCGCCAGCTGCGCGCCTTCCTGCTGCAGGTCCGCTGGTTCGCTCCGGCCGCTGCTGCCGGTGGCGCCGCCGCAGCCGCTGCTGCAGCTGCTACTGCCGGCGGCTCTGCTACTGCCGGCCCGCTGTCGCCGGACCAGCTGGAGCTGCTGCGCTCGCTGCCCATATACGAGGTCTTCCCCAGCCCCGCCACCTCCCCCTCCCAATCCTTGGCCTCCTCCTCCTCGTCCTCCTCGTCCTCCTCGTCATCGTCTGCCGTCGGCTCTGGCACTGGCCCTGCTACCGCCGCAGCGGCGCCAGCCGCCGCGCCAGGCGCTGCAGCCACCGCCACCTCTCCAAGCGGCGGCGCGGCGGCGGCGGCGGGGTCCACCGCGACCGCGCTGTTCACGGCGCTAGACCCGGCTCGGCACCGCCTGGCGCCGGCGGACACGGACCCGCGCGTGCTGGGCCCCGCCTTCGTGCGCTTCGACAGCGGCGAGGAGGAGGGGCTGCTGGCCGGCCGGCTGGGGCTGCCGCGGCTAGGCGCGGCGGCGCTGCTGGTGCAGCACGTGGGGCCGCAGGTGTGTGCGCGCTGCGTGCCGGGGCTTGGCGGGCGACTGTGGCGTAGGGCTGCATTGCATGGCCCCCCTGGCGTAGCTTGGATGTAGTTTGGGCTGTTAAGCACAACTCCCACGTCGCGCGCAGGCCAAGGCGCTGCCGCGCGAGGCACTGGCGGCGCACGTTGCCGGCCTGCTGCTGCGCCTGCCCCCCGCGGCGGCGGCAGCGCCGGCAGCGGGCGCCGCGGGCGCGCTGGAGCTGCAGCAGCTGCGCCAGGCGCTGAGGTGGGCTGAAGGCGACTGCGATTGCGGTCCTTATTCCTTTGCTGTGTGCATGTGCGGAAGCTTGCTTTCCGTTCTGTCCTTGTGTGCGAGAGCTCAAGAACCGGCACATGTTAACGATCGTGCAACTCCGCTCCTGGCGTGTGCAGCGAGCAAGCGCTCATTCCCACCGCCTCGGCCGGCGGCGAGCTGCGGCGGCCCTCGGACCTGATGGACCCCCGGGTGAGGCCCGACTGCGTGACGGGTGTGGGGTTAAGGGCATGGGGGTGTTGCAGGCGGCGGGCATGGACGGGCATGGACCTGCATTCGTGGTCTCTCCTTCGGGTCACCACTTCAGCATGCAGTTGCCTCCATCCCCATATAGCCCTTTGTGCCACTGGACATCGGCACTGCACATCAACTAAACAAACATCCGTTCGCATGGACGGCTCCCCACCCACCCACCCCCTTGCGCAGTCGCCGGTGCTGACCTCGCTGCTGCCGCCCACGAGCGCCTGCTTCCCCGCCTTCCCCAACTCCGTCCTGGCGGCCTTTGTGCGCCCCGGCGCCGCGCCCGCTCCCGCCTCGGCCCCTGCTACTGCCGGTGCGGCGGCGGCCAACGAGGGTGTGGTCACGGTGCGGCTGCTGGACGCCCTGGCGGGGCTGGGCATGGTCACCAAGGTTGACCTGGTCCGGGTGCTGCTGGTCGCGGCGCGTGCGCTGCATGAGGAGCACGCCGCGCTGGCCGCCGCAGCGGACGAGGCGGCGCAGCACGCGCAGCGCGCGCAGCAGCAGCAGCAGCAGCAGCAGGCCCAGCAGCGCCAAGCCGCGGTGTTCCCTTTGCCGGGGGTGCAAGGCATGACGGGAGCCGCTGCAGCAGGGGCGAGTCCGGCTGGCGGCAGTGCTGCCGTTGGCGGCGGCGGTAGCGAGGTGGAGCGCGCGGCCAAAGCCAAGGCGCTGCAGGCCCGCGGCCGGGCGCTCATTCAGCAGCTGGAGCAGTGGGCGGCGGCGCACCCGCTGCCGCGCCGGGGCGCCGCCGCGGCGCAGGCGGGCGGGCCGGGCGGCGCGGCGAGCCTGGCGCCGGCTGAGGAAGAGGAGGCGCAGCGGGCGTGGTCGGTGTTGACGGGTCTCAGCTGGTGCCCCGTGGTCAAGGACGCGCCCGAGCCGGGTGAGTGGTTGATATCTCTGCGTAATGTTTCTTAAACTCTTGTCCATGATTGCACTGCATTGGCAATACGGTATTGGTCAGCATCAGATGTACAAACTGCCCCTGCGCGACCTGCGTGTGTGGCTGCGTGCAGGGCTGCCCTGGCCCGCCGCGCCGCAGCCGCTGCTCGCGGCACCGCGGCTGGTGCGGCCGCCCGCCGACGCCTGGCTCTGCAGCGCCACGCTGCACGTGGCAGAGCGGGCCGTGGGCCCGCAGCTGGCGGCGGCGCTGGGCTGGGAGGCGCCGCCGCGCGTGAGCGTGCTGGCGGCGCAGCTGCTGGAGCTGGGCCGGCTGCACGCGCACAAGCCCAAGCGCATCGGGCTGGCGGCGGCGGCGGCGGCGCCAGCCGCCGATCTGACGTCGCCTGTTGCAGCTGAAGCTTCGCCGCCGCCTCCGGCGGCGGAGGATGCGGCTGACGCCACCGAAGGAGAAGAGGAGCCGAACGCGGCAGACGCGGACCCCGCAGCTGCCGCGGCTGCGGCGGCAGCGGCGGCGGCGCAGCAGCAGCGCAGGGCGGCGCTGGAGGCGGCGACGGCGGCGGCGAGCCGGCTGGCTCGCAGCCTGGAGGCGGCTGTGGGGCGGCTGTACGCGGCGCTGAGCGAGGCCGTGGATGGGCCAGAGGGCGACCTGGTGGCGATGTCTTTCGAGCGGCCCGACACGCCGTGCGTGTGGGTGGGCATTACCATCACCCCGGCACCCTCTCCCGCCCCCGCGACTTCTCCCGCGCCTGCGCCTGGCCCTACCTCCGCGCCGACACCGGACGGCGCCGCGGCCGGCTCGGCGCTGGTGGAGGTGTCGGGCGGCTTCGTGAGCCCGGCGGCGGCGGCGCTGCGCTCCGACGGCGGCGGCGACTTCCGGCCCTACCTGTGGCTGGTGCCGGAGCCGCTGCAGCGCTACGGGCGGCTGCTGGGCCTCATGGGCGTGCGCGACAGGTGGGCGGGGGCAGCTCAGGGCGTCGGCTGGCAGGCATATTGGATTCGCCCCTTGCCGCCACACCCGCCCACCCACCCGCGTGTCACCCCCTCTCCCCGGCTACAACCTTCTCTGCAACACTTGGCTTAGCTTGGGTGTCATGTGCCACCCCATCCAAAATTCAACCATGAATGGACCGGCCCCAATCCTGTCGCCACCAACCACCACCACCCCGACCACCCCTCCCCTGCTGCCTTCTGCGCTGCATTGCACAATGAACGGACCCGGACCCACCCACCCGCCCCGTGCGTGCAGGTTCACGGCGCAGCACTTCGCCTGGGGCCTGGCCTCCATCGCCGCCGCCGCCGCCGGCAGCGCCCTGGACGACGACGGGCTGGCGGCGGCGCTGCAGCTGGCGGACTGCGCGGCGGAGGCGCTGGCGGCGTTCGGGCGGCCGCCGGGCCACGGCCTGTTCTTCCTGCCCGACTCTGAGGGCGTCATGGCGCCGGCGCCCGAGATGTTCTACAACGACGCCGAGTGGTGAGCGCGAGTGCGCGTGGCTGGTGCGGTTGGTGTCGTTGCTGTTGTGTGGGTTAGGGAGCGCAAGGGAGAAAGGCAGTGTTGTTTTGCGCTGACCTGAGCGCTGGCCTGTGACACGTGCGCGGATGTTCCTTGTGCTCTCTAACACACGCGCTCTCTAATCTTGTCTGCCCGCAGGCTGGACCTGGCGGCGCGCGGCGGCGTGACGCTGGCGCACGCGGCGCTGCCCCAGGCCACGGCCGAGGCGCTGGGCGTGCGCAGCCTGCGGCACGCGCACGAGGCGGAGGCGCAGCTCACGTCGGCGCTGCCCTGCCCCTCGCCCGCCGAGCTGCGGGAGCGGCTGGGCCTGGCGGCGCAGGTGTGTGCGTGCGACAAGGGCGGGTGCAATCGCAGCGACTGTTGAAAAGGCAACAAACTGGGAGCTGCATGGACATGTGCGCTAGTGCACCTACTACATCTGTGTTCTCGAACGAACAAAATGTGCGCACAACTTCACACGCACACGCCCCCGCGCTGCCACACGCCCGCATCGCAGGGCGAGCCGCTGCCCGCCGCGGCCTCCGAGGCCTCCGCCGCCTCGGCCTCCGCCGCCGCCACCTTCCTGCTGGAGCTGCTGGAGCTGGCGGACGGGCTGGGGCTGCGCTGCCTGCGCCTGGTGCTGGACGGCCGCAGCCACCCCGCGCAGTCGCTGCTGGCGCCGGGCCTGGCGCAGTTCCAGGGTGGGTCCGGGCGGCACAAGGTGGCACAGGGCGCGAGGCTGCTTTCTCTTCAGCCGCCGACTGCCGTATTGCATCTACTTCAGCGCACCCCCCCCGCAACAAAGCGCTTCAACCTCGCCCCACTGCAACGCCCTGTCCACATCAGTTTGTCACAATAATTCATCATGAATGCAACCCAACTCTATCCCCGCCTCCCTCTCAGGCCCGGCGCTGTGCGCGGTGCTGCCGGATGTGGTGCTGGGCCCCGACGACCTGGCGGCGCTGCTGGCGGGCCGCGCCTCGCCGCCCGCACTGCGCGGCGGCCGCGCCGCGGGCTACGCCTCCGCGGGCCTGGCGTCCGCCTTCCTGGTCACGGAGCTGCTGCAGGTGCGGCGGTGGCCGGCTGGCGGTGGGGGTGGTCCTGCCGCGAGGTTGCGCGCCAGAGGGAGGGATGCGTGCGGGGCCTCGCGTGGAGACTCGGCCATGCCCTCTCGCGGTTTGGCCCATCTCCGCTCCCTGCTCCCCACCCACCCATCCCTGTTGTCACCCCTTGCCCGCGCCACCCCCCTCACGTGCCGCAGGTGGTGGCCGGCACCTCCACCTACCTGTTCGACCCCAGCGGCGCCTATCTAGGAGCCGCAGCCGGCGGCGACACCGCGGGCGGCGGCGGCGGCCTGAGCCGCCCAGCGCGCGGCGGCGGCGGCGGCGCGACGCCGCGCGCCAAGCAGTACGTGCATGTGGGCAGTGACCTGCTGTCCACCTTTGCCGATCAGTTCAGTGTGTGGGGCTTCGCCGACGGCTATGACGTCCGCCACGACGTCAACGCCACGCTGCTGCGCCTGCCGCTGCGGCGGGAGGCGCTCCCCCCTGCGGCGGCAGCCGCCGCCGCCGCGGCACGCGGCGGCAGCGCCAGGCCTGCGGGCGGCGGAGGAGGAGCGGGAGCGGGGGCTGCGCAGGGGCTGCGTGTGGGCGGCGGGCTGGCGGCGGCGACGTACGAGGGTGTGGAGGCGGCGCTGCGCACCTTTGCGACGCAGGCGCCGCGCAGTCTGCTGTTCCTGCAGAGCCTCACCGGCGTCGAGGTGTCGCTGCTGCGGCCGCAGGCCGCCCCACAACAACAACACCTGCATTCGCAGCAGCAGCAGCAGCAGCAGCAGCAGCAGCAGCAGCAGCCGCACCGGGACTTCCTGCTGCAAGCCAGCCTGGTGTCACTGGACATCGACCGGCCGCGGCCCGACTTTGGCGCGGCGGCGGCGGCAGCGGCGCGGCAGCGCGGCAGCGGCGCGCCGGCGGCGCTGGGCAAGATGCTGTCGGCGCTGGGGCGGGGACTGTCGGGCCGCGGTGGCGGCGGCGACGGGCCGAAGCAGTACATGTGCCCCCTGGTGCGTGCGGCGCGGGCTGCGGTCCTGAAAGTCTTGTGTTGCTGCCTGCTCCTGAAGGGCTTTAGCATAAATACTCGCGGCGTCAAGTTCATCACTGATTGCTGACGCGCTACTTGCAGGAGCTGCACGTGATGGTGCAAAACTGCCTGCTATTGCCGCCCGCCGCCGAGGCGACAGTCACGGCCGCCGCCACCGCCCCGCCGCCGACCGGCGGCAGTAGCAGCACCAGCTACAGCCTACTGGAGGACGAGGGCGTCGCTGAGCTGGGCAGCACCCTGTACCGGGAGCGCTGGCTCATGTCGGCGTGCCACGACGTGGAGGGCGTGCCGCTGCCCGCCGCCGCGGCTGCTACAGCCGCCGCCGCCGGCATGGGCGCCAGGCCGGAGGCTGTAGCAGCCGTGGCGGTGTGCATCGGCCGCGATGACGCACGTGAACTCTTCCCCGTCAGCGGCCTCTTCGCGCCCGTGTACCTCCCGGCGGCGCCGCTGGCTGCGGCCGCGCACGGCCGCGGCAGTAGCAGCATGGGCGGCAGTAGCACCAGCGCCGCCGGCGGCACCGGAGGCGGTGGCGGGCTGGCGCTCGGACGCATGCCGTTCCTTGTGTGCGGCCACTTCTACCTGTCGCGGCGCGGCGGCAAGCACGTGCTGTCGCCCTTCACCCGAAGCATCGCGGCCGCCGCCGACGCGGCCGGGCACGCCGTCGCTGCAGCCGCCGCTTCCGGTCACCACCACGGCCACCATCACCACCACCACGGCGGGGCAGAGGGCGCGCCGCCGGGCGCCGGCGGCCCGGCGACCGTGGCGCTGCCGCCGCTGCTGCAGCACCGCTGCGACCACAACCGGCGTGTGCTGGATCTCGCCTCGGCGGCGTGGCAAACCCTGGCCGTGTACTTCTGCTCCCCCGAGCAGTACGCCGGCCCCCGCAGCCACCTGTACGACACCGTGTTCCCCGACATGGCCGCCGTCACCGGCAGCGGCGGCGGCGGCGCCGCTGCTGCTGCTACAGCCGGCGGCGCTGGCGACGGCGGCAGTAGCGGCACGGGTGCGGCAGGTCCGGACGAGGTGGCGCTGTACTGCGTACGGCAGATGTACGCCGCCGCCGCGCGGCTGCCGCTGTGGCGACTGCGCACCGGCCGCTTCGTGCACCTGCCCGAGGGCTGCTTCCTGCAGCCCCCGCCCGCGCCCGGCGCCCCCGCTGCTACAGCCGCCGCTACAGCCAGCAACCCGCTGGCGGGCCTGGGCCCGGCGGCCATGGGCTTCATGGCTCGGCAGCTACCGCTGTTCGACGTGCCCTGGGCCGTGAAGCAGCACCTGGAGGCGGCGGACGTGCACGGCCTGCGCACCGTCAGCCCCGCCGTGGTGCGGCCGCTGCTGCGCAACCTGGGCCGCCGCGGCGGCAGTAGCAGCAGCAGTAGCAGCAGCGGCGCGCCTGGCGGCGCAGGGGGCGGCGGCGGGTCGGCGGTAGCAGGAGGCGCGGGCGGGCTGGGCGCGTCAGGCGCGGGGGGCAAGCCGGTGTGGCCGGGGCTGACGGTGCTGGAGGCGACGGAGCTGCTGGTGTTTTGTTCAGGAGACCTGGTGTTCAGTGCCGCTGAGCTGCAGCAGCAGCAGCAGCAGCAGCAGCAGCAGCAGCAACAGGCGGAGCGGAGCCGCGCCGCGGCTGCGGCGGGCGGTGGGGGCGGGCCTGGCGGCGCGGGGCTGGCGGGCGCGGCTGCGGCGGGCGCGGGGGGTGGGGGCCTGGCGGCGGCGATGCTGGCGGCGGCGGGCGGGCGTGAGCTGTTGGACGACCTCACATCGCAGGTGTGGTGAGGGGCCGGGGCTGGGGCCCGAGGCCGGGGCTAGGGTGCGTCTATGTGGCGTCCCTGCCCGCTTCAGTATGACAATGCCTCTTACTCCCGTTTACTTGGGCTTTGTCGTAGCTTGGGTTGGCAATTCCAAACCCCGGCCCCCTTCCAAAATGTTCAAATACCTGTCGACTTTCCGGCCGGCCCCCTGCAGGTCCGCAACGTGGTGGGTGACCTGGTGGGCCCCGCGCTGTACGAGCAGCTGCGGCTGCAGGCCATGGGACTCATGCCCGGAGGCGGCGGCGGTGGAGGAGGAGGCGGAGGAGGAGGCGGAGGAGGAGGCGCAGACGACAACGCCGCCGCGGCGGCGGCGGCGGCAGCCGCCGCTGCGCAGCAGCGCGGCGCCGGCGCCGGCGCAGCCGGCGGCGGCGCGCGCTCTGCTGCTGCGGCAGGTGTGGGTACGGCGCCGGCGGCTGCGGCTGCGAGGTACCACGTGGCGCGGCTGCAGGACTGCAAGGGGCTGCCCGTGCCCACCGCGGCCGGCGGCGTGGAGGCGCTGGGCGCGGTGCCGCTGCTGGCGGCGCCGCCGCTGGGCGCGGCGGGCGGCGGCGGCGTGTCCAGCCCGGCGGCGCTGCTGCCGCCGCAGTGCGCGGCGGAGTTCGTGCACCCCGACTGCGTGGCGCGCATGACCGACTTCTTCAAGGTACGGCGGTGTGGCGGTGTGGTGCGCGCGTTTTGCCGGCGTTTGGGTTTTGGGGTTTTGAAGTTTTGGCGGCGCATTTGTCATTGCGCATCCAAAACTCAAGTCCTACGATACTTAGGTTAGGGTTTTGGTTTAGGGTATAGGTTTTGGATTGGAGTTCATTTTGAAACCGGAACGATCGTGCGGGGCGGCGTTGTGGTGGGGTTGTGAATACCAGCCCAAGCTACACCAACAGAGCCCAGTCCGTGTCCTCGCCAGCCTGCGGCCTCCAGCGCAATGCGAGTTGCGAGTAGCCGCACCACCGGCTGCAGGGCCCCCGGTCTGACAATGCCCCCCTGTGCCCCGATGCACGCCGCCCTGGTGTGCTCCGCCCGCTTCGCCACACACAGGACCCCCAGTACCGCTCCAGCCTGGCCCTGCGGCTGTACGCCCTGGACGACCTGGCGCGCCACCTGCGCACCGCGCTGCCGCCCGGCTACGACCACCCCATGCCGCCGCCGCCTGCTACTGCTACTGCTACGGCCGGCGCTACAGCCGCCGCGCCGCTGGGCCGGCCCTGGGACGGCGGCTACAGCTACAGCTACGGCGGCGGCCTCGGCGGCGGCGACGCTAGCGACAGCCCCAGCGGCATGTGGCTGTGGCAGCTGTGGGCGCTGATCAACGGGCTACTGGCGGCGGCGGCGGAGTGGCAGTCCGGCGGACCCGGTGGCGGCAGTAGCAGCCCGGAGGGGCGGCTGGAGCCGCTGGCGAACTGGCCGCTACTGCCGGCGCTGGGGCCGGGCGGCCCCCAGCCGGGGCTGCTACTGCCGGTGCGCCACGCGCGTCTGGCCATCTGCCTGCCGCCGCCGCGGTCGCTGCCGGCGGCTGGCAAGGACGGCAAGGACGGCGGCCAGCAGCACGTGCCCTCCCCCACCTCCTCGGGCGGCGCGGACACGGGCGCCGCCGCCTCGGCCGCCGCCGGCCCCGTCCCGTCACTGAATGACTTGGTGCGTACCGGCCTGCTGCTGTGTGACCGACCCGCCGGGATGTGACTGTGTGCGCGCATCGCACTGCGCCACTAACCCCGTGCATCCCTTCCCTTGCAACCCCCCGTCGTTGCAAGCCCCGCCTTTGCAAGTCCGGTGTCTGAAATCCTCCTCCTCCTGTTTCCTGTCCTGCGCTCTCCCCTGTCAGGCGCCCTCGCTGCCGGCGCCCTGGGACTGGCTGGCGCCCGCGCTGCACGCGCTGGGCGTGCCGCTGCTGGACCCCCCGCTTCAACCCGGTGGCCGCCCGCCACTGCGGCCCGCAGCCCGCGGAGCTGGGGCTGCCGCCCAGGACCCTGGACGAGGCGGCGGCGGCCGCCGCCGCGCCGCCGGCGTCGCTGCTGGCGCGCGTGACGGCGGCGGCGGGCGGCGGCGGTGGCGGCGGTGGCTCCGCCGCCGCAGGCGCGGCAGTGGCGGCGCTTGTTTCCAAGCTGCGGCAGGTGGACGCGGCGATGGGCGGCGGCGGGCTGGCGGCGGCGGTGGCGGCAACGTGGGACGGCCGCACGCGCGCGGCGCTGCTGGGGCTCCTGGCTGAGGCCACCCCCAGGTGCGGTGCGGTGGGCTGGGCTGGGGGTCTGTCGCCACTTCCCCGGTTGGGGTATGTCCGTACCGGGGTTGTGCGCGCATGCGGGCGCTTTGCGCCCAGCTCTTGCTGACACGCGCGTCCCCCGCCTCTTATGGTTGTGTCACCTTCTGTGAGCCCTCCTACAACCTGGCCCCCGGTTGCATGGGCGGCCGACGTGCCACACCTACCGCCTTCCCACTCCACCCCACCGCTTCCACTTCTTGCACAGCACGCTGGATCCGGCGGAGATCCTCTTCCTGCGCCGACTGCCCATCTACCCCACACACGCCGGCACACACACGGCCCTGGATGAGCCGGACCAGCAGCAGCAGCGCCAGCAGCAGACCGCTGGCGGCGCCGCCGCTGCCGCTGCCGCATCCTCCGCAGCCAGCCCCGCCCGCGGCAGCAGCACCGCAGCCAGCTCGGGGGCGGCGGCGGCCGACGCCGGCGCCACCGCAGCCTCAACGGCCGAGTCGGGCCCCGCTGTGTGCTCGCCGGAGCTGCTGCAGCTGGTGCCAGGTGGGTGCTTTTGCGTGCGAGAGCGTGTACCGATGTGCTGGCTTACCCCGCGCCCGGGCCTCCTGTCGGCCCGCCGCCCCTTCTTGTATCAATGTCGCTCCTGGCCCCCATCGCCCCCCCTATGAAACCCCTTGCTCACACACCCACTTCCCTTCAAAGGCTTGGAGGCCGCGCTGCCCGCCTCCGTGCCGGCGCGGCTGCTGCTGCCGCAGCCCGGCGCGGGCCGCCTATACGGCCTGCTGGGGGTGGCGGCGCTGGCGGCGGGCGCCTTCCTGGGCGGCGTGGTGCTGCGGCCGGGCGTGTTCGAGGCGCTGCCGGACGGCGTGCGGGCGCTGCTGCTCACGCACGTGCAGGTGGGGCACGTGCTGTGTGGCGGCTGTGGCGGATTTGTGGGGCTGTCGCCTGAATGCCCCGAGGGGCAGCCTGCACCGACACCACCACAGCCACGGCCACGACCGCGCTGACCCACAAATCTGGTGCCCCAACCTCTCCCTCACCCACCCACGACCCTCTCTCCCCCACCCACCCGCCTCCCACCCATGCAGACGCACTGGGGCCGGCTGCGCGGCGAGGAGGCGCTGACGGCCGCGCTGCGCGACACCGCCTTCGTCACCGCCGCCGACGGCGCCGCCAAGCGGCCCTCGGAGCTTTACGACCCCGAGCAGCCGCTGCTGGCGGCCGCCTTCTTGGGCTGCGCCGTGTTCCCCACCGACCAGTTCGCCTTCCCCGCCTGGCTGGCGCTGCTGCGGGAGGTGCGCTGGGTGGCGGTGGCGGTGGTCTGGTGGGGTTGGGGTTGGGGGGGTTGGGGGGGGGGGGGGGGGGTGATGGACGGGGTGGTGGGCAAGTGGGGGTGGGGTAGGGTGGCGTTTGGTGGGGAGCCTGGGCGCTGTTGCGTGCGGCGCTGCTCAGGGGCTGCGTTGTGGTCCCGGGCCCCGCGGGTGCTGCTGCAATGGTCATGCAGGGTTGCCCGGGTCGATCAGACCGGCTGCGTTGTGGTCCGGGGCCCCGCGGGGCGTCACGCCACGTGTGCTGTCGCGCTGTGTCACACGTGCTGTCATGCAGGTGGGGCTGCAGTCCAAGGTGACGCCGGCCGCGTTCGCGGCGGCGGCGGAGGCGGTGGCGGGCCGCGCCGCCGCGCTGCACATGGGCCTGCCGCGGGAGGGGCTGCCCGAGGACGGCGACAGCCTGGAGGGTGGGTGGCGGCTGGGGCGGTGGGGGCGGCGGGGTGGCGGGCGGGGATGTGCGGCGATGTGCATGGGGAGGGCTGACGTCGCAGTGTGTCGCAGGAGGCTTGTTGCGTGTTGGGTTTTGTACGGCTGCCAGGCACCTGCACTTTCTGGCACCAGCACCTGCACCAGCTCCATCCCGTGTGCTGCTCGCCCGGCCCGGCCGCGCAGACCCCTTCCTCGCCAGCGGCGCCACCGAGGTGCCGGCGGCGGTGGCGGGCGCCCGCGGCCGCGTGTGGGCGGCGGCGGAGCAGCTGTGCGCACACCTGGCCGCGCAGGCGGCGGCGCCGCCGCTGGCGACTGCGGGCCGCGAGTGGTGGGCGGCCCTGGGGCGCATCGCCTTCGTGCCGGGCACGCTGGGGCTGCCGGGCAGCCGCCGGGCGCGCCAGGTGCTGACCAGGTGCGTGCGGCGGCGTGCGACCTGAGGCATAAGGCACCCTACACGATCTGGATCTGATAATGCCGTGCATCTGTGTCGGGCGTGCTCACCTCGCCCTTATACCCCGCGCCTAATATCGCCCCCCTGCTGCCACCCAGGTACTCCGACGCCGCCGCCGCCTCCGACTGGCCGCTGGTGTGGTCGGTGCTGCCGCTGGTGGCGCCGGACAAGGCGCCGCCGGCCGCCGCCTCCGCCGCCGCCGCCGGCTGGTCGCAGCTACGCATAAAGTCGCCGCCGCCCTTCGCCGCCGTCGCCGCGCACCTGCGCCGCATCGGCGCCGACGGTGGCGAGGAGGCGCTGGGCTCCTGGCCCACCGCCGCCGGCGGCGTGGAGGAGGCGTTTCGCTCCGTGCTGTCGTATCTGGACCGGGAGGGCGTGTCGGGGGCGCGGGGGGCGGCGCTACGGGAGGTGTGTTTCGTGCCGGTGGCGCGCGGCACGGCGCTGGCGGCGCCGTCGCGGCTGTACGTGCGGCTGCGGGGCGGCGAGCTGCCGCCGTTCGCGTACGAGGTGCCGCCGTCGCTGTCGGCCTTCACGCCGCTGCTGCGGAGCCTGGGCGCGCAGGACGAGCCGCGGCCGCAGGTGCGGAGGGGGACTTTTGGGGGGGTCTGCAAGCGAAGATTTGCGTGCGCTCCGTACGGTATGCGTATCTTCAACACAGCTGGGTTCACCAGTCTGCGCAGCCACCTGACACCAGGAAAACCCGTGCCGAACTCGTTCCCTACGTATGCCGTACTCACGCACCCAGGACCTGCTGGAGGCCCTGCGTGGCATGGCGGCGGCAGCGGGCGGCGCGCCGCTGAACGCCAACCAGCGCGCCGCCGTCATCCGGCTGCTGTGCCAGGTGGCGGGTGTGGCGGGCGTGGCGGGCGCCGCCGGGCCGGGCGGCGGCGCGGGCGGCGGCGCGGTGGGCATGGGCCACAGCGCGGCCGACGTGGCGGCGCTGGCGGCGGCGCGGCGGGAGAAGCGGCTGCTGGTGCTGAGCGCAGACGGCAGGTGTGTGGACGTGTGTGTGTGTGTGTGTGTGTCAATCCATCGCCGTTGGGCACCATTGCTGCAGCTTTCAGCGTGCGTGTCGCTCCGCGCCGCGTTTCACCCCGCCCTCACCCCGCCCCGCCCTGCTCGGCGCCCTCCCGCGCAGGCTGGTCCCCTCGCACACGGCCGTGAGTGTGGGCGCCGCCTCCGCCGGCGGCTCCGCGGGGCGGCTGCTGGGGCGGCTGGACCCGCGCTGCCTGACGCTGGCGCACCCGGGGCTGCCCGAGCCCGTGACGGCCTGGCTGGGCTGCCCGCGGCTGAGCGACGTGGCGGAGGAGCGCCTGGACCCGCAGCACGCGCTGCAGCCGGTGGAGGCGATGCAGGTGCGCGCGGAAAAAAACCGGGGGGAGGGGCGGTGTGTGGAGGAGGGCCTGGCGGGCGGGATTGTCGTGGTGGGATTGTCTGGTGGGGCGGTCCTGTGCGTGCCTCGGTCATGTGTGCGGCCCTGCCTGCGCAACAAGGACGCGGTTGTTGTTTGCGTTGTCGCCCGCATGTCTGCGTGCGCGCCAAGGCGCCCTTCCCTGACCTCCCCGGCTGCCTGGCTGGACCACGCAGTATGTATGTGTCTGTGTGCCTGCGCCACGCAGGGCATGACGCTGCGCGACGCGCGCGCGCTGCTGGCCTCGCCCGCCTTCGTGTCCGCTTGCCACAGCATGCTGCGCGCACACGCGCCCGTGCTGCGGCCCGGCTACGCAGCCGCCGCCCCCGCCGACGCCGGCGCCGGCAAGGGCGCCCCCTCCGCCCCCGCGCCCGCCTCCGCCGCCGCTGCTGCCCCCGGCTCGCTGCACGAGGTGGCGGCGCTGCTGCGCAGTGCGGCGGGGCGGCTGGTGTTTGTGCACAGCCTGCGCACCGTGGCGGTGCTCAAGGCCACCGGCGCGCAGCTCAGCCCGCAGGCCGAGGCCTCGCGCGTCACCTACGAGTTCATCGAGCCGCCCGGCAGTAGCAACAGCTTCGGCGGTGGCAGTAGCGGCGGCAGAATCCTGGTGGCGGAGCCGCCGCCCTACCTGCAGCTGTCGTGGCTGCTGTCGTCGGTGGTGAGCCGCGTGCTGGGCTGCCCGCACCCCGTGGTGATGCCCCTGGAGCCGCTGTTCACCACGCCGGCGGCGCAGCTGTCCGCGCTGCAGCCGGTGCTACTGCCGGGCGGCTGGGACGAGCGGCTGGAGAGCGCGGCTGTAGCAGGTACGCCCGGAACGCCGCTTGTGCCGGCCGACGCGGCGCTGCTACAGCTCAAGCCGCTGCGGCGCTACTGCGCCGGCGAGGTGGTCGCCTACCAGCGCCAGGTGGCGGGCGCCGGCGGCGGCGCGGATGGCGGCGCCGCCGGCGTGGCGGCGGCGGCCGCCGCCGCCGCCGCGGAGCGGCGCTTCCAGGCGGCAGCGGCCTCCGGCACTGCCAGCGAGGTCGGCCACGAGGCCGGCCCGGGAGCGGCTGTGGCCGCGGGAGGAAGCAGTGGCAGCAGCAGCGGCAGTAGCAGTAGCAGCATGTGCTACGGCCGGGTGGCGGCGCATTGCTCGCCAACGGACTCGGGCGCGGTGGGCGGAGCGGGAGGCGCCGGCGGCGTGTACCGTGTGCTTGTGGAGACGGAGACGGGCGTGGTCACCCCGCTGCTGTCCACGCGGGTGTTCTGCTTCAGGTGAGCTGGCTTCGGGCGCTATAGCTGCCACCACAGCGACATGGTGCACCGCCTTGCTTCCTTTGCGACGCGCGTGTGTGGCACGCCTCTCTTGCCACTTTCTTTCCTCACAAACTTACGTTGCCGCTGCCGCCTCCGCTATACAGGAGCCCGACGGGGCACGGCGAGGGCGCGGGGGGCGCCGCGGCCTCCGCCGAGGTGCCGGTGCCCTCCGCCGGCACCGGCGCCGGCCCTTCCTCTTCACAACAGCAGCAATCCGCGGCCGCGTCGCACGCCGGCACAGCGTCAGCCGCCGCCACTGCCGCCGCCGCGGCCGCGGCCGCCCCTGGCGGCGCCGTGAGCGCCTCAGAGCTGGTGGCGGCGGTGCGGGACGTGCTGGGGGCGGCGGGGCTGCCGCTGGATCCGGCGGCGGGTGCGCTCATGGGCCGCGTGGCGGAGCTGCAGTCGGAGCTGGCGGGGGTCAAGGCGCGGCTGGGCGAGGTGCGGGCGCTGCCGCGTCGTGCCAGGCCGCTGCGGCTGTTACCTGCGTCTGCTCTGCACCTGCGTTTCCCGTCTCGGCTGCTGTGTACTTGGTGGTCGTCTGTGTCCCAGCGCTGCCTTCCGGCTGCTCACCCCGCCTGCCCCCCGCCCCTTCGGACTCCCGTCACCCCTGCCACACACCTCCCCGCCCCGCAGACCCAGCGCGAGGCGGAGTCCGCCGCCGCCGAGGCCGAGAACGCGCGCTCGGCGTGGCAGTGCAAGATCTGCTTCAGCCGCGACGTGGACGCCGCCTACACCGGCTGCGGACACGTCATCTGCGCGCGCTGCGCCGCCGCCACCGCCACCAACCGCTGCCCCGTGTGCCGCAAGGCCAGTCAGCAGCTGCTCAAGCTGTACCGGGCGTGAGGCGCGGCCGCGGCGAGTAGGTGGGGGAGGTGTGAAGATTCGGATGTATGGGGGCGGGCAGTGGTGGGTGGACACGAGACTGGTAGAATGAGCGGGAAGGTGCGGAAGAGGAAGCCGAAGTTTGAGTTCATGGCGGGTGCGGGGCAGCCGGCGTGAACAGACAGTGTTTAGGACTGCGAGCGTGTGGGCGATTGGGCCGAGCAGGGCATACAGGCAAGACATTGTGCGGAGTAGCAATGTAACATGTGCAGGATGCATGATGGTCATGATGACCACAGACGCGTAGGCCCCTCGGTGACGATCATCCGCTGTGTCCACAGCAGTGTTGCAAACGGTTATGGATACGGCACGATTATGGATACTAGCAAACACAACGCCAACGGTACCTGTGTAACCTCATGACAGGCATCTAACACGCACCAGTGCACCACCAGGGAGTGCAGTCAGTGCATCAAGGCCTCCTACCCCCCGCCGATCGAACCCGACCGACTATACGGACACATGGCAGGGGTTGCGTTGGTCTGAGAGTGCGGCTGTCAGGGACTCTGGCTGCATTCGACACAGCTGAAGTGTCGAGTCCGACACTGGCACCATGTGTCGGCCGACAGGGTGTCGCATGACCGAGCCACTCCCTGCCTCAGACTCTATTTCTCTTGAGCCATCTAGCCAGGTTGGGGTGCGGTCGGGCACACGCATGCCCCCATGTCGTTTTCCCTTGTGCTCTCTAACGCATGCCCCATGTGGACCGTGAGGCTGCCGAATGTGCCGATGGAAATGGGTGCCGTGGCACGGGGGCTGTGTACGAATTTCCATCAAACTCTTGTTACATAACGGCGGGTGTATGTATTACCGCACGGACACACCGTCGGCATCGAAGGTGTGTGGCTGCTCTGCGCGGCCAGTGCAACAATCCAGGATCCAACCTTGCTTATTCAACTAGCAACAAGCAACACTCCCCCAACTTGCATGTGGTCACGCAACGTCCGCGTCAGGATCACAAGCTCTCAAGCACACAGCGCCATTGGGCGCATCACACACCACACAGCTTCCCCTAAATCTCACCGTCCCTATCCGATATTCTTCATGGTCTCGCAATTGCTTCGGCACACACAACACACTCTGAACTATTCATATGTGGGTTTCATGACACACGCGTATGCGGTCGCAGTACCGCCCACACGTGTGTAGGTTCACAGCTTACGCGCAACCATGCCGTGCAGGACACTGATGCACTGGGATAGTCAACTACGGTAGGCCTCGCTCGCAACAAGCATGTAGCCATTCTTCTAGAAACTCGTTCCTCAGGAAATCACGCTCCACACCCGGCTCTGTTTATAAGCTCATAAGCAGTCAAGATCCTCGCCCCTCAAAGCTCCGGCCCAGGATCCTCGGCGTCAACAGCTCATTTCGTCACGCGTGCCAATGCCCCATGCGCCGGTCCTAAATAGCAGGACGCGGCCGCAGTGGCTCCTCACGCCCAGCTGAAGCCCACGCCCAAGCCCGCACCACGCCACCAGTGAATTTACATGGTGTCGTGGAAGGTGCGCGCAATCACCTCCAGCTGCTGCTCGCGCGTGAGGCGCGCGAAGTGCACGGCGTAGCCGGATACGCGGATGGTGAGATTGGGGTACTTCTCGGGGTGCTCCACGGCGTCCATCAGCATGGCGCGGTTCTGCGTCCAGGGGCGGGTGCAGGTGGGGGGCCAGGTCAGTGGCGTGTCGCGTGTGCGAAGTCGCGTCTCACAAGGAGGAAGCTTCCCATGCAATCAAACAAACTAACCCATCGAGCAAAGTAGTTCTCCAGGTGTGTAATGAAGTCGGGTTTTTAAAACTCACCAGCACGTTCACGTTGATGTGGTGGCCGCCGTTGGCGAAGTAGCCGTCCAGGATGGACGCCAGGTTGGTGGCGCGCTCCTGCTCGCCGCCCTTGCCCAGCACCTGGGGAATCAGCGAGAAGGTGTTGGAGATGCCGTCCAGGCACATGGTGTACGGCAGCTTGGCCACCGAGTTGAGCGAGGCCAGAGCGCCGTGGGCGTCGCGGCCGTGCAGCGGGTTGGCGCCGGGCGCGAAGGGCTCGCCCTTCTTGCGGCCGTCGGGCGTGGAGCCGGTCTTCTTGCCGTACACCACGTTGGAGGTGATGGTCAGCACCGACAGCGTGGGCACCGAGTTGCGGTAGGTGTGCTGCTTGGCCAGCTTGCTGCGCGGGGGGCACAGGGGGTTTGGGGGTGGAGGGCAGGGGCTATGTCAGTCACAGTGCATCTCATCGTGTGTCTGCCAGAGACCCTGATCCCGACAAGGCTGAGCGCCAGCCCATGGATTGTAACTCGACTCATAACACAGTTCAAACCGCGCAGTAAGGAGGCAACGCAGCTCACCTGGAGAAGGTGGACACGACCCACTCCGCGATCTCGTCCACGCGGTCGTCGTCGTTGCCGTACTTGGGGAAGGAGCCCTCCACCTTGAAGTCCGTCATCAGGCCGCGCTCGTCGTACACGGGCGTCACCTTGGCGTACTTGATGGCCGACAGCGAGTCGGTCACCACCGACAGGCCGCTGATGCCGAAGGCCAGCAGGCGGCGCACGTGCGTGTCGTGCAGCGCCATCTGCAGCCGCTCGTAGTCGTACTTGTCGTGCATGTAGTGGATGATGTTCATGGTGTTCTGCGGGGGAGAGAGGGGGGTTGCGGCAAAGGGCGGGGGAGGTGAGGAGAGGCGGCGTCAGGCGGCGCGGCGCAACGCCCATCGTTCCAAAGGTGTACCCCCCTCCCGCCCGCACACACAGCTCCCCAACCCGCACCACCACCACCACCACCCTCGGCCAGCCGCCCCGCTCACCGCGTACATCGCGGCCAGCCACTCCATGCCGTCCTCCATCTTGGCCTTGACCTCGTCATAGTCCAGCGGCGCGTCGTGGTTGCGCACCGGCGCGAACTTGGGGCCCACCTGGTCGCCCGTCACCTCGTCGCGGCCGCCGTTGAGCGTGTACAGCATCAGCTTGGGCAGGTTGGCGCGCGCGCCAAAGTACTGCATGTCCTTGCCCACGCGCATGGCAGACACGCAGCAGGCGATCGAGTAGTCGGAGCCGAACAGCTTGCTCATCAGGTTGTCCGACTCGTACTGGATGGAGCTGGTGTCCAGCGACACCTTGGCGCAGAACTCCTTGAAGGAGGCGGGCAGGTTGTCGTTCCACAGCACTGTCAGGTTGGGCTCGGGCGCGGGGCCCAGGTTGTACAGGGTGTTGAGCAGGCGGAAGCTGGTCTTGGTGACCATGGCCTTGCCGCTGGCGTCGGTGCCGCCCAGCACGCAGGTGACCCAGGTGGGGTCGCCCGCGAACAGCGCGTTGTACTCGGGCGTGCGCAGGTGGCTGCGGGGGAGGGGATGGGTGGGAAGAAACGGGGCGCCAGGTAAGGAAAAGCCTGGAAAGCACGCAGTGTGGGGCGCTGCAAACTTGCTGTCTGGACACGCACAGCCCCTGGGCTCCACCCGTGCGGTCCCAGCACCATACTAGCCCGCAACCGCGGCCGCGCTCACCGCACGATGCGCAGCTTCATGACGAAGTGGTCGATCAGCTCCTGCACCTCGGACTCGGTGATGGCGCCGGACTCGAGGTCGCGCTCAAAGTAGGTGTCCAGGAAGGCGTCGATGCGGCCCAGGCTCATGGCCGCGCCGTCCTGCTCCTTCACCGCCGCCAGGTAGCCAAAGTACACCCACTGCACCGCCTCGCGCGAGTTGGCGGCGGGGCGGCTCAGGTCGAAGCCGTAGGAGGCGCCCATCTCCTTGAGCTCGTTGAGCGCGCGGATCTGCTCGTTGACCTCCTCGCGCAGGCGGATCTTCTCCTCGTCCATCACGCCCAGCAGGTTGTGCTTCAGGTCACTCTTCTTGGCCTTGACCAGCGCGTCCACGCCGTACAGCGCCACGCGGCTGCGGGATGGGAGGTGGGCAGGTGGGGTGGGCGGGGCGTCAGAACGCGGGGCGCAGGTGGGCACGCATTGCAGACTGGGGCGCTTCCCCTCCCGAACCGTCGCGAAACGTCCCGGGCTAACTCGGAGCCCAGCTCTCTTCCGGGGAACCCACCCCCTCCCGCCAACCCCTTGCCCTGCCCTGTCCTCCCCTCCCCAAAGCCCCGCAGCAGCGCACGCACCGGTAGTCGCCGATGATGCGGCCGCGGCCGTAGCCGTCAGGCAGGCCGGACAGGATGCCGCTCTTGCGCGCGGCGCGCATCTCGTCCGTGTAGGCGTCAAACACGCCGCTGTTGTGCGTCTTGCGCACCGTGCTGTACAGCTTGGCCACCTCGGGGTCGGGCGTGTAGCCGTACGACTCCAGCGCGGCCTTGACCATGTTGACGCCGCCCAGCGGCTTGATGGCGCGCTTGAGCGGCGCGTCGGTCTGCAGGCCCACCACGGTCTCCAGGTCCTTGTCGATGTAGCCGGGCGCGAAGGCGGTGATGGTGGAGGGCTTGGAGGGGTCCACGTCCATGACGCCCTTCTCGATCTGGGGGTGGGTGGGTCGGGGGTGGGAGGCGGGAGGAAGTGTCAGTTTGTCGTGACTGAGGTGGTGGCGGTGGTGGTGGTGGTGGTGGCGTGGAGTCCCTGGGCTTGGCTGCAAGCCCGAGCTGCTGCTACTGGAAGCCCACGCGCTGGACTAAGTCTGCTCACCTCGACCGCGATCAACTTCTCCAGCTCGCTCCAGAGCTTCTTGGTGCGCTCGGTAGGGCCGGCCAGGAAGGACGAAGGGCCGCTGTACGCGGTGTAGTTGTCCTGCATGGGTCGCGACGTGAAGCGCGGGAGTTCGCGGGCGAGTCAGAACCAGTCGATGTGGCTTTCTGTGAGCTGCACAGCCGGCGCTGGAACCAGACGCCACCGCACCGCCGCTGCGCTCACGCCACCGGCCTGTCCGTACCCTTCCGTATTAGCACCACGGACCCCAAGTGGAGGCCCGCGGTATGCCACCACTGTGACGCACCTGCACAAACTTCTGGACGTTGATGCCCGCGTCCACGCTCGGCTTGGGGCGAGGGTCAGGCAGGTGCGGGTGCTTGTCGGGGTCAGCAGCGCAGGTGTGGCTAGGTGCCACCGGGAGGACCTCAGCGGCCGCGCTGGCGGCAGCCATCGACCGCATCGGCGACCTGCGGTATTATAACAGAATGCTGCGATGTCGGACAATACCAAAAATGCGGCAACGCGGGACAGGCATGCAGGCGGGCCAAAAAGGTTGGGTTACCCAATCACTCGAACTCGCCTGAAGGCCTGCTCCAGGGCACCCAGGCGCATGCTACGTACGCTGCCCAGCGTCAGGGCCGGCCTGCAAGTACAATTGATGATGGGTCAGCATTTGGAAGCCCGAGCTGAGAACCCCTGTTATCAGGGCTGGCTGAAGGTCAGCGTCCCACAGGCAATCACTAACCTGACAGCCATTGGGACGGCACGGCCAGCGGAGCTCGCCGCGGCCGAGACCGTGGCGAGGCCCCTGCGCATGCCCTTCTCCAGCAGCATCTGGCTCATGGCGTGAAGCGCTGGTAGACTCGAGGAGACAGAGGTAATGATAGGAAAGCTAAGGGTTGTTAACATGAAACGAGTCCCTCAGAGGCAGGGACGACCAAATACTGCTTGCGTAGCGTGTAGTTGCTGCACTGTATTGCTTGCTTGTGTTGAGTAGTCGTGTTGGTGTTCAGAAATGCCGGAAGGTGTGGGCGAGGGCCTATTTATACCGGGCGGGCAATCGAGACCGGAACGTTCCATGCCGGAGTGAGAGTTGCGAGACCGGCATAGCGAGGGCGGTACCGCGCAATTTGATGCATGATGGAGCGTCTATAAGTGCAGGGGCGGGCGGCTGCTAAACTCGTTGACCAGGCGGAGAGCGAAACCTTTATTCGTCATCAATGCATTGCCTCGCCGACGTTCACGCACACCCAACGGTCGAACCGCGCCACATAGCACTAGGTCCAATGTTCAAAGACGTATCATTTGGAGGCAGTCGGGGCTCAGCTATTGCAAGCCACGTAAAAAGCGGCGTGGTGTCGGGGGGGCACATACCTGCGCCTGCGCGCTGTTTGTTGGGTCTGCGCTGTATTTCAGGGCCCCGCCATTATATGAAGGCCTGACAACATCTTGGGCGATGCACAACATCTCGACACTTAAGACGCGTTGGTGCAACACAAAACGGCTTGGACTGGTTTGGCGCTGCGTTTCTTCCTGGGGCTGCCTGGTCCAAGCTGCCTGGGCTCCTTCCACTGCGCTTCCGTAGGGACCCCAAGCCACGCGTGACATGCTATCATGCCAGCTGGTGCGACCAGGCATGGCGTGTCGGGTTTGGGCAAGTGTCTGTATGTAGTGCGAGGCATCAGGGCAGATCAGACGGACCATGCATGCATGACGCATGCATGAGCCCACTCTTGGGCCAGCTCTGTCAGGCCCTGATACCCACCTGACGGCTGCATGTGCAGGCTTCAGGTACCCGTTCGATGCCCCAGCCCTTAGATTGTTACGGAAGACCGGTTGGTGACTGCAAGGAATGTGGGGCATATTGTGGCAATGGTTTCCCGTGTGAACCTGTGTCCTGGGCTCCTGGGCTCTTTCAGGTGATGAAACAGGACATTACTGGGCAAGGTATGAGGGGGCATTCCCAGTAGAAATAAGATCCCGTATCCACCCCCCGTGCGGGTGCGCTGCGTCGATGTGTCTCACGCGGTGTGGCGTCTGGTGCTATTACTGCTGCAGCCTGGCCGGCAGGCCGGGCGCCCGGAGCGTAAGGACTGCGTGTCAGCAAACAACAGCAGCCAGCCCTGGCCAGCCGATCCTGGGCATGCAATGCCCGAAGCATTGGTAGTCTTTCACTCACGTCCTCAGGCGGCCAGGCCGCATCACCAGCATGGTGAATTGGGCACGGACCAGGCACGGACCTGGTGCAGCCCTAGGTGAGCTCACTTGACGCCGCGTCACCGCCTACACAACCTCTGCCTACCTACTCCTTCAGCTATGTCGCGCGTGCCTGCGCGTGCGCACCGCAGTCGGCGCCAGCAGTGTAGAGACCGCTATGTATATGCCTACGCCATCCAGCCCTTCTCATGCGCACGCGACACCATCACACCCACACCCTTGGCCCGTCAGCCTCCCAATGTCGCGCTCATCAGGCGAGTCCCCGCCCGGCCGCGGACTCAATTGCGCCTCCGGACTCAAAGGAGTTCATGGGGCCACATGGACTCGAACCCATGTAAATGCTCATGCTCACGCCCCGCCGCGGGGGGCGCACACACCCATGCGGCGCCCCCCCGTATAGAAGTCGACAATGCCAACTGCCCCACATTGCTGCGATCCGTCAAACTGTGTTCCCCATAATCTTCCCACCCGTGCGCACGTGCTCATTCCACACCACATTACGCGGTTGGCCCGTCAGCCTCCTCGCGCCGTAACCATCAAGCGAGTCCGCCCCGCCCCGCCCCGCCCCGCCCCGCCCCGCCCCGCCCCGCCCCGCCCCGCCCCGCCCCGCCCCGCCCCGCCCTGCCTCCTCCCTGAAAGCCACACTGGCCCCGGGTCAAGCACGTCTACGACACACACCCTGCCTGCTGCGCCTCAACGACACATGCTGACTACCTATGCTACGCTGCTACAGAAGCTGCAGGATAGCCTCATCCTGCTCAGCTGCTAGGTGCTGACTTGGGCAACGGGATCTCGAACAGTTCAAAGTCCACCCTGCGTATGGGACAGGCGGGGGTGGGGGGGGGGGGGTGTCACCATGAGGCCAAGGCCCGAGGCGGGTGAACGCCGTGCCCGGGTATAGCACACTTGACGAGCAGCAGCAAATGAGCAGGCGAAAAGACAACCCCCTTCAGTGCGCCGCCCTATGCCCCCCTATTGCCGCTACTGCATTTCCATGGCCTCCTTCCAGTTTGCTGTAGCTTGGGCTGGTGTTCACAACCCCCCGGCGCCTCCGCACCACCCACTTGAAATATTCGTAGATATCGCGCACGCACTGCATGCCGCACTGCCGGTACTTTTCGCCGTGCCCCACCAGCGCCGCCGTCGTGGCCTCCACGCCCGACTCCTCGCTGGAGCGCGCGGCCTGCGGGGGAGCACCGCGTCGGGCGCCGGGTCGCCGGCCAGGCTCTCGGCCACGCCGCACCACCCCCCTGGTCAGCCGCTGATAAGCCCGCGCAGCTCATGCCATACCGATGGCCCCCGCGGGCTTGCACTCATACTGCCTCGGTCCCAAATCCAAGCGAGCCGGCTAACCACCACAGTCTTCTCACTGCGTTCGTCCGTCCCTTCCCTTTTCTCCCGGGGCCACCCCGCCCGCCAGTCCGCCCCGTCCCCACCTGCCCCTTCTTCTTCCAGTAGATCTTGGGCTCGGGGATGGGCGGCAGCGACTTGTCCCGCCGCTCGTTGATGAGCCGCACCGCCTCCGGCAGGTCGTCTGCCAGGTTCTCATACCTGCGTATTGCCCCGGGTGTGCAGGGGAAGGCGAGCGCGCTGAGACCCCGGGCAGAAAGAAAATGGGCTTCCACAGACCTCCAGCAGCCGACAGGTCGCAGGGCTGCGCCATGCCACGCCTGTCCGCAGCCGGCCCTGCGGCTGAGGGCCACCCCACCCCGGCCCCGGCCTCCCTCCATGACACCTCCCCCCCCCCCACACACACACCCACGCTGCCCCCACGCCGGCTCGCCTGATGAGGTAGTCCACGGCCGGCAGCCCGGTGTCTGTGGTGAGGCAGGGCGCGACGGGCTCGGTGTGGTAGTAGTCGTGGTACATGCCCACGCGGTCGAAGCAGTGGAACAGGTTGGTGATCTTGCCCAGGATGGACGGGTCGCGGCAGAAGGAGCTAAAGGGCGGCTGGCTGCGGTGGCGGAGCGGAGGGAGGGAGGGGAGGGGAGGGGAGGGAGGGGGTCGTGAACGCCAGCCCAACTAAATAGTGTGTGTGTGTCGGTGCTGGAGCCGGGACGGAGCCATCCCGCGCTGTACTGCTTCGCCCGCAGGCTTTCGCCTTAGCCCGCTGCCCGCTAAGCTCCCTGCCCAACCACTCTTATTCCATCCACGCCGCCGCTCCAACCCTCACCCGCCTCCCACCTGCCTCGACCCCCATCCCATCCCACCCCACCCCTACCCCCGCCACCCCAGCCCCACCGCCCGCACCTGCACGGCCCGCTGGTCCGCGCCCACTTGGTGGAGCAGTAGTCGTAGGAGGAGCCGGCGCGCGCCCAGGGGTTGCGGCTGGTGCTGAACACGAAGTAGTCGCGCCACAGGTCGGCCGGCTCCACGCCGCGCTCCTTGAGCGAGGCCAGGCTGGCCACCTGCGCGGCGCGGGGATGGATGAGGTGCGGTGCGGGACAGGTTGCGCGATTGCTGGTGTTGGTGTTGGCGGAGGTGCTGGTGCTGGTGCTGGGGTCATGGTGTTGGCGTTGGCGGCGTCGCGACGGTGGCGGTGAGGTGGCTAATGAGCAGCGTCAGTACATGGGCGGAGAGGGCGCACCCATAGCCCTCTCTGCCCACCGCCGCATGAGCACACGGGCCCGTCCCACACCCGCGTGCCAGGCTTGCAGCCCCTGGCAGGGCCCCGCACCTCGATGCACAGCTTGGGGTCCGCGTTCTTATAATGGCACTTGTCGAAATTGTCCGTGACGGTCGTGGACGCGGCTTTGCGGTTGCGGATGAACACGAACTTGTAGTGGTGGTTCACCCACACGCCGCAGGGGAACGACATCGGGTAGTTCCGCGAGACCTGCGCAGCCGCCAGCCCCCAGCAGGCGCACCGACAGCGCAACCACAGCCCATGGTTGGGTATCAGCGCCTTGAGCGAAAGAAGATTCATTGCAGTTGCCGATTACGTTGGGTTCACGGCGGCGCCGTCTTGCCCCGTGGCTTATCGTCCCATTTGTGCATGTTCCTTCGCAGGGCGCCCTCCAATCCCGGCCTTAAGCGAACGTGCCTCTCCCATCGGCCTCTTCAGCGGGCCTGGCCAGTCCCACCCTGGCCCGCACATGCCACCCCAGTGCCAGCCCACTACCGCTGCAAGGCAGCTCAAGTCCACTGAATCGTGTGCTGCCGCCTGCCACCGCGCTCACCTGTCTCCGGTATATGGAGCTGTTCATGACCCAGTGGTGGAACGGCTCAAAGCTGAACAACTTGTCATCCCATCGCTCCACCGGAATCTGAAGGTGTGCGGAAGGCAAAGTCGCCACTACTTCTAAACCTAGACATCCGCAAGGGGAGGAGCCAGGTAAGGACGGCGCGGGTGCCGGCTGGCGCCGGCACGCCGGGTTTGGCGGGGCTGACACGGCGGGTGTTGCGCTGGGAGTCACCCCAACCCCAGCCCACGCACCATGCCCTTCTTCTCCACACTCCGCGCCAGCTTTGACGGCTGAGCTACTAGGTCGCCGTAAAATTCCGCCACTGCGTCTGCTGCGGCTCGTGAGCAGCACAGGAGCGCGAGCACCAGCGCGAATGCGCGCCAGGCGGGTCTAGACGCCGCTAGTTGCCCTGCGACTAACATCCTAGCTACTATGGGTTGCTACGGGCAGCGCAGGATCATACGTGCAGTGTCAGAATAGCACGGTCGCGAGGTCCAGCGGAAACAAGCTGGTTCAAAGAGGCGTTCAATGTTTCGTTATTAATTGTTATGTTGATGCGTTAGAAGCACTCGAGCCTTTCTTGGGCCAGTGTATTGAGTGCGACGGTGACAGCTGCGCGGGGATGCAAACAAAGTCCGACTAATTACTTCTTTGAATTTGCGTATAACAAGTTGCAGTAGACAGTTCTGTATTGGTCGCGCGTCATTAACCTACTGCATCCAGTCGAAACGCTGCAAGTGCAAGCCCACCACCTCGCTCGATGCTCTTCACCGGCGCGCCATCCGCGCGGCTAGCGACGACTCGTTCTGGTGGCCTGGTTGCGGCGCCACGGGCCGTGGGGACAGCGCTTCGCGCGCGGAACCATCAGTTTGCTGCTCCCGCAGCGCGCGACGTTCGCCGGATGTCCATACTCAAGGGAATTATGCAGGGCTTCTCCAAAGGTGGCAGCGCGGCGCCGGTGAGCGATGCAGCGATGCGGAGCGGCCGTGGGGTCCGCGTCGGCATATGCAGTTGCTGTCCACCGCGGTGTGTGGCCCACACGACTCCCGTCCGCCGGACTCGACGCTGCTCCTGCTCCCCGACCGCAGGCGGCTCCTCAGGCTGCGGAGCCCACCGTGCTGAGCTTCAGCGACAACGCGCCCTCCTGGCAGCAGCTGGAGGAGATGGTCAAGTAGGTTGGGCACGCTGGCGGTTGCGGGAGACGGCCCGCTTGTGATGGGGCAAAACCCGTCGTGCTTCACTAGAGGAGGCCGTACCGACTGCGGAACTTTGAGGAGCTGTGCAAAAGGGGGGGGAGCGGGGAATAGCTACTGGAAGTGCATGGCGCTGGGTTGCGAATCGGGTGTTACCGCTTACGCACACGCACATGCTCGTCGCCACGCCCCCAGGGCCCAGCACGCGGAGCTGGGAGTGGACTTCTGGAGGAACCCCAACGAGGTGCGCGTGCATGGTGGTTGCGGGTGGGTAATAGGCATTTGCATTTCCCAAGTGGGCGAGGGGGGGGCAGGCGGCGGAGGCGGAGGCGCGGGGAGGAGGAGAAGAAGGAGCAGGGGCCCTGAACATGGCAGCAGCACTGGTCAGGCCCGGACGAAGGGCGCGGGGTGTGCCGTCGCAGGTGTTCTGGCAGCGGCCGTGCACTCCATAACCACGCATGCAACCACCAGACGCATGCACCTAACCCAGCCCGAGTTTTCTCGCTATGCGGACCGTTTCGCCATATCAACCCCAGGGTGACCTGCACCCCATGGCCACACGCCGCACCTTCGGCTCCTCCGCCCCCGTCCGAGTAAAGCTGTACCGTGACCACGCCTCCTGGTGCGTTGGAGTGCTCAGGTTGCGGGGTGGGGTGGGGTTGCAGTGAAGGGTGGAAGAAGGCGGCCCAGCTACCGGCGTGGGGAATGCGCACCAAAGGAGGGGCTGCATGTGCTGGTCAGGATCGGACTCGTGGGCTTGTTGTGCGGAGGGGACTTGTTCCATGGGCGCAGCGGCTACTGCAGTAGTCAGGAAAGCAGCGGCATCGTGACTGAATCCTTGGACTTGCGCGCGTCACTGCTGCTGCTGCTGCTGCTGCTGCTGCTGCTGCTGGCTGCTGCTGCTGCCGCCGCCGCCGCCGCCGCCGCCGCCGCCCCCAGGTGCCCGTACTGCCACAAGGTGTGGATGCAGCTGGAGGAGAAGCGCATCCCCTACGAGATCGAGAAGATCAACATGCGCTGCTACGGCGACAAGCCAGCCAGCTTCATGGCCAAGGTGGGCCGCCGGTTGGGGGCGGGCGGCTGCGGGTAATGGCGGCGGCGATGAGGAAAGGGGTAGAAGGGAACGGATGGGGGTGGAGTTGTGGACCATCGCGCACCTCCCCATACGAACGCACGCGCCCCCTCACCACTTCATCTCGCTCACCCCGCCGCTCCCTGCCTGCAGGTGCCCAACGGCCTGCTGCCGGTCATCGAGCTGGACGGCCGCGTGGTGACCGAAAGCGCCGTCATCATGAACCTGCTTGAGCAGGCCTTCCCCGACCACAAGCCGCTCATGCCGGCGCCGGGTAGGGCGGCAGGGGTGGGCGGGCGGGCGGGCGGGCATGAGGGTTGGGTGGAGGGGCGGGTTGTGAACACCAGCCCAAGCGGAACTAACCTAACAAGCGGGGTGGGAGGCTGCGCCGGCGCGTGAGGAAAGCGTGGGCGGCGGGGGTTCGGGTTTTGAAGGCGCCTGCCCCTGGCCCCGGCCCCGGCCCCGGCCCCGGCCCCGGCCCCGGCCCCGGCCCTGGCCCCGGCCCCGGCCCCGGCCCCGGCCCGGCCCCGGCCCCGGCCCCGGCCCCGGCCCCGGCCCCGGCCCCGGCCCCGGCCCCGGCCCCGGCCCCGGCCCCAGCGCTTCCGCACCTCCTGCTCACCTCCTGCTCACCCGCTGGCCATGGCGCCGCCCCGCCCCGCGCCCCCACCTCGCGCAGGCACGCCCGAGCGCGCCCGCGCCGACCAGCTGATGCGCCTGGAGCGCCGCTTCTTCAGCGACTGGCTGGGCTGGCTGACCTCGGACTGGAACCACGCGCGGTGGGGCGGGGCGGAGAGGGAGAGGGTGGTGATTGTGGTGGCGGCCCGGAGACGTGGTATGGCAGGGGCGCGACGGGGGCGCATGGGAAGGGAGGGGGCACGAGCGTGGGGGCGGAGCGGGCGGGAGGTGGAGGGGTTCAGGAGAGGATGCCTTCCGGTGTCCATTCCGGCAGAGCACCAGCGCGCACATACAGCGGCGGTGCGTGGCTCCACCAAGTGTGAAGCCGTGTTGCCCCTCAGCAATTAATCATGCGTGGAACCCCCATCCCTCGCGGCTGCTGTCCTCGACCGCCCGCAGGGGCAAGGCCCAGTTCGAGGCGACCATGGACGCGGTGGCGGCCGAGATGGACCGCGCCGGGGTGAGTGTAGCGCGCCGGGAGGTCGGGGTCGGGAGCGCGCCGGGAGGCGAGCAGCATGCAGTGCCATGGCAAGCAGCCTCTGGTGTCTGACACACGCAGCTCTCGTAAAAACGGCTCCGGCAGGCAGCAGGCGCATTGCGTTGGCGCATGGCAATCGAAGGCCTGGCCTGTCATGCACCCTCCGCCTCCCTCCCTTTCCTTTCCTGTCCGCTCCAGCCTCAATTAATGATGAATGTAGCCCCACCCCAACACCTATCCACTGTCCTCAACCCCTTCAACCTTGCAAACCCCAACCTCTACCGCCCCCCCCCCCCCCACCTCCCCGCCAGGGCCCCTACTTCCTGGGCTCCGACATCAGCCTGGTGGACATCACCTTTGCGCCCATGCTGGAGCGCGCCGCCGCCTCGCTGACCTACTACAAGGGCTTCCACCTGCGGGGGCAGGGCCGCTGGCCGGCAGTGGACAGGTGCGGCGGTGCTCGAAGGGGAGGGAGGACGCGCCGCGGCCTGGGGTGCGGGCCTGCGGTGCGAGCACGGGTTGCGGACGTGGTCGGGTTTCGTGTGTGTGGGGGAGAGTTGGTGGCCTGCCTGGCAGCTGTGACACCTATCCACCTGCATCATTGGAGTAGTAGTGGCAACCAAGAGCGCGCGCATGTAGTGTGTGAGGGTTGGGTATGGCTGCCTGGAAGCTGCCTCCCTGCCGCGGTCTTCGCCGTGCTGGGCGGTCCGAGCGGTGCCGCTGCGCGCACATGACTTGCGCGTGCACGATGGGCACGTGTGTGTCCGCAGGTGGTTTGCGGCCATGGAGACGCGCCCCACCTACCTGGGCACCCGCTCCGACTACTACACGCACGCGCACGACCTGCCGCCGCAGGTGCGTTGGGGTCCTACTCAGTATGACCCGCAGCGCGGCCACACACACACACACACACACACACACACACACACACACACACGCACACGCCGTGGGCCGTGACCACGCCCATGACCCCGCGTGCACTTCTGTCTCGTATCTCCTGCCGCGTGCCTGCCTGCTTGCTTTGCTGCGGTTGCGCGTGTCAGCTTTCGATCCATCCTTGCCCTCGCCCTGTGCTGTGCCTTGCCGTGCTGCGCTGTGCTGTGCTGTGCGCGCGCGCCACACGCAGCTGGGCGGCTGCGGCATGCACGAGGAGGGCGAGCCCCTGGCCGCCGCCCTGGACGGCACCGACGGCAAGCACTGGCGTCTGCCGCTGTCGCCGCTGTCGGCGTCCTCGCTGCCGGAGCCCTACAGCCCCGGCGACAACCCGCCCGTGGACCGGCTGGAGGCGGCCGCCAAGCTGGTGCGTGTGCATAGTGCGCGCGGCGGCAGGCCGCAGCGCGTGTGGGGGCCTGCAGGGCCGCCCGGCTTTGCCTGCCCACCACCCGTCGCAGCAGCAGCGACGTGACCGGGGCGCTACACGGTATTGCTCCTCTCGCTCGCCTTGCGTAATGCCTGTGTGCACCCGACGCATGCACGGACGCTGCCGCCGACCTCCCTGCTCCTCCCCTGC
Organism: Chlamydomonas incerta; assembly: GCA_016834605.1. Taxonomy (NCBI): domain Eukaryota; kingdom Viridiplantae; phylum Chlorophyta; class Chlorophyceae; order Chlamydomonadales; family Chlamydomonadaceae; genus Chlamydomonas; species Chlamydomonas incerta. The sequence continues at coordinate 257,754 of JAEHOC010000064.1, read as the reverse complement.
CCTACCCTGCCCTACTCCGCTCCTCTCGCTCGCCCACTCGATTGAACCCCACCAGGTGCGCAACCACGACGCGGTGGTCCGCTTCGCGCTGCGCGGCCCCGGCCAGCCCGGCCCCCGGCCCGTGTCGGCGCCGCTGGCCGACCCCACCGCCATCCCCAACACCACCTACACGGCGGAGGCCGATGCGGCGCTGCGGCACGTGGCGCACGCGCTGCTGGCGGGCGTGGAGGCCAAGCAGCTGTCGCAGCACGCGCTGCAGGTGGGCCCGCTGGGCAGGATGAAACTTTGTTTGGGGAGAAGGAGGGAAAGGGGTGGAAAACGCGGGGTGGGGGTGGGGTCGCGGGGCGGGTCCGTGCTGGGTGGGATTGCACCGCACGAACTTCGTTGTTGGTTTTTCCCCATGCCTGTCCCCATGCCTGTCCCCATGCCTGTCCCCATGCCTGTCCCCATGCCTGTCCCCATGCCTGTCCCCATGCCTGTCCCCATGCCTGTCCCCATGCCTGTCCCCATGCCTGTCCCCATGTCTGTCCCCATATCTCTCCCCTTCACACACTGCGTGTTACACCTCTCGTGTTTTCTAACCACAACCTCACCGCTTGGTGCATGTTGGCATGCGATGTGTGCGCGCGCGTGCGTGTGCATGTGTGCATGTGCATGCACGTAAGTAAGGTGCGGCCCCTGGCGCCTGCCGTGCCCTTCCGTGCGCATGCAGACGTCTGCCAGCGGCGGCCTGTCGGGCGCGGCGGTGGTGCTGGCGGCTGACTACCTGCGCGACCGCGTGGGCGTGCCCCGCGACATGCGCTACCCCGCCGCCCGCCAGCTGCGCGCCCACCTCAACTGGCTCATCGACAGCCTCACCGCCTCATCGTGATGAGCCGCGGCGAGCGACCAGCGCAGCGGCAGGCAGAGCAGCGGGCTGGCGCGGCAGGGGGTACGGGCCAGCAGCAGGGTGGCGTGCGGATGGGGATGGGGCCCAGCACGTGCGTGGGATGCAGCAGGTAATGCGTTGTACGCGTGACTCACCAAAAGCAGAAATTTTGTGGGTTTGGAGAGTACGAAGATATGAGAGATGAGAGGCGAGGAGTTGCCGGCGCATACAAGTGCTCCTTACAGCGACTCGAGTGCAGGCTGTTTTGGGTGTGCAAGGTGGATTTGTCGTTCATAGATCATGGCGTAAGGCGCGCGGCTGGGGCAGCATGAGTGTGCGTATTGAACAGTGTGGACTGTGAGCGGGAGTGAGCATCCTGCAGGAGGTAAAGGGTGTGCACAGGTATATGGACGGTAGGCTTGAATCAAGGGCCAGCTGGACATTGGTGGTTCGTAACGGTGCTAACAACGAAGCGGCATCTCACGTGGATGTGCGAGTGCTGCAGCGTTCATGTAATGTGCGAATGGCTCAATGTAAGCCTAAGCGCACTGCGCACAAGCAACAGCTGTGGGTCGACTTCTGCCCCGGGCCGCCGACACCGTTGTCGAGCCGACTCCGGCGGAAGCATTCTGGGCGGCTGACGCAACGCCCAGCTCCGATCCGTGTCCATTAAACGACCGCGCGTGACCCCCACAAACCCATCTCTGGCCAGTGGCCACCCCCATAAACCTTTGGTAGGGGCCGTTTTGGGGGAACAGGACCAGGCACACCATCATTCCAGCGCCCGCCTGCTTTGGGTAGCACAGCACACAGGAGTCCGGAGCGCGGCGCCGGGGGGACCCCCTTGGCGGTGCGCCCCGGGGCTTGCGGGCGTGATTTTGACATAGACCGCCGCCGCCAGGGGCTGCCCGGCTATGTGACACGGCGCAACTGTATGGCAAACGCAAGCGCGCCGAAAGGGGGCGACAGACAGCCGGGATGACGCCCATCCGTGCATGCATCCTCCTCCTCGCCCATGCTACCGCCCAGGGCACCATCCACTGGCCCGGCGTGCCACTGGGCGCAGGTCCGCTGCCGGCTGCATCATGCAGGGAGCGAGGTTGCTGTCCATAGGCGCCGCCACAGGCAGCGAGATGCTTCAAGGCGGGGTGGCTCACGTGCAGGCATTTTTGGGCACGCGTGGGTGCTTTCCAGCGCCTGCCTGCTACTGCGCGGTAAAGGCCGCTCAGGTGCCGTGCAGGCTGTGCGCTGCGGCTGCCTCGCCTGATTTCGCAAGTCGCACAAGCACACGGTGGTGGCGCCACGGCTGTAGCACGTCTTTATGCGCGCCAAGCAACATCATCTGGGAAGGCCAGCATGTAGAAATTTGCAGAGCAAGCGGGGCGTGAGGCGACCGGGCGCACTTCGAGGTGCACCCGGTACGATACGCCCGACGCCGGAGCAGGCGGGAGTCGAATACGTGACGAAACCCGTGACAAAAGGCCCCCCTGGAACCCAAGCGCTTAATCCATCTCCATGTTTTGTATGTGGTTTAGCTGTTTTGCGGGAAACGCGCGCGGGTGTGCCGGGAGCTCAGCAGCAATGGACCATTGCTCCATTGCGGACTCACCTGCCTGAAGCAGCTGCCATTTGTATTGCAGATGCAATCAACCGCATCGTTTGTGCGTGACAGTTAGAGGAAAAGCAGCTGCCTACTGGGTGGGCAAGCGACGGTGCCGTCAGAAGTGTGCCCTTCACCGGTTCAAGTTACTGTTTCAAGAGAATGTAAATGTAATATTTACGCCTCAAATCGTCCAATTGCTGATGGATCGGGCTTGGAGGGCCGGCGTAGAGGCGCAAAGTGTAAATTGACAAATCGGCGATGCTTAACTCCAGGGCAATTTTCTAGCAGCACAGACTGGCTTGTCGGAATGAGCCTTTGCAAAAAATGTGAGCGCGCTGGCTCACCCCCACCCTCATCCGCCTGGAGTTAAGATGTGAGGCGCACTCCAGAAGCCGGCGTCGCAGCCGTGTCGTGCGTGAGAGCCTTTAGTCACGTAGCTTGGGGCTCTCCGCGACTACGTTTGCTTTATGCTACCGTAGTACTCTGCAACCCTGCAAGATATCATGTTATCCTGTCAAACCTTGAGCCCGCCAAGCTTTTGAACCTTCAAGCCCACCCCGTCAAATTACCCAGCTTCAGTGTCCACGTCGCGCCACACGCACAAACTGCGCTTGCCATATCCTCCTCCTTAACCGCTTGCCCGCATTAGGTTTAGCGTCTACAGCGCATGCCCACATCGACAGCACTCCCGCCTCACTCCACGCTCGGGCCACCACAGCCCATACACTGCCTGTCACTTCAGCCTGCACCCGCTGGCCCACTACCGCCAGGCCTCTTCGTCTTCGTCGTCGTCGTCCACGACGTCACCCGCAGCCCCCGAAGCCTGCAAGTGTGGCGGGCATGAAAGCGGCGCAGGTAAAGCGCATGCGTGTCTGCCTGGGCGTGCTGGGGGCGTCTGGTTGCGTGCTGGGGTCGTGCTGTAACAAAAGCAAACCCAGTGGCCCGACAGTGGTTCATCTGGATCCGCTGATCCATTAGGTCCGCGGCTTATCCAGGGGTGCCCCTCCCCTAACCTACTAGGCGGGCAACCAACTGCAAGCCCCAATACCCCGAAATGAGCCGCAGCTCCTGACAGCTGAGCCTTGCACTCAGCAATCGGAACCCACACAGCTGAAACCGCCCGTGTCATCCCGTATCGTCCTTTCCCGTGCGGCGCCCAAGTGTTCCTGCCCCCCATCCCTTTCCATCGGTATTCCTCCCACACCGACTCTCCCCTCCGCCCAAACCCCACACACCACTACCCGGAGGCTCACCTGGATGCAGGGCACCCAGCGCAGCTCCACCCAGATGCGCGCGCCGTCGCCCTCCTCCAGCAGCAGCCCTCGCTCCAGCTGGTCCATCGGCCTGGGGCGATGGGCGCGCGGCGGGGCGGTGGCCAATCGAAGGTGGGTTGGGGCAAGCGGCATGTCTCAGCAAAACGTTGGTGTCGCAGTGCCCATGGCGCGTAATGAATTTGTAAGGTGCGCCAAACTCTACACCGCTAAGGAAACCCCTCCCGCCCCAACGCCTACCCCTGTACCCACACCATGCACTCACTTCTCGGGCTTGTCGGGGTTGTACTCCTCCCACTTGCGGCGGTGCAGCCCGAACTCCTGCTGGCCGGTCAGAGGGTTCCTGCATGCAGCGGAAGAAAGGAACGGCACGCCCCGCCGGAGACCGTAAGCTTCGGTGCACACAGCGGCGCCCACCCCCCACCCCCTTGCCCCTTGCTCAGCCGGCTGCGGCAAGCAGGCGGCAGAGCGGCGCGGGCTCTCAGGCCGGCGGCCGGCGGCGGTGTGACTCACACGTCGTGCGCGGTGATGATGTCTGACACCGGGATGTCCAGGCGGCCCAGGCACTCGGACGAGGACAGCAGCGAGGCCTCCATGACCTTGACCTTGATCACGTCCGTCAGCTTGACCTTGTAGATGGCGTGCATGGCGCCGCTGTCCAGCTGCGGTGCGGGGCGGCGGACGGGTGGGAGGGGGTTTTGCGGTGGTGGGTGGACAAGGCAGACACCTGTGGGGGCTGTGGATACCAGCCCAGGCTAAACCAAGTCTATTGCTACGCGAGGACGGTGAGCCAAGTGGGATTTACAAGGATGAATGGCGAACGGGGGAGTTGCAAATACCGTAGTGTGCGATAAATGCGAGGTGTCGGTGCCCGAGGGCACAGCTGAGGTGAGCCGTGGATGGGCGCCCCCTTGGGCTGGCATGCACAACCCCCCTCCGTGCCCCGCCGTACCGTGTAGTCCATGTCCACCACCAGCCGCGCCTTGCTGTTCTGGCCGCTGTCCTTGGACACCGCCTGCTCCAGCGCCTTGACGTACTTCTCCTTGCGCGCGGCCAGCGTGGGCCGGCCCTCGCGCCGGTCGCGCTCCAGCGTGGCGCGCAGCTGCTTGATCTCGTTCTGCAAGCGCTGGACCTGTGGGGGCCGCGGAAGGCGGGGGACGAGGGTGAAGCGTCCTCTCGGGCATGCGTCGCCCCAGGGGGGGAGAGTACCGGTAACTGGGATTGGCCGCGAGATACGGTAGACCCAGCTAGTGCCGCAGGGCATGCGCATGGACGCGCTGAGACAGCACCAACGGTCGGGTGTGCATGCTTTGAGATCGCCCGCTTACAGCACACGGGCACTCACGTGGCGGGCGCGCGACCAGTAGCGGGTGGAGGATTTCCACTCCTTCTTGTTGGCGGTGCTTGTGACTCGCACGAAGGCGGACAGGTCGTCGCCGGCGGCCATGAGGCCCCACACCTTGAGCAGGCGGATGGTCACAATGCCCTGCGGTGGTAGAGCGGGTGCGAGTCACACCTTGCGTCAGCAAGCGATCTTCTCAAGACTCCCTCCGGCCGTCCTCACCGTAACAACACTCTGTTGGCGATTCGGTCCTTTGGTGCTGCTACTCGCAAATACGCGGTGACACGCGGTTGCCGTACGCCTGGTGCCCTGAGCCTAGCGCCGCCTGCTGATAATGCTAACCCCGATGTGGTCGCTTGCACGCGCCCTGCCCCAGACGCGCCATGGCTGACATTGCCCATGTTTCCCTTTTTTTGCAAGTAGGCCGCCCCGCCCCGCAGCCTCCACCCTGCCCCGCCGACTCACGTGCATCGCGTTCTCCACGTCGTACTTGGTCAGCTTCTCGAACGGCCAGTACTGCAGCGTCAGCAGGACAACGCCCATGCCCTTGCCCTGCAGGAGGGCGGCCGGATAAGCGTGCCGCAAGGCGCAGCGGGCAATTGTCAGTGCGGATGTGGTATGTGGCCGTTGCCGACTCGGCTGGGTTGTAAGCCCGGCGGCCCATCCACTGAAACACCGAGGGTTGGGCGGGTTGGGCGGACGGCTGATAGTGGGCGGCTGGCCAGGCCAGGGCTTGCCGCGCTGCGGTCATCATCGCACGCCCTCGCCTCCAGTCGCGGCTTCACCCAAACATGCATGCCGTCGGCGACCGGGCGCCGGTACTTCACGGCTTCACCGCGGCCAGCCCCACTCACCGGGCCTCCAGGCGCGCCCCAGTCGCCGTCGCCCAGCAGCACCCTCTGGCCCAACCCCTCGTTGTTGCGATCATCCATGCCGGCCTTGCACACATCAGCCATCTTGATGAGCTGTCGGCCCAACAGCTGCCGGCCGTTGACCACCTGGGTCACCTGGCCCGACAGCAGCTTGCCGGGGCGCAGGCGGTCGATGTCGAACGCCTCCAGCCGCAGCAGCTGGTCCTTGGGCTCCTGCGTGTGTAGGAGTCGGGGGGCGGAGGGGAGGGAAGGCTGGGGCCAGAGGGGCACGGAGATAGAGCGGGAGGAAGCGGCCAGGGTGGCGAAGGGTGGCACACGCCGTTGTGGCGGACCACAGCATGCAAGGAAGGCTCTGTGGCGCACGAGGCCGGAAGCGGCTGAAGCAATGCTGCAACCGCACTGCACCTTGCGTAGGAACATGCCCCGGCCGTCCGTATCGACCCCTGCCCCGGACATGGGCACGCGACACAGCCATTAGCCAGCACGGCCATACCCACACATCCAGCCCACCTGAACGAGCAGGTAGATGTACTCGTTCCACACGACCACCTCCTTGGGCCGTTCCGCCGCCAGCTGCTTCTTCCGCGCCGCCGCGGCCTCCGCTGCGGCCGCATCTGCCGCGAGATCGACTGTGACTTGAGCCGCTGCAGCGGCCGCAACCTGATTGGCATTGCTGGCGGTGCTGGTCTTCTTCGAATCCAGCTCCTTGTCCTTGTTCTTGTCCGGGTTCCTGACCTTTGCGCGCTTGATGGTTGTGGACTGCAAGGCAGTTGCGCGACCAATGGGGTGATCAGAACGGCACTTTCAACTGCAAGCAAGCGCGATCTTCTACACACGGGTTTATCTCCAGGACACAAAAGCGTGCACCAGGTGCTCAATAACCACACGCACACGTGCACACCTCGAAGTGCTCAGAGTCGGTGGTCAACTCGCACAGCACATCGTTATTATTGCCCCACTCCGCCTTCTTGAAATCCCGCGCGCGCCGCACGTAGATGCGGATCACGCCGCGGTGGCGCCGCATCAGGCGCTGAATCAGAATGCGGTCCTGCTCCGTCTCCTGCGGGGCGGGGGAGGGGTGCAAGGGTGTTGTGCCAGCGGTATTCGACGGGAGGGTTAGCTGTCCGTTCGAACGGTGTAAGATAAGATGATACGCGGATGGCGTGGTGGTGGTGGGGGGGGGGTTTGAGGTAATACCTGCAGTCTTCATCGAGTGTGGCACACCCATGCTTGGCACTCTCCCTTTCCGCACGCGCCGTGCGACCACGCACCGGCGCACGGCCTTTGCAAGCCAAGCGACTCAGGGGCCAAACGGCGCGCGCGCGCGCTCCCAGCCCAGCCGCCCAGCTGCCGCACCTGCAGGATGGGAATCACCAGGCGCTGCGGCCACACCAGCATCTTGGTGATGATTTCCTTCATAAAGTAGTTGATGACGGGCGTCACGGCGGCCGGCGCCATGGAGCCGCCCAGCGCCTTGCCGAAGTCCAGGCGGTACTTGATCAGCGGCGGCTTGGGCACCGTGGCCATCGCGCCAACTGCGGGTGCGGCGGTGGAGTTTGGGGAGGGCGTGCGGGGTCAAATATCTGGGGCTGATTGCAGCATGACAGCGCGAACTGGCGCAATGTGCACAACGTGGGCGCCAGATTCACGGTCTTGCACCGAGCGCAGCCCAGGCTTCCATCACTGCAGACAGACGGTCGTGTGCCCCGCGCACCGACTGAAGGCATCACACGTGTCCATGCGCACCCATGTGATCAAAGCAAGCCGCAAGCAACCCACCAAAGCCGGGGATGCGGTCCACCAGGGGGTCCAGCATGATGCGGATGCTGGCCACGAAGGTGATGTCCATGACGCGCGGGCACAGCTTTTGGCTGCGTGGGGCAGCGGCGGCAGCAGCGGCAGTGACAAGCGACGGGCAGGCGGCGAGTCAGCGTACGGCACGGAAACTAAATATGGGAAGGGGAGTTGTAGCCAGGGGCTGGGACGCGGACGCGGTCGAGGCCGGCAGCAAAGAGATGGTGGGAATCGCGGCAGGCAGGAGCGCCACGGCTTACCCGGTGGGCAGCTCGATGGCCAGGGTGATGTTGGGGTCTCCGCACCACTTGACCGACACCTCCATCAGCAGCCGCTCCTTCTCCGTCTCGTCCACCCAGATGCCTACGGGGTGCGCGGCGGCCACACAGCGCGCTAGTGCGTAAGGACGCCGCCACTCGAAGCAGGCGCTAGACACATGCTGCCAGGGTACCAGCTGGCGGCATGAAACCGCGGCGGAACAACACGCAGGCCAGGCCCGCCCCAATACCCAACACCGAGCACCGCCCGCTGCACCCGGCCGCCACTCACTCTCCACGCGGAAGGGCGCAGCGCCAAAGGTGAGGTGCTTGAAGCCGATGCTCTTGACCAGGCCGCCCAGGCCGGCGGGCAGCTGCTTGAGCACCTCGGGCATCACCTGGGCCGTGATCTCCTGCGGGCGGCCGCAGCGTGGGGTTTGGATGGCGATAGTGATAGAGGGGGTGTTTGGACCAATCAAGCACTCGGGAGGCCGCGCCCGCCGTACAGATGCGCCCGGAGTTGCAGGCGCTTACGGGCGCCCCAACCGCACCTTGATCATCTGGCAGATACCCTTGTCCACGAAGGGCCAAATCTCCTCGATGAGCGAGTTGAGCCACTGCAGGCATCACACACCGAAACGAAGTTAGCTCGGGGTGCCGGCTTTGGGGCTGACTGCTCCCCAAGCAAGCTTCCTCGTGGTTTTTCTGCCTGACTGGTGCCGAGGCTTCAGGCGTCCAAACATCCCGGCATGCTTGCACTCTACCCTGGCATTTCCACACAGCCCCCGTCGCGAGTCCCAGCCCAACACCCTAACTTGCATCGCCCGCCCCCGGGGCCAGCTGCCCACGCCTCACCTCCATCTTCTCCTTCTGCGAGATGTTGAACCAGGACGGCAGGCCGCCTGCCACCAGCGAGATGCCCTTGAGGCCCAGGTTCACAGCAAGCTGGGGATGGGGAAAAGGTGCGTGGCAAGGAGCGCATGTCGATGGGTTGTACGGTACGACATAAAGGGCCTATCACCGGTTTCTGCCTGACATGACACGGGGCTAAGCACTCTGGGACCCGCTGCCTGCATCCATACGGCCTGAGCACGGCGCCCTTCGTTCCCATACAACCCCGTCTTCGCTTCGCCCCATTTCCACTTGACGCCGCCGCCGCATTGTAGCCCTCGTACGCCGCGTGCCCCCACGCAACACACAACACGCCGCACGCACCAGCTCGTTGACCTCAGCCTTCCGCTTCTTGTTGAGGTAGAACAGGAAGCTGAGGCCCAGGCCCGCCAGCAGGCCCCACGCCAGCGAGTAGGCCAGGCGGAAGATGGAAGGCATGAACAGCGGCACCAGCAGCACCTGGACGCCCACCACCACGAAGAACAGCGCCGTCAGCACCTGGTCCAGCGTGATGGTGATGGGGCTGCCCTCCTTCTTCAGGAAGGGCAGCCCGGCCAGGGTGTTCAGCGTCTGCTTGGCCTCCTTGCCCGCCTCCACGTACGCCTGGCCCGCCTGCCGGGCCGCATCCGAGGCGACGGACGGCAGCTGCTTCAGGCTCTCCTGGATGCGCAGGCTGGTGCTGGTCTTGAGGCTGCTGGCCGGCGCCACGCCAGACGCCCGGGGCGTGCCCAGAGTAGGTGAGCGCGGCGTGGCGTCACCCCCGGCGCCCACAGCCTTAGCGGCCGTGGCTCCGGCGCCCGCGAAGGGGCCCGCTGATTCGGCGCCGATGGTTGTGCGTGCGGGCGTCGCCGGTGAGCCGCCCGCCGCTGCGGCCGCCCCTTTTGCGGGCGATACGGTCGCAGACGCGTGCTTGCTGTTCACACGCGGCGTCGCTGCCTCGCTGATTTCGCTCGCAGCTGCCTTCGCGGTCGACGCGATGCTCCCGGCAACCGCTGCGGCTTGCGAAACCACTCCGCCCAATGCGCCGCCCTTGAGCGGGCTCTCCTGAGGTACCAAGTGCTCTCCCTGTGCTGCAGATGCACCATTTGCTGGCGGAGCGTTATCGTCCGGGATGGGAAGCGCGTTTCCTAGCGCTGGAAGCAAGCCCTGCGCCTGCGCTGACGAAAGCGGAGGCAGTGGTTCGGCAGGAGGGCTGCGAATCTCCACAACTTTCAGTTCTTCCGGGCTGGCCATGTCGAACTCCTCGCCAAAACCTGTCCGCGAGACCCAGTCACTGGAATGATCCTTGACGCTAGAACTATAGGTTAGGTTGTGCCATGAGCAGTTACTGGCGCTAAAACGGTGCACAGTGCGGCGCTCAGGACAGTCAAGGCACCGAGCCGTGCCACTGTTAAAAAGGCCTGGGCAGCTGCAAACAGTATAGAAGATGCTTCCATGTACCGTTTGCGCAGCGAGGGCGGGTGAGCTACTTGGATGTCTGGAGCCCGATGGTCACGGCCATCCGCCGGCGTGCGCGCGGCTCGCGAGTTTCCTGCCGGCCCTCGACGGAATGCTCACTTCCGCGCTCCCGTCACCCCCCCCCCCCAAACCCCCCACCACCACCCACCTCCATTTTGTCTTATCTTATCTCACTTGCACAGCCTGGCACTTGGAGTTGACACATCGCTGGCCTCTATATGGCAAGCGGCCAGGCAGGAGTGGTCCGTCTAAGCGCGCCACGCGACCGACTCGGTGCGAGGAGCCTCTGGTTGCCACTTCAGCCAATCTCACATGCACACCTTATGTAAGAGTCTCGCCCGCATCAAGGGCGCCGCGCATAGACACCGCGATCTCGCATTGGGTCGGAAGGCAGCAGCAGGGAAGGGTAATCGCGCGGCGGACTCACGGGCGGACTGCTCCACAGGGCTCTCAATACCCGAGCCCACACACACATACATACACGTTCACGCGTCTTTTAGCGAAATCGTCAGTTTACACTTGAAGTATAGTTTCGCGTTCTCCTGCCGGCAGAATACGATCGGTCGTGTAGATCCCAAGCGTGTACAGTGTAAAGCCCGAGCTGCCGCCAGGCGCCACCCGCCACCCGTGCCGCCACGGCTGCCTTCCGCCGCCGACCTTTCCAAGCCTTGCCGGAGCGCGCTGGGGGGGAGGACGAAGACGCTACCCCCTGCCCTGTCCACCCTGCGGCTGTCCCCTGTCCACTGTCCTGTCCGCTGTCCAGCTGTGGCCCCACGCGCGGCGCCGGTCAACCGTCCCCGTTCGCCCCCGCCATCCCCGACCCAGGTACGGAAGCAGGGTGGACACTGGACAGGACAAGGGGGCTGCGTAGGATGTTGGCAATGGGGCGCGGTGATTTTGGCGATGGGGCGCGGCGTGTTCGGCCCCTTCCTCAAATTAGCCTCCTACGAAGCCGAGTCCAGCGAGTACCACATCACCGCACTGGGGGTCTGCAGCGCCGCAGCCCAGGCCTCTCCAGCCCAGCACGCCGTGCTTCTTCGTCTCCGCCGGCTCGCCCCCGTATGGCGCACCATCTTGCGGCACATCGCCTGCGCGTCTGGCAATGCACCGTCAGTTGCAGATGCGGGCGGGCAGGGTGCGGCGGCGCCGCGGCCACGCAGCCACTGCCAGGCCCGCCACCTGTTTGCGTACTGGGCTTTGTGGACCTTGGCTGCCGTACTTGTGTCGGATGCAGCGATGAGCAGGCTGTACTGCCAGGCGTAAAGCGCTGGGCCCGCCTCCAGAGTCCAGACGCCGCTGACACGGCGGCTGCCAGCCCCATTTCTATGATTCAGGGTGGGGATGGGGAGGGGGTGGAGGTGCGTAGCCCCGCAAGAAAAGCGTTGGAGCGTAGAATTTTCCAGCTGCAAGAGCACTGCGACTGCGGCAGTGGTGGGGGCGGCAGTGGCTTCAGATATCGATGGGTACTGCGGGTCTCCTCAGGCTTGGGAAGCGAGTCAGCAGCTGGAAGCGACCCTTTCCCGCCATGCCGCCGCCGGCGACCCATTCCGCCGTCACCTCGCCACGGAACTGGACTCTCTCGTCAGAATCTGTTTGCGCGCGTCTTATTTGAAATACACGCTCGCGGTGGGTATTAAACGAAGTGCACAGACGTGACGCCAGAGGGTATTGTGGACTGAACAGCTGGCAGTAAATCACGTGATGGTGGCTCTGGCGCAAAGCAGGCGCACCCGCATCCACAGTCTGGATGCGTGGCCAGAGTGACTGCTGTGTTACAGAGACTTCCATCCCAACGCGGGGCGTTATAGTCGGGCACTCATTTCGCTTAGCATCAAAGACGGTCCTTCCGATAGTCTCACAGGCTGCCCGCATGTGCCCCGCGGCCGCCGCCCCTTTCAGAGGCCCCTCGAGTTATTGCAAGACGGCCGCGACATCAAACATCATGTGCCGCACCTCACAAGCATCCCTGCGCATCCCGTTCTAGCGTGGCACGTCCTCCCCTGGTGGGCCGACATCAGGCACGGATCGATGCATCATGCGGGATTAGAGGGGCTTGCGAAGCACACACATGCGCGCCCTTCCAAAACGCTTCCATCACACGCTGCCTTCTCAGGGCAGCCGCGCAGCTTTCTCTCTCACGTCTTGACCAGTGCGGTGTGCAATGCGATGCGTGTTGCTTTACGAACCACGAGGAACTGGCTAACTCAACCTCATTGCCGCCTGTTGCCACATTTAGTGTCGCCGGTCCGGTCGACTGCCACATGTTACGTCACCCTTCCAACAATACTCCCGTAGCAGAGAGAAGAAAAGAGAGAGTTCGCGCACCCACACATCGCCAAGGCCCTTCACCCCACGCAGGCGCCGAGCCCTTCGCCTGTTCCCAGATCACCAGACCACCATCACCATCCAGCGGCAAGCTCCCTCCGCTAGCCCACAAGCAGCCCATTACACGCGGCCGCGTTCGAGTTGCCACCCTCCATCGCCACAGGGCCAAGGAGTCCACGTCTCCTGAACCCACACAGTCACTTCCCCTGTCAACACCCGGCCGTGATGCGCGCCGCGCACAGCCCGCTCCCGACCTATCACGTCAGAACCAGCTACTGCTCCGGATTCCATCAGGCCGCGCCCTTGAGCTGGGTGCCGTTGGCGTCGCCGGTCGGGTTGCCGCCCATAATTCCGGCCTCCACCTTCTGCACGACCTCCTTGATCTCGGCCGTCACCTTCTCGCCCGCGGCCCCCACGGCCTCCACCACCTCCTCCACGGGCCCCTTGGGCGGCAGGATCGCCGCGATTTGCTCCTCTTCCTCGTCGTCTTGAAAGTCGACCACGGGGCCCTGCAAGGCCACAAGCCAAGAGCCAAGAGCACAGCAGCGCGCAGGAGACGGGTTCAGGTCAATGTCCACCGGATCCAGCTGCACGACAAGGCTCGGCAGCGCATAAGCGGGCGCACGTGCTGCGCAGGCAACAGCCAGGCCAGGTCATTCATTGCCCTGCGGTCCCGCCAGCCGCGCACCGGGATGTAGGGCACGTAGCGGAAGATGGCCCACAGCCGGATGCGGTCCGAGTTGCCCTCCATGGGCATGCCCCACTGCAGCTCGTCGTCGATGCGCTCGCCCGGCTTGCCCGGCACATTGTCGTCCCACGGCTGCACCAGGGCGCCGTACTCCAGCTTGCCTGCGGCGCAGCGGGAGGGACGCAAGGTGGAAAGCGAAGAGGATATGGATGTGAGTAAGGCACGGAGCAGTTATGGGAACATGCCGCTGCAATGCTGACAGTCCTGGACTCGTGCCAGGTCTAAACAGCCCACATTGCGCACGAAGCGGCACGCGGCTGTACGTTTCTTGTGCCGCGAAACCTTCCCTTCGCGTACGCACGGGGCACACACGCACGCGCTGCTCACCGGTAATGGGGTTGAAGCCGGTGGAGTCGCGGATGAGCTTGACCGGCACCGAGGCCTTGGCCACCAGCTGCTTCTTGTTGTCCTTCACGGTGATTAGGACGCAGTTGTCCACCTCCTGGCCCTCCTTGTTGACGTAGGTGGGCCGCACGTGGTGCATGGCGTGCAGGTTGCTGGCGTCCAGCTGCGTTGCGTGTATGTTTGTGTGCGGGCGGCACGGGTGCACAGGGGGGGGGGGTTGTGAACACCAGCCCAATCTAAACCCAAGCGAAACTAGACAAGGGACAGGGGGCGTACAGGGGTTGGTGAACAGGGCAGTCGCCAATGCGCGCCATTGGGTAGGTGCCCGTCAACCCCAGGCGCGCTGATCAGGCCGCACCAGGTAGGATCCGGAGCCGCCCAAGCCCTGAACCTCCACCCCAATAACACGCCGGCCCAGTCCCCCTATCCACCCGCCCTTCTGCCCGCCCTTCCGGTCCCTGCGCCCCGCCTCACCGTGTAGTCCAGCTCCGTGACCGGCCCCGCCGCCAGCTCCCGCTGCAGCCGCGCCAGCTCCTCCTGCTTCTTGCGCCGCTGCGCCTTCTTCTTCTCTTTGAGCGCGCCCGGCTTGACCACCTTGGGCGTCTTGGGCGGCGCGCCCGCCTTCGTAGGCGTGGCGGGCTCTGAGGGGCCGGCGCCGGTGGCGGCCAGGTTGGCGACTGAGGCCTTGCGGCTGCCGGGCGCCGCGGGGTCGAAGTCTCCGTCCTCGTCGTCGTCGTCCTCGTCGCCCATCGCCTCCAGCGCGTTCTCCACCAGCTTGATGCGGAACTTCAGCTTCGTGTCCTGCAGGCCGTGAAAAGACGCGGTGAGCAGATGTGTGTGGCAGGTAGAGAGCTGGTAGAGACAGTCTGTCTGGCGCTCACAGGGGAAGGGGCTGTCAGGTGCACTGCCGAACACTCCTGCCGCCGCCATGCGAGCTCTTGCGCCCGCAGCACTGCACCCACCCGCCCCTACACACGCACAAAGCCCCCCGACAGGCCGCACGGCCCACACGCACCCAGCGCGCCGCGGTCCAGGTCTGCGTGTAGGTCTTGCGGCTGTCCAGGCCGCGGGCCTTCTCATCCGAGGTGACGATGCCGCAGGTGGCCGTGAGCGCGGTGCCGGTGGGCGTGATGCCCCGGATCTTGAGCAGCCGGCAGGTCACGATCGCCTGCAGGCCGCCGCAACAACAGGTGACGGTCGTGGCGGGTGACGAAAAATGCAGCCAACAGAACAGGATACTCTCAGCATTTGCAGCGGTCGCCTCGGCTGGGCGCAGCACCGACGTCGCAGGAAGACAGGCCTGCAGACCCGCGTGCCCCCGCCGCCGGCCTCGCTCACCTCCTCGCTGGAGTGCATGTGCTCGCGCGTGAGGACCTCGTAGGGGAAGTAGCGCATGTTCAGCCGCAACTTGCCCGCGCCCTTGCCCTGCACGTCCGCACACAACGCCATCGCGGACGCCAGAGGGCAGGCCGCCGCAGTCAGCACACCCCGAGTTACGGGCCCAAGTCGGCTTGGCGACACAGACCCGGCCGCACGCCCGGCCGCCGCCGGTCCCAGGCCCCCAGCACGCCCGGCCGCAAGCAACCTCCCAAAACCCAGCTGGCGCCCGCGTCTCCACTGTTCACCCACCGGGCCGCCGGGGTAGCCCCAGTCGTTCTTGCCCAGGTTGACTTTGACGGGGATCTCCGCGTCCTCTTCCGCCAGCGACGGGTCCGCCTCCTCCGCCGCCTTGGTCACGTGGCTCATCTTGACCAGCGCGCGGCCGATGACGTCCTTGCGCGCCTTGGCGCTCGCGTCGGCCTTGGTGGTGGCGCGCGGGTAGTCGGCGGCCTGCAGCCGCATCACCTGGTTGCGCGGCTCCTGTCGGGAAAAGGGCGGGGTGGGTGGCGGAGCGCGCAGGGTGGGCTTTGGCGGGCGGTGTGACGACGCGGGGGTGGAGGGGTAGCTGTCCATGCGAACGGTTTGTTGTAATAGCGTGAAGTGCCGATGTGGCATTCGGCAGCCCAATCCACACCGAACTCCAACTAACCCCGATGCATAAGAAGACCGAAGACGCGCGCGGGAGGGGTCCGCTGGGCGTGACGTGGCATTAGCACCTGATGCACCCACAGGGCCACTGCGCCATAGTCACGCATCCCCGGTAATCACCGCCCACCCACGCGCGCGCGCACCTGGACCAGCAGGTACAGGTACTCGCCCCACTTCAAGTAGTTGACGGGGAGCAGCTTGTTGGGGTGGGCGGGGTCGGGGATAGCGGCCGCCTTGACGCTGGTGGCCTGGCGGGCAACGGCACACGGCGAGCTGGGTCAGGCGATGGCATACGGATGTGCGCGCGCGTGCGACAACGGCCTATAGCAAGACAACCTGGACGGAACAACAACAACGGAGGGCGCGGCCCGAGACGTCCAAATACCGTATTAATTCCGGCCCGGGGCCCACACCCGCGCACCTCGTAGTTCAGGCCCTCGGTGCTGCACTCCACGCTGATGTCGTTGATGCCCGCGTCCGACTTTGAGATTTCCTTGATTTGCACCACGCACACGCGCAGCAGGCCGCAGTTGCGCCGCATCAGCAGCTGCGCCTGGAAGAAGTCGTCTTGCGTCTCCTGCGACCCGAGCGGCAGCGGCGGGCAGGGAGCGACACGTGAGGCGGTCAGCCCAGCGGCATGAGCAGCATGTAAGTGGCCGCCGGCAATAGGTCGACGGGTACAGCTCGGCGCCTCCCTTCCCCTGGACACAGGCACTTCATATTTCCGTGTACTAACACAGGCACTTAATATTTCCGTGTACCATACGATGTTCGCATGGACGGCAACCCCGTATCCCCATCAAGTGCACAGGCTGCTTCGAGCTGGTCGACCAGTCAGGGTCAGGGTCAGGCGCGCGCGTGCGTCTTCGGTGAGGGGCACGCGTGCCGCCTGCGAATGCGCCGCGCGTTCCCATAAACCCCACCGTGCGCACACACACCTGCAGGATGGGCACGACCAGGCGCTGCGGCCACACCAGCATGCCCGAGATGATCTCGCGCACGAAGTAGTTGATGATGGGCGTGATGGCCGCCGGCAGCGCCGCGCCGCCCAGCGCCTTGCCGAAGTCCAGCCGGTACTTGATCAGCGGGGCGCGCGGCATGGTCACCATCGCCGCGACTGCGCATGCGGCCAAGCGCCGAGGCAAGGGGCACACGGCCAACTCATACTATTGTGCAACGCGCGAAACGGCGCAAGCAGCGGAAGCGATTGCGCGAGTGCAGGCACCGGACGCCGCGCACAGCAAGCCGCCCCGGGGGCTCGCGGCTTCCGCGCTCCGGGGTGCTCACCGAAGCCGGGCAGCCGGTCCACAAGCGGCGACAGCTTGATGCGCATGCTGGCCACCAGCGAGATGTCCAGCACACGCGGGCAGACCGTGCTGCAGGAGCAGGTTGCGCGGGAGCAGGTTGCGCAGGAGCAGGTTGCGCGGGAGGAGCACGAGTGCGGGGCCAGCGAGTCAGCGGACAGCCAGTCAGTGGGCAGCGCGTCACTGCTTTCGGCCCGTGCGCGGTCTGGGCAGGCGGTGGCAAGGTTGGGCGCAGATAGCAGAGAGGCGCAGAGGGCCGGCGCGGATGCGAGGTGGCAGACAACAGCGTTGCGCTTGGGGCCTCCTTACCCCGTGGGCGTCCCGATGGCCAGCGTGATGTTGGGGTCTCCGCACCACTTGATGGACACCTCCATCACCAGCGCCTTCTTCTCGTTGGGGTCGACCCAGATGCCTGCAGCCGCCGCCAGGGTACCGGTTGGAGTGGAGGAGGGTTTAGCAGACGACACCAGTTGCAAGCGCCAAGTCGTCACCACCACCAGCCCGGCCATTGATACGGGTGTTAAATGTAACTGGGGTTTCCCAGCCATGCATGCATGACCTTCTTTCATGCTCGCAGGTACTTCACCCGGCGGCGGAGCCGCCCCCACGCGGCGGACGCCGCAGTGCACCGAAACAAGCTGTGTGACAGCCCCCGCGCTCGCGTTCCGCAGCCGCTGGTGGTGGTTACAATGACAGCCACCCACCCTCCACGCGGAACGGCGCGCCGCCGAAGGTGAGGTGCTGGAAGCCGATGGAGTTGATGACGCCTCCCATGCCCGGCGGAAGCGACTTGAGCACGCCGGGAATGATTTTCTCCACCTCGGCCTGAAGGTCGGGATTAGAAGGGGGTGCAGTTGATGCCTCCGCGGCAACCCGCAAACGTCCCACTGTAACATTTCAACGCCAGCCGCCGCCCGGCGGCACCAGCATGAGCAACGGCACCACCGTCAGCGCGCCGCATCCCCAAGAACGCCACCTGTTCGCTACACACGCACACACAACCCGCGGCCACCACAGCCGCACGCGCGCGCGCGCACCTTGATCATGTTGCAGACGGCCTTGTCCAGGAAGGGCCAGATCTCCTCCACCAGCATGTTGAGCCACTGCGGGGCGAGCACCAGGCAGGTTGAGGCACCAGGTGGGTTGGGCGGGCGCAGCGTCGTCGCGGTGGAGCGGTATGCAGGATCGTGCGCCCCGCGAGCAGGCAGGCGGCTGAAAGCACCGGGCCGGCACCCATTCCCCCGGCTCCACTGCAGCATCCCCAGTCCTTCCCCACCCAGCACCGCCAACCTGTTTCACGGCATGCCACCTACAACCCCTCGCGCCGCGCACCGCCGCAGCGCCTCGCCGCCACTCATCCGCCTCCCCCGCTACCTGGCACGCACCCGTGCAGCCACCCTGCCCGACTGGCCCCGCCCCGGCCCACCTCCATCTTCTCCGAGTCCGACACCGAGAACATGGGCGGCAGGCTGCCCACCACCTGCTGCAGGCCCTTCAGGCCCAGGTTGATGCTCAGCTGCGAGCGCACAACAAGCGGGCAAACACACGCACACACGGGGGAAAGGGGGCACATGTGGGCCATGCATGGTTCATGCACGGCGTGTAGAACGAGCTGCGAAAGCAGCGCATGGGCCCCTGCCCAGCGAGGCCCACGCCGTGTCTGGCCATGCCGCCCCACCCCGTCTTGGTACCTGACCCGCTCATCCACCGCTCGCCCCCTATGTACCATCTTTGCACACACCCGCACCCCGCACACACCCCACCACACCCCCACCGCAAAGCACCCTGCCAGCGCTCACCAGCTCGTTGGTCTCCTTCTTGGTGCGCATGTTGCTGTAGTACAGGTAGCTCAGGCCCAGGCCGATGAGCAGCCCCCACGACAGGCTGTACACCAGCCGCAGCACCGGCGGCATGAACAGCGGCAGCGCCAGCAGCGGCAGCGCTGCCGCCACCAGGAACGCCGCCGTCGCCAGCTGGTCCACCGTCAGCGTGATGGGCGGCCCCTCCTTGCTGCGCAGGCCCATCAGCTGCTTGAGCGTGCCGCTGGCCTCCTTGCCCGCCTCCACGTAGGCCTTGCCCGCCTGCTTGGCAGCGTCCGCCGCGATCTTGGGGCCCTCCTTCATGATCTGCTCCTTCAGCCGGTCCGTGGCGCTGGCCGGCGCCGGCGCGGCCTTCGTGGTGGAGCCGGGCGTGGCCGACGGCGCGGACATGGAGGGACCGCTGGCTGCGGCCGCACTGGCGGGCGCGGCGGGTGCAGCCCCGCTCGGCGTGCCTGCAGCGGCCGCGGGTGTGGGCGTGCCTGTGGTTGCGGTGATCTCGGTGGTGGTGGGGGCCGCCGGGATGGGGCTGGCTGCTGCCGCCGGCGCCGCACCGACAGCAGAACCGGCCCTGTCCGCCAGAGCACCCGCCGCTGCAAGCGTCTGGCTCGCGGCGGAGGCAGCGGAGGCTGGAGTCGCCGATATGGCAGATGCGGCTCTGCTTGCGAATGACGTGGCTGAAGCCGGCGCCGCAGGGCTGGCAGCAGCAGTCGGCGCCTTGGCAGGGGAAGCAGCAGCCTGCAGAGCCGCCGCGACTTCCGCGGACTTGTCCGCCGCGGAGGACGCGGCTGTCTGTCCAGCAGCAGCGGTACCCGCAGCCGTCTCAGCCATTGCAGAACCCATCCTCTGCGTCAGCGAGCCAGCCTTCTCCACGGCTGAGCCTGCAGCAGCCTGTGCCGACGAAGCCGCTGCACCGGCTTTCTCCGCGGCAGCGGCAGCCGTCGACTGCGCTGCGGTGGCGGCGGCACCAGCCTTCTCCACGGCTGAGCCTGCAGCAGCCTGCGCCGACGAAGCCGCAGCACCGGCTTTCTCCGCGGCAGCGGCAGCCGTCGACTGCGCTGCGGTGGCGGCGGCACCAGCCTTCTCTACGGCTGAGCCTGCAGCAGCCTGCGCCGACGAAGCCGCAGCACCGGCTTTCTCCGCGGCAGCGGCAGCCGTCGACTGCGCTGCGGTGGCGGCGGCACCAGCCTTCTCCACGGCTGAGCCTGCAGCAGCCTGCGCCGACGAAGCCGCAGCACCGGCTTTCTCCGCGGCAGCGGCAGCCGTCGACTGCGCTGCGGTGGCGGCGGCACCAGCCTTCTCCGCGGCTGAGCCAGCAGCAGCCTGCGCCGACGAAGCCGCAGCACCGGCTTTCTCCGCGGCAGCGGCAGCCGTCGACTGCGCTGCGGTGGCGGCGGCACCAGCCTTCTCCACGGCTGAGCCTGCAGCAGCCTGCGCCGACGAAGCCGCAGCACCGGCTTTCTCCGCGGCAGCGGCAGCCGTCGACTGCGCTGCGGTGGCGGCGGCACCAGCCTTCTCCACGGCTGAGCCAGCAGCAGCCTGCGCCGACGAAGCCGCAGCACCGGCTTTCTCCGCGGCAGCGGCAGCCGTCGACTGCGCTGCGGTGGCGGCGGCACCAGCCCTCTCCACGGCTGAGCCTGCAGCAGCCTGCGCCGACGAAGCCGCAGCACCGGCTTTCTCCGCGGCAGCGGCAGCCGTCGACTGCGCTGCGGTGGCGGCGGCACCAGCCTTCTCCGCGGCTGAGCCAGCAGCAGCCTGCGCCGACGAAGCCGCAGCACCGGCTTTCTCCGCGGCAGCGGCAGCCGTCGACTGCGCTGCGGTGGCGGCGGCACCAGCCTTCTCCACGGCTGAGCCTGCAGCAGCCTGCGCCGACGAAGCCGCAGCACCGGCTTTCTCCGCGGCAGCGGCAGCCGTCGACTGCGCTGCGGTGGCGGCGGCACCAGCCCTCTCCACGGCTGAGCCTGCAGCAGCCTGCGCCGACGAAGCCGCAGCACCGGCTTTCTCCGCGGCAGCGGCAGCCGTCGACTGCGCTGCGGTGGCGGCGGCACCAGCCTTCTCCGCGGCTGAGCCAGCAGCAGCCTGCGCCGACGAAGCCGCTGCACCGGCTTTCTCCGCGGCAGCGGCAGCCGTCGACTGCGCTGCGGTGGCGGCGGCACCAGCCTTCTCCGCGGCTGAGCCTGCAGCAGCCTGTGCTGCTGAAGCCCCGGCACTGGCCTTTTCCACAGCAGCACCCTGCGCTGCCGTGGCTGCTTCGCTGACCTTCGCCACGGTTGAGGAAGCTGTTGACTGCGCCGCTGCGGCCCCGGCACTGGCCTTCCCAACAGCAGAGGAAGCAGTGTTTTGGGCTGCTGCTGCGGTCTCGCTCATCGCAGACACGGCAGCGCTCTGCGCAGCCGTGATGCTTGCGGCAGCCTTCTCTGAGACGGCCGCAGCGGCCGCAGCCGGCGACGGTGTCGCTGCAGCGGGCGGAGCCGCAGGAGCGGTTGCAAGCGTCTGCGGCGCCAGCGTTGCAGCAACACCTGCAGGTATAGAAGTGCTCGTAGTAGCGCTGGTGCTGGGCTGCGACGCGCCTGGCAGCGTCACAGGCGTTGTCCCGGTCGCGAGGGCGGGCGCTGCACTCGTCGATGGCGAACTTTTAGCTGGCACCGCGCTCTGCGTGAGCGATCCAGCGGCGTTCATGACTGTTGCAACTTTGTTGCTGGCCGCGGTGAGTGCCTCGGGCGACTTCCGTTCGACGTCCCCGGTCGGATTGCCCAGTGCCGCTAGGGCGCTGCCAGCCTCGTTGACCGCGGCTGCGGCCTTGTCAGAAAGGCTTTCGGGCTGCTTTTGTACTGGCTTTGGAGGTGAACCCGTTGCCTCCATAACCATCCCGGGGGCTCGACCGTGGCCGCGTTTCGGGCTCGCTCTTGCGACGTCTGGGGCACCACCGGCAGGTCTTCCTTCTATGGAAGGTCCTGGGACATCCAGAGATTCACTAGCAGGGGCAATCTGGCAGTCCGCACATCCTCCCTTAAAAACTGGTGCCGCAGCGGAAGCTGTGTCGATGCTTTGGCTCAAGTTTTATCACGGGCGGGCATGTATGACGTCGCAAATTTTGGGTTCATGACGACGGATTTCTGAAACTCTGACCACCTGAGTCGATGCGTTTTTGGCCGTCTCGCGATATTTCGGCGCGCGCGCTCGAACTTTCGATATGCTGCATCCAGAGGCGTGCATGCGGGAATAGCGAGCTGGCCGTGCAGTTGACCCACCTCGGGTCAAAGGCCGCCCGGGTCAAGGGAGTACGGAGGAAGTGCGCGTGCGCCGTTTGCAACGCCGCAGCAGGGTTGGAGACGGGGTTTCTGCCAGGTGCACCGCTGCATCACATGCTACGCCCATGGGACTGCCTCTAGGTTCAGCAGCCCGATATGCAGCCCAAGCGTGCGCTTTCCTCACCAGTTCTCACGGCCAGTCCGAAGGCTGATTGCTCTCTAGTGCAGGGTTTGATGCACTGGTGTGCGGGCAACTGTTGTTGTTTTACGGGACGGGCGACGTCGCGACGTGACGTGGGCCCACTGTTGAGGGGGAACCTACTTGCTTGTTCCTGGTACGGCAATCCTTAAGGCCGCACCGGCGCGCCCCTTTTGCCCAGGCCGCCCCACCCCGCCCACCCCCACCAAGCGGCCGCTGCCACGGCATCCAGCGACAGGGCCGCCTTCGTCCCATGCGTTGACGATGGGTTGTATGGGAGCTATCGGCTGGCACCTTCCACTTACCGACCAGGGCAACCCTGGTTCCCAGCAAACGCCAGCCCGGCGCGCTTTGCTCAGTAGAGCAACCGAATTGCCCGGCCCTGTTCCTTTTCTCTGTCCGGCCCTGTTCCTCTGCTCTTCAGCTCTTCGCGCAGGGCTTTTGGGAACGCAATGCATCATCCCGTGCCCTAGTGTCCTATCCCACCAACCAAACGCCAGCCCTCAGCTACGCCCGCGGGAGCGGCGTGGCCCGCCGACGTCGGAGCTCCAGGAGTCTGGGGGAGGCGTGCTTGTCGCATTCTACCCTGGAGAGGTGTTCCTCTGAACATGAATGTGCGCGTCCCCAATGACTTTTGGGAGAGGTTCAGAAGGCCTCGCTCAGCCATACCGAGCCATCCGCGCTCTTGCCTGTTCACTGCAGGGGAGCACCGCCCTACCCGCTGCGCCCTGACCACAGCCACCCAACAGGCGCAACAGCTACACGCTAACGCCGAGCAGGCACATGCATCAGTCCCAACTTCTGCATTACCGATACGCCGAACATCCATCGAAGCGGCATTCAACCGCGAAGCCTGCCTTGCGGCACTGCTGCTGGCCGAAGGTGGACCTCCACTCCTCAGCAATCACTTGCAGCACCCACTTGCAAGCATTTTCCATCCCATATAGCACATGATCACCAGAAGGCTGATCCTGGAATGACTACACCGGAAACCGCTTCTGCTTCCTTAGGCAGTTCCTCATAGCATCCTGCAGCAAATGGGGGTGAAAGGGCGTGACGCAGCTTGGCATCACAGCACGCGGCTCGACGGCTTCTACAATGTTAGCCACTGCACGACACCGGCAATGCATGTCGGCGAACCGAAGCACATGCACTGTGCTCACGCTGTCCTGGGGCAGCAGATTCCGCGTGCGCGTGTAAGAAATCGCAACTGTCTGTCATGTCGGGTCGAACTACCTGCTGCTAGCGAATTGCTTTCGGAACGCGAACGCAAATGCATGTGACACCAGGAGACGTATGCTGCATGTCGGCTTCCCTTCCCGCCTCACCTCGTAGGGGATGCAGTGTCCGACGCCTTTGTACAGCCCCGTCTTATACAGGCTGGTGTAGCATTTCCTGTGAGGACGTTGATCATGAGGAGATGACGAAGAAGGGTGTGTGAAAATGCGTAACACCGCCTTCGTAAGGCGCCTGTCCGAATGATTGCGTACCGCAGGGGGTGGTCCCCCGTGGCCCATGCTGCGTTTAGGTCATAGCTGGTGGTGACTATGACCTGGTATAAGCTGAGTAGTCAACCACCCCTTATCAACAGCCCACTGGCCCCGGGGGTATCTCCCAGAAAATGGACCGCCAGGCATCGACACACGTGGATGCACACCCCAGCCATTAATCATTTATACGTACATCGTACGTCGAGCCTCCGCTCACTCACTTGTGCTCCGCTGCCTCCTGCTTGCACAGCCCCTCAGCCAGGCACTGCACGACTGCGATCTCCAGGTTCTTGCACACCTCGGGGACCCCGGGGTTGGCTTTCCGGCACCCCGCAAGTCCCGTCCGCCGGCTTTTGCACCTGTGACGAGGGCAGCCAGGTGCAGCTCTTTATGTTAATTCAGGCTTGCACGCCAGCAAGATTCCTGCTTGGTTGAGATGCGGCGGTCAGAACCCGGTGCGCAGAGCGGGGACTCGGGCGGGGGTCGTGGCGACGCCGTGGCCACGCGCAATCGCGGTCATCATCACCCGCGACACAAATCCACGTTGCGTTCCAGCATGCGAAGCAAAACGCACCGCCGCTCGTGGCAGTCAGGCTTGTCTGCGCCAGATGAGGTCGCCGATGAGTCGCTTGAAGATGGCCACCAAAACCAGCCCATCAGAACAGACCAAGCGTTTCTATGCACAAAGTAAGCAAACCAATTCGATGTCTCAGCCTGAGTATGCTTGATCAACGGTTTAAGAAGAACGAAGAACTCTCTTAAGTTGAACTTCGCGGCTTGGTTCCGTCAATACCAGTGTTTATCTTGCCAAGTTACTGTATGGAATAATCACTGCATTTACACATGGCGACCTGAAGAGGGTTTGCGACGATGCAATCGGTACGCGTCGGTTGTGGCCGCGTCAAAGTGGTTGTCGCATGAGTAGTATCAGAGATGAGCACGACTGCTGCAGGGGTGCACATTTATCGTGGGCGAATTGACGGGGTGGCTCGGAGGGTGGCCGTGGGTGTTAAGCGACGGGGCGGGCACGGCCGTGCACGGCGCCGTGCCGACACACACGCTGCCAGTTGTCCGCCTGACTTCCAGGCATCTTGGCTGCAGGGCGCAGAATGATAATTAAGGGAGGAAGTGGCAATTGCTGGCTAGCGCACGCCATTTCCTCTGCTGGAACGGACTGCAGGCCCTCCCATTCATCTCATCCGCGCTCGAGGTTAAGACCGCGCCCACTTTAGTCAATAGTATTCTTCATATGCATGTACACTCCCAATGAAACAGAAGTAGGCCATGGCGCCTCATCGCTTTACTTTCTGCGGCCTCACTTGCTTTAGAGGCGCCACGACACAACAGAAAGAGGCCCCGACTTTTGCCGCGCGCGTCGAGCCTTCACGCTCCTCACCTGCTCATACCGAAGCGCTTGAACAGTTGCAAGGGCAAGCTCCGCCCGCTGCGACCGCGCCCGCTCCGGCAGCGCCCCTTGGGCTTGAGCCATGCCTGCTCGCGGACCTGTGCGCGTCGCCGTTCAGGAGTGCGGCCCTAGGATTTGTACAATGTGATGAGAAGGCAGAGGATCTCAAGGGCCCCGAAGTGGCAGTGAGTGTCGCCAAATGAAGAGCTTAGTAATGGCATTTTTGCGAAGGGGCTTGCACCCTCGTCTCTCGCGTCGTAGTATCGCCGATGTGGCCATGGTTAAAATGCAGCCATCGTTGTGCTGCCTGTGACCCGGGAGCCCGCTGCTCGCGCTCAAATTGCGCAGGACATGGTGCTTCGCGCGGGCAGCACCGCCCCAACGCCGCGCTCGCCTGCAGGGCTGACAGCTGGAGGCAACATCCCCTGGGCACATGAGTAAGTCTGGGTGATGCCCCAATGAAGGAATGACAGGGGCGACCTCGATGTCCACTGCGACACGATGCGCGCACCCGCGGTGTCGGACTCTGTTTTGGTGTCTGCAATCCGGCGCTAGCGGGCCCTGGCAACCGCACGCACAGGAGCTTCGGGTGCCAAGCTCGAAGAGCCTCCCGGACCAGCACGAACCCGCCGTTGGCAACCGCTCTGCTGCCAAGCCTGCTGCCTTCCTTGGACTCACTGCTCGGAATCCCGGCCTTCACCCTCCCTGTTCCTGCACTCCAGCCACCTGGAGGGGCACCTGCTGCCTGCCGGACTGGACATCACCACCCTGCAGGCGCTGATCGACACCGCCGCGAGTCTGCCCGCCTGCAACGGCAACACCAACGCCGCCGACACCACCACCTCCGGAAACGGCCTCGCGTTCATGCTGCCCACCGCCGCCGCGACCGCGGGCACCAACTCCCTCACCTCGCCCTCGGCTTGTGGGACAACGGGTGCCATGGGGACGGGCACTGGTGGCGGGACGGGCACGATGGGGCCCATCACGGCAGGCTTCATGGCAGCCGCCACCGCCGGGCAGTCCATCGGCGCCGCATCCACGGCACCCTCCACACTCGAGGGCAGCAACCCGCACCATCCGCATCACCAACACCTGCAAGGTGGCGGCGGCGGCGGTCAGCAGCGCGCGCTGTCGCTGATCGCGGTGTTTGGCCCGTTCGCGGCACGCGGCGCGCCCGCCGGCGCGCCGTCCCGCGGCGGCGGACTTCTCTCCTGCGGCACCTCTAGAACGGTCACCGACAACACGGTCGCCGCCACCGCCGCCGCCATACTCGTCGGCGCCTCCACCAGCTCCGTGTCCGCGCCCCACGGCGTCGCTGCCGCGGCCGGCGGCAGCAACTACCTGCTGCGGACCATTGGGGCCGTCGGCGGCCTCGGATATGAGGAAGCCGCGGCAGCCGCGGCAGCCGCGGCGGCAGTGGTCACGAGTGGCGGCGCGGTGGTGTCTGGGGCATCAGTGGTAGCGCCGGAGCCGTCAGTGCTGGCACGGGAGCATCAGCAGCTGCTGCTGCGGCTGTGTGAGCCGGAGGAGCTCACAAACGACCTGACGGGGCTGTCCGTCATCGGGCAGGGCAGCCAGTCGGTGGCGTTCCAGGGTGAGTGAGTGTGTGTGGGTGCCTTGGCAGCAGCAGGTGCAAACTCTGGCGGGAAGGAGGCCCATTGGATACATAGGGTGCATGCATGTTGCGGCAGCTCGGGAGTCCCTGAGTCTAGCCTGTTTGTTGCCAATCGCCAACCAGCTGACCTGGCTGCTGCTGTGCATGTCGCCACGTCCCACGTCAACAGCCCTGTGGCGCGGCGCGAGGGTGGTGGTCAAATTCTCGGCGTGTGCCAGCCTGGACACCAGCAGCAGCTACTCGGTGGTGCGCCAGGCGCTGGTCAGCAAGGCGTTGTCGCACCCCAACGTGAGTGTTGGGCTAGGCCGCGTGCGCGCACAATTCAATAGAAGTTGGGTCGGGAGGGCATCACGCACCTACGCACGGGAGGCAGGCAAAGCGAGGAGTTGGGCATCGCATGCAGCAATCGCGCCACGTCTGAAGCTCGTCCCAACTTGCGCCCACTCCCACCACCCCCAGGTGGTCCAGCATTACAGTGTGCGGTGCTGCCAGCTGGTGGGCTCGTCACATTTCGGGATGATGGCCCCCACCCCGCAACGCAGCACAAGCGGGCTCCAGCAGACACCCGCTGCCGGGCCCGCCCGCACCCAGCAGCAGCATGCGCCTGCGGGGGCTGCCAGCGACACTTCTGGAACAGGAGGCACAGGTGGCTCCAGCCAACCGGCGTCGTTGCCGGAGCCCGTCACGGCACGGCGGCTGTCGGGCGACACCGCCCCCCATGCCAACGCGGTAACAGGCGCAGCGGACGCGGCGAAAGGCGCAGCAGCTGCGAAGCCAGCGGCGATGACCGCCGCTGCACCCGTCTCGGCCTGCGATGGGCGGGTGCAGGAGGCAACAGACGAGCAAGCGGACGAGCCCCTGACTGCAGCAACGGGTACCGCCGCTGCCGCTACGCGCACATCCCACAGCAGCCAAAGGTTGCTCGTGGCGGCAGCAGGCCCTGCGGCGGCGCTGATCGCCGCGGGCTACACCGCGGGGGACGCAACGGGGGACGCGGCGCCGATGGTGGCGGCCGAGCAGGTCGATGCCTCGTGTGCTGCTGCGGCGGCGCCTGATGGAAGCTCGACCGTGGCAACCACCATCACGTTGGCGCCCTTCCTGTCGCCCCTGGCGATGTCCTCCGCTGCCGTGCCCCACGGGTGCGGCAGCGCTGGGTTCGCCGATCTCGGCTCCGCCGCGAGCGCTGATGCCAGTGCAACGGCGCCGGCTGCGGGTGCTGCGGCCCGCTTCAGCAGCTTGTTTGGTAGCTCCAAGTCGCGACGGCAGACGCAGGCGCAGGTGCAGCTGCAGCCGAACGCGACCGGTGGCGCAGGCCACCCGCCTGGCTCCATCTTGAGCACCGCGGGATGCTGCGCACGTCGGCTGCAGGCGCCCGCCTCGCCGCTGCCGCCCATCAACTTCTCCGCGCCCAGCCCTGCTGACGAGGTGGCGGCCGACTCTGTCGAGCTGCACCGGCTTCACAGCAACCACAGCAGCAGCAGCAGCACGGCGGTGCTGGAGGACTCGCTCATGAACACGGCATACCAGCAGCACCAGCACCTGCAGCACCAACAACAACACAAACAGCAGGCCGCACCCGCCGCCGGTGCCACCAGCAGCGCGCCCCGCCTGCTGACAGGGGCCTCGCCGCAACAGCGGGCGCAGGCGCAGCTCCAGCCGGCGCTCATGCCGCCGCTAAAGACGTGGCCAGTAATCCCGTACGAAAGGAGCGAGGCCTCCGCGCCGGGGCCGGAGTCGGCCAGCAGCGACGCGGCCACAAGCATTGCAACGCCAATGGTACTGAGCCGCCAAGACGTCGCGGGACAAGGGAGCAGCAGCCGCGCATTTGTCGCGCCTTTCCTCAGCGGAGCCAGCGTTGGCTTGGCCAGCTTTGCGGGGACTAGTAGCAGTGCAGGTGTCACGCAGCAGTCGGGCGAGCTTGGTTGCAGCGCTACGATGTCCTCACCGCAGCATCTAGCGCTTGCGCTGCGCAGTAGAGCCGCAGGCTTGTTCTCAGGCCCCGCACCCAGCAGCCGGCACGTGGTTGGAGGAGTGCTGTCGACATCTCGGGCGCGGTCTCAGCAGCAGCCGTACGCTATGCAATCGCCCCCGCCGCTGGAGGTCATTTCAGAACGGGACCAGCTGCTCGCGAAACTTTCGACTGTCCCGCTCGTTACAGGGCTGCCATTCGGTGGCGCCGGTGACGCCAACAGCAAAGGCAAGAAGCACTCGCTGCGCGCGCCGGCTTTAGGCGGCGCGGCGGCTGCAGCTGCTGCTTATGCCCCGGTCGTGGGTGCCGCTACCGGTGTGTCTGCACTGGAGTCAGGCTCGTCCACCACGCTCAGGACAAAGACGCAAAGGCAGCAAAGCGGGCAGGCTGCCGCGGCGTGGGAGGATCAGTCGCGACCGCTGCGACTGGAGCAGGAGCAGCGGGAGCAGTCCTGCTCTATCACCGCGGAGAACGTGCTCGCACGCAGTGCAACGACGGACAGCGACGCTGCTCTTACCGCAGAGCTGCCAGTCGCGGCTGCACCTGGCGGCCCGTGGCGCAGCACCACCACCACCACCACCACCGCCACCGCCACGAACAGCAACAACAACAGGAGCTGCGCGGGGGCGATGGTGTCCGGCCCTGCTGGTGTCCAGTCCTGCACGACGGCTGCTGGGCGCGCAGCACAGCGGGGATGCCAGGCTGCAGAGCTGGTCCCATCGCTGCCCGGCGTGGCCGGCGCTGCTGGCATCAGCCGACAGCCGGAGGCCGCGGCTGCAGACGGCACTGCTACCGGCTCGAACTCCGCAGTCGTGTCTTCCTGTCTGGACGCAGGGCCGATGACAAGCGGGGCAACACCACTAGCCGTGACCTGCGCGAAATCAGACGCGCCGGAGGCATTGCCGAGGCCGGTCACGGCTCGGTCACCCGACCACAACACAGCGTGCGGCGCATCCGCAGCACCCACAGCTGCTGCTGCCAAATCGACAGCTCAGGACTCGCCCCAGCCCGCCATGGCGACTCCAGCCAAGTCAGCAGGTGCTGCTACTACTGCTGCTAAGAAGCCTGCTGGTAAAGCAGCTGCGGCGCCGGGCGCAGCTGCTGGGATGCCCGGCGGCGCCAGCCCCGTGAGCCTGTCCTTCAACTCGTACGAGGGCTTTGGCAACCCCTACGGCGGCAGCGACAAGCACTCGCTGTCGCTGTCGCACGTGGCGGCGCTGCTGAGCGCACGGCAGGGCGAGTACCTCACCGCCGTGCTGATGGAACATGCAGACAAGGTAAGGGCAGCGTGATCCGGGCACTGAGCTGTCCAAGTAAGTGTAGCGTACGGTATGATCACGGCTTCGTGCTGGGTTTGGCCATGCTGCTGCTTGCTCCGCTCCATGCACCTTACCTCCTTTTCGCGCCGGCTCGCCTATTGCGTGCAGTCTACGCTCCAAGCGGCGGTGCAGCGGGGCCTGTTCAAGGAGAACCGCGTGTGGAGCAGCCGCGTGGCACTCAGGTGAGTCCCGATCACGGCCTGGTTGCTATCGTGCGCAGAATGCATCAGACATCCTAAGCCTGCAAATGAACCTCAAAAGCTTGTGGCGCCGACATTCCCGCGGTTTGTAGTTTCATCGCCGCGTGTTTTTCACCATCCGCCCGCACCTGTGTGCTGTACCGCTCTTCAGGGCACTGCTGCGCACGGCTCTGGAGGTATGCTTCGCGCTGCAGCACCTGCACAGCCGCTCGGTGGTGCACGGCGCGCTGCGGCCTGCCAACGTGCTGCTCAAGAGCTCCAACCTGGACCGCCGCGGCTTCACCGTGAAGGTGGGTGGGGTGCGGGAGGCCGCGGGTGGTCACGGGCTTGCCGCTCGAGCAGCACAACAAACTCCATGCGGTAACGGCGTGACTGACCTGAGCCGTGAGCGCTTCCGGACGTGACGCAACCACACAGGTGGCCAACTTCAGCTTGGCCCGCGTGTGCTGCGGCCGTTCCATCGAGGACAACGTGATGGAGCCGTTCGGGCTGGCGTCGGTAGCCACGGCCGAGGCCGCGGCCGCGGCGGTGGCGGCGGGCGGGCGCATGCGGCCGCTTCACTGCGGCGAAGGAAAGCCCCGGGGCGGCGGTGGCGCCGGCTCGGTCGAGACGTCGCTTGAGGACAGCCGAGTGATGGGGGCGGGCGACACCGGCGGTGCAGGCGGCGACGACGTGTCCACGCCCAGGAAGATGTCCCGGGCCACCGCCAACGCGCTGCCCTTCTGGGCGCCGGAGCAGCTGTGCGGCGTGGTGGGCAAGGCCAGCGACGGTGAGTTGGGCTTGGCGCCTCATGTCGCATGCTGCATGCATGCATGTGTACACCAGCAGGCGCTTCGCATGTCTGCGCTGATCCTGCAACGCGCGCTGCTGGTCACCGTGCCGCGCAGTGTACGCCTTTGGCGTGCTTATGTACGTCATGTGCGTGGGCAACCTGCCGTACGCGGGCGTGCCGGTGGATCAGGTGGTGATGGGCGTGGCCAACGGCGCGCTGCGGCCCACCTGGCCCGAGTCGCCGCCCACCATTGAGCAGGCGCTGGCGCCCCAGGTGCGGTGCGGGAAACAAGGAGGGCGGCAGGGGAGGAAGGAGGGGAGGGCGAAGCAGACGTATACGTGTTCCCATAATGGTGGCCCATGCGTCGCCCCAGCTATTTGCCTGCTGTGGCGCCTGGCCTAACCCATATGCTGCCCGTGACGGCCCATGCATGCCTGTGTGCTCCCTCAGGTGCGGCAGCTGTGCGCACACTGCTGGCAGCAGGACCCGCGCGCGCGGCCGCCCTTCAGCGCCCTCTGCGCAGCGCTGCAGTCGATCGAGAACTCGGTACGGCAGCAGCTGCGCACCGGCCCGCCGCCGCAGCCGCAGCCGCCCAACTTCTCCACCACGTCCGCGTTCTCGGGTTCAGTGTTGACTGGTAACGGCTCCCGGCCCCTTCAGCCGGCAACCGCGGCCAGCAATCTGGCCTCGCCGCTGCCTCAGCAGCCTATGCCGCAACAGCAGAATCAACAGCAGCAGCAGCAGCAGGGGTCATCTTTGTCCGGCAACGCGCTGTCGGGCGTTTCGGTGTCCAAGACCGGCACGTCGGCATCGATCTCAGCTGCCGGGGCCGGTGCTGCGGCATCCGTCAGCGCGCGCATGAGCGGCAGCAGAGCTTTCACCGCAGGCCCAGGCGCTTCGCCTCTGGGTAGGTCAGGCAACAACACCACTGGCTCGCTGACCTCCGGCACGACTGCGCCACAACATACATCGGGGGCCACGTCGTCTTCAGCTGCAACCGTGGTCGAGGCCGTTGCGGGAGGGCTGTGCGTCGTGAGGAAGGGCAATGGCGAAGTAGCCACGCGGCGCGGAGGTCCGGAGGCAGCCAGCAGCGTAGCGGTTGGCACCCTGGGCGAGATGCGGCGCTCATAAACGAATAAATCTATGAAGTAAAGGCACGAGATTCGCATCTGGCAACGCGTAGCTTGTGGTGACTGGGGTCACAGAACGTTTGACGTTTGGGAAAAAGTGACAGGTGTGCGAATCGAAATGGCACCGTCCAGTACGGGGGAGGCGAATGTGGCAGAATGCGGTCTTCTAGGTGTGCTGTGACATCATTTTGTAAAATGATGTCACAGCACACCTAGAAGACCGCATTCTGCCACATTCGGCAACGAGTAGTTTGTTCACGCATGGGATTGCATGGCTGATGCCATTGAAGGGAGTTGCTGTGCGCCCTGTCAAAGCACCCAGTGCTGTCCATGAGCAGCAGGGCATACAGTCCGCTATGGCAAAGAATGCAAGTTGTTCTATGGGTAAGTAAGGCTGGTTGTAGGTAGGCCTGGAACGGCAGTGGATTTACCACCGAGTACTCGTGGCCCAGGATTTCGGAGAAACTGCAGACGCGTGCAGCTTGGCTGGAAACAGTCCACAGCTGTGTACACGTTAAGGACAAAATTTGCTTGAAGTGCCGTACTTATGGGCACCATGAACTGAAGCAGAGACCCTGCTTTAAACTGCGCATTCTAAGAGTCGAAGGAGTCCATGTCTGCATGTCTGGCCGTTTGCTTGTCTGTGGCACAGTCATGTGATGCTGAGATGGGGCTTAAATGGTGCTTCGGTGCATGTGTGGATGTGACTACCAGCTGCATTGTAGAGGCCGCGACGCGGCATTGAGCCGTGGTTCGGCGTGGTGCGATTATCAGGCGTGCCTCATTTGAGGTGTCTGAGGCAGTTAGTTTGTCTGGGCGTTGCTTAGCGGCATGGTGTGATGCCGGCTTGGGTTGTTGATGTGCCGGTGCCACACCGTTGGAATTCATTACCGCACTTGCCATCACGGCAGGATGCCGCACATGCACGGTCTTGTTTGAGCACGCGAGGGCGTAGGCGCGTAGCTGTCGTGCTGTCTTTCGACTAAGGAAGGGATCTTTCGCCTGCGCTAGCGGCTAAGTTTGGGTGACGGCGTGCTGGCAATGGAACCCGGCGGCGTTGTGACGGGTGCACGTGCCTCAATCGCTTGTCAGCACCCCTAATGGTCAGCAGCAGGTGGAGACACGACACGCGAGACGCTGATGCAATAGGACGGCACTCGCTATTGTTCATCTCCTTTGTTTATGGTTGGCGCTTGGGTTTGTGCAATTGCAGATCCGCCCTGCCCGCATGTTGCTAGGGTGTCGTTCTTCGAGACGGCGCCCCGTGTGTCGTGGCGTCCGGCGCTGGCTGCGCTGTTATGAAGCTGGCCGGGCTATGGCACACGCTGGCCGCTGCTGTGTAATTGGCAGTGCTCGCCTTGTCCCATTCAACAGATCTGTCCCCTCCCCAGGTCCCCAGCTGCCCTCAGCGGCGACTTCGGCTGTTCTCAGCTGTCCCCGGAGCCGACCGGCGTGACCAGTGCACATCCGCCCCAGTCGGAGGCAACCCTGGCAGGGAATCAAGCCACCCAAGCTTCAAGTCCTTCGAGGTACAGATTCTCCACCACCATAGACTAAAAAAGAGCCGCGAGCCCATCATACACCTGTGCCGCCCGAGGGTTAATCCCATCCCTATCAAGACACGCGCCCCCCGGGCACTAAGCGCAGCCTTTCCTACGGCTACGGCCACGCAATCACGGCTCCCACCTCGTTCCGTGCAATCTCACCCCAAGGGACCCTTCCCCGCACCGGCTGGCTGGCTCACATTCCGCTATACGCCCCGCACCGCCTGCACAGCCGCCACCACCGTGCCCCATGCAAACGCCGCCACCGCCACCAGCAGCCGCCACAGCTGGCGCGGCAGCCACGTCAGCACGTCCCACGCCATGATGCACAGCAGTATGGTGACGCCTACCACGACACGCAGCATCCACAGCACGTCATAGGCCAGTACGCCCGACAGCGCCCCGCCCAGCACGCCGCCCGCCAGCGCCCTGCATTTCAATCATACGGCACAGTCAGGCAGGGTAATGACGGTCCTACGCTGCTAAACGCAGTGCCACGAACTCCGACGGCGCGCACTCCAAGTAAGGTTGCAGGCTTTGCAGCGCTCCCGGGTTCTCATCAGGTTGTTGTTGCAAGCACACGCAGCACCGTCCGCCGTGTGCCGCGACGCGCACACACGCGCTGGGGCCAGATGTTCTGAAGGCGCCGAGAGTGATCGCAAGTGTCCCAGGTCAGTCAGCCACTAGACCCCCAAATCCCACGCCCCCACGGCCCATGCTGGCCATCACCACGCACCACTCACCAGGGCCCCACTAGCGGCTGGTACACTGCCATGGCCGCCGCCACACCCACCAGCGCCACGCCGCCCGCCCGCAGCGGCGGCAGCTCGCCCGCCAGCCGCAGACTGCGAACAGCCACCGCAGCCTCCAGGCCCAGCGCCGCGCCTGTGTTGACGGCCGCACGCCACCCAATCAAATTGCAAGGGCTGGACGTGGAAGGTCTCTGATAGAGTTTTGGACCCAGCCAGTGTGTACCGTATTTACACGCTATTATTATGCTCGCGCATGACACACGCTGCCTGGCACACGCGCCCACGCACCTATGCCGCCGATGCCCACGGGCTGCCCTGCCAGCAGCTGGCCCGCAGCCGCGCCCCCGCCCGCCATGATCAGGCTGACGGCCAGGATGGCGGGCCCGTGCGCCGTCTCCAGCCAGGCCGCCGTGAAGTCGAGCGACCACAGCGAGACCTGG
Organism: Chlamydomonas incerta; assembly: GCA_016834605.1. Classification (NCBI taxonomy): domain Eukaryota; kingdom Viridiplantae; phylum Chlorophyta; class Chlorophyceae; order Chlamydomonadales; family Chlamydomonadaceae; genus Chlamydomonas; species Chlamydomonas incerta. The sequence goes on along the minus strand of JAEHOC010000064.1, from coordinate 222,745 downwards.
GTCACACAAGGCGAAGGCGCGCGTGTGAGTGCCCCAACGGAAAGGGAAACTGCAAGCGCACGTCTGGCTCGCGGGCGCAATACTACCCTTCCTCATCTCCGCGTGGAAAGGGCGTCATTGAAGGTGGAGCCGCCACTCACCAGCAGTGACAGCAGGCCGCTGTGAAGCATCGCGCTGGTGAGCAGTCCGGCCCACTGCCCGGTGCTGACGGAGAACACGTCCTGCAGCACGAACCACACGCGCACGCACGTGTTGGCGATGCCGGGGGGAACCAAGTGCACTGGCGCCCACAAGGCATGGAGACGTGTGCTATCGGACGCACCATTTGCATGGACACGGTCACAGGCGTGGGTGGACACGCCAGCAGCAGCGCCAGGAGGCCGTCTTTCAGCGGCGGCGGCGCCACGCCACCGCCCGCCAAAGCCTGCACCACCGGCGCCCACTGCGCCACGAAAACAGCCACGCATGCCAGCTGCAGCAGCCGCGTGGCGCGCCGCCGCACCACCAGCTCCTCGTACTCCTCCTCCCCAACCCCGCCCTCTAGCTCGCCGCTCCGGCCTGGCTGCGCCCCCCCGGCTTGTGCCGCTGTGCCTGCCGCCCCTGCATAAGCGCTGCTACTGCTGCTCGGAAGGGCGCTCCCGTCAGGGCCAACAACCTGCGGCACGACCACCTCCAGCGGCTGTGCGCCGCCGTCCCGCGTCGCTGGCCCGCCTTGCTGCTGCCCGTTCTGAGGCTGCAATGGAGCCGGCGGAGGGTCCAGCGGCCGCGCCACAAACTGTCGCCAGCGATCGCGCAGCCGCTGCCAGTCCACTTCAAGCTCCGATCGCAGTGCGCGCCAGGTGACCTCATCCGAGCTGCTTGCTGTCGGCGCCGCCGCCGCAGCCATCGACGCATCCAGAGTCTGCCCCTGTCCCTGGGCACTTGCGCGGGCGGGCGCAGCTTCGGCCATGGCGGCTGCTGTGCCGTCAGCGGTTGCGGACAGCGAACCTGAAGCGGCCGGCTTCGGCGCTGCCGTCACGCTGCCGGCAAATCCACGGGAAGCAGCTTGCTGTTGTTGCGCAGCAATCTGCATGGCTGCTAGCCCCGCTATCTTGCTGCGCGCGTCCTGCTGCATCTGGGCCAGTGTGGGCCGGCCGCGTCCTGACGGATCGGACCCATCCGCACCTGTCGCGCTTGATTGGGCTGGGGTCTGGCTGTCGCCAGGATTGCTAGCGGGCTTGGCAGGCTCCGAGGACGCGGCTGCGGCTATGGAGTGCTGTCTGGGCTTGGCGTCAACTCCCGCGTGATGGAGCCAGCGCTGCCAGGCCGCGCGGCGCACAGCTACGGCATCAGCCTGCACCGAACGTTTACATGCCCGCAGCCCCGAGCGCAAGATCTCGGGGTGACGGAGAAGCCCCGGGGCAGGCGCGCGTGAAGTGCCGGCACTTGCGTCGGACAGTGGATGGCGGATGGCTCGCGGCGGAGCGCCGCAAGACAGCATCCTGAGGTTCGTTTCAAGTTTTAGATGTACTTTGTAGCTCGCATGTATCCTCTGCGCTTAAGGCTTGGTGGCAAGCAGGAGGAGCGCGTGAAGAACCCAGAAGCACACCGAGCAAGCGACGTGTATTCCGAGCATTCTATTGCATATGCTTTGTGTAATCCTATTGATTGTGATTTGCCCCGTGGGCAATTGGTCGCTGACAATAAAGAATTGTAATCGGGCCGCCGCGCTCATCTGTCGCTGGAGTAGGCATGCCTTGACATGTTAATGGGCTTATGGTGCTCTAAGAGACTCTGTCACCCGCTTCTGTCACCCGCTTCTGTCTAGTGTTTTTTCTCTTCCGGCCCGCCAGCCGCTTGCGCAACTCTAGCTGTATTTTGCTCGTTGGAGCTTGTCAGAGTGAACATACTATACAAATTGGGACTAGGATTAACTAGCATCAAGCACGTTTGGCGAAGGCGACCGGCATGGCCGCCCTCCGAGCGACACCCTCCGCAGGGTCCCGGCAGCCGATTGGGCTCACGCCGTCACGGGTGGCCACTGCATCTCGACCAGTGCTTCAATGCCGTGCGAACATGCAAACAGAAGCCAGCCGTTCCGTTCCTCCCCCTCCGCCTCCACCGCCCCCGCCCCCGCCAGCACCGTCGCGTCGTGGCTTCCTGGGGTTTGGCGCAGCAGCGGTGGTCGGCGGCGCGGTGGGCTATCTACTGGGATCACGAGCTGGCGGCGGCGAGGGCGGCGGTCTGTCAGGAGCGGAGCGCGCGGAAGTGGGTGAGTGCCTTGCGCCTTGCGCCGGCGGCCTGACCTGCAGCGGTGCGTGGGCGTTCAGGCTACCGCTGCCGTTGACAGCGCCAGTCCAGGCCACGCCCGGGAGCAGCAACTGCTGAGGTCACTGCTATGGCTTTGTTGCATGAATACTGCGTGATGGGTGTGGCCCTCCATCACTGCTCTTGCAACAGCGCCAACCAACCCGGCTAGCCCGCTTGTCCCCTAGCTCGCGCTGTGTCCCACATCACCCAACGGCACACCCAACACCCAGTCATCAGCACGCCCGGTCACCGCCCACATCCCTAACAAAATAACGCAGATGAGTTGCGGCGCGAGTTGAACTTCCGCCGCGACTATGACGGCCACGTGTTTGTCAAGGATCCGCGCAGCGGCGGCTGGTGGGAGGTGCGCACGGACGCCAAGCTGCCCGGCACGCTGCTGCTGCGCGATCCCTCCGACACCGTCCATTTCATCACCTACAACAACATCCAGCAGGTGGGTCTGTGCATGTGTGTATGTGTGGAGGGGGGTTGCATGGGTGCGGGTGTGGGACTAGATGGTGCCTGCGATGGCTTACCTGGTGTGCGCGTGCATGCACGCGCGCCCAGAGGCCCGAATCATAGACTCCTACTTACGCATGCATGCCCGCTCCCACCCTCCACCTCCGTATGAGTTTCTCCCACCTCACCATCTGTGCGCCTCACGACCCCACGCAGGTGGACCTGTCGGACGATTACGTGGTGGGGTCGCTGTTCGCGGGCGGCGACTGGACCTCCCTGGCCCAAAAGATCCAGGCGCGCGACGAGAGCGGCGTGGTGGGCGACGTCAAGCTGAATAAGGAGGCGTTCCGGGACCTCATCTCGGTAATGGACTGAACCGCGATGGCGGGGGCTGTGGATGCGGGCGGTGCGGGCATGGAGAAGTGGGAGGCCAGGGAGGAGCTTGGGAGGAGTTCGCGGGTGCGGGAGGAAGCAGCGCCGCAGTCACAGGGTGCGCGGACAGGAGGTGACGATGGTGTAGGGACGAGGTCGGCTGCAGGTGTCAGGGCGGGGGCGGAGGCCGTCGCAGAGGCGGCGGAAAGTGGAGATGCACTGGCAACAGGGGCGAAGCCTGTGGGCGAGGGTGGCCTGCGGTACAGGCGCTGGGAATGGGAGGCGTAGGGCTGCGGCTGTTGGTAGGTAGCCTTGCAGAACGCACTGTATGGTCCTGTGACCGGCTGAACCCTTGATACGGTGAGCAGACTGTGGAGGGCTCACTGTCTACTGAACGCTGTATGTGGTTGCTGGGTGCTGTTTGAGCTAGCCACGTGTGCTGTGTTGCGATAAGCATTCTTTGGGCACCAGGACACTGTACCGTCACACACAGGGGACGGTGTCTCCGTTGGTCCACATTGCAGAAGGAGCACGCTGAGACATAATAGACTCAGTCACATCATCAACCAATGCCTCACATGCGGGCCCGATTGTACCACGGCTGGGTGACCGCTCCTACTGAGGCCACGGCAGTCGGCCCGGTGTGCGCCCTACTGGCGCCGCTTGAGGCGCGCCCTTCTACACCAGGAGAAGATGAAAGGTCGCGGTTCTGTAACTTATGGATGAAGTGCAAACAACTATGCCCCCGGGATTCTCGTGAAATATGTGGCACATACTCGAAGGCAAGCAAACGCCGCGGTTTCCCAGTGCACAGTACGCGTTCCAAACCGTCGTGAGTTCTACCTTGCGCAGCCGCCGCAAAGCAAGGCTCAGTGACACTTCTTCTCCATGAAGGCTGCGCCGTCAGCACGGTCGATTAATACAGAGATGCATGTATGGAGCTGAGCCTACTCCCGCCAGCTCCCGCCAGGACTCAGACTCAGCCTATTTCAGCCAGCCGTCCTGACTGTGACTCGCCACGTAAGACAGTTAGTCCAACAGACCGTAGTCGCAGCACAACAGCAACCTGCTGTGAGCTCATTGCCCTCTCCGCAATCCTTCAGACTTGAAACACGCACAGCAAGGAATTCGAGCAACAAGCACCGACACATGCAATTTTAGCATGAATGCATTTAAAGCAAAGCCATCATTCCGTGATCTGATCAGACTCCGGCAAGCGGGGTCTCTTCCAGAGAAGTCCCTCCGCGCCATTTCCCAGGCCAGTACAGTGGGCTGTCTGCCATGAGGCAGTAACACTCCAGCGCGGCTGCATGCGCACGCGCTACTACGTAGGAATGGTGTCCTAACGATCAAACGCCGTCACGTCACCATCAGTGCCGTCGTCAGCAGCGCCCGCGCCACTCCGGTGCTGCTGGCTGCCATTGCCGCCGGCGCCGTCACTGCTTGCGCCGTTGCCGCGGACCATCATGCCGCCAAACAGCGACGCGGTTGTCGGCGTGCGCGGCGGCGCGCCACTGCCCGTGCCGAGCCTGCTGTGCTGCGACATCGGGGACGCCGGGGTTCCCAGCTGACTGGGCGCGCGCACAGAGGCCGGCGGCTGCGCCGCTGAGGTGCTGCCTGCTGCGTCATCGCCTCCGCCCAAGTCCAGCTCCTCCACGTCCGTGTTGATGCCCAGGTCCAGAGCAACCCCGTCCATTGGCGACGCCGCCTTGAGCGTGTGCAGCTTGGCGGTGGCGCTGCGCGGCGTGCCCGGCCCAGAGCGCGGCGGCTCGCCGTTGCTGCCAGAGAGGGGGCGCAGCCCGGCGGCAGCACCAGGCGCGGCCGGATCCAGCGAGGGCACCCGCTCGACGGCGCCAAACAACGCGTTGTCGTGGAGCTTCACAGCTTGCTGCTTCGCCGGCGACTGGGGCGGCTTTGCGGCCAAGCCGCTGCTGCGCCCGCTCAACTCCACGGTTCCGGACGGCGCCCTACGGCCGCTGCCGACGCGCCGGCCGCTGCCCTGCCGGCTGCCGCCGCTGCCACTGCCGCTGTCGCGGTACCCGCTCGCGACGCTGGGCGCCTTGGCGGCGGCCAGCGCCGCCGCCATGCCGGTTGGCAGCACCAGCCGCTCGCTGTCGATGCCGCTGCCCGAGGACGAGGGCTGCGAGCCCAACGCAGCCGTTCCACTCTTCTGGCCGCGCTGGAACAGGCCTGTCTGCACCACACCGCCGCCTGCACCCGCGGCCTCATCGACAGTGCTCACCGCGTGCGGCAGCACCGTATCCATGTCATTGCTGTCACCGTCAGCAGCCTCTGTGCCGTAAGTGGACCTGTCGAATGTCCCCACAACCTGGGCCGTCGAGACACGGTCCGTCTTGCCGCTGACGGCGCGCTCGCCGTCGGCGTCGCCTTTGCTGTTGTGCGAGGCGAGGCCGCGTTTGAACTTATCGACGGCGGAGGCCACAGTCATGACGTTGCTCAGCTGCTTGGACGAGCGAGTCATGGCCGCGGTGAGCTCGTTGGCGGCCTTGGCGCCGCGCGCCTTGGTGACTGCCGTCTTCATGATCTGCAGCGGGCAAGGTGGAATGAGCTCTCAGGAGGCGGTCACACGGAATAGCGGATCTCAAATCCCACAGTGCCTTGCTGAAGATGCACTCACCGACTGGCAGAAGTCGCGATCATCCTCGTCGCAACTTGACAACCACTGTGAGTTGTAAGGAGGGGGAGGGGGACCGGGTGATGGGTGACGCACTGCGGGCTTGTAGATGAGTACGGGGAGGTGAGAGGCTGAGGCTGTGCGTGATGTCCTGATTTGGATGTTGCCACCCACCACAGCGTCAGCTGCCACCGCTGTCACATAGCCACGTATCGGAGCGTAGCGTTGGAGAGCAGCTAGTGCAGCGTCCGATGCGAACCGTATCACATCTCTTAGCCCCTCACTATCCTCACCTGCGCGAAGGCGGCTTTGAACTTGTCCTGCACGAAGAAGTTCAACTGCGTATGATGCTCCTCCTTGGTATCAAAGAAATTGTCGTAAAGGACCTGCAGCCATGAGTGGTGTGGCGTCGAGTGGTTGTTCAGATTGTGTATTCTTGCTTTCATCGTAGCTCTCACCCGAACATGCCGTCAGACGCCTCCCCTGCCCGGATGATGCATGCACACCCATACTGCACGCACGCGAACGCACCTCCACGAAACTGTTGAAGTGCTCGCGCTGTTCCTCGCTCACTGAAGCCAGGTAGTCTGCGAGGCGCAAAGCACACGTCAGCGCGGTTAGCGTGTGCGGAATGGGGACATGCGAGCAATGCATGCACATGATGTGCGCGAAGTGGGCGTTCTCTCACCGATGGTCTCCGGGAAGTTCGAAAGCAGATACCGCCAGAAGCGCCCGACCTGCACGCAACCAGGACTCATATTGGTCAGGAGTCGAACAATGACCTGACGCATCCGAACGTTCCCGACTGTGCCAGAAAACGTGCAACTTGCATCTGCACGCACCTTCTTGAGCGATAAGTACGACACCTCGGAGGTGGGGTGCACGTAGTCAATCAGCACCATGCACAGCTTGTGCCAGTCGTCCCACTCATCGTCCGTGCAGCGCCGCAGCCAGCTGCAGGTAAGGATCACGCGAAGGCACGCACGTGAAGCGAGGAGGCCTTCAGGCAGGCCAAGGCTTCGGTGTGCGGACACGCATGGCTCTGCCGCGCGCGCGGTGCTTGGGGAACTGGTAGCTCGGGGAACACCCTGCTTGCAAGCTCAGCCAATTTGAACGTGCCATGCTGGATCACATCGTCTCGGCCAGCAGGCATACGCACAAATTACTCACCCGAACAGGAAGTGGATTCCAAACACCTGATACATGTGTCGGTAGCCGCGCACGCGCTGGCCCATCTTGTAGGCGATGGGCCGGTGCTTGCTCATCAGCCACAGCATCACCACTGTCTCCACCAACCGCTGTCCCACCGAAATTGCAGCCGAGCCAAACGCAGCCAGCACAAGCGCAAGCAGCACGTACTGTTGGAAATAGGGAGTGCACATGGGGCGAGGATTTTGTTTGGTTGCGTAACTTGCGTTGCTTGTCGTGGTGAATGAGGGTTAGGCTGCAGGTGTAAGACACCCTCGGGCGTGCAACAAAGGTACCCGCCGGGCGCCCTGCTGCCGTGGGCCTGGTCGGCTGATGCGCGCCACGATGCGTGCTGAGCGCACTCACCGAAACCACGTTGATAATGGCAGTGGACACAAGCGGGTTGTAGAAGAGCAGCCCTGCCACCAGCACCGCGCCGAGGGCACCGTCCACTCCAGCCTGTGTGTGCAGGTGGTTTGTGTGCGAGCAGCGTGCGAGCACCCTTTTATGAATGCATGCCTTCCGCTTGCAAGCCCACGCCTTTGCATCCGCATTTTGCATAATCTGCGCCGACAAACCCCAGCCAGGCTAGCCATGCACGCACCTGCAGGATATGGATTTGCTTATCCACATAAGAGGACGTGCGGATGTCCAGCAGGAGGACGGCGACGCACACCACCATGCACAGCACAGCCTGCAGCGCTGGATCCAGAATGAACAGCGACACCAGGACGAATGCAGTCCTGCGGGCGTGTTTCCAGCAGTCGGAGAGTGATGAGAGGGAGGTGCTGTGTGGCGGGAAGTCCCGCCGAGTGGAGAGTGATTGTGACGGGGGCCCATCACCAGTACCCAACAGTGACCACAGTGCGGCCCAGCCATCCTGAGCAAGCGGTTTGCTTGATAACGGCGAAAGCGTGTAGCGGGTCGCATTGCGCATACCACACCGATCACAGGCACAGCGCCCCCCCCCGGCCAGGCTCGGCCCAGGAGGCTCCACAACCCCTCCCAGCCATGCGGTATGTAGTGCATGACATACCGCGCCGCACTACCGTACTGACCTCTGCACAATGATGATGGACTCGTACCAGTAGTACTGCGCCTCGTACCGCTCGTACATCCAACCGTACAACAGCAGCGGCTTTTTGTCACCCAGGCATCGCGACTTGGACAGTGCCCGCATCGCGTGTCCGTACAGGTAGATAAAGCCACCCCTGCAAAGTTGGGTTCCGGTCGGTGCAAAACGAGTTAGGCGGCAAGGGCGTGGGAAGCGTCTTCATCGGATGGGGCGCAACGGCGCGGAGCATGTGCAGGCGCGCGTGCAGAATGATGCTAACAGTTAGTTGATGAGCGCGTGAAGCAGCCACGCACTCGGCAACAAGCCCAGGTGTGAACGCAGTCGGCATCAAGGCGTGCAGCCTGCTGCATGGCGCACTCACGTGTACACGATGAGTCCAGAGGTGCCCAGCAGCATCAGGTTCCAGTGCTGTGGGGCGGCGGGTAGGCCGGAATGGCGGCGCAGGTAGGGAGGGGCGGCAAGCGATGTCAGGCCGGCTGCTAGTGCATGCGTGCCCCGCGCTCCCGGCTGCTGACGTCGCGTGCCTGGTTTGCACTTATGCCCCCAGCACCCGCTCCTGCGCCCTCCCCTCCCCCGCACCAATCCTTGCAGCAGCGCACCTTTTGTGTGTAGCACATGTCGTTCGGGGACATGTACATGTACATGACGCCGTTGATTTTCTCGCAGCGGTACGTTGAAAGACAATACTTGAGCAGGACCAGGTAGCCGATGTTCAAGAAGTTGAGCGGAACGGCGGCGCGCTCCAGGAACGTCTCACGCAGCTCTCGGATGTCTGTGTTGAGGTTTTCACACACGTTTCATGGCACCATGTGAGAACACGTCGCGGAACATACATGTAGCGTGCGTTGAGACACGCGGCACAATCATGCATGCACGTAAGATGGGGTGGGCGGGGCCGGGGAGGCGAACCGTCCATGCATGCGATCCGTGCCAGCCAGGAGCCAGCAGCACGTGCAGCCTTGTTACTCCTTGCTACAAGCGGTCGCCCCACTCACCTTGCGGCACGTCCAGGATGGCCCACATGACCTGCTTCCACGGCGCCTCCTGCGACATCTTGAGGCTGGCCGCCGCGCGGACCGAGCGCGTCATGCCCCACTGCGCGCACACACGTGTGTTGGAGTGAGTGAGGACAGCACCGCGCCGCACCGCACCGGCAGCTGAACAAGTGCCTGCTACCCAACAAAGCAATAATAGTGCCTGTGCCGTGCGAGTCGCGGAGCATGCTCCATTTCCAGGCCGTGCCGGGCTGTGCGCGCTCGCCCGTCACGCGCGCACACACACCTGTTTGTACTTGTACATGACGTACGTGATGCCGCACCACAGCGCCACCAGGCCCCCCATGATGAGTGGCAGCAGCAGCTGCACAACCAGGTTGTTGGCAAAGCCCCAGGTGTGCACCAGGCAGGTGGGCTCCAGCGAGTCCATCTCGAATGATAAGATGGAGCTGAAGCTCATGACCGTGTACAGCTGCGAGTGTGAGGCAGCATAGGCAGCATCAGTGCACGTGCACACAACGCGAAGCGCGGGGAACGAGGTAAGGCAGGGGCCCCAGCAAGGCTAGAAGGCTAGAAAGATCGTGCTGAGGAATGGCGATACGGCGGGTAGACGTGAGCGTGTGCGAAGCGAGCAGCAGAGCGCAACCAGACTCTGCGCAACATCGACTCTTCCGCAAGCCCCGTGCGCACGCACGCACCGTGCTCGGCCAGTTCAGCGAGAAGCCCACCACGATGGACAGCATCTGGCAGAAATTGATGATCACCTGGAGGGCAGAGGTAGCGAACGAAGGCGAGGGCACGATAGGCACGATGATGCGAGGTCAGGCAGGTTGCGGTCGGGGTAGGGGCTCGCGCGGGTGTTTGCGTCGGCCGACAGTTTGTGGCGTCGCGGTAAGTGTTATTGTCGTGTTTGCGAGCACAAGGAAATGTATCTTTAAAGTTGAAGAAAGCGACTGTAGGTTGAAGAACCGGCCGGGGCGACCCGCCGGGACGTTCAGTCGCGCCACCAGACCCAGCCCCACTGTGTCCGTCGCCGCGTGCCCCGCAAGCCCGTGTCCCGCGGTTCTGCGATACAAAATTGATATAAAATTGATTTCGTGCGCGCCTACCATCAGGTTCTCGACTGAACGCGCGAACGAGACGTTGATGGTAATCCAGAGCAGTGCCATGACCAGAAGGTATCCAATGACCGCCGATGAGTCGGCCGGGCAGGACACGCAGTTGCCAAGGAACCTGCAATTGACGAGGCAGCCATGAGCGGGGCGCGAGGGCGGCAGACAGGTGTCAGCAAACGACTGCCTGCTGTCCATCACCGCACACGCACACCAGGCCCCGCCGATCCCGTGCTACATCTGCCCGCAAGTACGAACGTGTGCGTGCTGCGTGCATGCTACCCCGTGAGGCTGCACACGGCAGCCCACCAGGCCCGCCCACCTGTAGTGCCCCTCCGCGCAGTAGGCGCACATGCGGCCGCGGTAGCCCCTGGCACACGTGAAGTTGCCGTTGCACACCGACGACGGGTTGCATGGGTACATGGTGAAGGGCGCAGACTGCTCCGCATAGAACCCGGACTCGGGCGCGGGCAGAGCGGTGCCACCCTCGCAGTACGCGTTCTTGGGGCACGCCTCACACGGCAGCCCGGGAAGGCCAAGCCGGTTGAAGTAGCCGGGCTGCGGTGGTGCGAGGCAAGCGGTTGAGGGTCGGCATCAATTGGTTGTGCGCATGGTTAGGGCGGTTGCGGGAACGCTGCGGCGCCGTCGGGAGCATGCCAGCGGGTAGACAAGACCAATGACAGCCTGGCGATCTGTCAGGGATATGAGTCCACACCGACCTTGCAGATGCAGTCGGTCAGGTTGGTGGAGCCGCGCTGGATGGTGAGGGTGTTGTCCGGGCAGGTGAGGCAGTCTGGCATGGCGGTTGTGTTTCCGAAGTAGTCCTGGGGAATGACGGGAAGCAGCAAGTCAAGGTAAGCGGTATAGTGGTGCAAAGCGGGATCAAGAAAGCAGAGGAAGCCACGGCTATAGGAATGCTTTCACGTGTGTACGTTTACGCCGCACCTTGGGGCAGAGCTCGCAGTTGGTCTTGCCCGAGAACTCTTGGAACTGACCTGCAAGGCGAAACAGAACACGAAGACAACGGTCACAGTAAACATCCACAGCGCGGATGGCATACGTGTCACACGATGCCGCCGTTCCCAGGTCCCATCCACGGCCAGTCTGCGGACTCGCCTGCCGGGCACTCCGTGCAGGGCACGAACGCATCGGGGCCGCGGAAGGTGCCGGGCTGGCAAATCTCAATGTAACGATTCGCCTGCGGCAGCAGCAGTGGCCGGGTGGCCGACAGCAGCGGCAGCACCAGCGAGGGCTTGAATGCCAGCTTCAGGTTCTCCGTGACCTCATACGTCTGCAGGGTGACCGGGTCGTAGCCCTGGTTCTGTCGGAACCTGTGAACAACAGGCCGGGCGAGCAGGCATGGCAGCAATCGACCGGGGAGCTCATCACCAGCGCCCGTTCTTGAGGGACAACCGGCTATGCCTGCTGGGCGTCTTAGCGACAGAGGGAGAGGCAGCACTAGGACGATCGCGCGCGGCCCGGCGGGCGGCGTGCTTGCTTGTCAATCGGCCGGGTGGGGTACGTGCCACGTACACACGCACGTACCTGTTGAAGGACACCGTGCCGTACACACTATCCATGTTTGTCAGAGGGAGCGCAGCGATCAGGCGGTCATGGCCGCGGTTGTTGTTGTCCGCGCAGCTGATGGAGTCCTGAGTGAAGAACAGGGCTGCGGGGTTGGCGGCCGCCGCGGCGCTGAGCGTGCAGCGGCGGAAGATGCTGGCCAGGGTCGTGTGGAGCACGTAACCGGTTGCAGAGGCGGCTGCGAGGATTAAGCACAAGCGATGCTGGGTGAGGCAGCAACAGGATAATAGCACGCGAAACTGCAAGGTAGCTCCAAGCTACACACCCTCCCTCGCCGCGCTGGTGTGCTGCCTGCTTATCGCTATACTCACGCACGGCACACATGAACTCACCGGCGGCCCACTGGGTGGCCTCCTCCTGGTAAATGCTCTTGTACTTGCCCGCATAAGTTGGTGCATCTCCCCTGTCGTTGTTGGTTGCCAGGGTTCGCAACAGAGGGTTAAATGATGAGGCAGAAAGCAAGGCGCGAAGCAAGCATCCAGGCGCGCAACACGCGCCGGTTGCGGGGGCAACGCCGCGCGTTCCCAGGTGCATACCGTACCCACCAGAAGTCATCTTTGCGGGGCAGGTCCGGCGACCAATGGGCCAGCGACGTGATCGACACGGACAGATCACCCAGCGCATCATTCCAGTCCCTGCGAGGAGTGCCGCCAGACAGACAGTGATCATCGCATCTCCGTTGTTCTAGTTGTTCGCCCTTGCACCCCGCAGAGGGCTCCTTAATCGATTGCACGTGCAGTGTCACGCATCCGTCCAGCCCCTTTTCAGGCCTCCGGCTGTCCCCGCAGGCAGCCCCCTTTCAAGCATCCGGCTGTCCCCGCAGGCCTGACAGCACGACAGAAAGCCCTTCGTGCACTTGAATTTGTCCGCCCGACCTACCTGGCATAGGCCCCGCCCGTCATCACAATCGATTTCAGGGGCCTGCGCCGCGCGTCAAGGGCCCGTGCCATGTCGGCGCTCTCGCTCGCCAGCCCGCACATAATGAGCGCTTCCTCGGGGGCTGCGGTGATCTGGTCCGCGAGGCCTGAGATCGTGGCGTTGGTGCTGTTCCTGTACTTGAGCTCGAGCGTCACAGTCAGCAGCTGGGCTTTGGCTTGTGCGATAACACCCTGCATCACGCACGGAGCGGGTGGGCGTGGTCAGGGGGCCGGCATGCAGAAACCCACGAATGAAGGCACGTTCCGCGCCGCATGCAGATGCGGTAGGGCGTACCTGGCACTGGGACGCGAGCTCCTGGATGTCGTCCCGGTACGCCACCGCAATCTTGTACACATTGTTGGACCGGTACTCTGCAGCCATAGCACGCGGGTACACAATGCCTGTGAGCTCCTTGCTGTGGGCGCCCTTCTCAACACAGGGCCGCAACACATACGGCACGCGTGCCCGCACATCGGCACACGCTGGCTGCCGGGCACGCTGGCTGCTGGGCACGCTGGCTGCTGGGCACCTACCTGTGAACAGCTCCTGTGTGAACAGGGCGTTGTCCACCGACATGCCTGCAGCATGGTTGCGGGCATGGCGCCAAATATGAAGGTGAAACAATTAAATAAGTAACGCTGAAGGTTCGCGCCACATGCCAAGCATGACAACCCGGGGGCCTGCACGATGCCTCCCCCCCTCAGACGGCATAGCTGGTCACCCATGCACGCACCAAAGACGTTCTTCTGGTCACGTGCATAGATGGTGGCCGCTCCGGCGCAGCACTGGAAGTTGAGGCGGCCCGCGGCCTGCACCGCAATGGTCTCACTCTCCGCGAACACCGGCGACGCCCCCAGCACGAAGTGGACCTGGTCCGTGTTCAGAAGCTGGGTCACGGCCGCCGCGTGCCCATCCGCTGTGCTGGCGTCATCACGGACCACCAACTTCACGTTGTACTTGTAAACAGTACCATTGATGTCTGCGGGTTCCGGATGTGGCAAGGCCAACTTGGTATGCCGCCGGGAATGCCACGATCCCTTGGTTCCCCACGCTGTGCCCCTCCAAAACCCCTCAGCGCACCACACCGACATGCCACCGTATTCAAGGCCGAAGGCACATACCTCGAATGGAAATGCCACCAGCAGCATTCAACGTGCTCTCCCATAGCTTGAAGCCTGCAGAGTGACGAGAGCGGAAGGGGTTTGGCCGTCGCACGTTGCAGCACATCCCTTCAGTATACACGCTTGGCCCATGGTCCCGTCTTTCACGCTCGCGCCCGTAATGCCCAGCATGACGCTTGCAATACTGTGCTGTTCAGCTGGAGGCACCCCTCAATGCAGCGGTTGGCCACGCGCGTCAACGTTGACCCCGCGGCGCTAAGCTATCGACGCGCGGGGCCCGGTTCGGTTGGTCGTTGCGTTGACACGCATCACCCGGTGCACCCACCGTTGACCGCGTCACTCCATTCGCTATAGGGCCCAGTAAGACTGGCAGCCACGCCGAACTGCGAGAGCGGCGGAGCAGCGGAACATTCATGGCATGTTCGCCATTGCACTTCTTTACGAGGGCTTGTCGAACGACGTACCAGCAAAGTTTGCTGTGCTTCAACGTATACAGATACGGTGCAGAAAGTCAGGAAAACCAGCAACAGGCCGGGCGCGATTACTCGGCGCCCGGCCTTGCAATTCTGCGACTCCTTCATCGGCTGGCCTTTAATCTTAATCAGAGTTTAACAACTAGAAACGTAGTTCATCGCTGGCAGCGGCACGAGCGGCTGTGCAGAAGAATTCGTGGCGGTTCCCGTTCCTTGGCCTCGCGCGAGCAGTTGCAGCGCTGACGCTAAATTTGCGGTCAAACGATCAAGTTTAAAATTATAGTCAGGTGACGCTCGAATGAACGGCCGGTAACTCTTGGAGTTCTTCAGGTATCAGTGACATTCGCCGATTCCCGCCCGCCTAACGCGTCGCCGACCGACACTTGCGCGCCCTCGCCCTTGGCCCCTTGTCTGCCAGGTCAATAAAGACAGCATTTATTTGGTTATGCGGAGACTCCAGGAGGGTAAAACACGCGCGCCCGCGAAAAACGCAGGCCACGGGGTTCGCAGGCGCATGCCTGGGTGGGAACCTCCGCCCCGGGTGAGAACTCTTGAACTCTTGCAGCTGCAGTACGCTTGCTGCCACGGCCCTCCGGCGACTCGGGCTCCAGCTCAGAGGTGGGGCGAGGGGTGTAGGCGCTGGTTCTGAGGACATGTGCTGACTGTTTGGGCAGGCCGGGGCCGACGACCGTTGCCGGGCGCAAGCAGTGGGCCAGCCCCATTAGGGATCTGGGCACCTACTCTCGCCGTCCGTTTGGTTCCGCGCACCGGGACCGAGCTCTAAGCGGCTCCGGGAGCCGTCTTCCAAGTATCATCGGCGCCAGGGCTGGGCTAAGCTACGAGCAAGAGCTTCTCGACATGCAAAACACACACAACACCCCGAGGTGACGAACCACATGGGACGGGAAGGGCTCCACAGGAATCAGTGATGTACAGCCCGGATGACGCCATGAAGCGCTTCGCGCAAGCTATACGGCTGGCACAAATCCTTACTACAGTTCTCCGACATCACTCCCTGATGCGGAACGTGCCACCTTCAGCAGTAGTATCACAAGAAAGGCATGCGCTTAAGCGCCGCGATCACATCCCACACAAACGGTTCGGTTAGCAGTATACATTCTCACGACCTTGCTGCCGCGCGCTTACGCGGTCCAGAACGTGGCGGCCGCAAGCCTGTGAAGTATGAGCGCTGGTTACCGCTTCGGACGCAGTCCGGCACATACGTTGGCAGTCAATAGTTTCTGTCAAGAGCAAAACCCGCTTAACATCCCGCCAACCACGGTCCGCATCTTATGCAGTTGCGTGTCTCTTTAGAGCCGCGGCCTTTCCATCTTCTCCTGGTGCGGGGCTTCAGGCCGCGCCCGCAGGGCGAACACCGTCGAACCCCCTTGCCCAGGCGCGACCTAGCTGCATGCGGCCATGCGGTGCCCCCGCACACGAATCAGCCACACCCATCAGCCGTAGTCAGGATCCTCAACTAAAATGCATGAAGCCTGCGAGGTCATTTCAACCTTATGAATGCGCCATAAATCAAGACACCTATAGCAAACTGTGCTCCACCGCCGTACCAATTTATGCAGTATGCTTTGTCAAGTCACGCGCGAACGGCGGCCTTTTACCTGAACCCGCAATGAAAGGGCACGTCGAACCGCCACGCCCTTCGCGCGCTGTCACGACGCAAGGACACGCAACCCCACGCATCGGATAGGAGCACGTGCGCAGCCGCCCACAAAGAAACGCATTCTACCTGTTGTCAACAGTAACTTATATGCTTGTCAGGCGTGACCTTCAAGTTCCGTAGTGGGGTGCGGCCGGCCCGCCACTGCCCTTGCATTCCTCAAACTGTCAACGCCAAACTCAACGCTGCTCCCCACAAAACAATGTAGCAGTACAGCAGTGCACAGCAAAATGGTCATTCGTGCGAGCGCTGCCGCACAGGCCCGCTCTACACGCTCTTCTCGCTGTTCATGCTGCCCTCGCCCAGGCTCATGTTGCTGATGGACTTCTGCCGCCGCACGCCGCCGCCGCTGCTGCCCAGGATGGACATGGACGCGGGGTGCACCAGCGAGTTGCCGCCGTGGCCGCCGGCGCCGCCCGCGCCCCACAGCGACATGTGCACAAACATGCGGCACGAGGTGAAAATGGCCAGCGACAGCCCCAGGATGCCAAAAACCACCGCCTGCGGCAAGGGAGACGCGGCGCACACGGGGAGCAGAGTTCGGAACATCTTGTACACGCGCAAGACGAGACTGGTTGCCGCAGGGAGCCATGCCGGTCATTATTCACATGCACGCACCCGTTACGCCCGTTTACAGATGAACTCACCGTGATCGCGACGGCCTTGAGAATGTCCACCTGGTTCTGCAGGTTGTCCAGCTGGTCAATCAGGTCGGGCGGAATGCCGGACAGCACAGCCGTGTAGTTGCCGCCCGAGCCCGAGCTGCTGCTGCTGTTGCCGCCGGACGCGGCCTTGGTGGCCTGCGCGCGGTTCTGCGCCAGGTTGTAGGCCTTGAAGAAATCGGCAAAGCCCTGCGCGTTCAGGTTCTCATAGCTTCCCCCGAAGCCGCTGATCACGTTGTCGGTGCTGCCCTTGCCTGCAGAGGGTGGGTTTCAAGGATGTTTGGAAAAGCGGGCGGTTGGGTGGGTTCTGAATACCAGCCCAAGCTATACCACTGGTGGTGCGCCAAGAACACGTGATGCGGGGCTTGCAGGCGTTCGCTTGGGACAGCTACCGGCTTCCATGCACGAATGTGGTGGGGCAAATCGTAGCTGGTACGTTATGCCCTGGCCGATTGCGCTGGCAACGCACCGGCGGACAGGGTGGAGCCGCTCTCGAACACCCAGGCCTTGGACCGCGTGTCCACCTGCAGCAGCGGCAGCGCGCGCTCCGTGGTGTACTGGCGCACCTGCGAGCGATCAGAACAGTGGGCGCAGGAATCGTGTTAGGATAGTGGCTCGTAGGGCTGGAAGTGGCCGGGGAAAGAGTCCATCTCAGTCTAAACACTCGCCCCGCCGGGGCCCGGCGCAGTTGCGTTTGCAGTGGACCACCTGCGCGCACACGCACCTCAGTGGGCAGCGGCTCAAAGCCCAGCGCCTTGGCAATGGTGTTCTGGGCGAAGCTGTCGAGCATGAACGTCAGGTACGCCACCAGCAGCGCGCCGCTGTCGCCGCGGCTGGTCAGGTCGGTGCGCACGAACATGAAGGGCCTGCGCGTACCGGTTGGAGTACGGTATTGCAACATCCGCAGGCGTAAGGATTAAACTGCGCCTGGAGAAGCGAATTGCAAACCGGGCGCGAGTCGTCCCCAACTCACATGGCCACGATGGGGAAGGTGTTGGCGCCGGGCTGGTTGAGGCAAGACACCGACGCGAAGGACAGCAGGGGTGATTTGGGCCAGGCGTCTGACTTGAAGAGGGCTGAGGCAGCAGCGGGCACGTCGCCGGTCTGCAAGGCAGAAGGGCAGGCAGGCAGCGGGACGGGTTGAGAGCCCTCATTTTTTTATCGGGCATGCGTGCGGCAACGGGCTGCGCGCCCGCCGTAATGTTTACGTCAAGCACACTTGGGCATTGCCGTGCTTGATCGGCTCACCTGGGAGGTGACGTAGTTGCCGTCCTTGTTGCGCACAGCAATCTCGATCAGGTTCAGATCCAGACCGTTCGCGGCATCCATATACCCGATCGACCAGGGCGTGTTGAACACGCTGGTGCTCATGTTGGCGGCGTTGGCGGTGGGCTTGAAGGTGGGGGGCCAGTTGGACAGCAGGCCACCCGAGCCGAGGCGCCACGTGCCTGCGCGGACATGGAATCGGAGCACGCGTGGAACACGTGACATGGAAACGGCACAGTGGCCCAGTGGCTGTGCGTCTGTGCA
Source organism: Chlamydomonas incerta (assembly GCA_016834605.1). Lineage (NCBI taxonomy): Eukaryota > Viridiplantae > Chlorophyta > Chlorophyceae > Chlamydomonadales > Chlamydomonadaceae > Chlamydomonas > Chlamydomonas incerta. The sequence goes on along the minus strand of JAEHOC010000064.1, from coordinate 204,654 downwards.
CCATAGTAGTGCGTGGCGTTTCGGGTACGAAGGTCTGCAGGTCCGCACTTACCGGCGCAGGCGCGGTTGAGGTACTCGGTGATGACGGCTGCACGAAACACAGGTGCAGCAAGCGGGTGGTTGAGTCAAGATGACTGCGTCTATCAATGGTATATCCCGCACAGCAGTTCTCCAGACCCAACACAGCAGCTCCGCAACCCACCGGTGGTCCCGCTGCTCAGCTGGCGGTAGAACACGGTGATGGGCTGGTCGGGCAGGGTGGCGCCGCCGTTGTCGGCTGCGATGTCGGCGTGCGACCAGCTAGTGATATCGGCCTGTGGCCGCGGCAGGCGCACAGGCGGATAACAGGATGTTGCAGTGTTGTGTCGCTGTATGCTTGCGGAAAGGGACTGCCGCCACCTGGGCCGATATTAGCCGATATCAACTCCCCCGGCACTGCTGATAAGCCCCATCCAGCAGGCCGCCAGCGAGCACACCAACCTGCATGATCTTGGCGACGGTACAGGGGCTCATCTTGATCTGGCGCGAGGGCAGTGCGCTGTCGGGGATGTTGACGAAGAAGTTCATGGGCTGCGAGGACCAACAGGCGCGCGGGAGCGCCAGGGCGAGAGTCGTAAGAAAGCACGAGTCCGCGAACAGGAGGTGTGCGCGGCCAAGGCAGAGAGCAAGGCTGCTTCCACGCACGTGCCTCCATCGCTTCCAGCGCATTCCACCAGCGCCTACTCACCGCCAGGAGAATGGGGATGTGCACGATGGGGACCTTGGCGGTGTTTGTGAGCTCGGTGAAGGTGGCATCGGGCATGGGCGTGTCACTCGCACCAAAGTCCACAAGCGACTGATACTTGTTGGCCTGTCAGCACCGTGAGCAAAACGTGCTAACTTGACGCGCAGGTCTCGGGGCCAACTAATGCTTTGGCGCTTTCAGGTATTTCAGGGTCACATGAAGACGACGGCAGCCAACGCGCCGGCGGCAGCACACGTGCTCACCTTGGCCAGCACCTCGCCCTGTCCCGCGCCCGAGCCCGCGGCGCGGTACACCATGTGCAGCGGCGTAGTACTGCGGCCCTTGACCTCGCCGAACACGCGCCACATGAACAGCGACACGGCAGAGGAGCCCACGCCGCGCATGACACGCGCCGCGCCCACGTCCAGCTGCTTCTTCATGGCAGCCATCTGCGATCAAACGTGCATCACGTGCGTGGCAGTGAGTAGCTTGCCTAGCTAGCTCAAGGGCACCGACCCGCACCCGCACAAAGCACGGCAACAGGCTACGCCACAGTGTGATGTGACGCGCGGACCGCCGCGGCGCAGTCACCAATGCTCCACACACACCTGCGTGGCCAAGTCCTGGTAGGCCGTGACCTCGTAGGATGACCGCGTGGAGCTCACAACTGCACCAAGGCATCGGCGGATGGTGATTTATACAAAGCACACGATTCAATGCAGACCAGTTCGCACGGCAGGGTACTTTGTCGCATGCGGGCGAATGTCCCGATACTAAGCAAGGCCAACTCCCTCGCCCCCTCGGTCGCTTGGTCCCTGGTCCTGCTGGACACGATTTGGCACCGGATCACCCACCCGCGCCGGCCCCAGCCGCCTACCGTTCGCACCGACACCGTCGGTGGTGGTGAACTTGACGGCGCTGGGGTGGCTGACGAACACCGAGGATGCGGTGATGCTGCGGAGGAAAGAAGGAAACAATTGAGGTGCGTGTCAGCACCCAGCAAATGCGTCGGTACGCGGCGCGTTGCATTGCGTCCGAACGCGCTTGCGGCAGCGCAGCAGCTTACTTGACGGCGGAGACGAGCGTGGACCCCAGCGCGAGCAGGCCCGCGTCGTTCAGCATGCCGCTGGAGCTGCTGGTGATGGTGGAGGACTGGAAGAAGGAGCACAGCGCGCGAACCAGCTCGCCGCGCTGACCCTCCTCCAGGCCCTCTGTAGACCAGTCGCTCTTGGTGACCAGGTAGCCCACCGTGAGGATGGGCGCCACGCGGTCGGCGGACAATGAGACGACGGTGGTGGTGGAGTAGTCGCCGGACAGGGCTGTTTACAGGGAAGAAAGCAGGGTGGGCAGCCGGCCATCGGCATGTCAAGTAAGGCGCGTGATCAGCAGATGCGATGCCATATGTACTCGCGGCGGTACGGGATTTGTTGGAAACTGTGCATGGACACCTTGCCACTACTACCGGCCCCAGCAACTGTCGCTGCGGCTTCAACTCACTCGTGGGCACGGCAGCCGCCAGCGCGGCCTGCAGGTTGGTGGTGTTGGTGGACCCGGTCTGCAGGTACTGCCCCGACACGGACGTCTCCACCGAGAACTCGCTCACGGACGCGGCGCGACCCACGCTGCCCATCGCAAAGCCGAATGAGTAGCCGGTGGACTGCAGGGCCGAGATCATGTTGGCGCCGACCGCCACCGCGTCGGCGCGCAGGCCGGTGTAGGTCACGGCGACGGTGGGGCAGGCCTTGGCCAGCCACCCCAGCACCGCCAACGTGGAGCCGGACGTGGCGGTGTCCACCAGCACCGTGATCTTGTACGAGTCCGTGCCGGTCTGTCCAGGCAGTCCAGGGCGAGCACGTGCGTGCCAAGTAATTGTTCGCTCAGCCGCTCTGCTGCCACATTACAATGCAGGGGTGAGCAGCGAGGCCCTCGCTGCAAACCAAACGTGCTCTCCTATGTTTGCTAAATGGCGTCTCCCCCCAACCGCCGTGGCTTATCCCAGCCAGCCCCACCTTGACGAAGCCGGGGTTCTTGTCCAGGAAGTCCGGGTGCGTCCAATCTTGGATGTCCTGCGGGGCAAAATGAGGGGGTTTAACGCCGTCAAAGTGGTGTGATTGCAGATGATGCGTGGCAAAGCACGGTGGCAAGGTGCGGTCGGTCTTTCAGGCGGGCGCGTGGGTTATGGGCTCACCCCGGTCAGTATACGCGCCGCCAGACACGCGGTGATGTTGAGCGGCGTGACGCGGTTGCCGGGCACGTTGTAGAACAGGCCGTACGAATTGACGTACACGGGGAAGTGGACGGACGCGCCCACCACAGCCGCATTGCCGCTGAAGCTGGCGCGCTGCGCGGAGCTCAGCGGCTGCTCCGTGACGGCGAACTGTGCAGTGTGGGAAATAGGAGGCAAACAATAAGCAGGTGTTCAGGGACACGTGCAGGCGGCTCAATCCACCAAGCCCACCAACGTTTGGACGTGCTGCCCGCTGTTTGAGCATACTAGCGCACCACTCACCTGAAGCTTGCTAGGGCTAGCGGCGGTCTGCGCCGCCGCATCCGCAGAGATGCTGACATCCGCAGCAACCGAAGTGGTGACGCGGTAGGTGATGCGCGCTGGGACGCCCAGGCGATTCTCAAAGACTTTAAGGATCTGGCGAGGTGAATAAAGCACGGAACACACACCGCAAGTAACGTTCAGCACGCGTGTGACGTAGGGCCAAGTGCCCTTGCACAGCCTCTCCGGCTATCCTGTCTGCCCCAACGTGTCGTGTGCATACACTTTTGTCCCAAGAGACGGGCGGCCGGCCTCCCCCGGCCAACTCACGCGAAGCATTGAGGCACCGGTTTCAGCAGGGCCCTCACCACCCAGGGTGAGGACACCTGCGTTTCCGTACTGCGCCGCGCTTCGCCCGGCCGCTAACAGCGCTATGAGCGCGAAGAAGGAGCCACTCCTAATCATGTCGTTCGGTTGATGTATCCGCTGCCTGCGAGGGTAGCGCCGGTGCGCCCGAACCAAGTGTCGACCGATGTAGACTAACGGCGAGGCCTGATGTTATCCTTCAGGTTGTCGCACAAGCCTGTTTTATCGCGGATGGCGCAGGGGGTGCATAATATGCGTTAAGATATATTTAAAGTCGCCAAGCTGCCGGGGAAAACAGCTCAGGCGAACCCGGCGATGGCACTATTTGCAAGTCAGCGTAGCGGTTGCGCTGACCAAAACCGCATATAGATTCAGCCATTAAATATGGCACTTTAATTGGCACATAAGGAACGCGCGGGCGAACGCCTCGGCATCAAACAGGGTATCTCCGAACGGGCTGTGAACTTCCCCAACTTACAGTGGCGCCTCGCAAACCCGAGTTTAACGTTGCCCCGGGAGTGCTATCAGTCGCCCAGGGTGTGAGAATACGCGTCAGAAGTTGCGCTGGCGTAAAGCGGCACCGTAGAGCGCAGCCCGTCAATCGACAGTGCCGGAGGCCAAAGTCGCGCAGTCGCGGTAACTTTAGCTTGGGTGAGGTGGGGCAACAACTTTTGTGTAAGCAGCTGTCTAAGTGAGCAACTCAGTGTTCGACGCCGAAGGAAATTAGAGTGCCGACCAATCGGGCAGTGCCTAACTTTTGATTCCCAGTCGCGCCGCGGTTTTATTTTTTGCTTGCCGCGCAGCGCATACAAGCTGCGACATTAGAGTATGCGCCATACCAGGTTTGACAGGCCCCCTCGCGAATAATGAAGGCTACGCGCGGTTTTGGCGCGAATACAGCGCCTGGCCCGCAACCCCCGACCCCCGGCATCTGCGGGTCCGTACTACCCGGGCCCGTACCACCCGGGCACCTGTCGCGTGTGAAGTCCCGCTACACCGTGGCATCGCCGTAACGCCTGCCGTCCCTGAGCACCGTTAGCGTCGGGTCGGGCTGGTCCTGCGCACGCATCCGCACCCACTTTGTTCCCACATGCCCGGTGCGCTGCTGCTGCAGACACGTCTCTGTCGTCCATTCTCGACTGCGCCTTATCCCCCCCCCCCAAATTGCTGCTGCAGTCCTCAAATACGGTAAATGAAGAGTGACCTTATCCGAGCTTGCGCTGACTTACCTTGCATAATGCGCCGCGGTACACGAAGCACCCAACACGGACCCCTCAGATTGCATCGTGGCTGCACCCTGCACAGCAGTAGGGAGAACCGGGGGCCAAAGCCGCAGCTTTGGCGCGGCTTAAAGTCCGCAAAACGCCGTGGCACGCAGGGCACGCCGCATTGTTGGAAGGTGGATAACCGGCGCACTCGCCTATCCCCGTCTATTTAGTTTGGTTGTGCTTTGCTGGCATTCAAATCCCCCGCCCCCGAAGAACCCATCAGTGCTACCCGGACCTGGCCCCAGGCTACCCTACTGGCGGTCACGCCCACTCGCCAGAAAGCTCCTGGCCCCTAGCACCGCTCCCGCCCTCGCCCAGGCCCCACCTCGCCCGGATATCACGCCGATGTGTCTTGCGTTGCCCAGACACTTCTCAGTTCTCACCCATGCCACAGCGTCGCGCGCGCCCAGCGCCCAGCTCGAGCCAGTTGCCAGGCCTGGCGTGCACCACGATGAGTCCGAGGCATGGTGTCTGCCGGGACCTCCCGCCGCGCTGCATCTCCTCTCGCGCCACAGGGTCAAGCGCCTGGGGCACAGCAGGTGGCCGGGCCACAGGCGGTTTGGGCTGCGCACGGCCTCCATCCCCACGCGTGAAGACCTCAGCCAACCCCAAGAGTTGGGAGTCCTAACCGCGCCGACCTTGCATGCGGTCACAGTACACCACCACTACGTTTCTGCCCAACGCCGGTTCGGCGCAATGCCGGAGCCTCCACCTAAGCCCTGACCTGAACTCACGCGGTTTAGCGGTGGGCAAACCACGCTGACCCACGCTGACGTACGCGTGCCTGCCTGTGCATACTGGCTCCCCAGAACAACCGACATGGTCCTCACCAGCTTGCGGCATCGGCACGTTCCGCGCAGGCCGAATCATGTCCAGTGGGGCTCCAGCGCCAGGGGTGGGGGGGCATCCCGCCGGGCAAGTTGCCGGTCCGAGGGAAACGCCGCGGCGGAGCCTCTCTGCGAGTTTCTCACATCGCACTGGCAGGATATAGTATAGCGACATCGCGCGAACTGCATTTTAAGCCCGGAGCGTTGGGGTTGGTTATTGATGGAATTTCCAGTCGCTTCAACCTCAAATCCTGCGCTGGTGCTGAATTTGGTGCGGTAGTAGTTGGAATGAGTTGGGAATACATTAGCGGAAGCATCAGCGGCAGAGCGGGAAGGCTGCATTGGCGCCCTCATCAAACCCTCGATCCCGTCAAACCCCCCGCACCCCCGCGCTTCAGCCCACCCGCGTGCCAGACACCGTCTCTCACCACCAGCACATTGAGCCTGACGATTAATAGCACATTCCATCCTTCTTGCGAGCCTGCGACGTTTGACCCACGGGCCCGATTAATTTGGCGAGGGAACGTCGGTATGCCGGCCGACGGCCGCAGCATGGCTGATTAGCAAGATGAAGAAGGACCCAGCTGTTTGGTTTGGCGGGGCCCATCTGGAGCTGCTGGCGCTTCTGCTGCTGGCAGCCCTGGCCTCGGTTCGAGTGGCCTGCGCGGCGCCATCCCTCCGCGGGACCGCCTCCGCTAACATAGGCGTTGAGGATGTGAATGCTGCTGCAATCAGCGCGGCGGGTGCCGCGGCACCAGCTGGCGCACCCGCACCGGCCTCGAGCAGCGAGCTGAGGGCCTGGTTCTCAAATGCAGGCGTCAGGCAATGGTGGGCAGGCTGGCCTCAGGCACAGCAGCTTCAGCATAAGCCGGGCCTGCTCGGCAGGGTCGGGGCGGCGACAGCGCACATAACGGCTGCTGCTGCGCCCGCGCAGCTCCCGCCCCAGCCCCGCCAGCCCCGGCGCATGCCTCTGCCGCTGCTACTGCCACTGCCACTACTGCACGGCGGCAGCAGCGGCGGATCTGCCGCGGCGCCTGGGGCCGGCGCAGAACGTTTAATTGCCCCGGACGCGCCTCGCGACCCCACATTGGCGTCAAGACCACCTGCCGCATCGCAGCAGCAAGCGGGCCCCGGGCATCAACCCTGCGCAGCCGCCGTCACCATAGAGCACTCAGACGGGGGCGCCAAGGCTCCAGACGCAATCGCAGACCAGGAGACTCAGTGCGGTGACGGTCAGTGGGCCAGGCTCACTGGGGGCCTTGCCGCTGGGGCGTCGGCGGCAGCGGCGTCGGCGGCGGCGCAGGCGGGCAGCCGCCGCGCGCAGCGGCGCAGCGTCCTGCAGTCGGGGGCTCTGCCGCCACTGTCTGAGCTCATGGGTGAGTGCGAGTGACTGGCTCGGCAACATAACCGAATGCGTACGGAGCGCTGCGAGGGTTTGACTGCAGGTGCCAGCTCTGAACAAAGCTTGTTACAGGTCGTATTGTCCTCGCTCCGATTGCCCTCGCGCATCACACCCACCACCGCCGGCTGTGCTGCTGCTGTGCCTCTCACACGCCGCGTGCAGGCAAGGGCAATGGCAACGGCGGCGGCCCGCAGCTATCTGGTGGCGCGCCGCCCATCCGGCTGTCGGACATCCTTGGAGGCGGCGGGAGCGGAGGGGACGATGGCCCAGCGCCCCAACCAGATCCCGGCCCCAACTGGCCCTCACCCGGCGGCGTCACGGGCCCCGGCGTCGGGCGTCGCGTAGCCGCCTTCGGCAGCCCAGTGGCTGCCGCCGCATCTGCTGCCATCGCCACTGGTGCGTCTGTTGATGCAGCAATCACAGCCGACATCGACAAAGGTGCTGCCGATGCCGCCAGGGCTGCGTTGCGTCAGGGAAGCCGGAGGCTGCTGCTGGGCCGCCTCCAGCGCGACCCCGACAACGACGACGGCGGCGGCAGCCCTGATGGCAGTTGGCGATTTCGGGCTGCAGGCGCTGCAGCGGCGGAAGACGCAGTAACGCTGCTAACAGTGGCCTCAGGTGCAGCACCCACTGCTACAGCTGCAGCGACAGCTGATGTGCAAGACGCGGCAACGCAGCAACAGCGCGCGGCGCGTGGAGCCGGCGGCGAGACGCCGGCAGCAGCCGCTGCCGGTGTCGTTCTGGACGAGGCGCAGCCCCAGGTTTCGGCAGCCCAGCTGCGGAGCAAGGCTGAGGCCGCGGCGGTCGCAGGCGTCACCAGCGGCAGCCTGCACCTGCTGGCCCGCCGGCTGTGGCGGCTGCAGCGGGCTGCGGCGGCCGCGGCAGTGCCCCAGCAGGGCGGTGCCGCAGCCACCCTTGCCGCACCTCTAAAAATGGCGCATGCCATTCCCAGCAATAGTGGCGGACAGCATCAGGCCGCGCCTGGGCCGCCGGCGGCGGGCGACAACCTCAATGCCGGCGCCATCGGCGGTGACGGTGCCGAGTCGTCCCGCAGTGGCGGTAGCCGCCCCCTAAGCAGTCGTGGCGTCAGCCGCAGCACAGGCTTTATCGCGTCAGAGGAACACAGCACCACCACGCCCGCGCAGCGCAGGCCTCCGCCCCGGCAGCTGCTGCAGCAACAGCCGCAGCCGCCGGGGCTGCCGCCAAATATCACGCCGCTCCCGGCGCCGCCACCGCTGCCCTCCGGCATCAGCATGGACGGTCTGCTGGCGTCGCTGCCGCCCACCGGCCTCAAGCTCTCGGACATTGCCGGCCCGCTGGGCATTGACCTCGGCTCTCTGGGAAGCATTCCTCTGCCGCCGCTGCCGTCCCCGCCCGGCGGCAGCAGCGGATCAAACGGCAGTGGCAGGCCGGCAGCGCCGGCGCCAGCAGCCCCGACGCCCAAGCCAGGTGGTAGTAGCGGTGGTGGTGTGTCGGCTCCAAAGATTTCACTCGAGATCATCGTCGGCAGCCCTGGTGGTGGCGGAGGCGGCGCTGGAGGCGCTGGAGGCGCTGGAGGGCCCGGAGGAGGTCCGCCACGGCCGCCTAGCGGCAAGATTAACAACAGTCGCAACACCGGCCGCAGTAACAGCATCAGCAACGACGCGTCATCTTCGCTCAAGCTCACGGACCTGTTCGGCAGCCCGCCGCCGCGCCAGGGACCGCAGGGCTAGCGGGGGGCATCTGGTCGCACGCACTGCATCGGTAGAGCGACGAGTACAAGGACGCATAGCCCTTGTTTAATAACCAGCGGGTGTGCAAATCCGCATGATTTGGCGAGGTAGCTGGTAGTTGCATGCGCGTGATATGCGGGGCGAGCAGCCGAGCACGTGGCAGCAGTAGCGTGTTGCGTGTTGGAAGCAGGGGGGGGGGCGCTTGATGAAAGCGGTACTCCGATTTGGGGTGCAGAGCGGGCAGTATACGTGATGCATGGCAACATGTGACCCCGTGCCCTTAACTGCCACAGCAGTGGTAACGGTGCTGATGATGCGCGAAGGGGGAACGGCACGCTGCGCACATAGAACGGTGACGGCTGATGCGACGGTAATGGCTTGCTGTTTGCTTACTGGGCAGGCGCAGGACAGGTGCAGCCGCTGCGGCAGCAGCAGCAACGTGCGGTCTATGCGGCCGGCTTGTGTCGAGCGCAGTTGTGTGTTGCAGTGCATCCAGGAATCATCAAGTCACTTACAACATGCCCACGCTGCTGACTACTAAATGCTACTGCTACTTGCATCGCCGCGTGCGATTGCTTCGAAGAATAAACACAGCACCGTCGTACCAACCACGGCAATTCGAAATGGCAGTGCACCTTACGGCATAGGGCACCCATTGTCAGCACCCGCACTTCACCGCTGATTGGTACACCCAAGGTATGAATACATCATCGGTTGGCATACATGAAAGGACATAAAATAGATTGAATTTCAGTTGCTGGCACGCTCACTCCTCTGCCACACGCCCGCCGCTGGCGACCCGCCAAGCGCAACCTCTCCTGACCAGCTCAACCAAAACCAAAACAACGTGAAACCAGGCCTGCTTATGCAAACCACCTGGTCAAGTGCTTCCCTCAGCCTGCGCGCTCAGCTCTCCAGTACCGGTGCACGCGCCATCACGAGTCAGCGGAAATGTTTACTCTTCCGCTCGCCTTCGGAGCCATTTCCGCTCGCCTGAATCAAATTGCTTGCGCCCTGGCGCGTTTGCGAGGGCCCAGCCGAATGGCCCCTACGCCCCACTTGCACTGATACTTGCATCACCTTCAAAATACTCACGCACTCGGCTCTACGCGCAATCAACCCCAGGCGCGGGCGCGCACGTCCACCGTGCTGCCGACACCGCCGCCCAAGCCGCCACCGGCGCCTCCGCCCGGCGCTGCCCCTGTGGCGGTCAGCTGCTTGGATAGGCGCAGCTGCATCTGGCTGGCGGTCGCCGCGCGCCAACTCGAATGGGCAAGGTCCTGTGTGGAGGCAGCGCGCGAAACGCCTGCTCGTCAATGCCCACGCCCCAGCTCGAGACAGGGCCACGGCACAATCGCGCACGCCCCTAGACGCCAGGTACGCTGGACACAACCACCCGTACTGGTACGCGCCACTGCGGTACCATTGCCGTACATCAGCCACACCCCAGGACACAGGCGCGCAGGTCAAACACGCTGGAACGACCCCGCCTCACCTCTTTGTCGTGCGGCCGCATCGCGAGCGACGTCCGGCTGCGCGGCGGCGCCGTACGGGCGTCAGCCCCAGATGCCGTACCGCCCACGTGCGCCCCCAGCCGGCTTGCCGGCCGGCTTCCAGCGGCCCCGCTGTAGCTCAGCCCCAGCACGCTTGCGGGGCGGCTGGGCAGCGAGCCGCTGCCGCTGAAGCTGCTGCCGCCGAGCGCACTGAAGCCGGTGATGCTCGCAGGCCGGCTGCTCGACACACTGGCAGCCGCCGCGGCAGCGCCGCCGGTGGCGGCATATGTGCCGTACACGCCTAGGCCGATGTTGCTCGCAGGCCGAGTGCCGGTGCCGGTGCCGGTGCCGGTGCCGGTGCCGGTGCCGGTGCCGGTGCCGGTGCCGGTGCCGGTGGAGGTGACATGACTGAAGTTTATCACCACGCCACCAGTGCCCCGCTGCCCCATGGTTGCGGATGAGGACGCGGGGGCGGCGACGGGCGCGGCAGCTGGCACCGAGGGGGAGGCCGCCGCAGCGGTGGCGGTTACGGACGCAGTAGTTGTCACGGTCGCACTGGTGGCTGTGGCATTACTGGCGCTGCGGACCGAACTCGCTGGCATTGCCACAACCGCATCCCCTGCCGTTGCAGCTGCCGCGGCTGCGCTTGGTGCACTGCTGGTGGCTGGCGTCAACGAGGCAACGACCGCCATGTGAGGGCTAGACGCAGCCCGGCTGGGCAGCGGCAGCGTCCCAGAAGCACGGCTGCCACTCGCCGCAGGGTCGTGCGAGGGCGCAGCGTAGCCGCTAAGCGTCGTCGGCACTAGACCAGTCGCCGTCGCCGGCCTGCCCTCGACGCTGGGTGCGCCGCTGGCCCGCCACTGCGCCCGCGACAGGGACAGCAGCGGTGTGTCGCTGCGGCGCCCGGTGACGGAGGCGGCCCGCGGCGGGGCGGCGCCAGCCGCTGCCACTGCCGCTGCCGCTGCTGCGGAGTCGGGCATGGGGCTGCAGTCGCGCCAGGCGCTGGTCACCTCTGCGGGCCAGGGCCCTTCCAGCGGCGCGTGGGCAGGAGCCCGCGCCGCCGGCGCAGGTGCTACACGCGCAGGCGCACCGGCAGCAACATGCGCAGCGGCGGCACCCGTGCTACCAGCATCACCCACTGCCGCCTCAGTAGCGGTCGCGGCCGCCACGCCGCCCGGGCCAGTCATCGCCATCAGCCGCGCCACCTCGGCGTCCGCCTCCTCCTCCGCCGTGGCGTCAGCACCCGGCAGCAGCTCCACTTCTGACACGCTGCCAGCGCCACCAAATCCACCATCCGACACTAGCTGCTGCCGAAGTTGCTGCTGCTGCTGCTGCGGCTGCGGCCATGGCGACACCTGGGCTGCCCCGCCTGAGCTGGCCCGCTCACACGAACGGCGGCCCCAAGCAGAGGACGTAGACGCGGCGCCGCTTGAGCGCGCCGGCGCCATCATCGCCGGCGCCGGGGCGGACGTCACGCAGCCGGTGTGCGTGCTACCACGGCCAGCGATTAGCGGCGCGGCCCCACTTGGCGCGGGGTCCGACGCGTGCCCAGCCGCCGCGCCCGACGTCCCTGCGCCCGAGTTTGTGCGCAGCAGGGTGCTGGTCGGGCGCAGCGCCTTGCTACTGCCGGCCGCGCCGCCGCCGGCAGATGCGCTGCTACAGCCGCCGCTGAAGCTGGTGGCACTCCGTGGAGGTAAGGGTGCCGGCGGCAAGCCAAGAACGGACGGCGGCAGCACGACAGCTGCTGCCGCCTCCTGCTGTGCTGCAGAGACCACTGCAGCCGTGGCCCCCAGTCCTTCCACCACCGCCGCCAGCTGCGCTGTCGCCGCGGCGCTGGCGCCAACGCTCAGATTGCCACCGGTGCCGTTGCTGCGGCCGGCCCCCATACTCTGAGGGCCCGGCGACGCCGCACGCGAGCCATGGTAGGCATGCACAGCCGGCGCCGCCAGCGGCGTGGGGCCAACAGCACTCGCGCGCGTGCGAGTGTAAGATATGCACTCCGCCGAGGGTGCGCCGTCCGGCCCGGCGCTGCCGGCGCCGCCTGAGGCCCCGCTGATAGACACGCCCGAGAGTGCGGCCACAGCGGCTGCGGCGCCGGCCTCTACCGCGGTTGCAAGCGAATCGTGCGGCGCACTAGCAAAGGTCTGCAGGGCATGGGTGGGGGGTGGGGTGGGGGGGGGCACGTCGATTGCCTGGATGGATGGGGACGGCACCGTCGCGCGTGGTGCGCCAGGAAGCCAAACTGCAATTGCGTGCAAGGGAGACGGACCGACACTTGCGACCCCTCAGCACTCCCGCAGCTTACCCGTCCTTGTCCGGCGGCGCCGCCGCCGTCCCCAGCGGGCGTGCCGGCACGTGACCAGCGGCCGCCCGCCCATCCCGCCGGCGCCTCGCCACCCACGCCCACGCCCATCCCGCTCCCAGTGGCGGAGGCGGCGCCACGCGCACCCGGCCCGCCGCCGGGAAGGGCGCTCATGCCGGTGCCGGTGAGGCTGTTGAAGGCGGCCCGCACCACCGCCTTGCGCTCCGACAGCAGCGCCGCCGGGTCGCGTGCCGTGTTGCCGCCGCTGCTGCCAGGCGCCGCGCCAGCACCGCCCACGGCGACCATGCCACCAGACGCAAGCGGCCACATGCCGGCGGCGGCTCCGGCGGCGGCGGCGCTGCGCGCCGTGCCAGCGGGCGACATCGAGGCGCTGCGGTCAGTGTACGGCGCGCGGCAGGGGCCGAGCGAGCCGTACGAATTGCCGGTACTGCTGTCGTTGTACGGCAGTACCAGGCCTCGGTCGTCCTCCCCCGACAGATCACGACGCAGGCTGAGCGGCATGGCCGCCGTCGGCGACGACAGCTCCGAGCCCTCGACGGCGGCACCCTCCGCTGCTGCGTCCAGGGAACTGGCTGCTCGCTGCTGCTGTAGCACCGCCGCCAGCACTTCCGACATGTGACCCATGTGCCCGCCAGCGCCGCCGCCCACGTCCGTCCCATCGTGGCTGTACCCGCCACCGAAGCTCCCCTGTCCCTGCCACTGCCCATGCGGGTGCCCCTGCCCATGCAAGTGTCCCTGTCCGTGCGGGTGCGGGTGCACGTACGGCGCATGCAGTCCGGGTGCGGGGCTGGCGCTGCGGCTGCTGCTGCCGCCGCCAATGCTGCTGCCGCCACCCATGCTGCAGTCCGCACGGCCGGCGCCCAACGCTGTCTCCACGAATGCGTTCACCTCACTGGGGGTTGACAAGATGGGGAGGAGCACGCCACCGTTGTACGACGGCGGCGGCGGCGCAGCCGCAGTGTAGTACGGCACGGACGGGATGGGCGCGTGGGTGGGTACGGTGCCGTACGCGCCGTCGCCGCCGCCAAGGGAGAACTGTGTAAGGGGCGCGGACCGGCCGCGCGGAGAGTCGGGCGGCGAGAGGCTCGAGTTGCTGCCCAGTGCAGTGGTGGTGGTCGCGGTGGCGGTGGCCGCCGCGGCGGCGCGGCTGGCGGGGCGGGACAGATTGGCGAAGCGGCTGTAGCCTTGTGGGTGGGGATGGCCGTGGCCGTGCGCCGCTGACGCCGCGGGGTGGCGGTGGTGCGGGTGCGGGTGCGGGTGGGACGTGCCGGATGGGCTCGGCACCAGCGCGTGCGCGCCGCCGTGTGCGTGCTGCAGCCCCGGGCCGGGCGAGCCCGCCCCGCCGGCGGCCGCGTGCGACGGGCCCTGCGGCAGCCCCAGAACCAGGCCCACCGCGTTGGCGGAGGCGGCGGCCGCGTTGGCGGCGCGCTCCAGCGGCGTGGCGCCGCACGCTCGCAGCTCCTCCGCCATGTGGCCCACGGCGCTGATGGCGCGCCGCGGCTCGCGCTGGTGGTTCCGCGACGCGGCCGTGTGCGCCGTCGCCACCCGCGGCCGCGGCGGCAGCACCGACACCGACGCGGCGGAGGGCAGCGCCTCCATGGAGGACGAGGCGGCTTCCAGGCCGCGACCCGTGAGCCCGGCGCCGCCGCCGGCCGCCGCGGCTCCCCAGGCGCCGGAGGCGTCGACCAGCAGCCCCGTGCCCTCGCTCCCATCGTTGGAGGTTATGTCGTAGCCATGCCCGCTGCCGTGGCCGGCGCCGGCGCCGCGGCGCGGCTCGGTGGGCTGCGGCGAGGCCGACCGCTGTGACGGGGTGGCGCCCAGCGCCGCCATCATGCTTAGCGGCAGGCCCGGCACGCCGCCGCCGCTGGTCGTGCCGCTGGGTGTGGCTGATCGAGACAGCAGGCCCTGCGGCCCTGCCGCCTCCGCCGCCCACCCCCAGCCCGACTCGCCGTCCGCTGCGGGCGTCGCGGACCGGCTCCCCGCCAGCGCCGCCGCCGCCATGCCGCCGGGGCCACCGCTGCCCGCCGGGTATGCCGCCCACGCGCCCGCCCCCGGCGCGGTGCTGCTGCAAGTGATGCCCGCGTTGGCACCGAGCGACAGCAGCGGCTGCGCCAGCCCACCAGGCGGCGGCGCCGCCGTAGGGTCGGGCGACACGCCGCCTGCGCCGCCGGGGCTGCCCCAAAAGGCCTGTTGCTGCTGCTGTTGCTGCAGCCCCGGTGGGTAGCCATGGCCATAGCCGCGGCCCGCGGAGGCGGTGGGGCCGGGCGGCATTGGGTGCAGTCCACGCCGCGCCAGCTCAGGCCCCAGCGAGCCGCTGCGCAGCTTGTCCTGCAGCACGGAGTGCAGCGAACAGCCCATGAGCACAACTGCATTAAGATACGGTAGGCCTGGTACCGCACATGTGCAGCGCCGCATACGGCGTGACAAGATGCATTTGTGCCTCTGTTGCTCGGTCGCTCGCTCCCTACCGTGTATCTCGCGCCGCCCGCTCACCTTCACCCCCGTCCACCGCTCCTCCGCCTTGTCCCGCCGCCGCCGGTCGGCCTCCATCTCCTGCAGCAGCGCGTTGGTCAGCTGCGTGCGCGGCGTGGCGCTGGACGCGTCGCCGGCCTGTGCGGGCGGGAGGGCGGGTGTGGGCAGGGTGCGGGGCGGGTGAGTCGTGCCGGGGGCTGTCGTGACTTAGAATGGGGGTAGGGGCAGACCGAACCCACGGAGCCCCAAAGCACGACAGGGACGAAGGCTGAGCTGAGTTGACGAGTGTCGCTGCTGCCATTCTCCGTTGCGCTGCAAGGCTGAAAGTGAGGGATGACACCTGTCCCTTCGCCTCCCAACCGCAACCTAGCGCCGCCCCCGGTCCCCCGCCCCCGCCCCTCTGGCTTAAGCTGAGCTGGCGCTCACCCCCCCCCCCCACCCCCCAACCCCCCAAGGGCGCCCGAGACCCAAAGGTTAAGGCCACACCACCTCCGCGCTCTGGGCTGGGCTGGCTGGTTTGGGTTCTCTTGGTCGATTCGCTTCGGTTTCTGGAATGAACTACCCCACCCCCACCCCCACCCGGCCCGGCCCCCCGGCCGCCCCACCTCAGTGCGCATGAGGTGCTCCAGCGTGAGGCTGGTGGCCTCCGCCGCCTCCTGCATGACGGCCAGCTCGCGGCCCAGCAGATCGGGGCTGCGCGCAATGTCGGCCCACTGGTTGCGCGCCAAGCCCTCCTGCGCGCACCGCGCCGTACCGTGCCGTGCGATGCAGGCGGGGGAAGGGGCGCAAGAATGGTTGGCAAAGCAAGGCAGGCGGGGGCGCGCTCCCATCAACCAGTCTCCACGCGGCACCTTGCATGCCCCCTGGTCCCGGCAGTTGTTCGCCTGCGGTGGTCCTGGAGCGCCCGGCTGCCGCAGCCTTCACACGCGGCACGATGTCACACGCGCCCATGCATGGCTGCCGTGCCGTGCCGTGCCATGCCGCGCCGTGCCGCGCCGTGCGTACCTGCGTGACACCTTAATCTATCATGCATAGAACCCCCACCTGCATGACGTCGCCCAGCAGCTTGTCGCGCTTGAGCTTGCCGATCATGACGCCGAAGTTTATGGCCAGGCCGCTGGGCAGCAGGTACTCGCCCGACAGCAGGCTCTTGCCCGCGGCGAACTCCTCCGTCATGAACACCTGCGCGCGGCGGCGGCGGCGACGGCAGTCAAGGCGGCGATGCGCAGGTAAAGGCAGCGGTGGCGGTGCAGGCGCAGGCCAACGCGGCGGAGCGTGCAAACCAGAGGCGGAGGCGAAAAGGCGGCAGCAGCGGAAGTGCGGAACTACCCGCCTTCACCCGCGCCACGGCAGCGCACCACGGAACCCGGCCTGCAATCACCCGCCGTACTGTTGGGCCCCACTCCCCCACTCCCCTGGAGGGTGCCGGTTGCCGGCCACCGGCCGCCCACACGCCCCCACACCCGAGGGCCCGCCCGCCCGCCCGCACCTCGAACTCGTCCCAGCCGATGACGCCGTCCCGGTTCATGTCCATGAGGTTGATCATCTCCGTAATGGTGTCGTCGTTGCACGGGATCTGCGCGGCCTGTGGGCGCACGGGCACAAGGACGCGCGGTACCAACGGCTTCAATTACAGCGCGCACAGACGGATCGGGCGAAAGGGCCAGGTTCCGCACGCCCAGCATTGGCACGTGTCCAATCACATAGGCATGTGCCGGGCACGGACCCGGCCCAGGCATGCGCGCCTGTAGGGCCGGCAGGGCCGTAGACCATCGCTAGGCAGCCACGTTCCACGCGCCCCGGCCCGGCCTGTCCCCCGCTCACGACATGTGCAGCTCCCGGCACGGAACGGCACTAGGCACGCCGCCTCCAGGCCCCCTTCCGGCCCGGCCCACACATAAGCACAGCCCAATAGCTCGTGTGCCACCCTCCCCCCGCATTCGCGCCCCCAGGCCGCCTCGCCACGCCGCGCCGCGCCGCGCACCTTGAGCGCCGCCAGCAACTCGTGGTGCTCCAGCGTGCGACTGCCGTCGTCGTCCACCAGGTCAAACCACTCGGCGCTGCCGGGGCGGTACGGTGCAGCCAAGGGCCAAGGTTGCAGAGTTAGGAGGCCACGCCGGAGAGCTGTATCGGCATGGGGATTGCTGGGTCACGCGGGTCAGCCCGCGGCGCCATGCAGCTGCGGCCCCTGTCAGGTCCGCAGTCCACACCCTGCACCAGCTGTCGCATCGGCGGCTCGGCGGTTCCACGTTGTTTCCAACGCAAAGGACCGCACAAGCCCCCACCCACGTGCCGCGCCCCCGCACTCACATCACGCGCGTCACCGCCGGATGGAGCTTGTCTGCTTTGACGACATAGCCATGCGCGTGCAGCCACGACTTGACGTGGGACGTCTGCACGCTGCGGCCCACCTTGGCCTGTGTTGGCGTGCGCAGGGAAACCAGCGCGGGTGTGAGCGCCCCAAGCTCTCCCACGCACTGATAGCGCCTATGGCGTACATCATCGCAAACCGACGCGCAAGCGCCTCGGCGAGCCGTGCCACAGCCCGTGTAAGGCCAACGGCACGATACCGCGTGACCAGTCGCCAGCCGCTGCCAACGCGCGCGCGCTGGTGTTAACCGCCTTTGGCTATGATAGATGCCCCGTTGTAGAGCGCGAGGGCACTCCAGCACGACCGCGTCCCCGAGGCCGACATAAAACGACATGGCCCTGGCCGCAAAACCTTTGCAAGCCTTCCCCCGCGCCTAACCTTTGTATTCTCATCCAGCCTGGACAGCCGCGCCAGTCGCAAAACGGGCTTTTTATGCAGAACGCGCTGATAGTCAGGGGCAGGGCTTGCGGTCCTGGCCGCATTTTGGGGTCGCAGCTCCTGCCGCTGGTTGTATTCCTTCAAGCGCTCAAAATCAAGCGAGGGCAGTGGCAAGCCCTTTGCAGGAAGCGACTCGGCGAGCGACTGAGGCGCCGCGCCTGCCTCTGAGTCCATTTGCCTCAATTAGCGCTTTGCATGCACATATTCAACGAAGCGCACATCCTGTCGCGCCCGAAGTTCAGGAGCTTCGTTCGTGCGAAAGCGCACCAATGGTGAAAGTTAACGAGAACACGTCGCATCGTGTATTTTTTATGAGAAGCACGGTATTCCTTTGCGTATAATTACGTTTTGGAAGATATCAGGTTTGGCCACGCCCGTTGGGCCGCTCCCCGCCCCCGCCCTCATCGCCGCCGCATGCCGACAGTCCTTCCCTGCAGGGCCGCTCCAATCCAGCTTGTGGCCCAGAGGCGAGGTTCACGAGCACCAAATGCTTCAGTCACGTCACTTACAGCGGTCACCAATAGCAGCGACACTGAGCCCCATACGGCCAGCGTGGCTAGACGGGGGCAACTATTCCTCCCTGCCTGTGCCGACGCCGTCTCCCTGCCTCCATTGCCCCGACGTGCCCCGGGATGGAAACACATCCCGGCAGCCATCGACGGAAAGGCGCTTAGCCCAGCCCCTCGCAGAGCAAGCCTCTCTCGTGGAGCCTTGCTGACCCAACCGCACCCCATATGCCTCGCAGCCATGCAGCACACACTCATGCGCTGCCCTCGTTCTCAATCACGTCCTGCAGCGTCACGCCACCGGAGCCAGCTGCGCCCGCCCCGCCACCCCCCGCGGCGGCGCCGTGCCCCTCCAGCCGCCCCAGCTCCGCCGCCTTCCGCCGCCGCGCCATCTCCAGCTTCTCCAGCTGCAGGTCCAGCGCCGCCATGAGCGCCTGGGCCGCAGCCTGCCGGCCGGCCGGATCCACGCAGCCGGGCGGCGCCGGGCCCTTGACCACCTCCATGGCCTCAAGCCGCTCCTGTGCGTGTTGGAGAGTGGGGCGTTTCAGGTATTGTGTTGGGGTTTCGAAGAGAAGCGCGTTGTTACGGTACGAGGCGTGGTGGACGGCGAGGCTTGCACCTAGCCGACGCACCACGCACCGAACATTCTTCGCCAGTTTGCAATCAGGCCCCAGGCAGCTCCGCATCGTTGCCCAGGCCAGCCCCTCGACATGGGCTCCTTCCCAGTTCGCACCTTCGTATATGCCGCAGTCCGTGTCGCAATCCGCTTCAGGCCAGCGTGCAGCGCCGCCGCCCGCTCCCCCGCGCTGGCGCCGCCCTGCTCGCCCTCGTCGCCTTGCTGCTCCCGGCTCGCACGCTCGTGCATTTCGGTGATTCCGGCGGGCGGCTTCACGTTGCTGCTGTCGAGAGCCCCCGGCGGCAGTGCCGCGAGCGAGGCCGCCTTGGCGCCCTCCTTCACCTCCACGCCGTTTTTGAAGATGCGCACGCCGCGGCCCTCACAGCTCTGGCAGTAGTTCTACGGGCGCCACGGACAGTGGGGCCAAGGCAGCGGGGGTTAGGACTGCAAGGTTCCTAAGGGCCGTTGATTTTAAAGTTGTCTTCCTCATACTACCCGCTCTGATTCCTGGCTAATACCACTAAGAGCGGGGGGCCCGGTTACAATTGACAACCACCTTCATAATTTCACGCAGTTGTCTGTATATGCACCCGCAAGATGTTGTGCCCTGCGTCACCCGCGGTACCAGGCGTACGTGCATCCTCCCTGCCTTCTGACGCATCAGCCGCTGATTTGAAAATACCCATGGTCAGCGCCATGTCCTCACCTCTAGGCGCCTGTGGTTATAAATCTCGATGATAGTGCCGGTCCCGTGGCATTGAGTGCACACGGACGCGTCCACGTTGGTTGAGGCACGCGCTGCACCCCCTGCACCCTTGCCTGTGAAGTAAGTGCGTGCACATGTGGTATGCACACGTGGTTATCGTGCATGATGCTGCTAGTTGAAGGCAACCATACAGGCGTGCGGCATGAACGGGGGCACGAGCAGCTCGTTGGGTGGAAAACTAGGCCTGCCACACCTGCCGGAGCCACTGTCGTCGTGGGCGATGTCCCAGAGCCCGCGGCGCACTGCAGACATGACGTGTCGACCTACACGGTGCGAAGAAAGGCATACTCTCCTTAATTCGCTGAGGTGGTCTGCGAAGGGGAATCGCGGGGCCGCGGCTCTCGAACTTACCTCCTCCAACGTCCTTTGCCCAGCGTACTTGTCTCGGAGCTTATCTATTAGCTCCTGCTCCTGAGGACTAAACGAGGCTTGCATTCTTGGTTGGGGCGAGCCGTGTTTGGTCAACGAATGGTACCGTGCGGTCGTCGGCACGCTTGGGCGTTAGGAGATGTGTAGCTATTTCAACTCGAGCTAAGCAGTAAAGCAAAAAGTAGTCTCAATCGAGGAACTCGCATGAAAAACCCATGGCACGCAGTTACCCTGACACGGCCCTCCGTTCCCCGAAGGCCCCCACTTGCGGCAGGCACGCCAAGCAGCGCATTACCCATCATTACAACAACCTGCAACTAGGCCTCATGTATTTGCCGCATGGGCACAGAGCTGCTGAAATTTAAGAGGGAAGCGTGCATGAGGCCAAAACATGAATGCAAACCTCGCGCGTGCGTGGTGTTTAAGAGTATTATCTTGCTATTTCTCAAATAAATATTACCCTTGGTACTCCAGAAGCCGATTTCTTCACTGCCGCAGAGTGCCCTGCAAAACCAACCGGGCTAAACCGCGGCTAGTACGCGATCTCGGACCTCAATTCGGGGCATTAGGTAGCTGCTGAGGCGTGCAGGAGTTCGAGCAGGCAGCGGAGTGTACCTGCAGGAGGCACTCGGTGGGAAACGCAGCGGCCCCCACACCGTATGGCGGACCTCGCCGGCGCACCGCCCGGCGCAGGCCTGGTAAGCTGCCACGCATTCCACGCGTGCCCTCGCCGCCACTAAGAGCGCAATAGATAGTTGTCAAGCACACGAGAAATGGTCGGGAGTTGGGCAGTTGGCTTGAGGCAGGCTTGCGCCAGGGCCGATGTTTTGCACGTTCTGCTTCACGGCTTGCTGCGCCAGCGCGCTGCCTGGCCCCAGTGCCTGTCGCGTGCGTCCCACTATGCCGCGCGCCACCACCAGGGCCCCCATGACCACCAGCCGGACGCTCAGGCCGGCGGCGGTGGCGACGGCGGCGATGACGTGGACGAGGCGCTGACGGCGCACGTGGCGGAGCTGATCCAGCTGGTGGGCGAGTACCGCGGCCAGATGTCGGAGGCGGCCCAGATGCTTGCGGCCGACCCCGACAACCCCATCGCGCAGGAGGTGGGGGCGCAGCTGGGGCTGGGTGTGGCGGTGTGTGCGCGCGGTTGGAAGGGGGGCCAGGGCAGGGGCGGTAGACTCCGCGCCGCGCACGTGGTGCAGCTGGCCGCATGGCAACGGTCAGAATGCGCGCAAGGACGGCATGGGGGCCGGTAAGGCCATCGGGCGGGAGCCGGAAGGGCATGGCGGCATGTCGGTTTGGCGGCTGTCCGGGCTGTCCCGGCGCGCTGGCCCAAGCGGAGAGCCGCTGCTCTCGCCGCGCCGCTGTTCGCCACAGGCGTTCGGGATGATGCAGGACGGCATCAACAGCGCCTACCTCACCCTGGCCGAGCACGGCCTCACCATCACGGACGATGGTGACGTGGTGGCGGTGGACAGCGAGGAGGCGGCGGCGGGCGCGGCAGCGGCGCTGGCGGGCGCGGCGGCGGCGCGCGAGGCGGCGGCCGCCGCCGCCGCCTCGGGCGAGACTGTGGAGGATGCGCTGGAGGCGACGGCGAGCGCGATTGCAAATGCTGTGGCGGAGGATCCCGAAGCGGCGAATGGCGTCGTAGGGGTGGTAGCGACGGCGGCGGCGGCCGTGGCTGGCGTGTTAAACAGCAAGTACGCCGCGCGGGGCTACGGGCCGGGGCCGCCAGGCCAGGCTGCGGCCGCGAGGCCGGGGCCGGGGCAGCAGGGTGGGGGCCAGGCAGCCGCTGCGGCGGCGGCCGCGGCGGCCGCGGCAGCAGACGCCGCCGCGATGCCGCCGCCGCGGGCGCTGCCGGGCGGCGGCGCCGCCGGGCGGGGCCGCGGCGGCGCCGCCGGCAACGCGCGCATACACCCCGCCAACCGCTACTACCGGTCGGAGCCGGACTTCGCCGCGCTGGCCGAGCGGTACGAGGAGCTGCGGCCGTACGTCACCGTGGACGCCGGTGAGTGTGCCGCGGTGCTGGCGGCGGCGCCCATGTGCTGGTGACCGCGCTGCTGATGGCGGTGTGGTTCTGTGGCGCCTGCTCGCTAGAACGCCAAGCCCCCCATGCCGCCCCGTGCGCCACACGGCGCCCTGTCCCGCCGCCCCCACGCCGGCGCCACACGTCTGCCCGCGCCCCAAACCCTCACTCCATTCACTCTGCGCTTGCCAGTTGTCCGTTTCGGGGTTGAACCAAACTGCTCGCTCTGCACCCCGCAGGCGGCCGCGCGCACCTCG
Source organism: Chlamydomonas incerta (assembly GCA_016834605.1). Taxonomy (NCBI): domain Eukaryota; kingdom Viridiplantae; phylum Chlorophyta; class Chlorophyceae; order Chlamydomonadales; family Chlamydomonadaceae; genus Chlamydomonas; species Chlamydomonas incerta. The sequence goes on along the minus strand of JAEHOC010000064.1, from coordinate 182,230 downwards.
AGACCACCAGCTGGGCCGCCACGCGCGCGCTGACCGCCTGCCTGCTGCGAGCCGACTTCGGGCTGGCCTGGTGGCTGCCGGAGGGGCAGCTCGTGCCGCCCGTCACCAACCGCGCCAACTACCTGCACTGGATCAACGACCTGCTGGCGCTGTCCGCGCCGGAGGACGAGTACGGCGGCGCGGCAGGTGGGGATCGAGCCGGCGGCGTGGCGTGGCGTGCGGTGTGGAAGGGATCGGTGCGCTGGCAGCGGCGATGTGCGTCTGCGCTTGCTGAGCTGCGCCTTTCCTTCAGCAACAGCCCTTGCGTACCTGCCGCACCTGCCGCACCTGCCGCACCTCCAATGCATCCACGCGCGCCGCGCCGCCGGCCCGCTGGGCGCCGTGCCGCAGGCGAGCTGCTGCCGCTGCGCGGGCTGGACGTGGGCTGCGGCGCCAACTTCATCTACTGCCTGCTGGGCGCCGCGCTGTACGGCTGGCGCATGGCCGGCGTGGACGTGACGGCCACGGCAGTGCGCTGCTGCAGGAAGCTCATAGCGGACAACCCCAAGGTGAGGGTGGGCGCGTGTGGGCTTGGGGTGTAGGTGGCAAGGCAGGTGAGGGGCATGGCCCTTATGGTTTTTTGGGAGGGTTGTTGGTGGCAGCCCAAACTGCACGAACGCCCATTGCATTGAAGCGAGGGCGAGGGCGAGGGCTGGCGCCTAGGGTGGTGAGTTTGAGCGGCGGGCTGGGTGAGTTGCTGTGGTTATGGGCTGGAGGCGTGTGCGGTGGGCCTGTCCATCAAAATGCAGGAAATGCATTGGATCTGGATTGTCTCAGGCGCTTCCACACTTGCACACTTGTTCTGGTTGACGCTGGCGCCTTGGCTGCCGCCGGAACGTCCCGCACGTCTGCGGCCGCCCGCCTGTCCCTTTGTTGGCCCACCTCGCCCCTGCGCGCAGCTGTCCGGTCTGCTGGAGGTCCGGGACCTGTCGCACCTGCATCCAGACCTGCAGGTGTGTGTGAGTCGCGATGAGGGTCTTGCGGCCCTCGTTAAGGAAGGACACAGGGGGTTTAGCCGTACATGCGAACGGTCGATTACGACGCGTGATACAGTGCGTAAAATCAACCATTGCGGGCTTATGAGGTTGGAGGAGGGCCGGGCGGCTACCGTACGGGGGTGGCCAGCCAGGCGAGTCAGTTGTGAGCTGGCAGGTGGGTGAGGGGGCCGCGCCGTGACGAAGGTAAGCTGTTAAAGCACTCTCTCACCCCGGCGTGCACGCCCCTTTTGCCGCCTTCCGCTACAGCGGCCCAGCGCCGCGGCACCGCTGGACTCAGCTAGGGCGGCGGGCGGGCGGCGGGGGCGTAAGCGCACGGCGGCGGAGGCGGCGGATACAGCAGAGGCCGCAGACGCAGCCGGCGCTGCTGGTGCCGCAGACCAACAAGACGGCGGCGACGGCAGCAACGGGGCGGCGGCCGCGGCGGGGCATGGGGCGGAGGAACGCAGCCCTGATGCCGCCCCTCGGCGGGGCGGCTGCGGCGCCCACGACGCCGCTGCGGCGAGCAGCTCGAACCTCGAGGTAGGCGTGGCGCGAGTTCGCAGTTCAGTCCCCCGCGATATCGTCGCCGGCTTGCGCGTGTGATCATCGCTTTGTGCACATCCGGTCCGACCCGAGCTCACCCGCCCGCGTCAACGGGCCGGCACCCCACGCGCTGGACCGCAGGCCGGCATTCTGTTTCCTGCATTTGCGGATGACGAGGAGACGTTCGCGTTCACCATGTGCAACCCGCCCTTCTTCGAGAGCATGGCGGTGAGGCAGGACAGTCACGGCCTGGCGGCAGTGGGGCCAGTGGGCAGGAGGGGCCGGGGTGGGGCCGGGGTGGGCACCGTTACTGCATGGGTGGCGGCTGTTGCTTGGGAGGTGGGCGTGCTGGAGGTGTGACTACCTGTGACTACCTGTGACTACCTGTGACTACCTGTGACTACCTGTGACTACCTGTCACCAATGCCTTATGGTGGTGCTGCTTGCAGGAGGCGGCGCGCAACCCCAACACAGCCTTCGGAGGTGCGGCACGTTAGGAGATCAGCCTTCCACACCAGCCTCCGGCTTGCTGTCCCGCAAGGCTACCCGTCCTCCGGTTGCAGTCGTGGCCCCCTTGCTCACGGCCGCTGTTACGGCTCCTTGGCGCGCGCCCTGTTTTTGCAGGCACGGCAGCCGAGATGGTGTGCCCTGGCGGCGAGCTGGCGTTTGTGCTGCAGATGGTGGCGGAGAGCGAGGAGCTGCAGGACCGCGTGCACTGGTGCGGTGCAGGGTGCAGGGGCAGGGGCAGGGGCAGGAGCAGGGCGCAGCGAGCTGCGTTATACTGCGCGCGCGGAGCTCGTGCGTTAGTGCGTGTGCGCAGCCCACGGCGGCTGCGGCTGGACCCACATGGTCTTGATCCTACATGTTGCCGCCTGCATGGGCTGCAGGTTCACAACAATGGTGGGCAAGAAGGACACGCTCAAGGTAACCCCCCGGTCCTATCGCCACTGCCTTATGCGCGGAGCCTCCGAACACATTCGCGTCTGGTAGAGGCTGTAAAACTGAGCTGGTCGCTTATTCTCTGATGGGCTGTATGCACGTGTGCCGCGCAGGCGGTAAAGAAGGAGCTGCACTCGCGCCACATTACACAGCTGCGGACCACTGAGCTAGCGCAGGTGCGTATACGTGCTGTCGGTGATATGACCGGCGGTGTGTGTCAGAGAGCACAAGTCAAGTGGAACAGGAACTATATGCGTGTATATGTGTGCTTTGGCATTTTGGGGCTTCGCGCTACTCGTCAACTTTCCTTCTTGTTGCCTCTGATTGCGCCAGGCATGCCCTTGTAACCTAGTTGCTCCAATCAATGCCCCTCTCTGACTGCATGGCGCCCTTGTGTAGGGCAAGACGTCTCGCTGGGCCGTGGCCTGGTCATGGCAGGTAGATCCCAACAAGGCCATGCAGCCTTTGCGGCGCCTGGAGGACGCGGCGGCGGGGGCGGCGGCGGCGCCAACAGCTGCAGGGGGAGCGGCACCGGGCGATAGGGCGGCTGGCGCGGCTGCGGGCGCGGCGCGCTCAGCACGGCAGCAGGCGCTGGCATCGGCGGCAGCAGGCCCGACGCTCGCGGCGGCCGGTTTGCAAGTGCTGCCGCGGCGTCACGTGGGCTTCACGGTGCAGAAGGTGAGGCGAAGTTGGAGATCACACAATCGACCACAGCGCGCGTTTGTCATCCAGCTTGTATGACATGAAGTGGCCCCTGTCAATGGATACCGGATATCGGGAGCCAGCACGGGGCCGAGCACAGAGATGCAGTGCCGCCACCCGCACCAGCACCGCCCGCGCCAAAGCGGTGACGCGCTCTCAGCTGCATTTGACTGCTGCACCACTTGCCTCATGTGCAACTCCTCCCTGCAGTCCGGCGTGCTGGACGGGCGGGCGCTGCTGCAGCGGCTGCAGGCGCTGCTGCAGGAGGGCGGCTACGGGCCCGTGACTGCCGAGATCGCGCGTTGGAGCCTGACTTGGCCGCTTCAGGTGTGGACTGTAGGGCTGGTGGTGGTCGGCAGCGGCACGCGCTGGGCTGACCATCCACGCGCAGGCGTGTGTTGCGTGCGCAACAGCCTTTGGCCACCATCTGATGCAGCTCGGTGGTGAGGGTTGAGCGTTGCCGCTGTTGTGTGCTGCACTGCTTGCCTTGATGTGCAGATGCGGCCCTCGGGCGGCGAAGGGCTCTCCGGCTCCGCAACTGGCGCTGGCCTCCTGCCGACCGGCATCACGGTACGCTGCGCGTCGTGGACTGCCGGCAGGCACACATGTCAGCAAACCACGCCCGGCCACCGCTTTTAGCCGTCAAACTCAAATGCACGACCCCGTGTGCCACATCCACCCGTACCCCACCATCCTGCAGGCCCGCCTGATGGTCGCCCAGCAGCAGCGCGGGCGAGTGGAGGTGGTTGCGAGCATCCCCAACACCGCGCCAGACACGGCGGCCCGCGCCTTCGCCGGGCTCATGGCTGAGCTTGAGGCGGCGGTGACGGCCGAGTACCGGCAGTAGCAGAGGCAGAGGCAGAAGATGCAGCAGCCCTGGACACGGAGGACGTGCGCTGCTGAGGGCGGGCTCGTTATAAAAGGTTGTTTCGCTGGACATTCGGACTCACCACCAGAGACAGCATGACGCAAGTGTCGTGGACGTGCGAAGAGCAGTGCTGCGACATGCCTGCTTTCCGTCAGAGACGCGCCACTCCCCGAACCGAGAGTGCCCCTGTTTTAGAGTCTGGTGCTGTGGGTAGCGCTAGGGGTTGCTGCGTTTTAGATGGGCTTTGGCCAGGGGCACCCCTGGCTTTGGCGGGCTTTGGCTTGGCTTCAACTCTCTGCGTAGTACCCGGGACCTGCCTTATACGTATACTGCATTATATGATCGGCAAGTTTGCGAAGGTCGGGCCAGATCGGACGGTGCAACGCCTGACTTTCTTGAGTGCCACACCCGGCGAATTGGTCACTCAGAGCTCGTGGGAGCCCCTGTTAAGGCCCAGATTCCGTCGCAGGCGTGCGCGTCCAGGTCGCTCAGCTGCCAAGGCGCCAAGCACAACTATTGGAAGCCGGGGAGGATTTCCTCTGAGACTTGAAGGTCTCGGAGCCGTCGCGGAGCCAGGGGCTGCCACGCGGAGCTATGGGCTGCTAGGGGAAACCGGTCAACTGGTGGCCGCGGCAACCACAGACCAACCGGTCACCCGAATACGCCCTGCGACCGCCATTAGCACCTCCGAGAATGCTGCCATGATCCACGCGAGCATTCGTTTGGTGACGCGCACGCAGCGCGCAGTGCCACGCTGGATGGGTATCTCCCGCCACGTCTGTCGGAAACTACGGTCACTAATTACGCCCGAGCAGGTACATTTTGAACGACACACGGGTGGAGCGCACGTAACGCATTTCGTTGAAGCGTGCCGTCACGGGGAAAGGTCCCGCGCGGCGTCGACCGGCGTTACGTGGTTAGATTCAGGTTATTCACGCGGGCGCTTGCACGTCCGAGCGAGGTCAGGCTCCATTATGAAAAGTAAACTCTTCATCTCGAGCATACTTTTTTTAGTGCGGAGTGCCACGCGGGGCCGCGCCCAGTGGCTCCACATGGATTGACCCCAAGCTCCGCGACGGCTTGCAGTAGTTGTGCTGGGCGCATGAGCGACCTGAAAGTTCACCCTGGCGATGGAATGTCGGCCCCACAGGCGCTCCCAGGACCTCTATAGAACCGACCAAATCGCAGAAATACGGCAAACAGGAGTTGCTCAGCTAGCGAGCTCCAGCCCCCACGCCGAATTGCTACTAGTGAACTAGACGGGCAGTATTCTCACAATTACAGCTTTCTTCCGCCTGACTCTTCCCTGTGAATTCTTCACCTAAAGTCCTGGAAGCCGCCTAATAGGTCCCTGATAATATCATAGTTCTGCTGGCCCTGCCGCCCCTATAGCTAGAAGGCCAGGATGAGGGTGGCGCCTGAAGGGGCGGGCACTCTAGTATGTCGGTGCGTGGCGCGTCTCTGAAGGAAAGCAGGCCGCCGCGTCGCAGCTCTGCTCTTCGCACGTCCACGACATTTGCGTCACGCTGCCTCTGGCGAGGCGGGAGGCGTGGAAAAATGTCCAGCGAAAACATCCTGCTGGACCGAGCTCTTAGCGTCCAGGGCCCCGGCTATGGCTACCTGCAGCTCGGCGGCGTGTATGGGGACTGCGTGGCCACCTCAGCGCTCGGCTATAGGGCACCAGCGCCGAGCATGCCCGCGTCCGCCTCGGTGCCCTCGTTCGGGCATTCGGGCTTGTTGAGACCGCACCCGCGGAGATACTCGCAAAATGCCTTCGGCCAGTCTATGTCGCCTATCCACGGGCCTTCGGGCGGCGGGGCTGGAGCGAACGTATACTGCATGCTGCCCCTGGACACGGTACGCGCCGTGGGAACGCGCGGCATCAGCGGGACTTAACTGCATTGCACTGCATTCAGCACTTTGGGCTCAAGTTTCCGCCTGTATCACGCGAGCCTGAGGCGCGAGTCACGCGCATTCTCGCAAAACGCAGGTTAACTCGGAGGGCGTCTTTCGCTACGCGGGGTCGGCCTGGTTCGCCCAAGCGCTGCAGCTGCTTGTTGCCTCTGGCGCTCACGGCGTGGCGATGGACTTCTGGGTGAGCGGGGTGATTCTTTGCGGGTCGGACTCGTCTCGTCGTGTTCCAGCCTTACCTTCCGCTCCAATTTCGGTTGCAGTGGGGCGCTGTCGAGAGGAGCCCGGGGCAATACAACTGGAGCGGATATAAGCAAGCGCTGGAGGTTATTAAGCAGACCGGGCTCAGGGTCCAGGTAAGACGAGCGCTGCTTCTTCGCATAGTCTATTTTGCCTATATGCTAACTCGCAATGCGCTCGGGGCGGTCGCGCAGGTGGTGCTGAGCTTCCACGCCTGCGGCGGAAACGTGGGAGACACGGTCCAAATACCCCTGCCGGACTGGGTGATCCAGGTGCGAGCCGGGTCGGGGGAGCGCGCTGCGACAGGGGCCAAGGGCGTGCAGGATGAGGAGTGCGCTGTGGGGGCCCAGACCTACAACATGGTGCCTGCCAGAGCCCGAGCTCTTTGTGACAACGCCTGCTCCTGCCCGGCGCTATGCAGTGCGGCGAGGCGGACCCGGACCTGTTCTTCGCCGACCGCCCGCGCAACGGCGGGCTGGGCAACCGGAACCGGGAGTACATATCCATTTGGGCGGATGACGCGCCCGGGGTGCTGCGCGGGAGAAGCCCCATGCAGTGCTATGAGGAGTACATGGTCAGCCTGCGGGAAAACTTCAGCCAGGTGCGTTACGCCGCATGTGCGGCGCTGTTGGCAAGCTTCGGGGCTGCCGGCAGGTTCTAGCGCTCCAACCATACTGGCACGTGGCGTGGGGGGTTTGTGGTGTGCTTGGAGTACGAAGTATCAACCTGAATTCGTGGTGGAAATCTGGCATTCCTCATACAGGAGCTGGGGACAGTGATCGACGAGGTGGTTGTGGGTGCGGGGCCCTGCGGCGAGCTGCGCCTGCCGTCGTACGTTGAGGCGAACGGCTGGCGATTCCCGGGCGCGGGCGAGTTCCAGTGCTACGACCGCCGGGCGCTGGCGTCCCTGGCGCAGGCGGCGCGCGAGGCAGGGCACCCGGAGTGGGGTTACACGGGGCCGCACGACGCCGGGGAATACAACAGCACGCCGGAGCACACGGGCTTCTTCAGCCACAACGGCAGCTGGAACACGCCGTACGGAAGGTGCGCTGGGGTTGTGTTGTAGCGCATATGGATTATGCCGGTATGACACGCAAGGTGTCCAGAGGGCCACCTACAACAGGTTGCCTGTGGCAGCCAGCAGGGCGCAGGAGGCTGCGCCTTTGCTTGTGTTGTCGCAGCGATTCCACTGCGCCATTTGGGCTCATCAGTATCCGCTCCGCCTCCTGCAGGTTCTTCCTGGAGTGGTACAGCGGCTGCCTGCTGAAGCACGGCGACCGGCTGCTGACCGTCGCGAACACCGTGTTTGCGTCCAAGCTGAACCCGCCGCCGCAGCCACCGCAGTCGCTGCTGCAGACGCTCGGTGCGGCCGGTTCGGCGCTGGCGGCGCAGTTGCAGCAGGTGGCGCAGCAGGCGGTGGGGTCGTTGGGGCACAGCAGCAGCGGCGGCAACGCCATGGGGAACGGGAACGGCAGCGGGCCCAGCTCGTCGCACGGGGTGCAGGCGTTCCTGTCGCCATCGGCGCCGGGCGGCATGAGCAGCTATGCCGCAAACATGCCGTTCCAGCCCATGTCTTTCATGGGGCTGCACACCTCTCAGACGTCGTCGGGCGGGCCGCGCATGAGCACGCACTCCCTCAACCGCATCCTCGAGACCGGCGGCAGCTGCAGCAGCCGGCCAGGCAGCGGCAACGCCAGCGGCAACGAGCTCAACGGCGCCGCCAGCGCAGACTGCGGCGGCATGCCGCCGCCGTCGGGGCCGCCGCCGCCGCGGCGGCAGGCCACAGAGGGCATGCTGTTGTCGTGCGGTGTGCCCAGCAGCATATCCCCTAGCTGCACGTATTCATCCATATCCACCTGCACTGGCGCCAGCAGCGGCGGCGCCAGCGGCAGCACCGCCAACATGATCATGGCGACCGCCGGCAGCTCCGGCTCCCTGATGTCGCCGCGGTCGATGTCTGTCTTCCACGGCACGGCGTGTGGTGCGCCACACAGCGAACCCCACGGCGCCGCCGGAGGCGCGGCGGCGGCAGGTGGTGTGCTGGGCGGCAGGCGAAGCAGCGGCGGCGGGGCGGCAGGGTCGCCACAGAATGCATCGGGGGTGTTCGGCGCAGCCATGAATGCAATGGTGACGCGCGGCGTCGCGACGGCTGCGGCGCTCATGCAGGCTGCGGCAGCGCAGGGCGCGGTCGCGACCGGCGTGGCTGCTACGACTGCGCGGGCGGCAGCCGCCGCCAGCGGCAGCAGCAGCAGGACGTCAAGCGACAGCGCCGGCGCCACAAACATGGGCACGGCCGGCGCAGCAGCGCTGGCGTCTGGAGACGCGACCATGATCGACGTCGAGCCGTCCGACAACTCCCACACGTCCACAGTCGCAGAGCTGATGAACGCACAGGGCCTGTCCGGCTCGAGCAATGCCAGCGGCCCGCTCGCGCATCCGCTCAACGCCACGGCGCAACCTGGGACCCTGGCTCCGACCGCCGTCGCGGCGGCCGCCTCGGGCGCCGTCACTGTGCCGCCCGTGGGCGGCCACGCCAGCTGCCACCCCAGCCCGCTGTCCGCGGTGCGCTTCCGCTCCTCCGCCTCCACCCTGGTCGACGCGGAGCCCATGTTCGGCAGCGGCCAGTCCACCGCCTTCGCCGCGGCGGCGGCGGCCGGCGTCATCATCGCCAGTGGCCACACGGCCCGCATGGACCTGTGCAACTCGCTGTCCTCGCTCTCCACCGAGTTCACCACCACGGGCGCCACCAACGGCGCGGGCAACACCGCCAGCATGCACTACCTGGACGTGGCGGCGTCGCTGGTGGCGGACGGCGACGACGAGAGCGACGTGGGCACGAGCTGCTGCACCGGCGGCGCGGCGGAGGAGGCGGACGACCTGTTCCTGGGCGCGGGCCACAGCGCCGGTCGCACGGCGCACCCCGGCATTGCGGAGCACGCCGCGGCGTTGTCGCTTGTGCCGGCGGCCGCGCGGCCGCTGCACCACGGCCAGTCCGCGGGCACGAGCACCGGCAGCAGCGGCGGCGGCCTGCAAACGCAGCTGCAGCTGCTGCAGTCGCCGCACGGCGCGCGCCTGGCTGGCATCTACAGCGACGACGGCCGGAGGTCGAGCGTGGAGCTGGGCGGCATGGGGCTGGGCGTGGCAACGCTAGGCGTCGGCATGAGCAGCGCCAGCGCCGCCACCGCGGTCATCAGCGGCGTGGGCGGCGTGGGCGGCATGGCCGCCGCCGCCGCCAACCCGGTCACGGCGCTGCTGTCGCCCACGACGTCGTGCCACGCCACGGGTACGGCGCCGGCGGCCGCGGCCAGCAGCAGCAGCGGCGGCGCGGGCGCGTCGCTGTACGTTGCCACTGGTATGCACCTGGCGCTCAAGATTGCGGGCATCCACTGGTGGTACCGCTCGCGGTCTCACGCGGCAGAGCTGACGGCCGGCTACTACAACGTGGACGGCCACGACGGCTACGAGGCGATAGTCAACCTGGTGAGACCTTCGCTCCTTTTCAATGTCCGCCTGAGCGGATCGCTGTGCGACACTGCTCTGCCTGCACGTGCTTTGATTAGGTTTGGGCACTCCAAAGCCATAACTGCTCATTTGTAATCAACAGCGCCCGCACGCTCTCGCTGCCGCCCCCACCAGTGTGCACGGCATCGGGCGAACCTGGTGCTCACGTGCGTGGAGATGTGCGACTCGCAGCACCCGGCGCAAGCGCAATGCGGCCCCGAAGGCCTGCTACGCCAGCTGCGCCAGCTCGCGGCACGCGCGGGTGTGCAACTCAGCGGCGAGAACGCGCTGGTGGGTGAAGCGGCGCGGCCACACTCAATGCGGTGTGGGAGCGCTCCTGCTCTGCTCAAAGTCGAATGATTTGTGCTGTTCTATTTCCTGCTTCCTTGCTCTCTTCCAAAGATGCGCTTTTCTAACATGTTGTGCCTTGATTCCTTGCAGCCCATCTTCTCGTCGGGCGGTGTGGACAACGACGCGCTGGACCGCATCGTGAACAACATGCGCGCCTGGCCCATGCCCAACAACAACGTCAACAGCCGCGCCGGCATCAGCCCTGCGCCGTCCATGGCGTTGCCGAGTGGCAACGGGAACGGAAACGGGAACGGCAATGGAAACGGAAACGGCGCGCACGCCAGCTCGGGCGGCAACATAGTGTGCGTCGGCTACCGCATGTCAGAATCAGGACGCATGGTGCCGGTCGGCACGCCCGCGTCGGCAGTCGTCAACGCCAACGGCAACGGGAACGGCAACGGCTATGGCTCAAACGGCAGCGGCGGGCAGAGCGCGGCCGAGTCGGGGTCACAGGCCAATGGGCAGCAGACGGCGGCGGTGACGCCGTTCGGCTCTACCGACCTGAACGGCGCCTACGGCAGCACCTGCCTGTCGCCGGCGCCGCCGGACGTGCTGCCGTCGCTGCGCGCCTTCACCTTCCTGCGCCTGGTGCCCGAGATGCTGCTGCCCGGCTACCAGTCGCTGTGGATGCGCTTCATGGGCAAGCTGCTGGCGTCCTAGGGCCGCGTCGCGTGGCCCTAGCGGTAGTGGAGGCCTTCCGGGAGTGCCGACACGTGCCTGTGGCGCGGGCCGCGGGCTTTCACTTCGCCGATGGGGGCTTACGGGCCGCCGATGGTTGGAGGTGCTTGCCAGATTCTCTGTAGTGGTTTGGCGGGCTGCAGCAAAACTACCCACAGGTGGCACGTTTTGATTAGGTCGCGCGTCAGAAGGTGTGGCATCGGCGGCCGCTCCGCATTGGACTGTGCGGGATACTGCAAGCTGGTTCGCGCATATCGCCCTGAGTGTTCGCCTGCCGTGGGTGACGTGGCCTGCGCATGGTTTCACTGCGCTGGGAAGCCGCACATGGCGGCTGTTGCAGTGAATCCAACGGGGCTCACGAGGCGCGCTAGGGATTCTGCATGCGAACGAGCATTGGCCGGAGGGCTGGCGCTGCATCGCAGTCATGGTTGGCACGTGTGTGTGTGGCGTCAAACAAACTTAAGATCATACACGTTCAGATTCGGTGTCGTGTTTGGTGACTGTCGTGGCACCGAACAGTTATGGTGTGCGTTCGTCGTGCTTTTGGGTCACATTTGGGATCATCGCAATGCAGTGGTAGAAGCGCCAAGTGCACGGGGCTACGTGGATTCGCAGTTGCAGGCGGGTTGCGACTGAGCATGGTTATGGTTTTTGACCTCCCCTGCCTCGCACAAGAGGGGTGCTGGGCTGGGTCGGCGACGGGTGAGTTGGGTGACGGCACAAATGAAACAGGCCTGCGAAACGATCAATTTTCGGGCTGCCGCGATGGAAGATTGGGGAACGAAGGGTGGACACTGCAGCATGGTCACGGTACTATGGAATATGGAAGTGGCAGCGCTGGCTGGCTTGTGCTGGACCCGTCGTCACTCACAGTGTGTGCGCCCTGTAAACAAGGACATACAGTGTACGATCACATGGTGCTGGCGTCTAAGTCCCCAGGGGAAAGTTAGCCCGAATCTGTGTGCGAGCGCACTGTCTGCATTCAGCCCTGCTTAATCGCACTAAGGCGCACCCAAGCGTGCCAACACTGCGGGACTGAGAGCAGGGTCCAGATTGGGGCACACGCACGCCGCCTCTTCCTCGTCAGCTGGTCCTGACGCTGCAGCGCCAGGTCCTGACTCATCCCCCTGTACAAAAGTTGCACCGCAGGGCAGCGAGCCTGTGATGCCAGCTTTGCGAAGAACATGAGGCACTCGCCGGTGGAGATGCTGATAATGGCGCTGCTGCTACTGCTGCGCAGCTAACGGCTTGCGCCACTGCGCCACTGCGCCCTGGGCCCAGCAGCGGCCGCGAGCACGTCCGGAGCGGAGGGGTTGGCTATTGGTTCAGGCCACGTGGAGGACGAGCGGACGACAGCTCCCAAAGCGGCGCCGGCGCGCAGGTCATTGTCCGCCCGGCCTTTGTTTGCCAGTGTGAGGGTCCACGGTCATGGATTTTTTCGGTGGTACGCCGCAGCAGCCAGCGGTAGGTTGCCGGTACAGGATGTCGTGCTGCTGTTTTCCTGTCATGTGCCTGCTTTGCTTGGGCTTGATAGCTGAACACCGGCTCGACAGCAGCACAGCAGCAGCAGCCGGACGCGTGGTGCATGGGTTGGGGCGATGGGGGCCAGAGCGTGCCAGACGATGATGGCCAAGCCTCGCGGAGCATACAAACGAGGCCTCTGCACGAACATTCAGCACTAGAACTGCCCATCGCTTAAGACTCGGTGCAGTCGACGCCACCGATTTCTTCCTCACACGCGATTGCTTGTCCCAGCGGTTCTCGCAGAGCTATACGTTCGCGCCTACCATATTCACTGAGCTAGCGGTGTCATAGTCCGGGCCACGGCCTAAGTCGCAAGGGAGAACTACCGATTGCTCTCCACTGAACCAGGCTCGGCGCTGACTCCAACGCAGCAAAGATGGGCTTCTGGCTTGGGACCCTGGTTTTCTTCCTCATCCAGATTGTGGCGACTGCCACTATCAACTTCGTGGGCAAGCCTGGCAACAAGGGGTAAGCGAGCAAGACTAGCGCTTCTGCGTCGGGTGCCCTCTGTAGCCTAGCTTCATCTTCAGCAGATAATGATAAGCCCAAGCGGGCTAAGCCGGCCTGTCAGGCGGGCCTGCAGTGGTGCACTGAAGTAGACTCCTACGGCACCGACTGGGGAGACCGCGCCAAGCTAAACTGGCATCCCTCAGCTGCTGCACCTTGAATAATAAAGGCTGACATGAGAATGCAGGATTGCGAGGGGCGGTGCGAGTTTGATGGTTGACTGCAATTGTGCCTTGTGTATGCGCTGTCGCAGGCTAACGCACATTATGGCCTTCACCACCGTCTTCCAATTATGGTTCATGTGAGCGGGCAGGGGCTGGATGGGCTTGACCAGCGCAGCGGGGGCTTGAGGGGCGCCAACGTCAGGAGCTGGGGGCGCGAGTGCTTTGGCACGCACCCAGTTCACCTTCCCTCATCGTCTGCGTGGCTCTGCTTACTATGCGTGTCCAAAGTAGGTGGTCACACCACATACTCCACTTCACACCGTGCCTTACAACTGCACACGCTTTGCTCATACATCCACGCAGATGGGCTATCATCTACATGGCCCAAATGAACCCCCTGGTCAACCCGGAGTACAAGGAGTAAACACGCAAGCTAGGCATATGAGCCTTGTAATGAAATGTGTGCGTACGTATGCGCTTTGAGTGTGTTTCAAGGCGGTTAGCGCCTGAGTGTGGTGCGCTTGTAAGCGAGAGGAACAGGTGGTCTTACACGGTGAACTTGAGGCACCGGGTCTCGGTGTGCACGGTGTAACACTTCCGGCAACAGTACTTTGACCCACAACGCGCGCACGTGTACCTGAAGTGCAGGGAGGACCATCCACAGCATAGCCACAAGGCCTTCAGTCAGTCATTGCAAGCCTAGCGCAACAACCTCGTCATAGTCCCATCAGCAGAAATGGCAGTCACCAACGCTGCAACCATGCATTTTGTGTCGGTACGTTGCCAGCTGATACGCGTTTCGCAAGCACTCGTTTAACGCGGTCCCGCCGAACGACTCACCCAGACACGTTGCCGCACACTGAGCAGAACTTGCGCATGGCACTGGTGGTGGAAGGCCGCACGGCGGTGGTCAGATAGCTGGCCTTGTTGGCAGGCAGCCGGTCCAGCTCAGCCTGCATTCAGGGTGTGTAAGGGGACACAAGGAACAATCACATGCAGACCATGTATTCGATGCAGCACGATGGCGTCCGGTAGATGTGTGGATAGTATCCAAGGATGCCGAAACCCTGTGCCGGGCTGAGGTGTGGGCCGGAGGCGGCAAGCTGCCGCAGGCGCTACACAGGGAACATGTTGCCGTGACAGGCAGCTCGAGGCAGTCTTTACCACAATCGCTACCGCCAACCTCCGGGCAGGCCAAGCCACGTGTGCCAGAGAGCAACATCTGGTTAGCAAGTGCCGGCGACGCGGCTCTGGGCACCGCTGCCGGATGAGGCCTAGCCAATGCCTGGCAAACAGACTGCGCTATAACATCAGGCCCCGCGCCTGGCTTGAGCCCCACGTGGAACGTGGAGAAGTGGAATCCCTGCCCACAGTCCCGATGTATGCGACCTGGGCCAGTCCACTCACGTCGTCCAGCAGGCGCGAAAAGTTCTTGGGCCCCCGCCTGTCGCCACCAATGCCGCGGAGCTTGCGCTTGCCGCCCGCCTTCTTGCCCTTCTTCTTTTTGCCGCCCACCTCTGCAGGAGGAAGGAACATGTCGATGGTGGCAATACAAGTACGGTGGGGGTTGGACTAAACAGCCCCTCGCGGAAGGTGTGGGTAAACCTCCTGGGCCAATGCGCGCGTTCACCAGTGCCTACTTCCCATTTACGGTACCCTGCCGTCTCCCCGATCAGCACACCAAACACCGTGCGTGCACCCCCAGCCATGTCCATACATCCGCTCTGTTGCAACTGCCATGCGACCGCTACCAGCGCAGCTCACCCTCCTCCTCCTCCTCGTCCTCCAGGTTGAACTCCTCGTCATCGCTAGCCATGCCAAATGCGTCCCCGCCTGCGTCGTTGTCATTCTCCAGCGCATCCAGCCGGGCTTGCGCCGCCTGCAGCAGCAGCCGTTCGGGCAGGGTTCACAGCGGGTTCATACGGCGCCCCACGGGGTCTCGACGGGGGAGGGGGTTGCAAGGATGTTTGGAAACGCGGGGGCGGTGATGTGCGCGTGCGTCATGCGCATGGAGTGTTAGAGTGACTTCATCGCTTCGCGAGTGTAGGTGCACAGTAGTCCGCCCACACGGAAGGACAGGGTAAGGATGGCGGTGCTACTGCAGCCGCTTGGGGCTGCGAATGCCGTTTACACGCGTTCCCCAGAGCGGCCAGCCGGGCGTTTGTTCCGACACACTGCCAGGCGCCAGATCCCCGTTTGATATGCACTTGAGTGTCAGAGCAGGAGAACCGCGTGATAATGGGTAGTGGACTTGTGAAGTCATGTTCCTACCGCATGACTTCAGGCGCAGCGCCAGGGTTATAAGGAAAGCTGCAAATTGGGACGGCAGAGTGTTGGCAGTGCCACGGCATGCGGGCGCCTGCGTGCCGCTAAGTGGACGCGTCCAGTCCTCGCCCCAATGCCCCAAGGGAGCACACTGTCCTCCCTTTCGGCTCTGGCTCTGGCCGCCACATCGTCCTCCCCCCTTCGTTCGCCCTGGCGCCCCGCCGCCCTCAGGCCCATACCCGCGTGCCCTGACGACCCCACCTCTTCTCCTAGACAAGCCTCATGGCATCCGCATGGTCGCTCAACCTCACCTGCAGGCGTGTCGTCTCATCCACGACCGCCATGCGCTGCGACACCTTGCGCTCGCGCAGGGCGCGCCGCGGCTGGGCATCTGCAGGTAATCGGGCAAGCTCTCATCATATTGCTCCACTGCGTTAGGAATTTGTGGATAAAACTGAACCCCCACGCACTCTGTTTGGGCGCCATCCTCTCGCGCGACCTAGTTTGTCCTCAATGGTCCAAGTTCAATGGTTGACTATTTTATCCGTGTAATTTCCCCTCCGCGAGGCTTGCACTGTCCAGCGCGAGCCTCGCGGGCAGCTCGAGCTGCCCGCGAGCTCAGCTTTTGCTCAAGACCGGTTGCACCGTGTGAATACTATGCATCAGTGCAGCAATTTTCAGCTGTCAGGTTCAGTAAATGTCGCACCGCTGTGTCGGGGAAATTGCGTCACAAATTAGCAAACCTAGTAGAATAGGCAGGCGGAGGAGAGGGATGGGAAGCAGGCTGGATGCTGAACTGTATGAATGTGGTTTTAATGTGGCAAACGTTGGCAGGCGATATGTGCTGAGGGGGGAGGCGCCCTGAACGCGTCGTCATGGGGGGGGGGGCGGGGCATCACGGCAGCCGATTGAGAGGATTGAGCGCCGCGTGCCGCAGTGTGCTCGCCTCCTCCTCGACATGCGGCTTCTATATATGCACTTAGGCATGCGCACGCACAGTCTTGTGGCAGTCTGTGCCGTGGGCAGCGCTGGCCATCCTGGGGCATCCTAGGGCATGAGTGCAGATAGCCGATGGAGCGACATGTACGCGGAAGCGCCAGCCAATCTGCGTGCCGCGGTGCGTTGGACCCCTCATCGACATGCGGCTTCTACATGTGCACTTAGGCATGCGCACGCACGGTCTTATGGCAGTCTGCGCGTCGGGCAGCGCGCGCCAACCCCGGGCAACCCCGGGCAACCCCGGGCAACCCCGCGGAGACTGTTGACCTCCGTAGCGGAGCGCTATTTTGGTCCCCCACAGCTGTGCCCTGAGAATTGTGCCAGTGTTGTGATGTCGAACTCGGTACACCTTTCTTGCGAAGTGAGTGCGGCTTGGCCTGCTACGCCGGCCGTACGTTTCGGCATGTGCAGGTTTCCGTGGAACTTCGGGTTTATAGCTCAAGACTGTACATAAATTGTTGCGACGCGCAGTCAGCTGAATTTCTCTGACGCGCCGAAACTGAAATCTCTTAGTGTGAACTGTGAAGTCTGATTGTCCTGGCCCGCCGTGAACCAGTCTGGGAGTTTCCCAATCCCTGTTTTCCGACAATCGCTACTTAGCCAGCCCCAGTTTACAGCCGAACCGAACGTTCTGTCAGCCTGTGCACCGCGGAGCGGCCCTGTTACAGCCGCTTTCCTGATAGCGCCTACTCAGCGACATATGATAGCCTTTCCTATGACTGTAACTAGGTCCTCGACGCGGGGGGAAACAACGTGCTGGCTGCGTCGCGTCGTGTATTGAGGTGCGACTCGCGCGCGAGCAACCCCCGCGGGCTATCTCCCGGGGATTACCAATGCGAAGAGGCGTTTGCTTGCAATCACACTTGCGGGCACGGTATTCCTCGCGCCGTCATGGGGTTTGGCACGCTTTGGTGAAATCGCAAACACATTTCTCACCTCGGTGACCGTGCAGGACCGCTCGCGCGAACGTTGGGATGAACTTTCTCAGGCATGTCACCGGGTGCTTCAGACCTGGTAACCAAGCCATAAATAATGAAAGGGCGTGTGTCGCGGGCGAGACGGCCGACCCGGTCGGGGTGCGAACAGCCCTGACGACGCAGGAATGTTCCCGGCACGACGCGGGGCTTACCTTCTCCGCCTCGCCGTCATTCACGGCGTCCATCCTAGCCTCCACCTGCCCGGCGGGCGCCCTCGACTCCACAGCCGCCTGCTTCACTACTACCACGTGCTCCGCAGCAGCCGCCCTGGAGGTGGGGCCCACTAGCGGTGCACCTCTACCCTCGGGCCCCAACAGCAATGGCTGCGAGGTCTCCTCACCGCCAGCCTTGCCAGACGTGTCCACAGCTGCCGCGGTTGCTGCTGACCAGATGCGGCATAGCACTGCGGCGTCAGAGGCTCTGCACACAGCGCCGGCAGGCCGACTGCTTGGGCTGCTGCCCACCGTCGCCGGCTCCAATGACACATGCGGCGAGGCGAGGCCCGCCTCTGGGCCGGGGAGCTCGCCGCCCATGTTCGGCGACTATGCGGCATGCCGGAGTGACGCAGGTGCTGCAGCCACTGCTGCCCCCCTAGCTACAGAGCTGCAGGTGGCGTTCAGCGCATATAACACGCGCGACATATGCGCGTGGGACCCTACCATGCGCATCAGGTGAATTCGGGCGCAAGCATTTGCAGGAGCGGGAGGTGAACAGGACGCTTCCATATAGAAACACGTATTCGCGCACGTCCATCGTGACCGCTGCTGGTTTGCAACAAACCCTAGCACACGCACACTCATAACAAGCCCACGCACACATACACGTGGGTCCGTCTCGTTTTTAACATGTCGGTATACACTCACGCGATCGCAGGCACCTCAAAGCAATGGCAAGCGGGCCCAGTGCGGTCGTCTACAAGGGTAAGTAGGGCACGGCCCTCGGCCATCTGCCGGGTGCCGCAAGGTTGTCGGGCTCCAATCAGGCTGTGCTCGAGCCTATGGCGGCAAAGCACATGTGTCAAAGGCTTTTCATATGCTGCCCTTGCAGGGACGTGGCAGGGCATGCTCGTCGCGGTGCGGTTCACGCTTCTGAAGGGCAGCTGCGGACCTGTGGACATGGAGCGTACCGGTGGCAGCAGCCTGGGCGCGAGCTCACCAGAGCCCGCCGCCGCGCAGGCTGCATACCGCCGCCTGTGTACCATGATGGCCAGCCACTGCACCCCGCAGCGCTCCCACTGCACGCGCGTGTACGCATGCGACGTCTCGAGGGTCGCGCGCGCCGCTGTCGCTGGGTCCTCCGCCTGGGGGCCGTGCGGCGACAGCGGCACAGCTGCGGCGGGGCTCACTGTGGTCGCCTGCGACTGGGCGGCCGGGGCCGAGCCCCACGACACAGCAGGCTTTTCTTCGCCGCAGCCGCACCTGCTGCCTCGCAGCACCCACAGCAGCATGGAGCACAGCGCCGCCAGCAGCAGCAGCGATGCAGAGCAGTCGCAGGGGCGGGTCTGGGTAGCTGAGCAGCGCTTCAGTTCTCTGGCCGGGAGCAGGCTGGCCTCTGGCGCGCTCATCAGTACCAGCCGCGCGGACGACCTTGAGCAAAGCGGCAGCAGCTGCTGCGGCAGCGGCGGCAGCAGCACCTGCTCCGCTGCCACTGCTTCGAGCGCAGCGAGGGGCAGCGTGGGTGGAGCCGGCGGCGTGGTGGGATGTGGTGCTGCGCCTTCAGCGAGCTCTAGCGCATACTCTAGCGCGCACTTGCCTGGATTAAGCGGCCTGACGCCTGCCGCAGCCTCCCCAAGCGCATCACACTTCCACTTCAGCTCCGTCCTGTGCGGCTGCCCGCCGCCCTCTACTGGTTCTGCCTCACCCACCGCATCTGCTCCGCAGCCGCCTCCGCAGCCCCCGCTGCAGCCGCCGCTGCAGCACGAGGAGCAGTCGCTCTCGACGCTGCAGGGCCTGCTGGCCTACCTTCGCGCCGCGCCGGGAGACTACCTCCTGCACACGGTGCTGGAGCAGGGCTGCTGCGGCGACCTGCGGCACGGTGTCCGGTGCGGCGTGTATGACGGACACGGCTCGGGGCCGCTGGGGCCGCGGGGAGCCATGACAAACCTGGTGCACAGCGCGCGTGGTGTGGCGGCGGGGCTGCAGCAGCTGCACCAGGCAGGGGAGGTGCACGGCGGGCTGTGTCCCGGCAACGTGCTGCTGCAATGGAGCCGGCCGAACGGCGCTGCGCACGCGGAGGAAGGGGGCGAGGTCATGATGCTGGCGGGCGCGGCAGGCGCCGCCGAGGCTGGGCAGCCGCGGATGAGCAGGAGCGGCAGCGGGGGGCGGAAAAAGTGCCGCCGGGGGCTCTTCGCGGCTCGCATCACGGACTGCGGCGTGCGGCGGCTGGTGCTGGGGCCGGAGTGGCAGCAGCAGCTGGGCGCGCACGCGGACCTGCTGTGCTGCACCGCGCCGGAGCTGCTGCCGGCATCCTGCGCCGACTCGACTGGGGGCAGCCGCCAGGCGAGCGCCGAGCCGCAGTGGCAGCCGCATCACGACATTTACTCGTGAGTTCTTGGTTCCATGCAAGACACCGGTGGCCGTTGTACACGTTGTAGCTTGTTGCTTCTGGCATGCTCTCACTGTCGCATCCTAGACGCCACCTCTTCTCAAAACTTCACGCTCGGCGTGTCTGTGCCTTTTCCCCTTCCCTTGCTCGCACTGCCGCAGGTTCGGGTGCCTGCTCTTCCTCATGTGCACAGGCGGCCTGCCCAACGCCCACCGTCTTCATGCAGCAGCCGCTGTCGGCACGGGCGCATACGCGGAGGCCGCTGGCACCGGCGCCTGCTCGGGGCCGGCCGCCACGGCCACCACCTGGCCCGCCAACGTGTGGCCGCCGCTGCGCAGCCTGGGCGAGGCGTGCATGGCCGCCGACCCAGCCCTGCGCCCCACCGCCAGCCGGGTCGTGCAAGTCCTGCTGCTGTGGGAGAGCCGGCTGTGCAGCTCTCGGCAGCAGCAGCTGTTGCAGTACGACGCCACGCTCACTTCGCCGCAGCAGCCGGCGCGCCTGAACGTGTCCGCACCGGACTTCCCCGCGCTGGCGGCCGCTGCGGCGAGCCGCAGCGGCGGCGGTAGCAGCGGTCAAGTGCCGGTCGTAGCTAAAGATGGCACCAGCGCCACCGCCGTGGCAGCAGCGGGCGCTGGCTGTAGCACCGTGCCCTCGCCGGCCTCCGAGCTACACCCACACATCGTGGAGCAGCAGCCGCAGCAGGCCATGCGCCTGCCGGGCCGCACTGGAGGCGGCGGCGCCAGGGGCGCGGGGGGCTGCCTCGTGTTGGGCGTGGGCTCCGGCGCGTTCTCACACACACTCGATTCGGTGGCTGAAGCGGAGCTGACGGCTTGCGGGAGCGGCTGCAGCAGCGGCACCGAGGAGCGGCTGAAGCTGGACGCCGAGAAGCGACCAGCGCGGTTCGCCAACGAGGCTTCTCCATCAGTGGCTCGAGGTGGACGTGTCAGGGAGGCGTTGCATAGTTCCGCGGCGTCCAGCCCCGCACATGCACATGTTTCGGCGGACCAGGTTCGCACGCCAGCGCGGTGTGTAGGCTTGGCAGCGGCGGCTGCTAGGCAAGAGCAGCAGCCGGGGCACGCGCAGGCTTGTGTAGGGCAGCTGGGGGAGCAGGAGAATGCGGCGGCGGCAGCAGCAGCCGCTACCGCTATGGGACAGCCGGTAGCTGCCTCGCGGAGTAGGGAGGGGCGCTCGCGTGTGCTGCAGATGGAGTCCATGCAGAAAATGAATGATCTCCAGAGCTCGCATGGGCCTTGCATGGGCACTACCATTGTTTGACCATGTTGACTATTAAGAATCATCAGCAGCGTAGCCGCTCCGGGCGGGACCCAGGAAGCACAATGATTGGGAACAGAACATATAGCGCAGTGATGGCTTGATGTGCGGTTCGTCGGCGCCAAAGCGTGCAGTAACGTGTTGCGCGGGTGAGCTGCTGGTGTGTCAGGCGATCTCAGAATCAGCAGGAATGCCCGCGGTTGTAGACTGCCGTTCGTGATCATGGGAGTGAGTTGGAATGAGGCGGCGGGGACACAGATGCGCACCACGTGACATCTTCAAATTCTTATGCCAGGTTGCGTCATCTACCAGCGCCAACAGGGGGGCGTGGGCTTTTCATGCATTACTTAATATGACTTTTGGGGGAGGACACCTTGGCTGGAAACGAAGGTGCGTGGGGCTTTGATTTCCGCTCCGGCCGCCGGGCGTTGAGGGGGATCATGGCGGGTGCGCGCATGCCCACAGGAGTGCACGTGACGGTGCTGTGTGTTAGAGAGCACAAGGGAAAGGGTGCTGTGTGTTGTACTTATTACTGCGGTTGGCTCAGGGCTGTCGCGGCTGTTGCCTATGCGTGTGTGATGCGGTGTATGTTGCAAAGACAGTGACAACGGTATATGTTGGTGTGAGTGGCCTTCGTGCTCGGGTTACCCCTGAGGCGCGCTCGCGGGCGGGCGGGGAATCGGAAGTCGTGATGGGCAGTTGTCCGACAGCACGCTAAGTTTTTGTAGGGCTGCATATTATGCTTCCAGCACGGATGGGCGAGAAAAGCTACATGAGTACCTAAGAATCGCGTCGGAGCATGGGTTCACGGAACCTGCACTGAACCCGTGACGGAACCAGCGCTGCGGTAGTGCTTCCTGTTGCGCAGAGCTCTCTGTTCGTGGTTTAGCAGAGGGTTTCGAGTTAGCACGGCATGCATGGAATGATGCAGGCAATTGAGCCTGCCAAGTTGGCCGCTTTTGTGAATTGCTGAACTCTTCATGGGGATGTATGACGGTCCCTTGCGGGGCACCCTTGCTGCCCGGTCTTCCGGTCTCTCCACCTGTAAAACTAAGTGCTTGCTAAATCGCGAGCGTGAACGGACGTGACGCCTGTACTATTCACCCACAGGACAGGCAGGAAGACACACAGCCCGTAGGGGCGTGTATCTTAATCTAGAAGCCACACGCTTGTCGAAGCCGTACACCTCAGGGCCCAGGCCTCCCGAGGTTGCTGCCTTAGTCACGACGACCGGGGCAGCCTGCACGTAATGTAGCTATGGTTTTGTGGCTTAATCTGGGGAAAGGATGACGGGAGCGGACCCACCGCTGCCCTCCCCTGCCGTATACGTATCAGGGGTCGTATGTTCACGGTTATCCGGGCGTCGAGCGCCGCGTGCCGAATGGGCGTCGGCGAGTCTTCGCACGGAATGACACACGCAAGCACTCGAGGGCTATACATTAACTATATGCAGCGTGTCTGCCTTCTCAATGGCGATAGGCGAGAACTGAACCCCTTCTTCGCCGTTGGGTGCGAGGGGGCCTGCGGCAACACCTCGAGCGCTCAACAACGGGAAAACTGATTTATCATCACAGAAGCACACCACTGAGCGCCAACACAACAAAAACCAGCAGGAACTTCTCAAGCTTTCTTCTTGCACGCTTTGCGCGCTGCCAGTAGTCGCAAGCGAGGATGACACGAGCTAGAATCAGAAGGTTCTGGCTCTGCGCGCCCAGCCGTGTTTAGCGACGTTCCTTAAGCCGACGATGCCGATTCCAGTGTGCGCGCTGGTTGCGCTCGCTGTCTTATCGACTCGAGCCGCCTCACAGCAGCAGACGGACTGCAGCATCAGTGGCTACGTCTTCTTTCCGGGTGGCTACTCACCGCAGGGCGGGCTCGGCACATGGCCAGCCCGACCGGTGACGGTTGCGGACGGGTCGCAAACGCGCGAGCTCGCGAGGTCACAATGTGACTCGATGGACACCTGCTTGGGCTTCACTGACACTGCGGAGCTAAAGGGGCTCCTGAGGCCGGTACAGAGCTGGGCGTGGAGTGGTGCAGGTGCGCGCGCGACAACGGGCTGTTGTGGGTTGGACTTGGCACACCACAAGCACGGCGCCACTACACCGGCAGCTGGGGCTTGGACTGGAAGATGCACGCGGGAGTGCCTTGGCGGGCGTGGGGTGACCGGAAGCGGCAAGCAGGCCTGGACATCCACCGCATTTGGACCGTCCCTGCCGCAGCCTGCCTGCCTCGCCGTCCAGGCCTGCCCTCTGTCTCCGTCTTTGCAGAATCGTCGTCTGCGGAAGCGCCATGCCGTGGCACTTACGTCAAGTCAGACGTTGCAGCGCGCAGCATCACCCCAACCGCAGCCGCGGCGGCGCGCGCCGCCGCCCTCGCGGCGGCCGCCGCTGCAGCTGCCGCCGCAGCCAATGGCACCAGCGGCGCCGGCGGCGGACTTGACGCGGCGCCCGCATCCGCCTCAACCTCCGGCTCCGGCTTCAGCGCGGCCGCAGTGGCGGCTCAGGGCGGCGAGGGCTGCATGGACCCCTCGCTGCTGCTGCCCGGCTTCCGCTTCTTCCCGCACCGCTACCTGGACGAAGCTGCTGGGGCCGCGTCTGCAGCCATGGCGGCCGCGTTGCCCATGACGGGATTCATCCTGGACGGCATGGCGGCAATGCAGCTGCAGGTCAGAGCGGGCGCAAGCGCGGGCTGGCGGGACCTGCTTGCTCGGGCTGTCCCAAGCAGTGGCTTGGTGGGGCGGCATGCTTGCGGATGGTGCTTTACGCCCGCCGGCCTGGGTGTTTCGTGCCTGGTTTTGACGCGCAGGTGTTTGCGGCGGTGTGCTACCGCTGCAACTGGTGCTTTGCATTCGACACCACCGGCCGCGTGTGGGGAGATGTGGTGGGTGTCGGCGCGCCGTCGAGTCCATGCTAGTCCTCACGACTTGTAGGCTGCGCGCCCGGCCGTGTCCGCCTGGGCGGTCGCCGCTTGGGCTGCGGGCCGGCGGTACCGCACCTGACGCATAATGCCGTCACTGGGGAGGGGCACCTTGCGCCGGTCTCACTGGGATGCGCTTATCGTCTGACCGACTGATTAAACGTTGTTTGGTCCCGCGACAGACCAAGCTGGCGCTGTACGCGGAGCTGCTGCGGCAGCAGAGCCCGCTGTGGAAGCCCAGCGACGTGCGGCAGCGCGGCGTCTGCGGCGGCACCTTCCTGCAGGTGCCGCCCGCCAACGCGTACGGTGAGTGGGCCGGGCGCAGCGCTGGTGGCCGTGATACCGGTAACTGCTAGCTGGCCGATACGGCGGTGACGAGCGAGCACCGGGTGCGGGTGTGGGTGTGGCAAGCGGCTCGCCAGCGCTCCACACCCGCTGTTGCACAGGTTGGGAGGCCTCCAGCACCTTGCTGAGCCTTGCCCTCGCTCGCGTCCGCAGGCTGCAGCTCGCACGCCGACTTCGCGCTGTACCCCGGCAACTACCCCGCGGTGCCGCCGTACACTGCCGTGCGACCTGGCACCAGCCTGGATGACCTGCTGGCCATGTGCACGGCGGCCGGCGGCCGCAGCGGCAGCTCCTCCGATGCAGCCGCCGCCAGCACCAGCACTGTCGCCAACAGCCTGACTAGCGGCTCCAGTAGCAGCACCAGCACCATCGCTGGCAGCACCAGCACCAGCACCGGCACCATCGCTGGCAGCACTAGCACCAGCACCGGCACCGGAATCGGCACCCGCATCAGCAGCCGCTGCTTCGCGGCGCAGTACCCGGAGATGGTGCTGGCGGGCGAAGCCCCGGTGCGGCAGCTGCTGGACGACGGGCCGCCGCCGTCCGCGGAGACGTGCGTTGGCACCTACCTGCGCCTGCCGCCCGACTACATGCAGATGCTGGGTGGGTGGCCTGTCGCGGGGGTTGGGATAACCAGCCCAAGCTAGGGGGGCGAGGAGGGACCTAAGCGGGACGCATGCGATGAGTGGCCGTATGCGGTGCCGGCGGTCCATGTTGGGAGGGCGCTGGGCGTTGGGCGCTTGGTGGCGCCGCCCAGGGTGATGGTGCGGTGCAGGAGAGGCGAGCATGTGCCTGCGCATGTGCCTGGCACAGCCTGACGCCGGCAGCATGCCTGCGTGGCACATGTCCGTGACCCCTGCGCCGTGACGCCCGCACCCCGCAGGCTTCCACAGCACCACCGTGTTCGCGGAGACCTACCCCTCCGCCTCCGCCGCCGCGCTGGCCTTCTCGGCGCTGCGCCTGGCCTTCACCGCCTCGGCCCCGCTGGACGCGGCGGCGCCGCTGCCCGGCTGCGCCGCCGGCGACACCAGCTGCGGCCTGACCGTGA
Source organism: Chlamydomonas incerta (assembly GCA_016834605.1). Classification (NCBI taxonomy): domain Eukaryota; kingdom Viridiplantae; phylum Chlorophyta; class Chlorophyceae; order Chlamydomonadales; family Chlamydomonadaceae; genus Chlamydomonas; species Chlamydomonas incerta. The sequence continues at coordinate 156,917 of JAEHOC010000064.1, read as the reverse complement.
TGGTCACCATGACGCTCACGAGCACCGTGCTGCTGCCCAGCACCGCCGGCGCCGCCGCCGCCGCCGCCAGCGCCAGCGGCGGCGGCGCTGGCGGCACCAGCAGCCTGGCGGCGGTGGCGGCGGCGGCGCACTCGTACGGCACGCTGCGGTTCCAGGTGGTGCGGCGGGACGGCGGCGGCGCCGCCTTTGACTGGCGGCTGCCGGCGCCGCGGTCCAGCGGGCGCACCAGCAGCCAGGTCATGATGTACGCGGTGCCCATCAACAGCCGTGACGATGAGATCCGGGTGTCGGCCAGCAACGAGCCGGGCTACAGCAGCCTGAACGCCAGCCTCGCGGTCAACGTCATCGTGCGCTACGCGCTGCCCGCGCCGCCGGCGCCCGCGCCCTCGCAGGGCGCGACGGCGGGGCCTGGGTCAGGCGTGGGGTCAGGCGCGGGGGCGGCGCTGCCGGAGCCGAAGCAGTCGCAGCAGCAGGAGCAGCACCGCGTGCAGGTGGCGCTGCTGGTGGGCACGGTGGTGGGCGGCGGCGTGGCGCTGGCGGCGCTTGGCGTGCTGGTGTTCATGTTCGTGCGGCGCGTGCGGCGCCGGCGGCTGCGCTACATCCAACCTGAGAAGCCGGAGACGGGGCACCCGTCGCCCTCTGGCATGGGCTTTGGGGGCACCGACGACGGCGCGCAGGGCTGCGTCGACGGCAGCGTCGCGTGCGGCGGCGCCGGCGGCGGCAGCCGCGCAGGGAGCAGGGCCGGCGGCAGCAGCGACGCCTGGGAGGCGATGTGCGGGCAGCTGGCCGCAGAAGCGGCGACGGCTTCTGGCGCGGTGGGCGCCGTGGGCGTGGTGGCCGGCGCGGAGGCGCAGGGCCATGACAGCCTGTCCAGCTTTGCGCTCCTGCCCGTGGTGTTCGGCGGCGCCACGATGGGCAGGCGGCAGCGCCGCGACATACCGGCGGTGCTCAAGCGTGGCAGCGCCGCGGCGCCGCCGGGCCAAGCAGCCAGCGGCCAGCTGTCAGGCAGCGGGGCGATTACTCTCAGCAGCGCCAGCGGCCCGGGCAGCGGCGCGTGCAGCGCCCAGCCCGCCAAGCCGCTCCGGAGCGCGCTGCGGCGCTTCGCTGGCGCCGGCGCCGCGACCGCTGGGGTTGCGCCCACGTCCGGAGGGCCAGCGTCCGCCGGCGCCGGCTGCGGTTTCTGGGGTTGCGCCAGCGGCGGTGGTGATCGTATTGCGGGGCCGGAGCTGTCTGGCAACCGCGCAGCCGCGCCGTACATGGCGTCAGAGGGCGTGCCGGCGACAGCCGCGCGGCGCTGCCTGCCGTCGGTGGTGTCGCGCATTCTGCGATTGCCGCGTGTCGGCGCGACAGTGGCTGCTGTGTCACAAGGCCCTTCACCATCGAACCCGATGACTGGTCCGCAGCCAGCCCTCGCAGCTGTGGGCTTGATTGTCGATGCGCCGGAGGCGTCGCCACATCCGATGGCGGTCGCGCAGGCGCAGGCGAGAGCGGACCAGGCAGAGCTGCTTGAAGCGGTGGCTCTGACCGAGGACGGGGATCACGGGACGGGACCAGGGCAGCAGGCCCTAACACTGCCCACACAGCAGCGGCCGCAGGGAGCGGCCGGGGCATCAGGCTCGAGCGCAGCCGTGTGCACAGCACCGTCACTTGTGGAGCCCGTCGGCGCGCCGTCACCAAGGGCCGCGTACGACCGGGCGTGCACCATTGCCGCCATGCTCGACTCCGGCGCCGCTACCTCGCGGCTCGGCAGCGCGTGCATGGGCGGCGCCGCGCTCGCGCCCGCAAGCTACGCCAGCGCCGCCGCGGGCAGCGGGGCTGCCCACAGCATGACAGACGGAGGCGAGAGCACCGCCGCGGGCCCGCCGGCCCCATCGGGGTCGCGCATGCAGAGCACGGCAGCGATGGCGGCGCCATCCACACGCTGCGACAGCGACTTGGTGAATGGCGCCGCGCCGGGGGCTCTGGCGCTGACCAGCTACGCAGAAGCGTCCGCCTGCGGGCCGCCCGGAGCCGACAGCGTCAATGCGCCCACGTCGGTTGATGACCGCTTCACGGCGTCACTGCACGGCCTCGACCTGCGGGCGCTGCACCTGCAGGAGAGCAGCTTTGCCAGCACCAGCGTCGAGGGCGGAGCCTGTGCAGCCGCCGCCGCCGCTGCCACGGCCGCCACGGCTGCGGGCACGCAGCTGTTGCTCGCACGCGCGCCCGGCAGCAGCAGCAGTAGCCGGCCTCAACGCGGCTCGCCATTGGCGGGGTCGCCGCTGCCAGTCCCCGTGTGCGCAGCCGCCACTGGCAGCGGCGGTGCCGGCCCAGGTGCCCAGGTAGCACTTGGAAGCCCGGTGCCGCACACCAGGATTGGGGACCCCAGCAGCCGCAGTGGGACGAGCAGCGGCAGTGCGGGCGGCGCCGGTGGAGCACCGGGTGGCTTTACCAAGATTGGCCAGCAGATGCGGGCAGTCACTGCCGCCGCAGCTCTCGCTGGCACAGCCGCTGCTGCTGCCCACTCACCTCGCGCTACGGCGGTCCCCGCTACCTTGGAGCTGTGCCGCACGGACGGGCACAGCAGCTCTGCAGTGGCCGGAGCGGTTCGAGCGGCTTCTGAGGCGCCAGGGGAGATGCAGCTGCAGCCGCGCCGGCCCACGTGCCCACCTGGCTGTGACGTTGACGGTCCCACACCGGCGGCTGCCGGCGCTGCCTCCTCACCGGCTGCCGCGCCAGGAGCAACGGATGCTGTCGCAGATGGCGCAGGCGACGGGCCCGGTTGTGGGGCCGAGGATGCAGTTGCCGAGCACCCTGACCGGCAAGTTGGCGAGGCTGCTAGCGAGGCTGCTGGCGAGGCTGCCGGCGAGGCGGCCGGGGAGGCGGCCGGGGAGGTCGGTGGCCAGGAAGGCGAGCGCACCTCCGCGGCGTCCGGCACGTCATCCTTCCACACCGCCACTGGCCTCTGGTCGCTGTCCTCCGGCTCGCAGCTGGCGGTGGTGGGCGTGGAGGAGCCTATCACGCCCGCCGCCCGCACGGCCGCCGCGACCGCCACAGCGGCTACCGGCGCCGCCGCCGCTGCTGCTGCACACGGCGCCGGTCCTGCGCCGCAAGCTGCTGCTGTTGCGCCGGCGGCGCCCGCCCACGCCATTGCCGGCACCGGCGACGGGGCGGCAGCTGCCTCGCAGCAGGGCCCGCTGGCGGCAGCGCCCGCCCACCGGTCGTCAGCGCCGGGGCTGCCGCCGCCGCCGCCCGCCATGGCCGCTGCCGGCTCCGCTGCGGCCACGCACGTGCTCTTCACGGGGCCGGTGGACTTCCCATCGCTGGCCGCTCAGCAATACCAGCACCCGCAACCGCACCCGTACACTCATATGCACCCACACCAGCACCCGCACCAGCTCCAACACGCGGCACACATGCAGCATATGCTTGCGCGGCAACAACAACAGCAGCAGCAGCTGGAGCGGGCCGGCCTGGGCGGCGGGCAGCAGCTGCCGCCCATACCCTCCTCACAGGTGGCCCCCGGCATGGGCGCAGGCGCGACCGCAAGCATGGGCACGGGGGCACGGGGTGCAGGCGGCGACGGCGCCGTGGGGTCACGCCCCGGACCGCCGGTGAGGCGTGCGAGCGCCGCCGGGGCGTACGCCTTCATGGCCAGTGCGCTTGGGCAGGCGGTGGCGGCGGTGATGGGCGGCGGCAGCGGCAAGTCTTCCGGCGCCACCACGCCCCGCGGCGCCGCCGCTGGCGTTCCCATGGGCATGGACTCGCCGGCGGCGGCTGGCGGCGCCGGCGGCATGGGCGCTGAGCTAAGCGGCTCGCACCAGAGTCTGGTGCTGCCACTGGAGCCCGGCCGCGGCCCGGACGCGTCCGCCGCGGCGGCTGCGGCGGCGGCGCTCGGCCGCCATGTTCCAACTGCTGCTGGCGGCCGCGTCAGCGGCTTCGGCAGCGGCCCCATCCCGTTCACCCAGAACAACAACCGCAACAACACGCCGCCCTCGGACGCGCCCTGGTTCCGCAGCCTCAATGGCAGCATGGGCATACTGGGCGGGGCACAGCTGTGGCCGGCGGCCGCCGCACCCGGTCAGGGCGTGGTAGTGGCTGCGGCGGCGGCGGCGGCGGCGGCGGTGCCGCCGCCACCCATCGCGCCGTATGCTGCGGGGCCGGGGAGCGCCGGCGTGGCCTCGCCGGGCAGCGCAGGCGGACACAGTCTGTACGGGATGTATGGCTATTACGCGCTTGGCGCAGGCAGCGCCGGCGGCTCGTCCCATACTGCCAGCCTGGCGGCGGGCGGGCCGGGGTCGGCAGCGAGCCACGCGGGCGGCTACAACAGCGGCAGCGTGTGGGGAGGTGCCGGAGGCGTTGGCGCCGGCGCATGCGGCGGCGGCCCGGGCGCGGGCGGCATGGGCTGCGGCTGGGAGGGCGCCGACGACCGCGCGAACAACCCACTGCTGCAGGTGGGCGCGGGCGCGGGCGTGGCTCTGCGCATCGCTCATCAAGCAACTGCTGCCTTGCGATCACGTCCTTTGGTGTCCACTGCATGCCCACTGCACGCCCACTGCATGCCCACTGTGCGGGACGGTCCGTGCCCCCGGCCGTTCGCCCGATGCGAGCTCCTGCCTCACCTTTGCAATGCCCCACTGCATCACTACCACCTCACGCGACTACCCCGCGTCGCCGCTCTTGCCTGCGCCCGCCTCGCTCCAACGCGCGCAGGTGGTGGTGGGCGACGTGCCGCCGCTGGAGGATGTGGACCTGCGCATCTCGCCCGAGGATCTCCAGCTGGTGGCGCTGATCGGGAAGGGAGCCTGCGGCGAGGTGTATGTGAGTCGCGGCTGACGGCGCGGGCTTTGCGGCAACGTTGGTATTTGTGTGACAGACGCGCCAAGTTGAGCATGATGGCTAGACGTCCGCTCTCATGGCCGCCAACGTGCATTGTGACCCCGCCGACCCGAATGCCTGCAGCACGCGCTGTGGGGCGGCCGGGACGTGGCGGTGAAGAAGCTGCTGGACAGCTGCCCGCCCAACCTGCAGCCGCAGGAGATGCGGACGCTGCTGCAGGTGGGTTGCTGCTGCGCGCGTGTAGCCGCCAACTCTGCCGGCCCTGCCTGTGGGCAGCGGCTGGGTGGGGGCAGGCACAATGGCATACCGACCATGAGTTGATCAGGTGCCGTTTCGTAGGCGGAGCGAGGCTTCAATAACGCCGAGGCCTGCCCCGCTACCTGACAGGAAATGGCCATTCTTACTCGGTCGCGGCACCCAAACATCGTGCGCTGCTACGGCGGCTGCCTCAGCCCGCCACAGGTACGTCGGCGCCGTACCGCAGTGCGGTGTGCCAAAGCCCCATACCGCCGCGTTCATGCATCGCAACAAGGCCCTTGAGCTCTGCGCCGTGCCGTGCTGCAGCCTCTCACCCGGTTGTTGGTTCCGCTGCCTCCGCTATGGCCATGTGATGCCACTGTCGCCGTGCCCGCGCGCTTGCCCGCCCTGCGTACACCCCGCGCCTTGCCGGCCCGCAACACCCGCGCGCATGCCCGCCCTGCGTCCTCCCCCCCCCCCCGCTGCAGGTGTTCCTGGTGGAAGAGCTGCTGGTGAGCGCGGGTGGTGCGCCGAGAGCGGGGCAGCGAGGGCCCCGGGTCTGTTTGTGCCGTGCCGTGCCGTGGCGCGCTGTCCCGCACGTAACCGCCTGGTCCCCCCGTGTGGTCCCCCTGGGCATGATGACCCTGTGTGTCCCACAGTTCGCCTGCTTTCACACACAATGCTTACGGTGTGCCGTGTGGTGTGCGCACAGGTGTGCTCGCTGCACGACTTCATCTACCACCCGCACGGCGACCGCTCCGTGCTCAAGCTGCTGGGACTGGCGCGTGACGTGGCGCTCGGGCTGTCGTACCTGCACCCTACCATCCTGCACCGGTGCGTGCGGTCGGCGCTATCCATACAGTGGCAGCGCAGCGCGGGCGCATCGTACCAGTCGCCAGTGCAATTCGGGATGGCATATGTGCATGCGCAGCCGGCTTGCTAACACACGCCGTACGTACACGGCCTTACCTTTGTGCAGCGATCTCAAGCCCTCCAACATCCTGCTCGACATGTCCGGCCGCGCCAAGATTGCAGAGTGAGCAACTCTCTCCGTCGCCTATTCCGCCCGCTTCGCCCCCCTCCACTTCGAGGCGCAGTCTTCAGTGCATCCTGTACCGCGTTTCCAAATATCCTTGCAACCCTCCTACACCATGCCGTCTTCCGCACCGAACCCAATGCCACGCCCGGCGGTTGACCCCTTAACCGTTTTGCTTTACCCCACCACGCCCCAAACACGCCACTGACTGCCCGCTCGCCCGCCCGCCCGCGCTCCGCAGCTTTGGCCTGGCGCGCTACAAGCTGCGCAGCAAGCTGTCCACGCACACCATCGAGGCCGGCACAACACCCTGTGAGGCCGGCACCACAACATCAATGCTGCCGGGTTTGCATCAGCTTACTCGCTTCCTAGAAGGGTCGCTCAGGGCCCCAAACACCACAATTTGAGCTACCGGCGTCCCCCGGGCGTTGATTTAGCTTGGGCTGGTATTCACCCCCCTTTTCCCCACCCCCCGTGGCCGCAGACCTGCCGCCCGAGGTGTTCGACCAGCGCGTCAAGCACCTGACCGACCGCTCCGACGTGTACTCGCTGGGCATGTGAGTGCTAGGTGCTAGGCGCTTGGGGCTGGGCTGTTGAGGGCCGGCGCCAGGCCGGGCGCGCCACCCGGCCCCGCAGCGACCCGTGCGGAGCGTTTGCTCTTCCAAGTTGCCCTGCTCGACCACGTCCCCGCTAGCTCCTTGCCCCCCAACGCAATGTGCGCCACCACCTGCAGGGTGTTCTGGGAGCTCTTCATGCGGCAGCCGCCCTGGCACAACATGCGCGACGTCGCCATCGCATATCATGTGCACGTCAACCGCGCCCGGCCGTCGCTGCCGCCGCGCGACCGCTGCCCGCCGCGCGTGGCGCGCCTCATCCAGGCGTGCTGGGCGCAGCGGCCGCGCGACCGCCCTAGCGCGGCGGAGGTCGTGAAGGAGCTGACATTGACGATCACGCAGCTGGAGATGCAGCCGCCGCCGCCGCAGCAGCAGCAGCAGCCACAGCAACCACAGCAACCACAGCAACAGCAGCGTTAGGGGCTTTGGTAGGCCGGCCGCGGAGCTGCTGCTGCGAGCTCCATTGCTTGGAAGGCGGGTTTGGGCTGCAAGGTGCAGCATGGGCGAGGTGTGTGGACTCGTGAACACGTGAAGTTCCGCCGTGATGAGCAGGGCGGCTGCTTGTAAGACGCAGGGATGTCGAGGTTGGCATAATCGTCAATGAAACCTAAATACACCAAAAAAAGGGGCTGGTATGTCCAGCCCGAATGACAACGACACAGCTCAAGGCTATGTGCCTTGAATCAAGACACTTGTGCTGTTGCATGTTCGGCACCCCGCACATCAGGTTGGGTAGAAGCTGTGCGGCGGGTGTGAGCTTCCTCGCATACGCATGCACGCATGGACAGTATGGGGCAGGGCCCCCCTGTTGTGGTCGTGGCTACGGTTGAAAGCCGTGCTGATGTGGGGCTGCTGGTGTGTTGCTGGACGCGAGAGCCGCCGTTGAGCCGCTTACAATGAATGAAGTGGCCTCAGTTGGAGCTGTATTGCAAGGTGATTCTTGGCTGAGGACAGATGAAGATGGCGCATGATGTTGTGATGTACGCTTGAGGCAGGCATTGGGTAAAGCGGTGATGGAAATGCAAGGTGCTGCAGCCTGCAGCGCAACTGGCTTCCAGGAAATGGAGTCGACTTACAACGCCTGGCTCCCCTGCTGGTTGTCTCCCGGCCCGTGGTCATATTCTGGGTCATATTGATGTCCTGCCCCCGTGCCGCCGTGCGAGAGGTTTGCACGCCCACACGTACAGTGTTCACTGGGGTGTCCCCCCGGGCCAGGTCAGACCAGAGCGCGTTTGCGCGCATGGGGCGATGAGGACGGCATTCCAGCCGGCGCGGAATGTAGGCACGCCACGCCACGCGGCGCGGGCGTCTGGCGGTCTGGCCGAACGCTGCAGGGCCGCCTCATCAATAATGCAAATACCTAGGCGGCATAATAAGTTAGCTAATAATTAATCTTTGACGAGTGCCTCGAATCGCCGCGCGCACGAGTTACCACGGCTTCGACAGTTTTGCGTTTCACGTATAAGGCTTCATCATCCAAATCATTTACATGCCTATCATGCAGACGTCGCTTTAAATTTCCCATGGTAATTGCATATCCGGGAAACGGAGTCCAAACTGCGCGCGACATTCTGCGCGACATTTGACCTAGCAAGGCAGCAACCGGCGGCTGTGTTTGAGTGTCGATGTGATATTGTGTATACCCAACAGGGCTGTGGTGCGTCGGGGCCGGAAGATGCGGTGCGTCACAGGGAGCTGGAGCGTCGAGCGAGCGGCTCCGCAGCTAACCTGGCCCTTGTGCACGGTTCGCGCGGCAGTTACGCAGTAAGTAGAAAAGCCGCTCGCCAGGTCGGGGGCGGATGCTGGGGGTCAAGGGAGCGTGGGCAGTACCTGACAGCATCAAAACCGGTTCGGCAGGGTACGTGCCGTGGCCCGGAGCGCCTGGCGGTGGCTAGCTAATGGAAATGGTCACCCAAAGCCGCGGTGGTTAAGCTGTGCGGTGCGGCGCAAACTGCCGAAAACGATATGACCCCAAAACCCCGTCGCCACTGTGAGTTCCCCGTCCCAATGCGTCAATCCAGCCTGGGTCTCCGTAGTCTCGCTTCTGGGGGTGCGGATGGGGGGACATGGGGGAGCGGTCTGAGTGGTGAAGGGGGGACTCCACTTCCACGCTCCCACCACGCGCCCAATGCCTTCACACTCGTCAGCTTTTCAAGCCATGGTCGCCCGCAGCCCCTGTCATTCACTACTAAAACTGCCCACCGCAGGGCGTCCCCCTGCTGGAAATGTATCGGGATGTGGAGGAGAAGCTGCTGAAGCAGGCGCAAGGTACCGTACAAGTGCCGTGCGCATGCAGCAACGCCGAATTACCCGTGTGTGCGCCGGGCCTGCCCGCTGCTTCCAGCCCGGCCGCGGCTGCCACTGCATATGATTTCAGAGCCCTGACCAATGACCGGCTCTCGCTCCTGCAGATCGCAACTTCGACCGAAAGGCCCTGAGCACAAAACTTCGAGAGGCGCAGGGTGCACAGGGGCTGCAGGTAGGCAGGCAGGCAGCAACCGACATGTTCTATGCTTTGAGCGTGGCTGCAAACGTGTTTGACTGAGTTGAATTTGCACGCCCGACGGCTGCAACACGGCTGTTGCGCTGCTCTCAACCCTCCCTGCCTATCTGAATGCCGCGGCTCGCTCGTTCACGCGCAGGCCAAGTCCGTGCTGCTGCAGGTCTACAGCACACAGGTGCGTGCGAGGGCGAACCGCCGTTCGCACGTATGGATGCGCGTCACGCATATGCATGCTCCCTACATACGGCCATGCAACAACCGCCGTACTGCTGTACGCCTGTACGGTACTGCTGCAGGCTGACGTGTATGAGGACTTCGCGGCCCAGAGTCCGCTGTACATCGACATGCCCACCGTCTGCGCCGCCGGCCCCTGTGAGTGAGGTGCAGCCGGTCCAGCATGTGCGTCGGGTCTCCGCCTTAGCCTCAAGCGGGAGGGAACACAGCGCTCGCGCCGTGCAGCAGGTGCATCCGGCTCAGGGCCAAAGCTGCATTCGCCGTGTCCCAGAAGCACTCATGCCACGTGGCTGCCCAGCCGCTGGCCAGGTGTTCCTTCTTCCACCATCTGGCGTGACCCCATCAGTTCCCTGTCGCCGCAGCCAATGCCATTCCGGGCTCGCTGATGCTCGGCACGGCGGCCGAGCTGGAGGCGGCGGTGGAGGCGCTGGGCCGCGGCGGTGCCGACGGGCAGTCACCCGTGCCGCCCAACACGCCGCTGCTGGGCGAGCGCCTGATTGCGGTCATGAGGCTCAAGGCCATGTGGGGCCGGTGCGTGCGGGGTGTGCTGCGTCAACTGCGTCAGGCGTCTCGGTGCTGCAGCAGGCAGAGGCCTAGTGCAAGGGGCCGCTTTACAAGGGTGCATCACAGCAGCAGCACTCGCTGGCCGCACCCATGTCCTCTATGGTTGCGTGGAACAGCGCGCCAGCAAGCATGCGCCCCAACGCCCTCACATGGCATCCCCACAGGAAGCTCTTGCAGATCACGCTGATGGTCTTCACGCACCCTGTCCTGGGGCGCATCGCGCTGGTGCAGCCGCTGCTGCTGACGGCCTGCGTGCAGCGGCTGTTTGCGGAAGGCGAGGAGCTGGTCACCGCGCTGCTCAAGGCAAGTACCGTGGCGTAGCAGCATCTAGTGAGCCGCTGCTCATCAATCTCACTGGCGTGTGGATCTGACATCTACGTATCGCGCCTGACGGCGATATGTAATGCAATTAGTGCAGGGTTGTGGTGGGCGGCCCAGCCGCTTCACAGCTGCTGACCGTGGTCTCTCACCCCGCTGTCCCATCACGGCAGGGTGGCGCCTCGCCCCACGTGCGCAACTCGCTCAACATGACCGCACTTCTGCTGGTGGTGGCGGCGCTGTCCAAGCGCCTCGCGGCCGAGCTTGAGAGCGGCAACCCGGATGACCTGGCCGCTCACGCGGGCAAAGCGGTCGCCGTCGCGCGGCTGCTGCTGGCGGCGGGGGCGGACGTGCGGGAGCGGATGCTGGGGTTCGGCCGGATGTGGTCGAGCATGTCGGAGCACGACCAGGAGGTGGCCCTGAACTTTGGATCCATCGCGGCCACGCGCGCCGTGCTGCACCTGGACCGGTAGGGCGCCCCGGCTGTCTGCGACTGGCGCGCGCTCCGAACACGCTTCCGGTAGCGCACGTCGGCGTCTGAGGCACTACCAGCAGCGCGGGCCCTGGTCGCAGCGCGATCGCGGACCGGCATGGACTGAACAGCCCAGCATGACGCGCGCCGAGGGACCTCCTGCCGCACTCCTGCTCACAGGTACACTGTGCAGGACGGCTATGCCGCGATGCTGCGGCCGCTGCGGGAGCGGGCGGAAGCTGCGTGCCCAGGCACCGGCGCGCACCTAGACCAGCTGGAGCAGCTGCTGACGCGCGGCCAGCTGGCACTGCGCTCCGAAGGCAGCGGGGGCGCGGATGGCGGCGCAGGCGGTGCGGAAGGCTTGGAGAGGAGGGACTCCGCACAGGAGATGGCAGCGCGTGGCGGCGGCGAGGCGGCTGGCGGTGGAGATGAGGGCGGTGGCGCGTCGCTCGCCGTTAAGAAGGACGTCACGTGGCCGTGGGTGCAGGCCATGAGTAATATCGCGTGGGCCGTTTCGCAGGTAGGTGCGCGGCCGGCGGCGGCGGTGGTGGCGGCGGTGGCGGGGAAAATGCTAGCGGTTTCAATGGGCTGGCGGGCGGATTCCGTGCACTATTTGGGACGCACCGCATAGGGGCACATCCCCAACATGTATTGTGCAAGTGACCGCCAGTCCCCTCGTACCCACAGGTGGCCATGGGCACTGACCCTGCAGCCCGCCGCGCCATCCTGCGCACGCTGCAAGCCCAGGCGCCCTTTGAGCTGCCGGCCATGTCGGTGGTGTCGGTGGCACAGCTGCGGCGGCAGGGCCGGATACCCAGGTGCGACGGTGCGGCTGCAGTAGGTGCGGTCGGTGCGTGCGGTCGGTGCTGTGGTGCATGACACGGGGCACAGGCGGGGTGCAAGGTCGCCTCGTAGCGGGCTTCGAATCGGTTATACCAGTCCCAACGCGGCTCTTGTGTTACAGGTACTCTCGAATGGACTCGGCGAAGGACATGCACGATGCCGCGGAGGCGGCAGCAGCAGCCACAGCGCCGCAGCCACAGCCGTCGCTGCACTTCGAGCCGCTGCAGGTGGATGAGCTGCCGCCGGGCGCTGTGGTGGTGTTTGTGAGCCATCGCTGGCTGGGGCGCGGCTGCCCGGACGACGACAAGGGCACCAAGCTTAAGCAGGTAAGGCTGTTGCGGGTGTTGCTCTGTGTGTGTGCTTGGGCGGCACGACCGACCAAGAGCCTCCGCAATCGGTTGTGAGTCCATGCACCCAAGCGCGGCTGGGTGTGGCCGGTATTATCGTCATGGGCAAAACCATCAGTCGGTGTCCGCTCCGCAGGTGTTTGCAATTGCCGACCATGTGGCGAGGCACCGGCGCGTGTCCGTGGATAAGGTGTGCGGCAGGGAAACGGGACAGGACCACACACATCAAGAACTAGCAAGCGAAAGCGCAGGGCACATATCACGTGCATGCGGACCGCTGCGGGGGGCTCCCCATCAGCTCCTGCCGCGTGCATGCAGTCATGCAGTCATGTATGCGGCTTTGCCTGCTGCCTTGCCTTGGCGCTCACCACCCACGCAAAACCCACCTCGCCCATGCATGCAGGTCTACCTGTGGCTGGACTACTCGGTGGTTGACCAGGACAACCCCATGCCCGGGGTGCAGGTGTGTGTGCTGCATGCGCCCCGCACACGCTTGGTTGTTGCCAGCGTCGCCACCGGATGGCTTTGCATTCGCATTTCTGACTTCTGAGAACTGGCGATATGTAATGCAAGTAGTTAAGGAAGCTCACGTCTGCATCACATATGAGGTTGCTGGCTGCCGCAGGCGCTGCCGGTGTACATTGCCTGCTGCGACGAGTTCGTGTACGTGTACCACGACGAGTACTGGGAGCGCGCCTGGTGTCTCACAGAGCAGGTGGGGCTGTGTGCCGTGGTGCCACCTGTGCGTGCGCGACAGGCGCAGGCGCCAGCATGCCGCATGCCCCACTGGAGCCCCATTTTTCTAGCCACCCGCCATGTAGTTCATGGGACTGGCGCGCGGCCCGATCCCCCTCTCTCCGCTACAACCTTGTCCAGCAGCAGCCTCCCTGCGTGCCCTGCATGCCTGCACCTCGCCCCTGCATGCCGTGCCGCAGTTCATGCACTGGAAGCTGGGCACGGGCGAGTCCAAGCACCGCCTGGACCCCGCCAGCCTGGCGTTCGCCACGGAGAGCAGCCGCGCGCAGCCGCCCGACCCCACGTACGGCAAGCTGGCGGTGGAGGCGGACCGCATCGCGCTGGCGTCCATGACGTCCATCATGCCCTACACGCTGCCAGGCGACGACACCTACTAGGGGGCATGTGTGGGCGGGCGGGGCATGTGCGAGGCCTGCTGATGCCGGTTGGGATGTACCGGTATTGTACGTTTACGATGGTGCTGGATGCGGCGTGTCGTTGTGTTGCGGCAGTAGGCCATACGCACAATCGGTGCCGTGCAGGTGCTATGGTGGGGCATACGGAAGAATGACAGGCAGGCAGTATGCCAGTATCACATGCGGAGGAGTTTTGGCAGGGTAGCTCAGATTGGCGCCAATGGCGGATGGATGCGTACATAAGCACACGGTGCAAATGTGAAATCGAGTGAGGTTTGCGCGATGAGAATCCGTGTGATCGCAGAAATGTGGCGAGAAATGTGCACGGGGCGCGGCAGGGGACGGCGGGTGGGTGGGGACTGGGGACTTGGGAGTCAGGACTAGCTGCAGCAGGACCTGCTGCTTGCCAGCCCAACGGCAGTTGAGACTTCGATCATAGACTCTATGTTACAGGACCGAGGGATTTCCATCTCCTCCTGATCTCGGGGTTACCGCCCTCCGGGGTTAACGCCCGCCTACGGGTCTTCCGCGACGGAGGCATGAACTACCTTGTGAACTCCAGGTATAGGGTAACACACCCGTACCGTGTTGTCCGACGCTGATAACCGTCACGTTGAGCGCAATTAATGAGCGCACCGAGCCGCAGCAACCAAATGAACTCCCGTCGGTGCTATTGTGTAGTCCTGTCACTTCCGCCACCACCGCTGCAAGCACACGGTACCACTGCCTTCGCTGTGCCCACCAACGCCACTGTCGCCACCGTCACCACCACCACCCACATCACCCCACGCCCGGAATTCGGCTCGCCGCCGCCGCCGTCGCCACCATCGCCAGTTCGCCACCTCTGCACATTGCTACCCTGCACGGCATCGACGCCCCACGCCGCGCTATGTACATGCCGCCGCGCTACCGCTGCCCCAGCAGGAACTCCATGAGCTGCTCCAGGGTGGACGAGGTGTCGTTGAGCAGCTGCTCCAGCGCCGGCAGCCGCTGCTTGGGCGTGGCCACGCCCTGCAGCGTGGCACGGAGGGTGGAAAGGGTCCGCGGGTGCGTGGGCCAGTGTAAGCAAGCAGCCCAAAAGACACGGAGTTCGTGAGCATTCATGGGCACACATCGCGTGTGTCCCCGGAAAGCCCCGTGACAGCTACTGACTCGGCCTCGCTGCCACTGTGATTGAGGCCCCGGCCTGCAATACCAAGTTGCTGCCTGTGCTTCCCCGTGAGGCCCCGCCGACCCCCTTCTGCCGCTACCCCACCCACCCACCCACCCACCCACCCACCCACCCACCCACCCACCCACCCACCCACCCACCCACCCACCCACCCACCGTGAGTTTGCAGTAGTCCAGGTACAGGTCCTTGATCAGCGCCACCAGGTGGTCCAAGTGCTGCGGCTGCTCCTGCGCGGGCCGGAAGGGCGAGGCAGTGCGGCGGGTGGAAGTGAGCATCCCTGTATACGGTACTGCGGCAGCAGTGCCGGCATGGGCCAGCTGCTGCCTCAGCTGCTCACGGACGCCGCAGTGGATACACGCGCATCGCCGCACCGCCTCGTATGCATTTACGAGCTTGAATAGCGCAATCTGTCCTTGTGCTCTCTAGCACTCGCAGCACAAGCCATGCGCACATGCGCGGCCGCCGTGGCTCCCACGTGGCTCCCACCCCAGGCGCACGTGCCTTGTACTCCTGCCGGATCTTGTCCGCCCGGTCCAGCACCGACTTGTAGTCCTCGCTCAGGTAGGAGATGTCGCCGTCCTGCATCTTGAGCTCCTGCACAAGCAGCGGCCGCGCCGAGGGGGAGCAGCGGCGCAGCAGCGCGGCGGCGCAGGAGGAGCGGGGAGGTGGGGTGTTGAGTTGCATTGGCGGCGGGGGCGGGTGCCCCGGCTACGCCGTCTTTTGACCACCTATCCAACCTGCACCGGGCCCACTTTGGAGCTGCTGCCAGTGTGCTGCGTCACCTGCTCCAGCCCCGTTGCGCCCAACCCCTGCAGGCCTGTACGGTGCTGCACGCCTGCAGGGCCGCTTCCCCGCACCACAGGCGCCCCATCAACCCACCGCCAGGCCCTCCAGCATGTTGTAGGTCTTCTTGAGCGTGCGCTGCTTCTCCAGCTGCGGCCACACCAGCGCCACGCTGTGCTGCAGCGACTGGGCGGAGGGGTTGAAGGACACATTTACGCGTAGCTTGGCGTTGGTGGCCTCGCGCATCACGTGCTCATGGATGATGCCCAGTGTGGACACCAGGTCGCTCACGAAGCGGGCCTCGCCGCCGCGGTACCTGCGGGGCGCAGGGTGGCAGGGCAACGGAGAAGCAACGGCGTGCGGTTCTTAAAGGTTCCCAGAAGTCCAGAAGCTTTTGGAGTCGTGTTGTGTTCCTTGTGATCAGGACACGTGAACATCGCGTGCGAAATCCTGCACAGGTTACAGCGGCGGCTGCCCTCGGCCAGCGGGCCCCTGCCGGCAGCCCCTGCCGCGCCCGCCGACGACAGGTCAGCGCACGCGCCACCCATCAATGCCACGCACCTGCACAGCAGCTGCGTGCCGAGCAGCGTGTTCTGGAACACGTAGCTGGCGCCGTCCTGGCCCGGCGGCAGCGTGGGCGGGATGTCGGGCAGCAGGCCGGTGATCCAGGTGTGCGCGTCGCCGCCCGTGAACTGGCCTGCGTGCGCAGGGTCAAAGCGCAAAGAGTGATTGAAGGGAGCCCCAGTGGAGCAGGATCGGTGCAGCGCACACAGGCACACGGCCCTTGAAACATACGTGAATGAGGCGGTGAAGCGCGCACAGATGCAACCATGGCCAGGACGCAACCGCCCCCGCAGGTAGGCAGACTCCACGGCTTTACCATCCCCCTCCAAACACCCGATGCCATTCAATGCCACCCACGATGCCCCGAGCTGCCCCGCCCCGTCCCGCCGCGCCGCGCCGCGCCCCGCACGCCACGCCGCGCCCCGTCCCGCTGCGCCGCGGTCCGTCACGCACCCGTGATGAGGAGCTCGTTGGTGGGCCGGCTGGTGTCCATCTGCACGATGCGCTGGTGCAGGCACAGCGGCCGGATGGTGTGCCGCACCACCACGCAGGCCTTGGGGCTGATGGCGGGCAGCACGAAGGCGCTCAGCGAGGCGGACCGCCCCTCGCGCACCTTGAACTTGACCGCCAGCCGGTTGGTGGAGTCCTGGCACCTGCGGTGGAGCGGGTGTGGGCAGGAGTAAGAATCAGTTGAGGCGGGAGGGCGGAAGGTTGGGCGTCGCGGGCGAGCATGCTGGGGGTGAAGCCGCCAGGCCCACGGATATACACGATAGTTGCAGAAATACGGTAAGCGGGACCCTGCAATGTGCGGTCTGCGCTGCAGCCTCAAACGCCGCAGCCTCGAACGCCGCAAACCGTGCACGCCTCACCGGTAGGTGGCCAGCGTGAGGTTGCCGTTGGCCTCATCGGGCGGCGAGCGGGACAGGATGGCCACGTTGGAGGGCACGTCCAGCATCTGAAGCGCAGGGCGGCGGAGGCGGAGTGGGGTGCGGTGGGGATGCAAAGACGGTTGGTGGGGGTTCCATGCATGCTTAAGTAGACGACGTTATTGGGGGTTTGCAAGATCAAGAGATTGAAGACAGTGGGGATGGGTGGGCGGGGTGGGATGGGTGCAATCGGCCAACGGCTGCCGGACCGAACGAGCTGGCCACTCACAAGCCCCGGCTCACACCGCCCGCATACTCGGCCCCGCACTGCCCGCAGCATGCACTGCACAGTTGGCGCCCACCTGCAGCGCGGCGTTGCACTGGATGGCCACCGTGAAGATGGGCACGGCCGACTCGATGGTCAGCACGTAGCACGCCTCGTCCGCCTCCAGCTTGCACTTGTCCTGCGGGGTGTCAAAAGGGGGGGAGAGGTTGGCGCGGCGGTCAGTGGCGTGCCGGAGGCAGGCGAGCGCGAACGCCGTTGCGTGGTGTATTCCGGCGTCGTTAGGTCCATCGATACTACATAGCGCGGTGTCGGGAGTGCGCGCAAAGCCGCCTCCTCCCAGTGCCCGGCGCCCCGTGCCCGCACCTGCACGGTGAAGGGCGCGGACATGGCCAGCATGGCCGTGTCGCCGCCCTTCATCTGGAAGCGCTGCCGCTCCGCCTCGATCTCCTGCTTCAGCGTGCTGATCTCCGCGCGCAGCCGGTCGATCTGCTTGTAGTAGCTGGCGCGCCGCTCCTCCTCCTCCGCGCCCGGCGCCGGCACGGACGGCGGCGGCGCCTTGGAGCGCATGCCCAGGGGCCCGCGCGCGGGCTGCTCGGCGTTGGAGACCAGCAGGCCGCCGCCCGGGGGCGCGTAGCTGATCACCTGCCGGCCACAGCACGCAACACGAGGTGACAAGAGACGAGTGCAGCACGGCGTTGGGGAGCGCATTGTCACTTGGTGAGCGAGGCCGTGCTGTGTCGGCAGCGCCCCGGAGGCTCGCGCTCGGTGCCGCGGTGCTCAAGCTGCGTCAGGCAGGTATCGGCGGCAGCACCACCGGCGCGCGGTCGGGTCGCCGCACGCACCTTGCCGGAGAAGGTGTGCATCACGAACTCCTGCGCCAACAGGCCGGTGAGGAAGCCGCCGTCCAGCGTGTTGATGGACTCGGTCAGCTTGATGCTGCGGGGCGGCGGCGGGGGCAGGAGCAGGGAGGGGCGGGGCGGAGTGGGACGGGGGGGGGGGGAGGGGGTTGCAAGGATGTTTGGGAAAGCGGTGGGGGGCGAGGCTGACCGCAGTGAGCATACGGTGGCGGTATGACGGACGCGCTTGCAACAAGAGCCAGCCACCGGACGCCCTGTCCCGCACAACCGTCACATGGACGGCGATCGCCCAACCACCACTCCACGCCCGCCCCGCCCGCCCCCACGCCCCCCTCCCCCACCTGTACACTGTCCGCAGCTGGCCCGCCTCCTCCAGGTCCAGCACCTCCACGCCGCCGTCCTCGCGCCCCACCACGATGTTGTTCATGCCCGTCTTGGTGAAGTCGATGCCGCTGTCAGGGGGTGGGTTTCCATGCAGGGAGCGGTAAGGAACTTGGAATGGGATCGCGGTGGGAACGAAGAGCCGCGCCCAAAGGCGATGTGCTCCTGAGCGGTCTAGGATCGGCCACCGCCCGTGCCCCATGCAGTGCCTGCGGCCCCCGTCCACACGCTACCCCTCAAGCCCACCCAAGCTGTGGCTCCGCCTCCGGAGCCGGATTGATCCACTGTCAGCCCGCGCGCGCCCACCGTACGCACTACTCCCCCCCCGGTGTGGGTACCCCTGCCACCAACGCCAGATCGATGGCGCACGTTGCATGGCCCATCGCTTCACCCGACTGGTGGGATGGTTAAGGCATTTGTCCATAGCTTGGCTTCGCGACCCCGCCCGCCTGAATGATCCCACGCCCCCGCTCCTTTACACCCCCCAACCCCACCTTGCTGCACTTATTTGTACCATCTTTGCAACCCCCTTTGGGCTGGTACCACACCCCATCACACCGCCCGCCCCAACTGGTCCCTATGCCAGCCGGCAGCGCGCACCTGTACACCGCCGCCACCGCGCCCTGCTTCTTGGGATTGGCCAGTGTGAAGCCCTGCCGCGCCGCCTCCGCCTCCAGCAGCAGCTGCACCAGCGTGCCTGGGCGGCGTGGCGGGAGAATTTGAGATTAGACCCTCACCAAACAACGACCTCTCCTGCCCGAACACGCACCAGATAGCTTGCCGCCGCCGCACCCCCCGCATGCTTGGCCCCCTTGCCTTCCCCCTCCCTTCCCCCTCCCTTCCCCCTCCCTTCCCCCTCCCTTCCCCCTCCCTTCCCCCTCCCTTCCCCCTCCCTCCCCCTCCCCTCCCCTCCCCTCCCCTCCCCTCCCCTCCCGTCCCCGGCTCCAGGCTCACCCGTGTCGGTGCCGTACAGCACCTCCTTGGCGTTAGGGAAGCGGTGCTGCGGGTCGTGGCTGTCCACCACGTACTGCAGGCTCACGGGGGCGGCGGGCGTGGGCGCCTCGTACACGGGCTCGCTGCCGCGCAGCACGCGCACGTAGCGGTCCTGGCAAGCCAGCACCGGCCACAGCTCGGCGGCGCTGGCCAGCGGCACCACCTGTGGGCGTTGCAGGCACGGCGGCCGGCGGCGGTGTGTGCGTGTCATGGCCGCAATACGTACACAAGGTGGCGAAAAATGTGCTGGGAGTTGCAAGGATGTTTGGAAAAGCGGCACAGGTGCACTGAAGACTGCGGGGGTTACAATGATGGTACATGGAAGTGTAGCAGCGTAGACCGCAGGCGTGGAGGCGTGCGCGGGGGGGGGGGGCTGATACGCATGAGCCCCGCAGGAGGATTTGGGCGGGTGGATCGAGGCCCTGGCGGCCGCAGGAGGCGGGGGAACAGACCCGCGCTGCGCGCCCATCGCGCGGCACGCGGGGCCCTCTCGAGTGCCCGCACCTCTGCGTCATTGATGCGGTCGGGGCACAGGTACAGCGCCTTGTCCTTGGCCTCGATGAAGTGGTTGTGTACGTATTCGCCCGCGGACCAGATGTTCTTCTCGAACACGTCCACGCGCCGGATGGTTTCCGTCAGCTGCGTGTTGAAGCGGAAGAACTCCTTACCCTTCTTGTTCACGCCCTTGATCTGCAGTTGGTGAGAATGGTTGGGTGTTTTTTGAGGAGGGCTGACGTAAAGTGAATGGGGTTGACGAGCGTGGCGTTTGCGGCAAGGGGGTGTCCTCTTCCTGGCGCTTGGCCTCCCGGAACGGTGCATGCTGTGGCCAGGGGCGGTCAGGGCTGAGCCATGGGGCTGAGCATCCGACGCCGTAGAAGGTTCTGGCGGCCCGTTTCATAACTCTCGGTGTGGGCCCTGATGGGATCCCACAATGGGGCTACTGTACGACAAACCTCCGCACCAGCAGCCCCAGCCCGAACCACCTGCACCGGAACCATCTGCACCCGATCCCATCTACTGCGCCGGCTAGCACCGGATGCCGCTGCGCCGCGCACCGCCGCACCTGATTCCCAGCGGCCACGAATATCTTGTCCTTCTGCGACTTGCCCTTACCCAGCACCAGGCTTGTCACCTGCACGGCACGGTGCAGGTCAGCCCCGGTTCAGCACTCTCGGAGCCCAGCTCGGTTGCATGGGAACTAAGACGCGCAGTGGGCACACGTGGCATACCCGCTGCTGCCATGCAAGGATTCCCCTAGCGCCCGAGCATCTTGCTCCACCACTCTCCCTCGCTGCTGCTCCAGGACTCCATCGGCAAGCAGCCAGTGCCTGAGTGCCCGCGACCTGCCTTGTTGGCCGCCGAGGGCAGGGTCTTAAAGGCAACGGTGAACTCCCCCTTCTTCACAGAGAAGCACTGCACTACCCCTGACAGGTCGCCAGCCGCAACCTTTTGCGTCTTCTTCTCCTCCGTCAGCGGCAGTACCTACGCAGGCAGTGCTCGTGGGGTCAAGCTTGGCCCCACATGTACGCCCGCGGGTCCAGCGAGCTGCTCACCGCCAGCGTCCCTGTGGCGCATGTGCTGGTCTGGATAAGGTCCTGGCGAAATAATTCCAGCTCCATGGTTGGCTTTGGCTTTCCTCGGCTTCTAACAGGAATGCAAATAAGATGCCGCCCGTCGCGTGGGACGGGCGGCTAATTGTGATTCTATGAGCTCATCGGGAGTAAGCGAGAAGTCTCATTCAGGTCTCAAGAGCTGTTAGGAGACGAAGCTTCACTGACTGTGCGCAAAGTCAAGCCTCTGTAAGTAGTGGCTGCACAAATATTGTAATGCCTTTCTGGTGATTTGACCCACGTATCACGTGTGCCTTCAAGTCAAGTCTGCGATTGACTCCGTTTCGCCCATGGGGGCAGACTTCTTTTCCACAAACAGCGAGTATTGATTGCAGCTGTTTCTGCCATGAATAATTTCACGGTATCAACGCATCCATTCCAATGCTAGTTAGTTCGGGCCGCTTCTGACAACCCGCCAAAACTCAATCTTCCTCTGCACAACGCACCATGCCGAAGGAAGTCGTGACATTGAGCTTTGGAAGCTATGCCAGCTTTGTTTCGGCGCACTACTGGAACCTGCAGGTGCGCAGGGCGGGTCCAGCGCCGGCAGCGGTTGACACCTGCCTCCACAGACGCGGCCGGACCTCAGGGCAGTGCCTTCCCATCCGTGCCATATCCTGCCATTGACGCTCTCGGCCCTGGCTATCCCGCGCATCTGGCGGCTTTGATGTGGCAGGATGAGGCAGCCGGCTACAGCGGCCGGGAGGGCTGGTCGGAGTATGCGGACTGTGTCGACTATGACACGCTCTTCTCTTCGTCTGAGGGCCGGAACGTGAGCATCGGCCTTTGGGTCGGGCTGTTTGCTTTGGGACCATGTCATGTGGCACGCGCACGAGTTCACGCTTTAAGAGGCGCAGCACAGGGTTCTGAAGTGCCGGCCGCCGATGCGGTTGCCCCCGTTTGCTTGCACAGGGCGCTATGACGTACCGGCCGCGTGCCGCGTGGTTCGACCTGGCAGGCAGCTCAGGAGGTGAGCACTCAGAAGGGTGTCCACGGCCTCGCTTTTCTTAATCATTGTCTTGTCATGGTGCCGGTGTCCGGCAGTCAGTGACGTCGGTGCCAACACTCGGCTTTCGTGCAAACGGCTTGTGCCACATGCATTGCAGGAGCATCCCACCGCGCGGAGGCCGCGGCTGCTGCTGCGGCTGCGGCTGCGGCGGAAGGTGGCGGTGGCGCAGCGGTGCCCACATGGTCTGGCGGCGTGGATCTGCACCGGGCGGCGCCGGTGGCTCGTAGCGCCTTCGCGGCGACCCTGGAGCAGCAGGAAGCTCTCGACTGGGACTCTCTGGGTGAGAAGGCTGAGCGGGTGCAACCCAAATGAGTAGGGCTAATGAATGCGCCCCGACACGTGGTGGGATCAGCGTGAGGCGGCGTTGGTGATGCCATGCTGCTGCCTGGGCTGGTTGGACGCGTTGACGCAGCCTGGTTATCCCGCGCGCAGATGAGGCGGAGGCTGCGAGGCAGCAGGCTGTGCTAGAGGAGGCGGCGCGGCTGTTGGACCCCGCAGCAGCGGCAGCACGCCGCCGCGCAGGCGGCGCTGCCGCCACGTCAGCGGCGGCGGCGGGCGCACGGCACTGGACGGACTTCTGCAAGGTGGGTTCCGACCAGCCAGGGCCCGTGCATTGGTCGTCCCAGCTCGAGGGGCAGCCGTGACCGAACCGTTTCCAGATCGCATTCTCAACACCGCCTTGCGCGTGCATTCCGCCTGCCATTAGGTGCTGGTCAGCCCGCGTACGGTGGTTTCGCTGCCGGGCTTGTGGAGCGGCGCCTCGGAGCACTCGCTGGCGTCGGGCTGGGGTGCGGCGTCGGGCGACCTCCGGGGCGGCGGCGGCGGTGGCGGCGCTGGGGTGCAGCTGGTGGAGGAGGGCGTGGACGTGGTGCGGCTGCTGGCAGAGGCGTGCGACAGCCTCGCGGGTAAGGCGCACGGTGGAGGCAGCCTGGCGGGAGGGGGCGGACTGCCTGGCACCTCCCTGGTGTCTGGAGCCGGGGGCAGGTGCCTGTGTGTATAGGCGGGCATGTGCACGGCAGGCTGGTGTGCTGCTGGGTGCTTGTCGACTTGGTGGCCTGTGTTTGCACGGTTTGGTGCGAACGTTTGCCAAATTTTGCCGCGCGCGGGCGGACGCTGCCACGCAGGCTTTCAGATCCTGGTGGACGACCAGACCGGCTTCGGCGCCTACGCGGCCGCCGTGCTGGCGGAGGTGGTGGAGGACTTCCCCGGCCGGCCGCGAGTGCTGTTCTCGCTGCGGCAGCCGGGCGCGTGGGCGGGTGCGGCGGACGTGGCCGGCGGTGGGGGTGCGTCGGTGTCGACTGCGCAGATGACGGCGCACGCCAGGTGCGTCAGGCGTGCATCTCGGCACGGCATCTACCTGCGAATCACACGGCGTTTCAAACCATGGCCAGTCGGTGGCCGCGCCCGCACGCATGGTCCGTGCGCCTGGCACTGCCATCAATCAGTAGCGGACAGTTGGAGCCGATCCGTCTACAAGCACCTACTGTATGATGCTGACAATTGCTGGCGTGCAAAGCGGGGAGAGTCCAGTCAGGGAGACCATTGCGCAACCGCATGCAAATTGGTGACCCGGCCGCGCACTCCACGCGAACATGCGCCGGCCTGCAGGGACGAGCTGAGCGAGGCGCTGGCGCTGTGCCGGATGAGCGAGCTGGCCTCGCTGTACGTCCCGCTGGCGGCGCCTGCCGTACAGCTGTCATCAGCGCTGCCGTACCTGTCATCGTACAACCCGGCGCTGCCGTTCCACTCGAGCGCTGTGCTGGCTGCGGCCGTGGACAGCGTGATGCTCCCGACACGCCTGACGGGTGGGCCAAATTTGTTTTTGTTTTCGCCGCCGGCCACGGCCGCTTGCCTGTCTGAGAGCAATATGCGTTATAGAACGTGTGTTTGTGTGTGTGGGGGGGGGGCTGGCTAAGGTTTTGGTTGGCAGTGGATGTATTACCGGACCCCGACGCATCCCCATCATGGCCTGCTGTGACCCTGTAGCAAGATTAGCAACGTTGTGTGCAGGCGAGAGCTGTCGCGGCCTGCATGGCACTGCTCGTCACGCCACCTTACCTCTCTCCCTTGCTTTGTACCTTGCGCAGGCCGGCGCACCCCGCTGGGGGAGGCAGTGGGCGTCACCGACCTGCACTCACTGGTGCAGCTGCTGCGCCCCGCCGCCGCCGGCCTGGCGGCGCTGCACCTGTGCCTGCCCTGCCCCTCGCTGCCCGCCGACCTGCAGCAGCTGCAGCGCCAGCTGGACACACGACTGCGGCCGCCGCACGACTCCGCCGCCGTCGCGGCTGCCGCGACCGCCGCGGCGGCGGCACTGACGAGAGGCGGCGGAGGCCGTGGTCCGGCGGCGGCGGAGTCGCAGCCGTCGTCGGTACGGGGCGAATCAGTGTACGGCAGCACGGCACAGCTGACGGGCCTGGACCAGCTGGCCAGCCTCACGCCGGGCATCAGCGGGCGGGACGACACGGCGTTGCGGGGGTCCGGCGCCAGTCGGGCCGAGAGCTACTGCCTGCGAGGTGAGGGCTGCGAGCAGTCACGGGGTGCTGAATGGGCTGCAGGCAGCGGTTAGTGGACCCCGGCGTCCTGGTGGTCATGCGACTGCAGCTCGTGCCGTCGACAGCATGCCATAACAGTATCATGTCCCGCGTGTGTGTGTGCACGCAGGTGCGCGGACGGACGCCGGCCCTGCCTCCACAAGCGCCGCCGTGGAGGCGCTGGACTCGCTGCTGCTGCGGCGGGCACACCGGATGTGCGTGCGCCACCGCTGCGCGACGCCCATGCCACTGGCGGTGCCCCTGCCCTTCCCGGATCTCTTTTCGCCCGTGGTGTCCCTGCACGGTGACATCATGCTGACGTACGACGGCAAAAACGGCCGGAGTGGTAGCAGAACCCAGGCGACACACGCGGCGGCTAGTGGCACAGGTAACGGGCAGCTGGGGTCAGGAAGCTCGAGCGCGGCGGCGGGTGCGGCAGCCGCCGCTGGGGCCACCGCGGCCCTGGCAACAGTGCCCGTGGGGCCGGGCGGCCGCGCGGCGGGGCAAGGCGTGGCCAGCGTGGGCGTGCTGACTCGGCTTCAGGCGACGAGCGAGTTCGCGGGCTGGGTGCGGGGCGTGCAGGCGCGCTGGACGCGGGCAGCGGGGTCGGCAGCGGGCCATGCGGTGTTGGATGCTTGGGATGTGGCACGAGACGACGCGGCGGAGGTGACGGACCGCCTGCACGAGCTGGTGGGGAAGTTTGTTGCGGACGACGACGACGGTCACTATTGAAGAGCGCGCGCCGGGCTGCAGGCGGGTATTATTGTTGGTGTGCTCGTACTTGGTGGCGCGTCCTGGTTCGTACAGTTCGTAGGGGCAGGCAGCGCTGCTGCCGCGTCAACACTGTGCACGGTGTCGCACGAGAAACGGTGAAGAGCCACAAGGCCTAAGATGACACCATCTTCGGGATGTTCGTTGTGGTGCGGGCCTGCGAGGTTTCTTCGAGCGCTGGCCCGGCTCCAGCGGGCGCGTCGCGGTCGAAGCGCCAGGCAGGGGGCGGCTTGCCAGGTGGGCGACGCGGTGGCTGGGGCTGGCTAGAGCTTTACTGTGGGGTGGAGCACCTTTGCCTTGTAAGGCTGAAGCAAGAACGTCCTGAGCTTTGTGCGTGTGTCCTCGGGTGGGGGGCTATGCCAGCTCGCGGGTTAGCGGGGACTCCAGAGCCCGTGAGGACTCATCCGGGCCGCGTCAGCTGGCCCCGCCCCCATTCGCGAACCGCCAGACCAAGCACTCCAAGAGTGCAACCCACAGCGAATTCACCTAGACCTTGAGATACTGATTGTACCTAAATTAGTCTGACTTGACCTCGTGCTTTAGATTGCGAAAAAGCCCAACAGAAAGCACACACTCACTCACTCTCACTCCTCCAACGCTAGCGCCCCTACCCAGCCTACCCAGCAAAAATGTCGCTACGCAATGCCGCTAGCAAGCTGCTTTCTCCCTTCACAGCCAGCGCTGGACAGTGGTGCAGTCGGGGATTTCATGTGCGAGCCAACGCAATCAACGCCGCTTCAAACAACTGCCAGAAGGTCGGAGTGAGCGGCGAAGAAGCTCTGCGTAATCTGGGATTGGTTCTGAGCGGAGCTGGCAGTTTGGCAGCGGCGGGTGCTGTTGTTGCGATATTCGCGCGCAGCTCTACCCCAAAGGTGGGTAATCTGTCGGCATCATTTAAAGGGTTATCTCGGCGTCTTAGGTACCGAACGCCTAGGCCTCAGGTCCAGACCGCATCATGTACTGCGCGGGCGTCCGGGCTGACGAATGGCTACACGAACCTCGCCACCTGAGGAGGGCCTGCCACACACCCCATTCTTATTGCACTATACACACACCTGAAGTGAAAAGCCGCCACCCAGACACAGAGGCCCAAACCTAAAACTTACTCTCACCCCCGCCTCTCACCTTCAGACGCCGCAGTGAGCGAGGCCTGCTGATGTGCAATGAAGCGCTACGAAAGACCGACATAAATCAGCAAGTAGTGCCATATTGGGCAACGTTGCAGAGGATAGTGGATGCCAGCGTTTTGGACAGGCTGTTGTTCGCCAGCGTTGTTGACCTGGCCTGGCATTGCGCACTGTGCTCCTGGGTGATTTGCGACCATAGGATGGCCCAGGGTGGTGGCCTGCCCTGGCACAGCGCTGAGAGCGGCAGCTGCAGAGGCGGCAGCAGGGGTTTCCGCGGCAGAGGCGGTGAGACGTGCGCCTCAACTATGCGGGGACCCTGGCCTGGGTGCTGGCAGGTATGCATGCGGCCGGCGCACACACCGCACGAGACGTGCGCCCTGACAAAGCTGGTGGTAGCCCCTACCAGGAATAGATAGGTTCTGTGGATAGGTTTGGACTGACCGTGGTCAGGTGTCGTGGAAGCGCCGTTATCAATAGATTAGGGAGCAACTACCACTGGAGACATAAGAATCGACTCCAGCTGCCGTACGTATGAGAGTTGGTGTGTAGGCCAGGCATTTCTTCATTGTTTGGCGGTGAGCCAATTAGCATACACGACCTGTGTCATGCGCGCAAATAATGGGATGTGTGGTGGCGTACTGACATATATTCTGCACTGCAGCTTTTACGGGCGATTGGTTGACACTTTACTCGGGGGGTACACGCAGGATGGAGTGTTGATAGCTTGATACGGGCCGCACATTGTGCATAATGCAAGCAGCTGATGGCATGTAGTTGCACTATTTGCGAAGGGAAAGGTCGTAGAAACAGGGCAAGGGATGAAAGTTGGCATTCCCCTTTGGCGGCAGATAAAATGTCGTACCCAGCAAGCCCCGTGTCACGCCCCACAGCGTGACGGAACCCAGCGTGTGCTGGCCCTTGGGGGAAAGCCAACTGGCCAGCAGGGGACATGCGTGTCAGGGTTTTGCGTGCCAGTTCGTGTATCGCTCCGAGTTTTGTCTGAGTCCCTTCCCAAGGCGTGACGCCGCGGGTACGGTGACATGAATCATTCGTATGCCTCTTCAGCTGCATCAGTGGCGTGCTTACGCCCCAAGAGCTGACTGGCTGTGACGTCAGTGCGTTTATGCACTCGTGCAACGCTGATTTGAGTCCTTTGTATCGCGTATTTGCCTGTCCGTGTGACTTGAGGTCCGGTCTCGAACGTGTGCTGAGGTAAGCGTCCCTTTTATCCGTTCGCTGATGACCCCGTACGGCAGAGTTGAGCTGGTTTAAGCGTGCCCAGCAAGAAGCCAAGCCTTGTCTTGCTTCTTGCTCTCCCATACAGCCTGTGGGTTAGCCATTGAACAGATCAAGACCACGAACCTTGTGCTTGTTCCAGAGCGCCTTGCGCTAACGGCATTGACATTTGGGGCAGTTCCTGTAACGCGCCCGCTTCCGCCTGACTTCTTCTCGCCTCAATGTCCCTCGTCTGGGTTTATGCGCGGCTTCTCCCGAGGACAGTCGCCGTCGCGTCACCACCCGCTCACTATGGCTGAGGCACACGCCAGATGCAGAATCACACGCCAGATCATGACACCCGTGTGGGACAACAAAGGCAGGATTCATGCTGGTGTAACACTCGATATGCGGCGGTGCCTTGACAGCGCAACCTGCAACCTGTGCCCAATCCTGCGGCGTGTGTGTGGCTTGGTCGCCGGATGTATGAGTTGGCCTTGCTGTCAGCGGCCAGGCTGCATCGGTGTCCGCGCTGTGACCGGCACTGCGGGGCTTCAGCTGCCCGTACACTACAGCGTGCCACAGCATGTTACGCGTGGGCGGCGCCATTCCACTGTTCCACAGTGGCAGCAACCACACCAGCATGTCACACCAGCATGCGCAGGTGGCACACAGCAAAAGCATGTGTAGGAGTCGCTGACAACCGTCCGGCCCAGCACGGCAACAGCCACATGCAGCATGCCTATCTGCTTTGGTGCTGGGCCAGACAGCGCGGCCGCGTGGATAGGTGGGCGTGAGAGAGGTGGCGGTCAATCAACAGCTGCGACAATGCCCCGGCCCGGGTGGGGCTAGGTCCGGTCTGCAGAGTGCGGGTGTGTTTAACTGTTCATCCCGGCGTTTTCTTGTGTGTGTGCCTGCGCCGTAGTGGTTCCCATGATATTGTCGGTTTTGATGCGGATGTTGGTTTCCTTGTTTTGGAGGCCCGGTCCGCATTTGCTTGGCCCCGGACGGGTGCCCTTGGGTTTCGGTCGCCGGTGCGGTGGCGGTGGCTCCTGTGTTCTGCTTACTCGCATTACAAAGTGTGGTGCAGATGCGGTGCTGCGCCTGCACACACCTGCATTACCTTTGTAACCACTCTTTCAGGAAAGAAACAGCAGCGAGGCGGCGGGCGAAGCTTCCTACACACCTCCCCACTCGAGCAGGGGCGCCCCAGGCGCAGCGTGCGTGCCATCCAAGCTGCATATGCAACAACAAAGACCGCCTGGTGCTGTCAATTGACGCGGCCTCCCGCCTCGCCTCGCCGCCCAAGAGACAGATGTGTGGGGCCATGCGTCTTTGGTGGTTGTGATGGAGATGCGTAGTAGAAGGTGACAGGGGCGAGGGAAGCAATCCGGTTACTGGAGGGGGCGCGGGAAGGCTGTAGCGGGCCCTGCCCCTGTCCCTGTACCTGCTCTGCCTACCTGGCGTTATATGTAAGAAGTGATGCGGACACACGCTTGAACATTGTGGTCGGCCGCGGTTGAACAAGTCGCTGTGGTGGGAAGGCGTAAACGCATGGGTGCGTGAACGCGTACAGGGGCGTGTGAGAGGTGGCCGTGGGCTACATGAGTCCCCCACGCGTCGGCTTCATACATGAGACTGACTAGGGACAGGGATAAGAAAGTTGCGGGGCGAATGACAGGTGAGATCAGGGGCGAGGTTAGGGAGTGGTCAGGGGCTAGGGCAGAGGCTAGGGCAGGGGCTAGGGCAGGGGCAAGGGCAGGGGCTAGGGCAGAGGCTAGGGCAGGGGCTAGGGCAGGGGCTAGGGCAGGGGCTAGGGCAGGGGCTGGGTCAAAGGCGAAGCCACGCCGTGGGAGTGGCCTGCTTGCAGGGCAAGGGCATGGAGCTGCCCCCGTGGCTACCCCTGACAGGCGGCCCCCCAGGGGGATCAAGTACTGGCACCTGATTCGATGGTGCCCACGAGCGGTAGCGATAGTGGTGACGGTCGTGACGGTGGCGAATGGGCGCTGCGTATCATTCGGCCACTTGGGCATGTCCATGTTCGCGTCCATTCGGGTTCGTGCGCTTGGACTTACGGCAGTAATTCCCAAGGGGAGCTTTTATTCCGGTGTTCATAAGTATCGCACATAAAAGGACTGCGCAGGACTACGCGCGAAAGCACACTCTGACCTCTGACCAGCCCAACGTCGGTCTTAGCCGAATGACGGATTCGCACGTTATGCAATATATTGATAGGATGTTATAGCTAAGGCGGGATTGTGCCCTCGCTTGGAGAGCAGTCCCACTGAGGTGAGCATGGGCGCTTGACGCGCAAGGCTTCTGTTTGGCATGCCAATTGACGGTTTGCCACACATGCGACGATGGAGCTTATGATTTACCTATCACGCTCGTGGTTGACCAGTCTGCGACATGCCGACTCGTCCACTGGCCACGGCGCGTCTACCAAAGTGTGTTGCGCGTCCATGTGCTTCAAATGGATCCCATTTCAGTGAAAGTGCGGCCACACTGCAAACCTGCTGTGCCATGTCGTGTGCAGGGTGCGCGTTCGGCTTCAGCGCAAGCCGAAGCGCGGCCCCAGACGGGCACCAGCGCTGTGTTGGCGATGCGACGATGGAGTTCGATCGGGAGAACCCGTCGCCGCTGGCACGCCTGCCGGGCCAAGAGCAGGCGTGGAACGACCTGTCCGTGCCCGAGGTGGAGCGAGCCTACTTGGAGCAGCTGGCCGGTGTAGAGCGGCTGGAGGATGCGACGTCGCTGCAGCTGGTCGTGAACACGGCCACTGGCGGCAGCATTGCGCATCTGGGCGCGTCGCTGCCCAGCCTGCACGAGCTGAACCTCAACGGCAGCGCGCTCGACTCGCTGCGCGACCTGGGCACCGGCTTCCGGCGGCTGCAGGTGCTGTGGGTGTCGCGCTGCGGCCTGCGCAGCCTGGACGGCCTGAACGGTCTCACGGCGCTGCGGGAGCTGTACGCCGCCTACAATGACATCGCGGACCTGCAGCCAGTGGACTGCTGCCCGCAGCTGGAGGTGCTGGACGTGGAGTGCAACTGCGTGCAGCATGTGGAGGACGCGGTGCACTACCTGGCCGCGTGCCCGCACCTGCAGACGCTCAGTATGGCGGGCAACCCCGCAGCTGAGCAGACCCACTACCGCCAGGCGCTGTGCGCGGCGCTGCCGGCGCTCACGTCGCTCGACGACGAGCCTGTGACGAAAGCGGACCGCGGACCGGCGTCCGCGGCAGGGGTCGGGCCACACAAGGCCCAGGACGGGACGGCGAGCAGCAGCCCTCAAAAGCCGGGTGCAGAGCTTCCAGCGCCGCCGCTTAAACTGGCGGCGACATCGCTGTCAGCAAAGCCTTCTCCAGTAGCGGCAGCCGCGCTTGGGCTGCCCGAGGACGCGGCAGCGTCCTCCTCCAGCGCCGCCGCGCCCTCGGGCCCACCGGATGCGGAGGAGGTGGCGCTGGTGGTGGCAGGCATCAAGCACGCACGGGTGGGCGTGGACTCGCACGAGTTCCGCGAGATAGAGATGAACCTGCTGGTGGCAGCGGCGGACGGCACCGACGTGCAGCTAGACGGGCGGCCGGGCACCGCAACGCTGCTGCCCTCCTCCACCAGCACCTGGATGCGCACGCTGCGCAGCAGCCGAGAGGGCAGCCTCGCCATGCTGCGCGCGTCGCACGCCGCCGTGGCCACGGGCGCGGCGGCCGCGGCAGCTGCCGGCAGCTCGCACTCGCCGTCAGCCAGCAGCGGCGCCAGCCCGGCAGGCAGCCGACCGCCGAGCGGGCGCACCTCGGCGCCCCAGGAGCGCTGGGCCACGCCGTCTGCTGCGGGCGTAGGCTTCAGCGTCGGCTCGCCGGGGCCTGGCCTGCCACC
Source organism: Chlamydomonas incerta (assembly GCA_016834605.1). Classification (NCBI taxonomy): domain Eukaryota; kingdom Viridiplantae; phylum Chlorophyta; class Chlorophyceae; order Chlamydomonadales; family Chlamydomonadaceae; genus Chlamydomonas; species Chlamydomonas incerta. The sequence goes on along the minus strand of JAEHOC010000064.1, from coordinate 125,743 downwards.
CAGTGGTCTGCGGCGGCCAGGGAGCGGGGGCGGCGGCGCAGGGGGCGGGGCTGGTGGGGCTGGGCCAGGGCTTGGCGAGAGCCCCAGCATGCGGCGGCCAGGCAGCGGCGAGGCGCGCCCGGGCACGTCCATGAGCCGACCCTTCAGTGCGCGGCCGGGCACCGCCGCGTCCTTTTCCGTGCGGATAGGCACGTCTCAGAGCACAGGGACAGCGCCAGGCACAGCCAGCTCGCTGGGCCTGTACTGGGTTAAGAACCGGATAGGAGGCGGCGCCAGCGGAGGCGGCAGCGTCGGAGGTGGCGGAGACGGAGCAGCGGGCGGCGGCGGCACGGGGGCCAGCACCGGCGATGGTGATGGGCCCGCGGGCAGCAAGTTGACGCAAGGCACGGAGGGCGCATTCGGCGGCAGCCTCGCCCGTGACCTGCGCAAATGGAAGGGCGCGGCGGCAAGGGCAGGCGGCACGGCGGGGGCTGCCGGCGGGCGCATGGACACTGGCGGCGCTGGCAGCAGCGGCGCGTCAGCGCTCAGCGTGGGCGGGGGCACCGGGCTCTCCACGACGCTGCTGCGGGGCGGGCAACTGGACCCGAAGGCGCTGCTAGAGGAATTGAAGCGGTGGAAGTTGGAGACCGCAGACCGGGTGTTGTTCGTTGATCCAGATGAGGTCGCCGGCAGCGCCGGCGACGCCGGGTGGGCGGGCGCCGACGGGAACGGGAACGGCCTTGCGGCAGCGATCGCATCCTCAGGTGCCGGCGGTGGCGGCGGTGCTGGGCACGCGGACATCCTGCGCCTGAGCAGTAGCCAGGACGGCACCGTGCATGACCCCGCGCTGCTGGGCCCAGAGCCAGCCTCCTCGCCGGCGGTGCCCAGCAGTCCGCTGCAGCCGGCGCGACCGCCGCCGGGCGCCGCCGCCGCCGGCCGGCGCAAGATGGTGCTGGCGAAGGTGTGTCGGGACATCGCGGCGGACAGCGTGGGCAGCAGCGGCGCCAGCATCAGCGAGATACTTGCGAGCCGGCCGGTGCGGACGCCCACCGGCGCGGCGATGGGGCCCACCACGGCGTGGGGCGAACAGCTGTCGTCGGAACGGGCGTCTACCCCTGCCTCGCAGCACCACGGCCACGCCCACCACTACAGTTCCACTAGCGGCGTCGGTGGGAACCTTCCGCGGCCTGCCTCAGCTCGCTCGGGATGCTCCTCTTCAGGTCAGTCGGATTACGGGGTGGGCAGTGGCGTTGTTGCCGCTGGCGGGAGCAGCAGCTTTGCTGCGCCAGCACATCCCAGCCGGCCAGGCTCACGCGAGGAGGCAGCCAGCTCGGGCGCGGGAGGTGGAGTGCCGCCCAACCCGTCCCTCACACGGCAACGCTCGGGGACCAGCCGTGCACCGGGCCTCCCACCAGGCCCTTCGGCGCCCGTGTCCGGCGCATACCGGGTTACGTCGGTAGCTGGGGAGGTGGACGTGCGGTTATCCAACCCGCACCCCATCACGCGTGTGGACGAGGGCTGATCGCGTGTATGTTGATACCTGTAGCTAGGTAGGCGTCAGGGTGCCGGGTGCGGACGGCGGCGTTGGTTGAAACTACGCTAGTCGTGGTAATGTGGCAATGCGACGGACCAGTAGCAGTGAGGGACTGTTGACTGACAAACGGGCTGGACATGTGTCGCGACTCGGGAGGCACCAGGAGGTACGATGCACCTCCACTTTTCAAAGGTGGACTACACATGCAGTGTACATATTCGTTTAATGGATTCCGACTTATGCTGAGCCCCGACTGATAGTGGGTTTACTCATGGCGTCCCAAGCAATGGGGAGCTGGGGACTTCGCTTCAATGCACCACCAGGGCATCCCCCCCCCCCCCCCGGGCATGCCCGGGCATGCACAGCGCCAGGCTGTGTCGGGTTGCGGGCACACGCCCGCACGCGTGGAGTGAGCCTTACGCCCTTACCCTAAGATGAGGTCCCACATGTGGGGGGTTAGGTCGGGTCAGAATCCTGGGAGGCGTTGGTGAACGTGGGGAGAGGGGGCGGGCCTTGGGGGAGGGGGGGGGCCGCGGCGGGGGCACCATGGCACTCCGCCCAATGAAACCCGCATGGAATTGTTGGAGGCATGGCGCACGCGATTCCCTGCCCGCCGCATTTCCTTGCGTCGTTCCCTACGTGTTCCAGAAACTGCACTTGTATTGGCAAGAAGTCACCCGAATGCTTTGACCAAAAATTTTCAGAGATGGACAGCGTTCTCGAGCCTCGGGCTTCAGACCTGGACAACGAGCGAGCAGCTCGAATAGCTCGAAATCAACAAATGCTTCAGACTTTAGGGGTAGGCACTGCGACTGCCTCGACCGGGCCCTCGTGGCGCTGTGAGCCCCCATTAATTGGTATGCGCGCGCACAAACATGTAAACAGGTGGATGCGGCTGCAAATAGACTGAAGCCGTCGGCGAAGGCGAAACCCGCCAAACGGCCACGCGGTGGCGCGGAGGCGTCGGTGGAGGCTGCGGCTGCCCCGGCTCGCAGGTATGGCACACGGCTGCCCAGAGGGATATAGGGAAGGCCTCCAAGGGCTCACCTGTTGCGATAGCCTTGAGCTTGAGCCGCGAACCCTGCGTGCCGTATCCCGTGGTTGCCGCACCCCTCTAGGTTTTCGCATAACCCCGTCCGTGCGGCAATCACCACCAGGGGCTGGTGCTATGTCGGTGTCTTCTGCAAAACTGGTCTATGACTTTTGTTGCACGGCGACGGGGCAAGACGTTTGAGAGTCGTAGGCGGGCTGCCGACCGCAGCACTTGGGTTCTGAACCGGTGACCCCGTGCTGTGACCCCAATCCGATATCAAATGATCGGTTGGCGGGCACTTGACTGTCTGCTTAGTTCCCGCTGAAATGTTTACGAGCTACCCGCGTGTCCCCGACCATTGGATAGTCCTCAGCGAGTTTCTGATCCACAGGTCCGACTCCCGGGCTTTCGGGCCACGACGGTTGGGACTTGGGAAGCCGTCGCACCGTATTTGTTCATGAATAGCTTACCATATCAGTGGCGGTGATGCTGGTGTTGGTGGCGGTGGGCAGTGGGCAGTGGGCGGGGGCCGGGGCGCTGGTGGCGGGCGCTGGCGCTGGCGGTGGGCATTGGGTGGCGCAGGAGCGGCGCTGCGATTTCCCATGCGCGGCAGTCTCTTAGTTGCCGTCTCGTGTGTGCATACACGTATCGCCTAATACCGACAGCACGACAGTCCCATGATAAGGGCAGTGTTGCCCCGAGATCCGTATTATGCAAGAACGGCAATAACCGCTCGCAGGTCTTCACGCGCGGCTGCTGTCAGGACCCGCGAGCGGATAAAGGCGCGGTCACGTGGTGAGAATGGGGGCATGCAATAGCAGCACGGGAGCAGTAGTAGATTAAGTTGCGCAACCCTTGCCAAGGGGTGGTGTCGCTACACACGCATTAGACCGCGTGTACCACGTGCACGCGAGCATACGATGCGTGCATTCGTGGCCTTGAATATGACCCGTCATCACTCAGAATCCCTGCATGCAATCGACCAATTACACAACACCCGCAGCTGAGGCAGCATCCGACGATGAGGAGCTCGGAGTTGACAGCGACAGCGGCGGAAGCAGCGGGACGGGAGGCGAAGAGGCGGCTGTGGAGGACCCAGAGGGTGAGGAGGGGGAGACCAGCATCAGCGGGGCCAGCAGCGAAGACGCTGATGGCGACGACGCCGAGGACGATGGTGCTATGGAGGCCGAGGCGCGCAGTGCAGGTGCATCGCGCAAGCGAGCTCGGTCCACCCCCAAGCCAGCAGCTGGCGGCCGCGGCAGCGGCCGAGGGAGAGGACGAGGAGCAAGAGGCGGCGGCGCGAGCAGCGGGGCCAAGCGGGGGCGGCAGAAGGCGCAAAACCAGGAGGAGACTGACGGCGGTGGTGACGCGGCTGATGCGGCTGGCTCCCCGGAGAAGAGCTCGGACGTCGAGCTGATTGAGTCGGACAATGACGGAGCGAAAGGTATGTACGGCCACGCAAATGGTCGCCAGCGCATAGTACCAAACGACCCCGCATTCTCCTGTAGTGCTCCTGGTACAGTAGTGCAGGAGCATTGTCTTGGCAATGACCTAAAGCAAGGCATGCGATCGGTTTTGCAACTGTAAGTTGCGTTCGTGTAATTCGTGACGCCAGCTGCTCGGGGAAAGCCTGCAAGCAAGTCCCAGACTACCTGGCGCTTTTGGGGCAGACATCAGGCATCAAGCACAGCAGTGGAGTGTGTACAATGCTGCCAAAATGGGCACATTCCGCATTGCTGCTTGTTTGTGACGGTGTTCCTGAAACTGGCCCGCGTTGCTACAGGCGGCAAGAAGCGGCGGAAAGAGTCTGCCACGCGAGGCTCAGCCGGTGGCGAGGGGACTCCGAAGGGGGCGCGTCCGCGTAAAGGTACGGTTGGGTTATCAGCAGGCGACGTGCGGGCTGAAGGGTTTCGACGTGCCGACTGTGTGACCAGCCGCCGAGTAGCTAGCAGCTGTCCAAGCCATCTATGGCATAGCACCAGCTGGGCAAATTGCAGAACCGCCATGGGTTCGATGTTTTGCAGGCGCAAATGGCGAAAGCGGCGGCCGGGGGCGCGCGGCCCGCGGCAGCGCTGCAGCGGCGATAGGTGGGGGGCGGCGCGGCCGGAAAGCGGCAGGCGACGCTACGGGCGATGGCGCAGCGGGGTCGGGCGGCGACGCAGCGCCGCTTGAGTCGGAACTGCTGGGCATGTGGGCGATGCTGGCCGAGGGTGGAGAAGACAACGAGCAAGAGAGGCGCGTGCTGACCATTGCAGGGGTGAGTCGGTGCCTAGTAAATCACAGCATGGCGCCTGTCGACTTTCCACCAATCAGCTCATAATACGGCTGGCTGCTGTGACGGCGCGCATGTGGGCCCTTTCCTAGTCCGCGCTGCTACAATCTAAGCCCGAGCTGCGAAATGCAGCCACGGTAATGCACGCATGGATCATAACGAATGTGGATGTGCCTGCACCCCTCTACGTCCCCACCTGCATCAAGCAGATACAGCGCGTGGCGGAGTCGCTGTCGCTCGGGGCCTTCAACGAGCAGCAGCTCCGAGACATGATGGGTGAGCAATTGCTGATGGGTGGGCATCATCATGTACAACTTGCATGCAGTCATGCATGCAGCGCATGCAGTGACCGCACAGCTGGGCCGCCCGTTGTAAAAGCTGATGCGCATAAATGCCTCCATCCCCAAGCAACCGTCACCCCTTATCCACGCAACAATGACACACTGCCTAGGCTGAACGAACCTGAATGCGCCTGCCCCGCACGTAGAGTTTGCGGCCGAGAAGGTGCCCAGCCTCACGGCTGAAGCACGCAGCCTGGACCTGCAGCAGTTTCGGGGGCTGGTGGACGCGCTGTACCGCCCGCAGCCTGCGGCGCCGGCGCCCGCGGCAGCAGCAGCTCCAGCAGCCACCGTGGGCAGCACGGCCGCCGGCGCCGCGACCGGGGCCGGCTTGGGAGCAGTCGGAAAGGGCGGCGGGAAGGCGGCAGCGGAGGCAGGCGCGGATGCCGATGGGGGCAACAGTGATGGTGACGTGGTGATCGTGGACGACGATGTGCAGCGCGAGCAGTGAGGGACGATGGATGGGAGACTGCCCGCCGCGAAGTGGCTTCTGGGCGCCGAGGCGGCTAGCGTAAGGGTGATGGGAGGTGCAGCGAGGCGGTTGACAGCTGCAATCGCCCCGCCGGTTCGTGCGATGCCCCGGGTGAAGTCGCTTTGTGCGCATGCCGAGCGGCGCTGCATGCCCCGGGGGCTGCCAATCAATGCAGTTCAATGCTGGGAGGCGGTAGTTGGCGTGCCCCGGCCCCCGCAGGGGGCGCGGCGCACCCATACGTTTCAGAAAGGGGGGGTCGACGCCAAGTTGGCAAACACACGTTCCTGGCCCCTGCCGACTGCACACAGGTAAAATTAAAGATATAAGGTACACGAAGCCAGTGTACACAAGCAAGAAGAGGCCCACGCGACAGAGATCCGCCATCCGACTCGAGTCGGCGAACCTGCATCGCCACGGTAACGTATGAATTATCATGTGCAGCGCACTTAAACGCAAAGAATGAACTCAGTGGCCGCAAGATAGGCATGGAGGCCGAGAATTTAGACCGATTTCATTGCACAGGCAGGCGCTGGTCCAAAGGATGCATCAGAAGCATATATTCGTCCTGTATCAGCCCGATTGTACCTGTTTGAAGCCGCGTTGGTGCGCGGGCTGTGAGCGAGAGCACCTGTATTAATACCGCCGCGCTGCCAGCCCCATGTTGTTATGCCAATGCAAGTCAAGCATGTCCATTGAAATCGTAGCAAAACGGTAAGGGCTGAACGGTTTCGCCGGTGGGTCGAACTTTTGGCCTCGCCGATCGCCGCGGCCCTCCAAGTGAAGTCAGGCACGATACGACAAAGCATACAGTAGAATTAAGTGAGTGCTTTTGCGCCGCTTAAGAGATTGATAATCGCAAGGAAGCGAGCGCTACAAGCGCCGCTTGCATACGGCGAATCAAGTCAAGTGTCAAGAGTCAAAAGTCACCAACAGTGTCACCAGCCCCAGTTGCCAAGCAAGCACATGAAAATGGTCAAGCTGGGTTTGCCTCAGGCTTGCGGCGTGTCTTTTGCACAGCTCGCAGAAATGAACTCGCTCGTAAACGCAATCAATACTGCGCCGGTTGAGAAAAGGAGCTTTTCCGAAGCTTTTGAGCCTCTTGCACGGATCAACGAGCAATCTTTCAGCGGTAAGCAATATACAAAGACCAATCGCTAGGGGTAGTGAACTTCGCGAAACTGGCAAACTGAGTCTTTGAGGCCTCGCTTCCGGCTCGAGTTGTTGTATTAATCATGAGTTTGATAGTAGCTTCTGGATCCTCAATAATCGCGAGGTCGCACTCGCTGAATGGCGAGCAAACCGCCAGGCATCCACTTGCCATCCGCTCGCTTTCTGTTGACCTCAGGCTTCTGCGGGTGCGTGCTCGCTCATTTCTTTGTTGCGGAGCCGTCTGGGCGCCCCAGCAAAACCGGTAAGCTCGGGTTTTGCCCCGGCTGGCCTTGCCTCGCTGAAGCCAAGTCCCGTCGCTCGCAGATGTCTCCAGACCTTGCGGTCCTCAGCCCCCTGGGCTTTCCCGTGGATAGCGGCTCAGCCCTTCCTATGGGCTATACGTCTCCGGCCAGCAGCTCTTTTCGCGTGTCCAGCGGCTCGTCCGCGGGCGTCAACGTGAACGGGGTAAGGCGTGTCTCGTGGCCGGTCGGCGGTGTGGCGTGCCCGTTCGGTACTAAGCCTCGCTCCGGTTGCAGGTGTTCGTGGGCCCGGGTTCCCCACCCCCGGCTCCATTCCCAGCGTCGGCCCCTCGAACTCCATCGGCCAGCTGGGCCTTCCGCAGCCGGTCACCGACGTACCTCTGGTGAGTCTGCTGTGGTCATATTGCCCGGTGACCGCTCCCCTGCCGTGCGTGCGCTTATCTCAGTGCCCTTCCTTCGCTTGCAGGGCTACCTGGGGCAGCTCCGCCTGGCGCAGGCCGTGCCCTACACGTCTGCATCCGGGCCCCCCCTCAGCCAGAGTGACCAGATTTCTGGCTACAAGGAGGGGCTGGACGCCGCCCACGAGCTCCGGCAGTCGGCCCTGGCGCCTGCGACCATCACGCGCCAGGACAAGGCCATGGGCGAGCTGTGGGGTTGGCTCAACCGTTACCGGCCCGGAGTCACGCCAGCGAACTGTACCGACGAGGAGCTGGCAGCTTATGTCATGAAGGGCTGGCTGCCGTCGCACCACTCACGGTCTTCGCCCGACGCCGCGGCTGGCCCCAGCGCCCTGAAGTCACACCTGCCCTGGCGCTGGCTCAGCAGCGTGGCGCCGGCGCCGTGCAGCAGCCCGCGGCTGCACAGCAGCCCCGCCGCCGGCTGTTCCAGGGCAATGCGCCGCAGCTCACCACCAACGACGTCGAGCTGCTGAGCGGTGGCAACTCCAGCGAGCTAGCGGACAGCAGTGCCTCCGAGTGATGTGCGGTATCTGTGAGCGGCTGCTCGAGTGGATAAGTATGTGTGGTATTCAGGGTGCGTTTGCCGTTGTGGCGTTCTTAGGCCGGCCGGATCTGTGAGCGGCTGCTTCAGCAGAAAAGTCGCATGTGAAGCTATGTAGTATTTGGGGTAGGTGCGTTAGACTAAAGCGTTCTTAGGCCGGCTTCCATGTTTGGGCGTGTGGGCGAGTTGTGCACCTGTGACATGGTCACGATTGCCCGACGCATTGTACTCTACCTGCCTTGCGAGTTCGTCACTGGGAACCCCGGCATCCAAAAGTGATACAGCCATACGACACGCTTGCACCTCGGTTTGGTGCGCAGAACCCAGGCTCCTTAATGTGGCGGAGTTGTGTGTGCCCTTACCATGAGTGCGCTGTTACGTGTGTTAGATGCCGTGCTCCGCTGTTTAGCCTCCGCTGCTTAGACTTGGCCCATGTCAGGCGCTTTGGGTACCCCAGTGCAGCCTGATCTGTAAAACTGAGCGACTGCATTGCTTTGTCCCGCCCGCGCCATGCCTCTGCCCATCTGCTTCACGTGCGCCTCATCTGCTGAACCAGCACTGCTTGGCCTCTCCTCCGCCTGTGTGCTGGCCCTTCACGCTCTACGTCTTGCGAATCAGCATCCTCTGCCAGTATAGGTGCACCTCTCCCTTGGAACATGACACTTTTAGGGGCACGCCCCATCCACCGCATGGCGGTCTGCTAGTGTTGACGCTGCTGCCAACTACCAGAGCTGGAGTGGTCGTGTCGTCCCGTTCACTCTGGAAGTTGGAACGTGAAGTCGACGCCGCGGTTACTGCCGCGGTTTCGAAGTTGTAAGCGCCAACTGGACTGGCTTGGCATTTCCTTTATAATGACATTGCACACGCAGTTACGCTAGCTGGCCCTGAGACCGGCACCCTGCCCACCCCGGCCCGGGTTCCCACAACGAATCCGGGTCCGGGGGTAGGGCGAGCTGACAAAATCTTGGCCGCCCTGTGGCATACAGGTTAGAACGTAAGACAATGTCCAGGGCAACTTCGTGACGTTTTGCGGACGCGTACTGGAGCCTTCGATGCAGCCACGGTTGCAAAACTCTCTCATAATTTCAGAATGCACGCATGGGCTTTAGTAACCATTGAATATACATGTAAACACGCTGCCTGCTTTCAAGTCCTCCTTGGAGTCCCACAAAGCCCCCGCAGGCCGCTCCGACTTGCCTGGGTTAACGCGCCACTCAATTATTAGCAGCAAAGATAGTGCCACACATGCGTGCTGCACACGTTCATTAGAACCGGCGGTGCACCTAGGACAGCGCAGCATTGACTAGGTGTGCGGGCGCCCGCTTGCTCGCAGTCTTGCAGCATGGATGTGTAGCCAAAAACGCCTATGGATATCAGCGGAGGGAAGCATTTGCTCTCGTTGACGCCTCGCGACCCGCTCCAGAGTTCACCGGAGCTCCAAATGGAGCCCCAGGACGAGCCGAGCTTGGCCGCTGAGTCTTCTGTCCCAGGCTGCTGCCGGGTGAGTCAGTTAGGCGCGCGTGTATGCACAGGGGGTCCTATAATGTTCATGCGCGACGAACCGCCGCAAGTGAAGGACTTTGCAGAGGAAATTTACTGCTCCAGCAGCACTGCTACAAGAGTTATCCATGTTCGGGATGTTTTGGGCCCGGCGTCGCCGTTTGCCGTCAGGATGACTGCTGTCGGACTCCAGCAGCCAAGCGACGGCCGAGACGGCGCACAAAAGCCAAAGGGTTGCGAAGGGTGCACATTGAATGCCTGTGTTTGAGTTTCTGCTTGGTCAGGACGTTGGCCTGCGTTATGTCCGGACGGTGGTCGTGTGGAGTGGGGGCCGACAGAAGGTTTCGTCACGAGGTTTCGTAGAAGGTAGAGGGCCGCTTGGCGCGCGCGTTAGTTTCCGGACGCGGCATAGTCCTACGTCGATCGCGCGTACAACTTGCCCCGAATGCGTTGGACTGAGTGCGGCTATATATTCTGTACACACGCGGGAACGCCCGGCGCACGGCCGGCATGCATGAATGAATGCGCCGCAGTGTGTCGCATGCAGCATGGTTTCAGCTAGTGCTGGCGTCATAATCTCAGACAGGGCCAGTGAATACCTCGCAGGATATGCGGCAGACGCTTATACACGCAATACGGCGCCCCTGCCAGCGGTTTATGGAACCCAACGTTTGCATCCGCCGGGTACCTCTTACTCCCGCCCACGCATCAGTCAGGCGCCTACCTAGGCAGTAGTCATGCCGCAAGGATATGTATTTTGTGTCTGTATTGTGGCGTTGAAGCTCAAGTTTCTTCACAACGACAGCACTTGGTTCGTTGTAGCTAGCGCGGCAGAATGCGGTCCATCGTACCTACCAGATTTCTTGTTGTCACATATATACGTACTGCTGCTTGCGGATCCTCGCACAGCCCAGTCCGAACCTAGTTCTCGTACAAGCACCAAATACACCAACCCTGCCCGAACCCATCAGTGCGCATGGCAGCGCACCGGCTAGCTACCCTGCGCCGTCCTCTGCTGCACGTCCAATCATTTCCTTTCATCACGTACACAGGTGCTGGGCTGCCTCCAAGACATGGCCAATGAACGCAAGTACTACCAGCGGCACATGATCTGCGAGCTCCACTTGAAGTGCCTCACCTTGGTAAGTGCAGCGTGCGTGAATCAACAATCAACTTGATGATCGGATTTACCCCACCTTATCACATCAGCAGTACCGTCTTGCTTGTATGTAAGCGCTGGGTGTGGCTGGGTAGATGTGGGTAATGGGTGCGTGGGTGTGGGTCGGTTGGGGACACGGACAAGGACAGGGGGCAGGGTGGACAGCACAGTATGGTACCATAGGTACGATTGCGGCATGCTGTCCACACTTCACTTATGTGTCGCTGAGCTCCATGTTTTATGAATGCAAAGTGCGCGGGCGAGGGCAGTAAGCTAGCGGAGGATTTCACTGGGCGGAAATACCGAATAATTTGCGCTATGAAGCTGATATGCATGCGGCTTGAACCGGTACCGTACACCCTCAATAATCTGCAATAATAACCCTCTCCATCTCCGTCCCGCTCATCAGCATAAAGGATACCCTGCTGACAGCGTTGACTAATTTTGCAAAATACATTTCGTGCGCAGGTAGTAGAGGGCCAGCGCATGCGCTTCTGCCAGCAGTGTGCGCGCTTGCATCCGCTTACGGAGTTCGATGGCGATCAGAGGTGAGCAGCTTGCGCCTGCGTGTGCGCTTGTATGTGGCTGTACTCGCTGTGCTTGCTGACAGCAAGGTGCCATGGCCATGGCGTTTGCTGTACCGCAGCGCATCAGGACTAGCAATACTACTGCATCGCATGCATACCGTACATTACGCATATTTTGCATGGATTTAGCAGAGCTAGCTAGCTTGCATTTATTTGGCGTCTGGTTGCCCTAAAATTGCGTGGCTGTTTCGTCCCTAAAAACTGCAATAAACCCGCCCGCGCGCGGAGCGCCTCGCAGTCATAACGCCCGTCCACTGCACGAACCGGCGGGCACGCGGGTGTCAGCAGTAGCTGGGCCGGCCAACCTACAGAATACACATACATACAGACGCGCACATACAGCATACATAAAACAGCACCGTTACTTGGCAGGTAGGGCCGTCTGCGCAGGCGGCCCTGCCACCGGTGCCGTTTTGTGTATGCCTAAAAATCTACACTGTGTGCGTGCGTAGTGTGCGTGTACGCGTGCACATCCTACCGTTCCAGGGCCCCTTAAACCATGTGGTACACGGGCTACTGAATGAACCAGCAGGCCGGGGACTGAGTAGTATTGCAATACACTAGCTACGTGCTGTCAAGCAACGACCCTTGCCTGCTGACACGCGCGCACTACCGCACGCAACTACATATCGTGACTACATTGCTTTTTGAATATGCCAACTGCTCCGCACAATATCAATGCACCCTTGTCAAACCCCTATGTGCGTGCCAGGTCGTGTCGCGTCCGCCTCAAGCACCGCAACAAGCGCCGCGTGTTGCTGAAGCGACAGCGAAGAGAGGATGAGCGGCGTCGACGCGAGGGCGAACAGCAACAGCAGCTTGGCGCAGTGGATGCCATTGCTGCTGGCGTCGTTGGCGCCGGCAACAACAGTAGTGGCGCCATCTTACCGCGGCCGCCGGATGCGCGGCCGCGAGGAGGTGGCACCGCGGCGGCTGAAAACGGCACGACAAGCGATGACGACGATGGCGACGACGTGGCTACTGAGTCTCCGTCTAGCAGCTCGGGCCACGATGGCGGCCCCACGCGTACGCGAGCTACTCGAAAGCCCGCGGCTGCAGCCGCGGCCGCTATGGCTGACGCTGCAGCAGGATTCGGCCGTCGCACGCGTGCAGCTACTGCTGCGGCTGCGGCTGCGGCGGCTACCAACAGTAGCCTGGAGACAGTTGCCCCCGCCGCTAACAATGAAGGCGCATCGCTGCAGGGCGGTGGTGGTGGCAGCCGGCAGCAGCAGCTCACACATATGGCCGCGGTGGCAGCTAACGATGACGGCCACGCCGTGGCGGTTGACCATGGAGCTGCCCAAGAGAGGCCGGGCGGCGGCCGGGATCTGCGCAGTACAGCAAATGCGGCGGCTGCCATGAAGCGGGCCAAGGTGCGTTGCGCAAGGTTTTTGACGATGGGCTCGTTTGATATATTTGATAGTAAGATGCATGCCGGCGCGCGTTGCGGCACACGACGCAAGTCTGGCGCATATCTCTGCTCCTGCTGCTATCAAGTACGCTTGTGCGTGCGCTTAATAAGCTGGCAAATAAAGCAGCTGTGCCCGCACCCCCGCACGAACCTTTCCCTGGGTGCTGTGTATGTGAATCAAGTCTGGGCAATCTAGGCAGTCCCAGCGGGTTACCCAGTTAATCTTAATATTCCCGCCGCTGCGCCTGCCCCAACGGCCCTTGCCACGCGTGCGCACGTGCAGCGGCCCGTTGATGAGTTACAGACGTGGCCAGTGCCTGTATGCCGTTTCTTCTATTCGTACTGCGGCCGTTTCCTCTCCTCCTGGTCTCGGGGTGTACGGGCCCCTAGCTAGCTAGGGCATGAGCCTCGTGGGCCGCATGGGCTGTCGAGCATACATTGAAGGCACTCGTTCCTTTAATTAGCGCGTCCTACCTGCTTGCCATAAACGGACGTCCCACGCTAAATCCCCCTTTATTGCCCCCTGGGCCGGCCACGTGCTCCCCGCCTCTCCTTTCCCGCTCTTGGGCTTTATTTCCCGTGCCCCTGGCTAGCTGGGCGAGAATGTGCAATTTAAATAACTGGACGCAAAATGTGTAATGCGTGTGCGGCATGCAACTGGGTTGAGGGCGTGCGGGCAGGGATAACAGGGCACGTGGCACAGGGGCACAAACAATTCACGCAAATACCCCGATAGAATCATGATTGTATTCCGTGCCTAACTGCCGATCAATCAACTTACAGGTGGCCAGCGACAGTGGCAGCCAGCAAGCGGTCATGGAGGCGGCCGCCCAGCAGCATTTGCGTGGCGGCAGCTCAGTCGGTGGTCACGGCGGCCAGGATGATGCACAAGTTGCACTGCCTGCCGCCGGGCCGTACGGAAACGCTGCAGACCATTTTGGTCGGTATTCCACTGAGAGCTACGCTGGAGCTGCAAGTGGAGCTGTCGCCATGCCTGCTGCTTCGGGGGCCGTGGTCGGCCCTGCGGCTGCGTGTGGACCGGCGGCCGGCGTAGCCGGCGTGGATGCGCTCAATGCGGGCGGGCGGGCGCAGCAGCAGCACCTAGGCCCCTACACCTCGCTGCTGCAGCAGCAGCAGCAGCAGCAGCAGCAGCGTTACGCTGCTGATCGCGGGATGGGCCGCGCGGCTGAGGGCATCAGCGATGGGCAACCGCCGGTGGATTTGCAGGAGGTGATAAACTACGCGTCGCCTGATGGTGGCTTCAATAGGCGCAGCGGCAGCGGCATCGGTTGCGACGAGTTCGGCACTCGGCAGCTGCGGCCGCCGCCTCACCTCGCCGCTGCTGGTCTGTCTGCAGCGGCGCTGTCTACCCACAGCAACGGCGGCAGCTTATACTCTAGCGGCGGGCTCCAGCCGCAGCAGCAACATGCCTCGCAGCCACTGCTGTTACAGCAGGCCGCCCAACTAGCCCAGCAGTACCAACAACAACCACACGAGCAGCAGCATATGCAGCAGTCTCTGCTGGCGGCGCAGCAGCTGCAGCAGTGGCATCATCATCAGCAGGGGCGGCGGCAGCAGCAGCAGGCGGCTGCCCTGCACCTGTTGCATGAGCAGCGGCTCACCAGTGCACCGTCGTCGGCGCTGCTTAGTCCCCGGTTTCCCTCATCTGCCTCGGCTGCTGCGGCCACTGCGGCCCTCGGCTACAGCGTTCCCCTTGGCGCCCCGCCCCGGTCGCCCATGCTCACCGGAGCTGCCGGCGGTGCCACGTCCAGCGGGTACGGTGGACTAGGTGGATTCCTGTCGGGCGCATCTCCTGCGGCGACGGGCGCTGCTGCTGCTGCTGCTGCTGGCGCGCTAGGAGACAGCCGTGACCACCGTCAGCAGCTGCTGCAGCCGCAGAGTGGCGGTCTGCGGCAACACGGCTTTGACGCTGCTGAGGCGGCCGTGTTGCAGGCCGACAGCGGACGCTTTATTGTCGAGCAGCTGCTGCCTCCCCAGCAGCAGCAGGCATCGCTGCTGGATGCTACTGGGCCGGCAGCGGGAGGCGATCGACCGGCCGGCAGCCGGCTCTCACTGCTGGGGTTTGGCAACGGTGGGGATCCAGCAGGAGACGCCGCCAGCTGTGGTCGGATGCCCGACCCGCAATTCCCGCAGCAGCAGCAGCAGCAACATCAGCATTTGGACATGCCATCGGCAGCAGGGGCTCACAATGGCGGTGGCGCGGCGGCGCACGACAGCCCCCATGGCGTAGCCGCTGCGGGTAGTTCGCCAGGTGGCGCCAGAACATGGGCAAGCGGCGCCACGGTTGGCGCTAGTGGCGGCAGCCTTCTCAGCAATGGTGGGGAGCATATGGACTACATGGACCTGACCAGGGCCAGCAGCTGGTCCAATAATGCGACAGCTGCTGCGCCGACTTTTGGTCGCCTGAGCCAGGCGAGCGGCGTTGCCGGGCTGATGATGCATGGCGGCGGTGGCGGCAGTGGCGGCTCCATGACTGGTATGATGGCCCCGGACCCGCGAACGCTGTCTCAGCAGCAGGCCAGTGGTCGCCCGAGCATCACCGGTAGCTGGATGCTGGGCAACAGTGCGCCGCCGCCGATGACGCTCTTTGGCAGCACCGGTTTGCATAGTGGGCATGGCAGTGGCAGCAGCGGTCAGGCTCTGCTGCTGCCGCCGCGCGAAGCGAACCTGTCGCGTGCAGACAGCAGCCCTGCCACCGGCGCGGCAGAGGGGCTGCTTCCAGCGAGGGATGCGCTTGCAACCAGCAGTTTGCTGAGCAGTGGCGGCGGCGGCGGTTGGCTTGGTCAGCAGCAAGCGCCAGGCCTGCTGGCTGGACCGGCCAAGGTGATTGCTGCTCTGCAACGCCCAAGCGGAAGTAGCGGTGCGTCGTCTTGGCAGGCGCAGCAACAGCAGCTGCTCGAGCAGCAGCAGCAGCAGCAGCAGCAGCAACGCATGCGCGTACTGCATCAGCAGCAGCTCCAGCAGCAGCAGCAGCTGCAGCTGCATAGCGAAATGCAGTATGCGCAGCAACAGCAGCGGTTCATGATGCAGCAGCAAGTGCAGCAGCAAATGCAAAATCAGCAGCATGTGCAGCACCCGTTTGCGGACGAGCCGTTTGACACGTTCACATTTAATCCATTGAGCGGTGGCGCATACACGGATCGTGCCGCGCCGGACGCGGCACAGGGCACAGCGCAGTAAGCGCAGCAGGCCTCATCAGCAGCAGTGGCGTCCTGTTCCCCCAGCGTGGCCAGGACCCCAAACCGGGAGCCAGTCCGGGGCCTGGGCGACTGGCGCTGCTGCTCCTGCTGCTGCTGTTGCTGTACCCACCGTTGCTGCTGGCATTCTTGGTGTCGACGGTGTCCGTGCCCTCGAATACACATGTATGCCGCGCGACCGTTGACGCGCGGCGGCCCTTGGGCCCTTGATGGCTCATGCATTAGGCGCGCGCGTGAGGCGTGAGGCGTATGACAGTAGAGTGCTGTGCCGTTGCCAAGTATGCCACCCGCTTGATGGTGCTAATGGTGCAAGCAATTATTGGCGGGGCCGCAGTCACGGGGGACGGAGAAAACGTGTGGCATGGTGCACACGAGATTAATTGACTGGCTTCCGCGAGATGTTGTAATGGGGACAGGCGGCGCTTCTCTGGGCATTGGTGACATTGATTTGCTGTACGTATGGCCCTGCCTAATACTATGGGTGGCTGGACGGTGGGCTGAGGGCGGATTGGCTGGTGGCAAAGTACGCGCGCATTTACTGTGGGGCAGCACGCCGTGGCGCGACGGTCTCAGGCCCCTTCCGGAAACGCGGGCGGGGAAAAGGACTTCAGAAAGTTAACGGGTGGTTGCTAGGCTTAGCGGGTGGCCTTTCCATGCCGTAGTGCCACTTAGAAAACCGCGACCCGCTCATGGTCTGTGTCAACAGGTTGGGGGGGGCATGCAGGGGCAGGTCGGGGTCAGGTTGGAGGCGGGGCGGCAGAGAAAGTTTTGACCGCCTGACTGAACAGATTTGCTGCCTTCCTACGCCGCGTGCTGATGATGGCAGCTGCACATACTTCTGCGGGGGCGCGCGCGCTATGCGCACGTCACAAAGCCGCATAATGCCCAAAGATCTTCCTACACAATACCTATTTTTATGCCTCATCGTGGCCATCAGCATGTCTGCTGCCGCCGCAGCTGAGCATGATGTTTGTTGCTTGGCAGCTAAACGTTTGTGACGCCCGATTGCTGTGGAGTATTTGACGGCGGCGCCAGCAGACGTATGCATCCGCGAAACGGCGCCTGCATGCTCGAGGGGTCCGGGTAGCGCATGGCCTTGTGTGTTTTGAAGATGACTATCATATTACGCATTGTTTGTATGCTCCTTTGCCGTCCTGTCAACCGCCGGAAAAGGCAGCGCAGGGACTAGAAGCGCGAACGGGATTCAACTGAATGGATGCCAGTGGGTATGTGCGTACCGATGTTTCGATAGCGGGTCATGCGGTGCCATCGATATTGATAGATTCACAAGTTCCGCCGCGGGGTGGGGCCCATACGAGTCGTAGGTGCCTGTTCGAGCCCAACTAATTCGGGCAGCATGCTCCCTGCTATCCCTGCGTACACACCACACTACAGCGTACACACCACCCGAGGGCAGTACGTGGTGAGTATGTGGTGCTTCTGTTTTCATACGTACATGGCAGGGGGACGGTCGGTGACGGGAGGTTGGCAGCAGCAGGTGCAGGCCCTTCCTATGCAATTACACGTGCGTGCGTCAGCCTTGCTTTCTGTGCGGGGCCGGTGCGCAACACTGCGCCGTGAAGTGCGCGCGTGGTGCTGGTGCGCGTCGAGTGCAGTCAGTGGTTTTACGTGCTCGAATCCAAGTATAACGCACGCACGAACTTCTTAGGGTCAACAGCAAGGCTGTAGTGTTACAGTTGATAGTACGGCACGGGACCCGGCGGGGGCGCCATGTGAGAGCCCCGTTCAAGTGATCTGATGCGCCAGGTGTTCGCGTGTTCTTTCTCGCGGCGTTGATGACGTGAGCGCGCCCGTTGCATCTTCATTCAGCACCGTTCCATATTGCCTCGTGCACGTGTGAAAGCCACGAAAGCATGTTGCGCGTCGTAGCGTTAAAGTGTTTTGCTACGGCCTGGCCTCCGGTTTGTATGCGCTGCTGCGTGGTAACTGAATTTCACCACCAGCAGCAGGGCACCACGTGTGGGATGTGGGGGCGAAGACACGGTATGTAGATAGGTAGCTGCGTGCATCGCCGGCGGATGTGAACCCGGGCGAAGCGTAATGTGCGGGACTGGGCCGACCGCCTGTTGCTCAAGGAAAGGGCGAAGCAAGTATTCCAATGATGCAGAATTGCACGCGTACAGTATGGATCCCTTGGACTTGCGAACGGCGGAATACTTAGGTTCGTGTGTTTCTCCCGCTGATTGTGGATGGAAGTCCGACCACAGTTCGACGGTGTGCGCCCTGCGATGCCTATTGAAAATGTGCAAAAATATGGAAAGGCCACGGATGTGTTGCTTGCGTGGTTGCGTGCGTGGACACGTCATGGGCGCCGCTGGTCTGTAGTACGTCCGATCTATCAGGCGTGCGTATAGGGCCCCATGACCCCGCCGCTAACTCTGAGACCAGGACGGGAAGATGAGAAGGCCGCGATGCGGTGTAACCTTTAGTTGTTTCCGAGGCAGCTTGAGAGTATGCAAGGATGCTTGTGTGCGTGAAAGGTGTAACCAGGCGAAATGGCGTCCTCGGCTCGGGCCGGGTTCCCTTGTTCCCCTCGGGCGCTGCTGCTTGCTTCCCCCCTTTATTAGGTGTCATAGCCCCGAGGTGTGGCCCATGCGGCCACAGTGCACCAGTACAGCACGTGTATGGGGGGGGGGTGGCCGGGGTTCGGGGGAGCGGAAGTTACTGATTTTACTGGAAATGGGTGCCGCAGGGTGCTGCGCTTCGTTTGAGCCCGCTCCCTCCCTTAAGCAAAACCCTGGCCTGGCTGGATATCCTGCCGGAATTCTTAGAGTGAATGGATTTGAGGCAGGCTGCTGGGTAACAACCCCATCGCTGCCTTCAGGCAGCGTTAGTTCTCGCCAACAAGCAGGCCCAAAGTCGGGCCGCCGGTATAAGCAGCTGTGATGAACATTTCTGGCCGTTGGTGGTATGGTACGCATTACGCGCAGTACGCGTTGACACGTTGGAATCCAACGTGCCGGCCAAGTTGGGGTGCCGCTTTGGCACATGACAAAGGCCGACGGGGCTTCGTTCCATTTTCTCTGACACAGGTGTTTTTCCTGTTTGGGGGCTGAGCCTCCCCCCCCCCCCCCGAGCGCTGCGATTCAGGGGGGAGCGAAGCCACCCCCCCCCCCCCCAGGAACAGTGCCCCTGCAGGCGTGCCGCTGCGTCTGCATTAAACTCATTCCGGTCCTGACTCATTGCATCTATCCCCAAAACGTTGCACCGCAGGGACGCGACGTCAACTTCGCGACTGACATGCGGCATGCATGGGTGGAGATGCTGCTGGGCGACAACGGCCCGCGGCACTGCGCCCTGGTGGCGGCGGCGGCCCCGGCCCCAGCGGCGGCGGCTGCAAGCATTTGCGGAGCGGAGGGGGCGGGAAATAAAGGCTACGTGCGGGTGGAAAGCGCGGCGCCGCCCAAGCCGCGCAGGCGTGCAGGGCGGGTGAGGCTGGCCGGTGTCAGGTTAGCCGTCGTTGCTGGAGGGTATAGATCATACAGTAGCGGTAGTAGGGCGCGGAAGTGTTGCGGCTACAGGATGTCGTGCTTCTGTTTGGCTGCCCTGTGCGCTGCTGTTGCTGTACTTGACGGTTGGTTGGACGCGGCCGGACTTGGCGGTGCCGACCCCGGCTAGCCCACTTTTTCCTGGATGGAAAGCCGGATTCGTACTTGGTGGGCGGGCTTGGGGATGCGTGTAACCCATCTAGCTTCTTGCCGCACTAGCCGCACGGCGCACATGTCCCCTTCCCTGTAATAATGCCTGGCCGGTGTGCTGCGGACCTGTCCTGTGCTGCGGCTATTGAGGCTGTCTAGTGTCTACGGACAGTGGGCGGGCATCTGGGATTTTGGGCGTGCCCGGTACATACACGTTTTAGCGCGTCCAGCACGCGGCGCATGGACAGGCGCACCTCGGGGTTGTGGCCGGGTTCTCGGGACACGTGCGCGTACCAGACAGCTCTTCTGGCTGCCCTCATTATTGCCAGCCACCCGCACCGCAACGCCTACCGGCACGCGCCGCACAAACGGGTCCGCAGCCCTCAAGCTGCTGCAGCGCTGCAACCATACATGCAGGTGCTGCAGCACTACCGCGCGCCCGCCGTTTCATTCCTGTCCTGCACCGCCAGACCCTCGACGATTGTCAGCACCGCCGTGTGCACCGCACCGCAGCCCCCACTGCCCGTGCAACAAAAGGGAAACGCGACAGCGCACACACAGCGCAGCAGCCGACAGCTCACGAGCAGTACAGACCTGAAAGGGGGAAAGCAAGTCGGACAGCCCTGATACACACACACACACACACAATCGCGTCCACGTTGACTTGTGCTTGCACTGCGCGCAATCGTGGTGATGAACAACGGGAGGAGGGAGGGAGGACTTAGGTGAGGGAGAGAGGGCCGGCAGGGAAGAGGAGCGTAGGGGACGACGGGAGAGGGCAGGATGGACGGGGCGGGGCAGAGACTGCGGAGGGTTTGGAGCAATAATGAGACACGGAGATGACACGGAACCATCGCACGCCCTGCGCCCTGCGCCGCCATCGACCCATCCCTCGAGAGTTTGCTAGGCTAGCCTAACCTGCAACTAACCGCCTTGCCGCAACGCCCAACGGCACCCATCAACCCCACCTGCACCGTGGCCTCGATCTCGGAACAGCGTTCGCGGGCGCGGGTCGCTCGTGTTGTTGCGGTTCGCCCCGGCTCAGGCGCAGGCCCAGCACGTGCAGCACAGTGCGCACTGCGGCTCGGGCAACCTAGATCGGGCACCTGTTCTTGTGGGTGTGTTGTGGGGTGGACGGGCGGGTGTCAGCATCCGCGCGACAGTCGCGTGTGGAGGCACCGGGTGAACAGGCGAAGTGGGTCGGGCACGGAGGCATCTCAGGCCCGCCATTGCCTCATCACCGACACCCCGCCTCCCATTCCCATTTCCCGCCCCCAACCCAGTCACCCACCCGCTGCCCCCAGCATGGCGTGCAGCTCCATGGTGGCGGCCAGCGGCGAGATCATGGCCGCCTGACGGGGTGTGTGCATGTGGTGGGCGGGGTTGGGTGGGGGATTGTGAATACCAGCCCAAGCTAAACCAACCTAACTAGACAAGGGACAGGCAAGGGCAAAAGCAGCATTGCAGGGGAGAGGCGATGCAAGGATGGTTAGGAAAGCGGTACAGAGTGCACTGAAGATCAGACGAAGTCGTTGGTGGGGGTGGGGGTGCAAGATCCAGAACTTGAAGGTGCCACGTGCGTGGGTGCAGAGATGAGTGCGGGCAAGAGGCGTTGAGGAGGGCATAGGAGGAAATGCATGGGGGCTGCAGGTCGCACAGAGAGCGGACGCATCAGCCCTCTTGTCGCCCAAGAAAACCGTTTGCCCCTTTTCCCGTTGACACGCATCCCCACCCATCACCCCCCCTGTCCGCGTACCCCCCTTACCTTGCGCATCAGCAGCTAGCTCACGGCCGCAGTGCGCTGCGTGCGTGATGCGGCCGATCGCCCAGCACACCCCGAAGCAGCGGCCCCGTGCCACCGCCGCCGCCGCCGCCGCCTCCACCACCAGCAGCCGCCTGCTGGCTGCCCGCCACCGCCGTGGGTAGGGGCCTAGGGGGGGATTCCGGGGAGCCGGGGAAGTGCAGTGCGGCGGTGAGCGGTGGGAGTGTGTTGCGTACCCAGCTAACCCAGCGCCGCGCCGCGCCACGCCGCGCCGCGCAGCCCCGACTCCGCCTAAATGCCACGGCACCTCCCACTTCCCTCCCCCGCACTCCTGCACCACTTCACACGCACGGCCGCTGTGTACCCAACACCCAACCTCAACTCCCCCCCCTTACTGGGGATGGTATTCACATCCCCCCCCCGCCTCACCGCGACAGCTCCTTGAGGCCCTCCTTCCACGCTCCTTGGCGCTCGCTCACGGCCCCCTCACTGGACGGCCTCCGCACTGAAGCGCGTGCCGGGCCCCGCCGCCTCGCTCCATTCGCCCAGGGCCAGGCAGTGCTTGATTAGCTGGCGCCCGCGCGTGTGTGAAATATGCGTGATGTGTGATGTGTGAAATGTCGTAAATCCCCGACGTGTGTTATGCGTGATGTGTGGGCACGCGCGGTCAGCTGGTTCTAAATGCGAGTGTGCATGGAATGGGGCGGGCGCGCGGCATCGCCGGCACGTAACAGCGTGAAGTGAACGCGCGGGCCACGACCGCATCCCATCGGACACTTGCGGCACGCATACACACGCACGTGCGTCACACGCAGATCTTCAATCACTCTCACACAGCATCCCGCTAAGAATCCTACCCCGGCGGCTGCCGCCGCCTCCAATCGCGTCCATGGCTCCAATTGCGCCTCTGCCACCGCCGCCGCTGCCGCCACTGGCCACATGGTAGCAAACGCCGTTGCACTCGCGCCACATCAAGCGGGTATAAAAATAAGTCGTGCGTCAAAGCAAGCAGACTAGACACAACCATACGGTGCACAAGTAACACCACATATGCGGTAGCTGCACACGAGAACTAATGTACTCGATTGACTGTGCCTCCCCATGCGCTTTCTCTATGCACCGTCGTTGCGAGTCGAGAGTGCCACAGCAGATCACTGTCCGGGGCTCTGAGACCTTTTTCCTTCATCCTCAACAGCCGTTCAAATGCAGCGCCGCCAGCATGCCTCCAACGGACAAGCATACACACACGCACACGCACGCGAACTAACTGTCGTGGATGCTGCATCACACTGACGGCCCACTTGTGCCCGGACACATCGGGCTCACCAGGGAGATAGCCGTCAACACAGGTTGCGCACCTGCTGGCGCCAGTTCAGCTGCATGAACACCGCGTGCCGCACCTGGAAGGCGTCAAGGGGCACCACGCCCCACCACGGACCCCACATCGACCGAACGCAGGCCTTGGCCAGCTGCCATGCGCTGCGCCTGCCGCGCAGCACGTCGCACACGGCGTAGAGGCACCCGTACAGGCTGTACAGCGGCACCAGCACAGCCAGCTGGGCGCTGATGACAGCGCGCGTGAGCCACGAAACACCGAAGAGAACGTCGTGAAGGGGGAGGAAGATGGTGTACTCCCGCAGTGCCGGCGCGACGCATCCGCTCCCCGCACCGCAGGAGACAGTGACGAAGTCCGGCTGCTGTCCAGGGCGCTGCATGAAGATCTCGATGCGCGGGGGGGCACCAGCAGGCGGCGGGTACTGCACGTCCACGCCGAAAACCAGGCGAGCCGGCCCGGAAGGTGCAGCAAACCAGGACATGGCCCGGAACAAGTCTGCGCGTGACCGGCGGAACGCGCCCAGCACAAAAATGTGCAGCGGGTTTCCAAGCGCACCCAGGCTCTCGTCCGGCTCCGCAACAACCCCAGGCAAGCGCGTAGTCCGGCTGCCGCCAAGCCGCAGCAAGCTGCCGACTGCAAGGCAACAGCGAAAAACAAGTGAGCCGTCACGGCCAGGGGTGCCCTGCATGCCAGGTCATGCCGCCTGGCCATGCCGGTGTCTAGGATCTTCGTCTGTAAACGGCGGCTGCACGGCCCCCATCGCCCCTTGCGGCGCAGCTGTGCTCATCATCTCAGCGGACTCACGCGTGCTCCACGGATGCAACCAAAGACACAAGCGCAGCACCAAGTACGTCGCCGCTGCCTGGGCGGGCCCCGCCGCGTCCACGAAAAACCACAAGTCGCCACCGGCCTCGTCGCCGACATAGAAGAAGCCCTTCCGCTCGCACTTTTCCATGAATGCTTCAGCCGTTGAGCGCGAAATGCCGCTCGCAATCAGCTGAGCTTCGGTTGCGCCGCTGTCCAGGACCGTGATGGCCTCGGCCAAGTTGTGCCGCAGCGCGGGCTCGTTCGGAACAAAAATTTCACCAGACATTTTTTTTGCGGCGATGTATACATATACACAGGAAGAGGTCTACAAAGGATGTGACTCAATTCATTTGCCCATGCCAGTGCCCATGCCGCGACCCGGCGCGCGTGCGGGGCGCTTCAACGCCACGGCTGCAACAAGGGCTACTCCAGCAGTCCTACTTCGCCATACCGCTACTCCTGGTTTGTTCACGCGCTTCACGCACTACTGCCGGGCGCTGTCGGGCGCTGATGCCAGGCGACCGGCTCAGACCGGCGACCTGGCCTGCCTGGCCGCACATGGGTGATGCGTGCTGGGGATGCCGCCTGCCCGAACCACAGCAAAACGTCAGGAATCAGCCCGGTCCCCCCGCACACCACACATCACAGCACTCCATTTGCAGTATAGATTTCCAGTGTGTTAAAATCTGCTCGCGTTGGGTGCAACCACCGGCTGCGCCCATCCACTCAGCCCGCCCTGGTGTTCGCAGGTGTTCGGCACCAGGCGCGGCATGCTGAGCCGTCAGTCACAGCCGTCGCCGGCCTCATCCAGCGGTGGCGCTGACACGCGGGTGCACATGCGCGGGAGCGTGTCCGCGGCACTGCGCTTGGCCATGGGCGAGTCCGCACTGCTGGTGCGGCGCTTGCAGGCGGCCGGCGGCGCGGCAGGCGGGGAGCGAGGAGCGGCCGCGCCCGTTGGAGCCACAGTGATGAGGCGGAGGAGGCGGACGCTGCTGTGGCGGGCTGGGCGGCGGCTGTTAGCTATGGCCGGCGGTGTGCGGCTGCTGGTCACTCCCACAACCACCCCCACATGGGAGGAAAGGGTGTGCACGACCAGGGCCGGTGGAGTGACGCCCGGCCGCCCTTTCCAAGGTGATTGAGCCCAGCCAACGGGGCCCCGGGGATGGGAGTTAGTGGTCAAGACGGTGCGGCGACGGCTAGGGTGGGCGTAGAGATGGCACGCGCGTGCACCGCTGGCGTGGTTCTGGGCTCGGGGCTGGAGAGGCTGGAGAGTCGAGATAGAGTCGGATGCCGCCACCCGCCGTGGCCACCCCCCGTTCGTGCCGATCGCGCCAAACATGAACGCGTTCGGGGGACGGGGGCAGGAAGGCTTGAGATAGGCGAGGTGAAGGTGAGTGCGGTCGTTGAATGGGTGAGCGCAGCACGAAATTGCTTGAGGTGGGCGCACGACACGGGAAAACACGGGGCGACGGTGCGGGCGCCAACCTCACCTGCAAGCGTCCAGCTCCAAATAAGTTTATTTTCACGTCGTTTGGTAGATATTGCATCGACACTGGGAGCATTTTGCCCAGCACTATCAAATTTCTCGGCTTTCCGCCCTCGTCGGATATGTGTTACTAATTTCGCTTTAATAATGAGCTGTGGTATAACTGAGGAGGAGCTTGCCCATTTAGAAGCCGAGGCTGGCGAGCGGCCGCAACGAATCGTCGCCAAGTCTTGCGAGCCTGAATGTGGCAGCGGTTCATCAGCATGTGCGAGCTCAGGCCATGAATCATGCAAGAGAAATGAGCAGGAGGCCAGCGCTTTGTGTGCAGCTCAGGCCGCAGCATGCGCACGCAGCGGGCCGGTCTCGTGCTTCAAGTGCAAGACGGCACGAGCAGTCGTAAGTGTGGAAAATAATGTCTGTCGGGACCGCCGTGGCACGGGCTGCGCCAGGAATCTGCCGCGCCGACGCTAGTGCCACCCCACCCCACCCCACGCCACGCCACCAACTGCACGCACACGGGCGCGCAGGTCCTAGGTCGGCAGCGCGAGGCCATGTGCCACGCCTGTCTGGAGCTCAACGTGAATGGAAAGGTGGGTGACGTGTCGAATCGCGCGCCATGCGCGGCTGTCAGCGTGTTATACAGGCGACAAGGTTGGTGTGTGTGCCTTGGTGCCCGCCAGGTTCGAGCCCTGAAGACGCACAAGTTGCTGCTACCGGGAGACAACATCGCGATCGCGCTGTCGGGAGGTGAGGCCTTCGCACTGTAGTGTGGGAACCAAAACTTGTGTGGGCTGTGGCATGGCTTGCCAGGTTTAGCCGCCGTCTCGATCAAGCAGTCGTGGTGTCATGTGTGCTGGAACCCTAAGCTGTGCACGTGTCACTCCAAGGGTTGGGTCCACCAAAATGGATTGCAACCGCTTGTTCATGATAGCTCCTCCGTATCGCAGGTTCATGTTCTCTGACGCTCCTGAGCCAGGTCTTGCCCATGCGCAAGGACGCATCCACGCCGCGCAAGGAGAGGGGCAAGGTGCGGCGCAACAAGGCGCACATGCAAGCACACAGGAGCCCTGCTGAAGATCCAGAGGCAGTGTGATGTGTGTCGTCTTGACCTGACCAGCACCCTCTGGCATTTAAACGCCGTGCTATGTGTCCTTTCCTTGCATCACCACAGATTCCGTTCGGCTTGACCGTCATTCACATCAACGACGCGAGTGCGCACGGTGCCACAGCCACTGAAGCGGAGGCTCACGGCCGCGCCGTGGTGGCGACAGCGCAGCAGTGTGCGGCGATCGCCGCGGCCCTGACTGCGGCGGAAAACGGCGGCGGCGTTGGCAGCAGCAGCACCGGCGCTACCAGCGCTAGCGGCATCGCCATCAGTCCGGGGCTGGATGTTTGGGTGGTGCCGTTGCGTGATGTGTTCCTGCTGGGCGACACACGGGCGCTGCGCCGCGAGGCCGTGCACAGCTGGAGGCAGCAGCGGCAGGACAAGCCAGCCGCAGCTGCTGATGAGGCATCGATGCCGGGTGGGGAGGAGCGCAGGGACGCGGGCGTGGGCACGGGGGCCGCTGGCACCAGTGACGGTGCGGAGCGCGAGGCTCGCCTGCAGCAGCTTTTGCAGGTTCGTGCTGGGGTCTCAAACTGGGACGAGCCTTGTCAGTGTCCCATTTTGAGGCGCTTGCCGTGGAAAAGGCCGGGCAAGGGATTTAAAGGAGCACCGTCCCTTGGGGCGAGGGTCATGCTCGGGTCCTTGCAAGCTAGCAGGCCAGTGCCGGTAGCGGTCGTTGGTGCTCGCAGCAAGCCGTGTCATGAAAGTGCCGCGTGATATCAAGGGCGCATGGCGGGGTTTCTGCATGGGCCTGCTGTTAAGAAGGCAAGCGGCTGCCAGCATGACTAGCAAGTACAAGCGCAGAGGTCGTACATCTTTCCGCTAACCCCTTTCCTGCTCGCTGCTGCCTCTCACAGGCGGTGCAGGACCCCACGGGGCGGGAGGACCTAATCCAGCACCTGCGGCGGCGCCTACTGGCGGCAGCCGGCGCCATGGCCGGCGCCACAAAGCTGCTGTGCGGAGACAGTGCCACGGCGCTGGCGGCTCGCGTGATCGCTGACACAGCCAAGGTGAGCGGCCCCGCACAACCGGGTCGAGGCCATCGTGACCAGGCTGGATCACGCCCGACGCACGCAATTGCGTTTTGGCGGCGCCTGAAACGGTTTGTGCGGCTGGCGATGCAGTCAAGCCTTTTTAAAGTACCGGTATTAGGCTTGGAACATCGTAACAGCTTTCACATTGCGGTGTGGACGAGGGGTTGCCCATTACTGTTCCTATTTGGCTCTGACCCTTCCCTGCACATGCTTCTTTCGTGGACGCCATCTCCAGGGTCGCGGCTTTGCGCTGCCGTCGGACATCCAGCTGGTGGACGCACGCGGCGCAGGCGCCGGCGAGCCCACATTCCTCTACCCCATGCGCGAGGTGGGGCCGGGGGAAGGTGGCATCGGGGAAGGCTGTTTGAATCCAACTGCTGCGGCAGTCCTGTTGTGTCAACTGCCTGCGCTTTGAGCCCCCCGTCCCCTTTGGATACGGTGGTCCTGTTTTGTACTGCCTGAGCAAGATCCAGGCACGATGCGGATCATAACTACGCCACCACGCCTCTCCCCCCCCCCCCCCGGCACCCCCGCCCACCCAAACGCTGCATCATCATACCGTCGCTCATATGCTACGCTTCCGCACCACTGCCATCGCCGTTTCTTGACGCCTTGTCAACAATGCCTTGATGTGTAGGTGACGGTGAAGGAGGCGGTGTTTGTGTGCCGTCTGCGCGGCTTGCGCCCCGCGGAGCTGCCGGGCCCGCTGCTGCTTGCGCGCCTGGCCGCGGCCTCATCTGGCCGGCACAGCCACGACCCCCGCCGCTCCATTAACAACCTTGCATCGACCTTCATCGACTCGCTGCAGGTCTGTATGCATTTATGGGTTGTGTTATTGTACTGATCAAGCCCTAGTCTGTTGTGCTCCACACTTCAGCTTCAGGAACGTGTCTTTGCAACATGCGGCAGGGGCGGGGGCTGCATTGTGACCTGAGAGCTGCGTCGCGCTGCTCACAACTCTTGCTGCATAGAAACTTGAGTCGTGTCACCTCCCTGAACTTTGGTTTGGCCAATGCCGCCACCGCTTCCCCGCAGGCAAACCTCCCATCCACCATCTTCACGGTCCTGCGCACCTCGTCTGCCCTGCGGCCCTTCTCCTTCAACTCGCCCGACGCCATGCCCGCCACATGTTCGGCCGTGACGGCGTGTGGGCAGCCCATCGACGTGAAGGCGCCTCACTGGGGGAGCACGGACGGTGGGAGCGTAGCAAGCGGCGCCGGCGCAGCCGCCGGAAGCCGGGTGGGAGCCGTGGCGTGCTGCCTGCTCTGCCGTGCGCCCCTCAGCGCGCGCGAACTAAGAGCAATCGCTGCCGCAGCTGCGTCATCATCGGTGGCTGAGGGGACAAAGAAGGCGGGCGCTGGAAGCGTGGAGGTGGCAGAGGTGGAGGCGGGCGCAGAGGCAGATGAGGACGAGGACGACGCCGCGGCGCCGTTCTGTGAGAGCTGCCGGGGGCAGATTCTGTTCCGGCCGGGGCATCACGAGGCGCGGGGCGGCGAGGAGGCTGCGGGCGGTGGCGCCGGGGATGGACGAGCAAGGTCGCTGGTGCAGGGGTTGTTGCCGGAGGCGCTGGTAGCGTAGACCGGCGGTGCGGTAGTCGCGCAACGAGGCGGCTGCACCAGGGGAGGGGAGGCTGCGCCGGGGATGGGCATGCGCGGCATGCATGGCCGTCAAGGTTTCGTCATGATGCTGCGCGACGATAGAGGCTTCTACAATTTATTCTTTTAGTGGCAAGCTGCTTTGAACGAATCCTCCTGTCAAAAGAAGTCGAGGGTGAATCGCACAGGGCCCGCACACACACCTTCAACCTAGACGATAAAGCAGTCATGCAGCTTCTCCGCGTTCAGCAGACCAAGGCTTTTCGGCCCGCCAAGCAGGCTAAGCGCGAGGCCGTGAGGTAAAAAAGGACGGACTTGCAGCTTGCGCTTCAGCACATGCGACAGGTTCAAGCAAACCTTCTCTCTCACATACCATTGGTGACAGCATGTTTTGATTGCACGCTGCGCCAGGGTGCACGCGGCTCGCCAGGATGGGCAAGTGGATGTTAAGGTACGGGCCTGCCGAATGGAGCTGTTCCCTCGAGCGCAATGACGACCTGCTGTTCCCTTGAGCGCAATGACGGCCTGTGCAACCCTCCTGCCGTGCAGTCGGGCCTGCTGGCTGCGGTCGCGGCTGCCGCTCTGCTTGTTGGCAGCCCAAGGTGCGTGGCTTCGCAGTGACGCGGAGTCGGGGTCAGGGGCAACCGGGCGCTGCGGAGGCTAGCCCTGCCTGTTCCAGCCGCCCCACACGGACTTGCTGGCTGCCCATATAGTGAGGTGCTACATGCAACTGCGGCTGTGGCGACTTTGAGGGCTCCTGGCTGGCAGCTCCCGAGGGCGCTGGATGTACGGTAGCCAACCACGCCACGCCCGACAGCCAGCAGCACCAGCTGAGCAGCATCCCTCCCGTCCCACCGCGCACCCCAAAACCCTCTGCCCCACGTTTTCCCCACGCAGCGTCAATGCCGCCACCCTTGCCGAGGCGGCTGCCGAGCGCGAGCAGCTGATCAACAGCGAGAAGCAGCAGTTGGAATACATCCTGGCGCAGCAGGAGATTGCGCGGCGGGCGGCGCTGCTGGCGCAGTGAGTGCAGCACGATGGGGTCTTGGGGCCTGTTGGCGTTGGTGGCGCGGGCGGTAGACGTGCAAGTCGCAGGCGGTGTTGGTTGCTGGGAGGCGGCCAGGACGAGGTCGTAGGCAGTTTGGGCGGCATCGAATTGCAGGGCGGGCGGCCCCACTTTGATCCCCCGGTGCCCGCTCTTACGGTCATGTGCTGGGCCCCCGCGTGCGGCCACTGTGCGCCAGGCGCATGCGCATTGCGCCCGCGTTCCCACCCCCGTGCCTTGTGTACGCTCGACCAGTAGGCCGCTTCCGGGCCCCGCCCCGCAACCTACAGGCGCAAGGCCGTGGAGGCGCAGGTGACCAGCGTGGAGAACCAGCTGCAGCAGAAGCTGACGGAGCAGCGCGCCAACACACTGGCGGCGGAGAAGCAGGGGGTGGGTCAATGTGTGAGCGTGGTTCCGTGCGGCGCGCTCGCCCGCCTGCAGCCAGCCTCCCCTCCCCTACTGTATGGGTTCTATGGCTTGGCCATGGCTGATTTTTAATTTTGGAGTGAAGTACCCCTCCCCAACACCCGTGTGCTTCGGTCCGGGCGCTGGCAGCTCAAGCTCTCTCACGCTTCACGCGCGCGTGTCACCCCACAACACACCCATAACTACCGTATCACCATGTCCACACTCACATCTACGGTGTAACCACACCGGCACACCCACAGGACAAGCAGCTGGCTGACAGCTTCAAGGCCAACACCGCACAGCTCGAGGAGAAGGCTGCGCAGGTGGGGTGGGGCAGGGGGCGAGGGTGGGGATCAGAGAATAGCGGCTCGACAGGTAGGGCCGTGAGGGGTCGGGGCCGCGTGGGGGCACACCAGTGGCGGCGGGTATTATGGGGCACATGCGGGGCAAGCTTCGAGGTCCTGATCAAGCTCGCATCCAAGTTCTCCATAACTCTGGATCAACATTCTCGCATCACCTGTTGCAAAGCCAGCCGCTAGCTGCGCATACCCTTCCGCCTTCTTGCCCTACACTGTACCTTCCCACCCGCATTTTAGGGGCGGAATGCACTATCCCCTACCCCCGCATCTTGGGCTGGAATGAACTGTCTCCCTCACCTCCGCACCCGCAGGTCCAGAAGGCCGCCGCCCAGATCGAGAGCCGTCTGGACCGGGTGGAGATGCTGCAGAAGGCCAAGGCCGTGGCGGAGCGGCAGCAGGTGGAGCGCGCGGCCCAGGACGCCACCGACGACGTCAACGTGGTGCTAGACAAGTGAGAGCGCTGCAAGAGGCCTGCGGCTGGAGCGTATGAAAGGAAATTTGGAGGGACCTGTCTGGCAGGGCGTGCTGCGTACTGGGGCCGCAATGAATCGATGCTTCACTGTGGACGGCCAGGCAGCTGACAGCTCCCTGTGGCACCTGCATGCAGGTGGATTGAGAGCATCAGCAATCTGAAGTAAGCGCTGATGCCCTGGAGTTACGAGAGCGGTTGTGGTCCGGACCTTTAGCTCCCTAGAGGTGTTCCGCGCCGGAGGGGAGCACAGCTTGGGCGACGCAGCGTCGGGGGGAACGCGCGGGGGTTTGGGCACGGGAGGAGTGGTGGCTGTGGAAAGAAGGCGCCGTTTCGGCAATTTGCTCATGGTTGATAGCATTTGA
The DNA here is from genome assembly GCA_016834605.1 of Chlamydomonas incerta. Lineage (NCBI taxonomy): Eukaryota > Viridiplantae > Chlorophyta > Chlorophyceae > Chlamydomonadales > Chlamydomonadaceae > Chlamydomonas > Chlamydomonas incerta. The sequence continues at coordinate 94,402 of JAEHOC010000064.1, read as the reverse complement.
AGGTTCAATATCTCACGAGGAGCCGGGTGCGACCTGGCCGCTGGCGCGATTGCACAGAAACCTGTGCAATTGCCAAAGACACAGGTCGCGGCAGGAGCTGTAATCCATAATTGTGCTTGCATTTTCCATCATACCCGTCCGTTGTGTCACCCACGAAAGAAACAGCTCCGACCTAGTCCGGGGCGCAACAGAAGCCTGCGCAACTTGGCTTGCAGCCCTTGCTGACTGAACCAGTAGTAACATGAGGTTGCAGTTTAGGTTGGTGTAGCGTTCAGGCTGTCCGCTGTTTGTATCCGAACTTGGCGCTTTATAGAATGGAGCTACTTCTAAAGGAGGCGCAGCAAGAGATCGCCTTGCTGCGCACGGACCTCTTCAACACGCGGCGCCTGGCGGAGGAGCGGCGACAGGCAGTCGATGCGCTGCAATCGGAGCGCGAGCGCCTCGCTAAGCACTGCGAGGAGGTGGAGGGGCAGCTGCGGGCCGCCAACGCACAGCTCAACCATGTACCGGAGCTCCAGCAGCGGTGCGCGCACCTGGAGGGGCAGCTGCGGAAGCTGCAGTCGGAGATAGAGACCGCCCACGCCGCGCGCCGCATCCTGGAGCAGGAGCTTGACGACGAGCGGCGGCAGCGCGGCGCGATGACGGAGCAGAAGTCGTTGCTGGAGGGTGACCGCGCGCGCCTCGCCAAGCAGCGCGACGACCTAGCGGCGCAGCTACGCGTGGAACAGAAGAAAGCGCGGGAGGCGGAGGAGGAGCAGGTGCGTGCGGAAGAGGACGCGGCGGCGCTGCGGGCCGAGCTCGCCGCGCTTCAGCAATCAAATGCCGCCGCGGCCGCCTCCTCCTCCTCCGTGGCCGCGGCGCTTCCCACAGCCACTGCTGCGGCGGCCGCGGCCGCGGCTGGGCCAGCGTCGACCGCGGACACCGCCGCCACCATCGCGGCGTCGGTGGCCGCCGCCACAGGTCCGTTGCTGGAGCAGGTCGAGCACGAGCGTAACCGCGCCGCCATGCTGCTCAGCAACCTGCACGCCGCCAAGTCAGAAATCATGGAGCTCAGCAACAAGATAGCAGACTACGAGGCGCGCCACGTGCAGTCGATAAGCCACGGCCCGCAGGACAACGAGCACCTGGTGCAGCAGCTGGCGATGGCGCAGCGGCGCAGCGACGAGCTGGCGGAGCGGCTGATGGAAGCGACGGAGCGAGGCCGGCGGCTGGAGGAAGAGGCGCAGGCGCTGCGGGAGGCGGCGCAGGCGGCGGCGGAGGCTGCCGCCAAGGCAGTGGACGAGGCCGCGGCTGCGACAGCAGCAGCGACGGCGGCGCATGGTGGCGGCTTGCATGCCGGGCTTCCGCCGCTCCCGCCGGGCGGAAGCAATAGCCACCACCACCAGCAATCGGAGGCCAGCGCGGCGGGTGGCGCGGCGCAGCACCAGGTGACGGCGGCGCTACGGCAATCGGCGGCAACGGAGGCAATGCACCACCGGGTGGCGTCCAGCGGCTCGCTGTATGGCAGCGGCCACAACGAGCTGTTGATGCAGGAGGGCACCGAACTGAGTGCGGACGACGTGTCGCGGCTGCGGCAGCAGGTGGGCCATATGGTTGGTGTGCGGCATGCTGAGGAGCGATGGGGTGGTGGTGCAGCGCGGCCGGCGTGCTGAGGAGCGGTGGGGTGGTGGTGCAGCGTGGCCGGCGCGGCAGCATGGCGATGCCTGTCATACGCCAGGATGGTGGCGACCGGCACGCCGGCGCGCTCGTGCTTGGTACGGCACATCTTTATGACAGGTCCACGCGGCTAGAAAGCAAACACGCACCCGCACATGTGTGGCCAAACTGCTCTACTCTGCTGGGTCTGCTTGCGCTTCACCCTACAACTCTATTTGTTTCTGACGAACCCCGTCCATTTGCTGTCATCCCGGCCGGGCCAGGTGACGCGACTCAAAGCGTCTCGTGACAAGCTGCTGCTGGAGATCGACAAGCAATGGGAGGAGATCGAGCGCCTCAGCGGGGAGAACGCGGCCTTGGCGGACGACCTGCGGGCGGCGCGCGCGCTGGCGACCAACTGGGAGAAGCAGGCGCAGGACGGCATCGCGCAGGTGTGGTGTGGGCAGTGGCACGTCTGGTGCTGTTGGGGGGGTGCTGCAAGGGTAGCTTTAGGCATGGGCAGGCTCTATCTAAGGATGTAGGATGGCGTCACGTGAATACCTGGTAGGATGGCTGATCAGCGGTCACCAGGTCACCAGGTCCGCACACGGACTCTGCTCATGCAAGCTGGCTGCTCTCTTTTGCACTTCAACAGGTGGAGCAGCTGAAGGATCTGCTGGAGGACTCGGCGCGCTGGGAGGCCGCAACGCTGGCGGAGCACCAGCAGCACCACCAGGGCCAGCTGACTGTGCCCGGCTCCAGCCCTATCGCTGGCGCCGTCGTCACGACCGCGCCCGCGCCGCAGACGCTGGAGCGGCTGCGTGTAGAGCTGCTGGGCGAGAAGGCGCGGGCCACGGAGCTCGAGCTGCAGCTGCGGGCGGTGGCGGCGGAGCTGCTGCGCTGCCAGCACGGCAGCCTGGACTTGGGCAAGAGCTTCCTGCCCATGATGGCGGGCGTGGAGAAGCGACTAGCAGAGCTGTGTCGCAAAGCCCACGCGGCCACATGAGGCATCGGAGATGCGGGAGAGGGGTGAGAGGAATAGATGACAATGGGGTGGCGGTAGGCTGCGCAGGCTGGACTTGTGCGGCGCAGGGGTTGGTGCGATGGTACAGAGCGAGATGACAGAATCCCGTAGTGTGAAGCAGAGTCCCATACCCGACAGTCAAGAAGCAATTTGCGACAGTATGCAGGATCGCGCAGCTGGTGTAACGCGCCAGAGTTACTGCTACTTGTGCGGCGCAGGGGTTGGTGTCAAGGCTGCGGACTCGTTGCAAGGCCCCAGCCGATTCACCCTTGTCGTGGTAGGACCAGGACAAAAGCTGTGTGCGCGCTCCTCGCTCTCCGGGTCGCCCGGCCAGGCTTCACACCAACAGACCGCACGCAATGCCGTGCGGGAGACTAGCGAGGATTCAGGGCGGCGGCAACCCCGCGTCGGTGCCGGTGCGTTGACACGGCATGGTCTTGGCGCACATACAACTTTAGCTCGGGGCTACAAGTGGTGGCAGGCACACAGGCGCAGCCCTTCGCCTTGAAGGAACGCGCAGCGCGTGCTGGGCTACGTGCCGAACCCAAAGGCGCCCCAGTCAACGATGCCGCCCCTGGCTGCCGAGCAGCCCGAAATCCCCGGCTTGCCTGATTCCATTGAGATTATATGTGAAGATATGGGAAGTAATTGTGCTGTGAATGCGAAAACCAATTCGTCCCAGCCCGGTCAGCGGTGCATGTCCGCGATGGCGGTCTGGACCTTGCAGGATCGCCTATGCCTTCCAAACCATTTGATTCAATACCCCGCCATGAACCCATCGCATGTCTGTGTGTGCGCAATCGAGCCCGCGCTGAAGAGATCGAGAACCCGATAAAGCAAGCAAGCATACCGACGAGCTTTCAACACATACCGACGAGAAACGCAGTTTCTAGGGAAAGTCCTCGCTCAGAACGTGTACCGGCGGGCATTCAACGCGCGCTGGGCCGCGTAGATTCAGCGCCAGATTGTGAGTCGCCCGATGCGGGCGAGGCCTGGACGCCCATACGCCAGCGTCAGCCGCAATACTCCATACACGGGCCAACTGTAGGGGCCCTTGCATCAACCAAGCAGGTCCAGCATCAGGCAAGGCGTCTGCGGCCTCACCGACGACTGCAAAGTCGCTCTTTCTTGTTCCAAGCCAGCTGCTTTCTGTAGATGCCAAGTTAACTTATAGGGTGTGCCTTTCACAAGCGACTTCACGATCTCCCAGATACAGCAGCGCCTGCATAAAGCGCGAAGCTTTGCGTAACAATGCTTCCAACGTCGCTTCAACGCAAGGCCGCTGCCGTCGGCGGTCGCTGCCCTACCAGCCAGAGTCGGGTGGCGATTCGCGTCTCTGCTCAGCAGAAGGAGGCTCCTTCGGCGCCCATCATCGAGGACCCGGAGAGCAAGTTCCGTCGCTATGGCAAGCACTTCGGCGGCATCCATAAGCTCAACCTGGACTGGCTTGAGAGCGTTCCTCGTGTGCGCGTGCGCACCAAGGACTCGCGCCAGCTGGACGAGCTGTTGGAGCTGGCTGTGCTCAATGAGCGCCTGGCGGGTCGCCTGGAGCCCTGGCAAGCCCGCCAGAAGCTGGAGTACCTGCGCAAGCGGCGGAAGAACTGGGAGCGCATTTTTGAGTACGTCACGAAGCAGGACACGGCCGCGACCCTGGCCATGATCGAGGAAGCAAACCGCAAGGTGCGCGCGCTGACCGTCGCGAGCACCTCTAATGTGTATAAATGATGCTCGTCAGGACCACTTGCCGGGTGGATGGCTGTTTCTGCGAGGGCACGCGCCAGCCTTCCGGTTCACGCACTACCACATCTCCGTTGCGTCGCGAACGGTCTGGTCGCACTCGGTTGCGTCGTTTTTGCCGCGCTTGATCGCGCTAAACATCCGAACACGCGCGCATGCTTGCAGGTTGAGGAGTCGCTGAGTGAGGAGGCGCGTGAGAAGACGGCAGTGGGCGACCTCCGGGACCAACTGGAGTCGCTGCGCACGCAAGTGGCGCAGGCACAGGAGCGCCTGTCCATGACGCAGTCGCGCGTGGAGCAGAACCTGCAGCGCGTGAATGAGCTGAAGGCGGAGGCGGTAAGTGCCCTCGGAGCCCGCTTCAGTAGGGTTAAGGGGAACCCTGCGGGTGGTCGGGTTTGGACGGCCCTACGGGGATCACCGGTACACGGCTACTACGCCGGTACAAAACCGCTCGGGCGCCCCGGCACACCGCGACGCTGGCATGTTCTGCATGCCGTGACCAGCTTACTGTTCGTTCCTTATAACGTTGCCCTGTCCGCTTCCCTTTGCGTCAACTGCACAGACCGCGCTGGAGCGCGTGCGCAAGGCCTCGGACCTGGACATTAAGGAGCGCGAGCGCATTGCCATCTCCACCGTCGTGGCCAAATCAGCTACCGCAAGCAGCAGCAGCAGTGCCGCCGCCGCCAGCGCGCCTGCCAAAACGGCAACGTTGACGGTGGAGCGCCCCGCCGCTGCGACCGTGACGCAGGAGGTGCCGTCTACCAGCTACGGCTCCCTCGTGGACCGCGCGCCGCGCCGCAGCAAGGCCGCCATCCGCCGCAGCCGCGGACTGGAGAGCAGCATGGAGATTGAGGACGGCCTGCGCAACTTCTGGTACCCCGCCGAGTTCTCGGCGGTGAGTAGCATGCATCGGCAGTGCCCGTATGCGTACCTGGGTGGTCGGGCAATTGGCGTATTTGCTGATGCTTGCGCAGGCTTTGGCCGCAACAAAGCCGTGCCGTAGGGGCGAGCTCCCGTCTCCTTTTTCTGAGAGCTCTGCCCCTGCCCTGCCCCGCACTCCTTTACAGCGACTGCCCAAGGACACGTTGGTGCCCTTCGAGCTGTTTGGCGAGCCGTGGGTGATGTTCCGCGACGAGAAGGGGCAGCCCTCGTGCATCCGCGACGAGTGCGCGCACCGCGGCTGCCCGCTGAGCCTGGGCAAGGTGGTGGAGGGGCAGGTCATGTGCCCCTACCACGGCTGGGAGTTCAACGGCGACGGCGCCTGCACCAAGATGCCCTCCACGCCCTTCTGCCGCAACGTCGGCGTGGCTGCGCTGCCGTGCTCGGAGAAGGACGGCTTCATCTGGGTGTGGCCCGGTGACGGCCTGCCGGCGGAGACGCTGCCAGACTTTGCCCAGCCGCCGGAGGGCTTCCTGATCCACGCGGAGATCATGGTGGACGTGCCCGTTGAGCACGGCCTGCTGATTGAGAACCTGCTGGACCTGGCGCACGCGCCCTTCACTCACACCAGCACCTTCGCGCGCGGCTGGCCGGTGCCCGACTTCGTCAAGTTCCACGCCAACAAGGTGCGGCGGGTGTGGGTGTGCTGAGCGGGCGGGGGGGATTGGGGGAGGGATGCCGCGCGGACCGGGTTTGGGAAAGGCTGCCGCCGGTGTATGCAAGGGAGGTGCGTCAGCTTTGTGTGGTGAAGTTGTCGCCGCGCTGGTCAAACGCGGCCGCTAATTCACGCTGCATCCCTTCGCCAGACTCAGCATCCCCCGCTGTTTTTCCTCCCTCCCCGCCGCAGGCTCTGTCGGGCTTCTGGGACCCGTACCCCATCGACATGGCTTTCCAGCCGCCCTGCATGACTCTGTCCACCATCGGCCTGGCGCAGCCCGGAAAGATCATGCGCGGCGTGACCGCGAGCCAGTGCAAGAACCACCTGCACCAGCTGCACGTGTGCATGCCCTCCAAGAAGGGCCACACGCGGCTCCTGTACCGCATGAGCCTGGACTTCCTGCCCTGGATGCGCCACGTGCCCTTCATCGACCGCATCTGGAAACAGGTGGCGGCGCAGGTGCTGGGCGAGGACCTGGTGCTGGTGCTGGGGCAGCAGGACCGCATGCTGCGCGGCGGCAGCAATTGGTCCAACCCCGCGCCGTACGACAAGCTGGCGGTGCGGTACCGCCGCTGGCGCAACGGCGTGAACGCCGAGGTGGCGCGCGTGCGCGCCGGCGAGCCGCCGTCGAACCCCATGGCCATGAGCGCGGGCGAGATGTTCTCGGTGGACGAGGACGACATGGACAACTAGAGCCGCGAGGCGAGGTTGAGCATGTGCGCGGCGAAGACTCTTGCGGCAGAGCGGAGCGGCAGGGCAGCGGTGATGGGGCGGGTTGTATGGCTGAGGTGGGCAGCGGCGGGATAACTAGCAGCGGGTGCGGCGAGAGATTGCGGCCGATTCATACGGGAGCGGGAGCCCGTCGAGAGCATTGTAGGGTCAGATCTGATGCGGGCACATGAGAGTGGTAGGTATAAGCGGCAAGAGGTCGGGCTAGAATTCCATGTTAGAGCCACGGCTTGTGCAACAAGTGCTCGGACAGCTGTACGCCCGGTGCGTGGTAGTGTGTCTGTGGGCCTCTGAACATCGAGAAGATACAATCTGTGGGCATACATAATTGCGGGGCTTGTGTTCGGACGTCGGGCGGCCGTTTATGTTGCTTACCGGCCGCTCGATACCGGCGAATGTGTGTAGAAGCGTACGCTTGTGGTGCGCGTGCTGTTGTTGCAGCACAGCTTGTGCGTTGTCCCGGCGTGTATGTTCACCTGGCGGGAGGAACCGTGCATAGGCCCAGTTCATCTACTCCCAAATGTCCGGGTATGTGTGCGTGTTGAGGATGAGAGTCTGGTTGGAGAGGCCCTATCTGAGGTGCAAGACTCCTCATAGTTACTTATGTGATCTCGTGCCCAGCGTTTATTGAGGTTGCCAGCGTAGGCGGTATGGCAGAGGAGGATTGCTACGAGGGCGGCAGCTGTGCATGGAGATTGAGGGACCCCGAACCACGCACCACCCAGAACTTTCATCCAGCCCGGAGAGAGTGTGTGGTGCTGAGGCCAAAGCGATCTGTGCTGCAGCTCAAGGCTACATCGAGATGCGTTGTTGAGACGTGGGGTTAAGGCGTGGCATGTCGCAGCACTTGGGGACCAGTGAAGCTCGCTGCGTTGGTGGGCCATACGAGTTGATTAGTTATTGGATGCGGCTCCCCTGGGCATTCGGTGGTGTATCTATCAAGTTTTGGTGTTTGGCCATGGGTGTCGCAAGTCTCCGGTGTGAGTTTGTTCCGGGAGGCAGATTTCCAACGGCCCCTAGGCCGCCGCTTGGGGGCCTCTCCGCTGTGTACAATGAATCAGTATGCATCCTGGGTACCGCTGGGTACCGTTGATTTTGTTTCGCGGTCTTTCAAACACGCTAAGAACCCGCGTCGGAAGTGAAGATGATTGAGCAGGGGCGGCAAGTTGGGCCTCAGGACGTTGTGACCGAGGTGGTCGCGAGAGATGAAGCCCCTGTACTAGTAAACACTAAGTTCGTTCGTTCTCAGGAGTGTCGGTTCACATTTCTTTGCATATTTCTGGTACGGGTGAGCGGGCTCTCAGCCACCGGAAGCAGCGACACGGGGAGGCGCGCCGGGCTCCTGATTACGGAGTGCGGCTGCACCATAACGGGCGCATCCCCAGAAAGACGCAGCCGTTGGACATGCAGCACTGTGCAGCGTCCTTCACGGGATACCGTATGTCCATATCCATCGACACCAGCACCGAATAGGGGCCCTGGGCTGGGCATAGGGGCAGCCTTGGCCCGGGCGGGCTCTATTGGCGCAATGCAGGTGCCGGCCATCAGAGGGGACTCTTGGCGGGACCGACTTCTGCGCCACCGCTGCCAATCACACACTCCTGCCTTCGACTCAGTATTTATATTTGTCGTTACATTCTTTTTATAGTTCCATGGCTGCTTCTGTATTGCAAGCGCGCCCGGACGCAGGTGTATTCACCTCCCTTGCAGATCAAAAAAGCAAGGCGCAGCTTGAATATCTAATAAATCAGACATCGCCTTCGTTGCTGCGGCCGCTGGCCTTCTTCGTCAGCTGGAACGGGTGAGTAGAAAACCCCGCCATGCAGCGCGCAACCTGGGCGGCACCGGCGTTGCTCCACCGTCTCCCCGTGATCGTAATACTCCTGGCCACTGCCTGCACTGCACTCCTGTTCCACCTCGCCAGGGTCCTGACGCTGGCGTACAGGTGCGCATCCAAGTGCGCATGCTGAGGGAGAACAGGGGCTGGGATTGGCGCTGCACCCGTGTTGGGGTGCGGCCGTGCCAGCTGCTGCTGTAGCCCCACCGGCGCGGCGCACCCTTCGCACTTGCATAGGGATGGCGGCGTTTGCGAGCGGGGGGGGGGGTAGGTGTGCTGCAATGTGGGCGCGTGTCTCAAGCCACTGGCGGTCGCACTGTCCGGCACGGCGCACCCTTCCCACTTTCGTAGCGGTGGCGGCGTGTGCAACCGGGCGGGGGGACATACTGTGCGGGCGCGTGTCCCAAGCCAGTGGCGATCGCACTGCCATGCGCGGCGCGCCCTTTCCATTCGCACAGTCTAGTCCCGGTAACAATGTCATCGTCTCGCCGCATACGCGTATGAATGAGATTGCGGCAGACAGCCACCTGCGTGCCCTCATGACATACACACGCACACACGCGGGTTGCGTTTCCTTGTTTCTTCTAACACATGCACAGCGGCTTTCCGCCCGCGCTTACGGCGCTGAAGCAGAGCATCAACGACACGGTGTCGGGCCTTCCAGCTGAATACTCCGGCTCCAAGTGGCCCAAGACATCTCTGGGCGCCCTGCACGACAAAGCCCGGCTCACGCCGCAGCAGCTGGAGACCCTGAACGCAATCTGCAAGTGAGGCACCGGACGCGAGGAGGGTGCGGGCTGCAGGGAGGGGCAGCAGGCCGGTGGCGAGTGTGCGGGGAGCAAGGGCTACGAATGCATCACCCGCCGCGGCCAGCTGGGAGTTGCCTATGTGGGGGTATTTGGCCGTGCGGCTTTTAACTCAACTGATATACGTACAGAATGCAGGCTGCGTTTTAGTTAGTGGCCGCTCCCTGCCGTGCCTGCTTGCGGAACGCAGGGAGGAGAGTGCCAAGTTCTCACAGGAGGCGGATGACCAGGTGCAGAAGGGAAGGGTTGTGCTCTTTTCGGCTCTTGCATGCCGCCCAAGGAGGTCCCGGCAGCAACCAGCAGGGAACCTGGGGGAACCTTGGCCGGGGGTCGCCAACTGTAGCACCAGGCAGCGTTAGCTCTCGCATGCTGGATACGGCGGCGAGGATTCCCGCCAGCTCCATCACTCGCCTGAGGGCTACGTTGCTTACGTACCTTTCCCTCTGTTGCCCTCGGTATGCGCAGGCTGTGTACGTGGACCGGCTGACGGTCGTGTTCTATGAGTGCCGGTGAGCGGCCGCGCGCGCAGGGCCCAGTTTTGATTCGCGCTCCTTACTGGACTGTTCGTCCTGCACGGCCTCAGGGGCCTGGCTAGTCCTGAATGACCGCATGGTCGGCCGCCGCTGCGTAGTGCCATGTGGGCCTCCACGCCGGCTGCGCCGCTAGCTGATTCAGTGACACACCTTTCCGTGTGTGCGATTTTCCTGATGCCCCACGGCGCCGCCCGCTCCCCACCCCTACCTCCCCCCTTTGCAGCTGCCTCGAGCGGCGCATCCTGGAGCACCTGATGCCCATGTGCGGCGGCCGCGGCGACGACGGCTCCTACGGCGCTGGGAAAGGAAACGGCAGTGGAGCCGGGAACGGCGCGGCGGCTGCGTCCAGCGCCTCCACCGCCGCGCCCACCGCGGGTGCCGACCTGCGCCAGCCCGACGCGGCGGAGCGGGCGCGTGTTGCGGGCGTAGTGGCCGAGGCGGACGCAGCTGACTACTGGTTCCTGGCTAGCAAGGACGGCAGCCGCGAGTCCCATTACCGGTAAGGAGCCACCTGCGTTGTCTCGTGTTGGGCCGACACCGAAGGGAGCGGAGTGGCGGGGTTTACTCGCTCAAGGGTAGCCCCGCGGCCGCAGCACACCTGCGCGCGCGAGCCCCCCCAGAAGTCGTGGAATAGCATCATGCTGTGCGTACCCGGAAGCACCAGAGGGATAGGGCTCTCCCCGCAACCACGCATCGTCATCTTATGCCGCGTGCCGGAACGTCTGCAGGAACTCGGCGCTGGGGGTGACGCTCGTACATGACCTTGCTGCGCTCCGGGCGCCTGCTGGCGCCGCCCCGGGGCCATACGGCGGCCGCCTGCCAGGTGCGTTGTGTGCCGCAACGCCGTGCCGGCAAGCGTGCCGGCGACCTTGTCCGCCACCTAGCATCGGCATTAATGGTGGCGGGTAAGCTGGGCTTAACCTGCTGCCCGGCGGCGCCCGGCCCCTGACGACTGTGCTGGTGGGCCCGTTGCCTACAGAGCTCATCCGGGCGTTCCGAGCGCGAGTGGAGGCAGAGCTGCCGGGGCTGTACCGCTGGTTTGCAGACAGCTCGCTGCACAGCACGGTGCGGTCGTTGATGGGCTGATGCAGTGGCGGCCTGGTGCCCCGCGACGTGGTCACACGCGGCGCCGTCGCCCCGAATGCTGGACGGCGGCCTGTGGATTCATAAAGAAGAGTTGCGGCTGCGCGGGCTAGTGGGGGCTGGGATTGCAAGCTGATTGAAGGCGGGGGCTGGGATTGCAAGCTGATTGAAGGCGGGACTGCAAGCTGATTGAAAGCGGGCCACGTGAAGGGACGGGGCAGCAAGTGCGGATTTGTCCATTGAGACAAAATGAAAGGGATACTCGAAGCCTTGATCTTGATCGAGTTGCCGAGGCAGCAGACGTAGCGTATGAGAACTGTAACGCCGGTGTCTGTGTTGCAGTGCTTTTCCCCTTCTTTCCCACCTCCCCAACTCCTACAGAAAACTTTAATCTTTAACAACACCCCACCCCAGCCTCACTCTCTCAGAAAAAAACGCAACATTGCTTCGCCTATCGTGCACCCGCGGTGAACGTGGATCCGTCATAGCAATTGACAACTTCCCTGAGTAGGCAGGGCAGGGCAGGCAGGGCACGAGCGCTGCTCCGATGCACTCACAAGGCGGTGCAGGCTGTGCACACCGGTCACCCCCCACGCGCAAAAGCACACCTGCCAAAGCACGTACGTCAGATGAAGAATTCGAGAGCAGAGCAAGTTGCGAGGTATTATGGTTCCTGGTCTTCGTTGTTTATAATCAAGAGGGCGTGCCGTACATTCGTACACGCACCCAACACACAAGTGCACATACGCTACACCGGCATCGTACCCCCTGCAAGCATGAGTACTACTTATCCCGAACATGTACATATACGCGAGTTGCCGTGACCAGGACGCGTCTGAGAGGCACAGGGGCACAACCAGATTTGGGGACAACGACAGCAACCACGAACCCTGACCCTGACCCTGATTCCTGGCCCTGACTCCGCCAGACTCACAGCCGTGGACGGCCCACATCCGGACGGCCCACATCCGAGGCATTGCGTGCATAAGAAACGTTCAGGTGATTGCGATGGCGCGTGCCCAGCGTCACACTCATTTCAGTGACGATCAAGGAACCGGTATAAATGAACGGGCTAAACGGGCACCGCAAGGCAAGGTGCACGCCGCGGCCTGCAGCAGCTGCCGCCTCACGCTTTGCCGTTACTTTCAATGCTTCCATCGCTCATGTTGCTTATGGACTTGGCCCTTCTCACGCCGCTGACGTTGCCGCCGCCGCTGTTGTTGCTGCTGCCGCCCAGCGACAGCGACGCGGGGTGTACCAGCGAGCCGTTGGACTTGTTGCCGCCGCCGCCGTACATGGTGCCCCACAGGGAGGCATGTACGAACAGGCGGCAGGTGGCGAACAGCGATATAGACAGACCCACCACTCCGAACACCACGCCCTGCGGTTGGAGGCAAGGCACGCACAGGGACATGGGTCAGGTGCAAGCACATCGTGAGTTAAGGGCTGACGGCGTGTTCACAGTGCCCGTATCATGTAGATGGCTTTTGGCCCCCGGCGTCTACACAGCGTAGATGACCCCTCCCGCGCCATCTACGCCCGGAAAAATTTTCCTAGGGGCACGCCTCCAAAACCCCCAAACCATCTACGCTCCCTGTCTAAAATACCGCCAAATCCGCCCAAAACGTCTACGCTCCGTAGATGCGCGGCCCCAAACCCCAAAAAGTTTTCTCCGCCTTCGGCGGATTTGGGGCAAATTTCTACAGCGTAGATGGAAGATACGGGCACTGCGTGTTCATACATCCGACTGCTGGGCAGTGGCGCGCAAGTGACATGGCAGGTGCCTCGCTTCCCTGAGGGAGATGCGGCGCACACAGGGAGCAGAGTTCGGAACATCTAGTACAGGCGCAAGACGAGACTGGTTGCCGCAGGGAGAGCCATGCAAGCACTACGTCCGTTAATAAAATGAACTCACCGTGATCGCGACGGCCTTGAGAATGTCCACCTGGTTCTGCAGGTTGTCCAGCTGGTCAATCAGGTCGGGCGGAATGCCGGACAGCACAGCCGTGTAGTTGCCGCCCGAGCCCGAGCCGCTGCTGCTGTTGCCGCCAGACGCGGCCTTGGAGGCCTGCGCGCGGTTCTGCGCCAGGTTTTGGGCGATGTTGTAGGCGTGGTAAAAATCCGCAAAAGCTTGCGCGTTCAGGTTCTCGTACGAATTTGAAAAGGAGCTGATCACGTTGTCGCCGCCACCCTTGCCTGAAGCAAAGGGATGGATGGGGGGATCGGCAACTGAGTTGTTGAGTCGGTTGCGTGCACGGTCGGACCCCGACCGTATGCATTATCGCCGCTTGCTTTTGTTGCTTCTGACAGGCTCAGGGTGAATGTACTCGGCATTCCAGCTAGGAGGGCCTGCTGTACATGTACGCTAGCAACGCACCGGCGGACAGGGTGGCGCCGTTCTCGAACACCCACGCCTTGGACCGCGTGTCCACTTGCAGCAGCGGCAGCGCGCGCTCCACCGCGTATTGCCGAATCTGCGGCGGGCCACGTTCAAGTGGTCAAGGGGCAGCAAGGCGCGACCTTAATGAGCGAACGCGCAGGGAAAGCACGATGGAGAATGAACACGACTGGCAACAAAACGCTGCAAGGCGTGCATGCGCCCATCGCCCCAGTCGCTGTGAACGTGACGCTGCAGGTCACCCTAGTCTCCTACACTGCGCGATCCCGATCGGCCTCATGCACGTAGCTGCTGTGCATGCGCTGCTGCGCACCTCGGCCGGCAGTGGCGCGAAGCCCAGGGCGGGGGCCACGTTGTTCTGGGCGAAGCTGTCGAGCATGAACGTCAGGTATGCCACCAGCAGCGCGCCGCTGTCGCCGCGGCTGGTCAGGTCGGTGCGGATGAACATGAAGGGCCTGCGCGTACCGGTTGGAGTGCGGTATTGCAACATTCATCAGGCGTAAGAACTCGGCTTCAGGTGCGATCGCCAGAAGCAAACTACGGGCGCGAGCCGTCCTCAACTCACATGGCCACGATGGGAAAGGTGTTGGCTCCGGGCTGGTTGAGGCAAGACACCGACGCGAAGGACAGCAGGGGTGATTTGGGCCAGGCGTCTGACTTGAAGAGAGCTGAAGCAGCAGCGGGTACGTCGCCCGTCTGCAAGGCAGATGGTCGAGCAGACAGGCAGCGAGGAAGGTTGAGAGCCGTCACGTGTGTTGGGGGAGTACAGGCGGGTGCGGTGCGTCAGCTACATCAGAGACGCTTGCGCGCAGCACACCACAGCTAAACGGCAGCGGTCGGCTCACCTGTGAGGTGACGTAGTTGCCGTCCTTGTTGCGCATCGCCACCTCGATCAGGTTCAGATCCAGGCCGTTCGCGGCATCCATATACCCGATCGACCAGGGCGTGGAGAACACGCTGTTGCTCATGTTTCCTGAGTTTGCGGTGGGCTTGAAGGTGGGGGGCCAGTTGGAGAGCAGGCTGCCCGATCCCAGCCGCCATGTGCCTGCGCGGACAGCGGGTGGCAGCGCAGGTGGTATGATAACGGCAGCGTGGCCACGGTACACGAGCGTGCACCAGGTCTTTGGCGCTTTTATGTTGTTAGAGAGCGGCGCATGGCTCGGGGGCCTGCACTTACCGGCGCAGGCGCGGTTGAGGTACTCGGAGATGACGGCTACGTGCACAAGAATCAGGAGGAAGCGTCAGTGATAAGACTTGGATAGGTCAAAAGCAAGCAACGTGCGACATGCAGACACCGCAACCCACCGGTGGTCCCGCTGCTCAGCTGGCGGTAGAACACGGTAATGGGCTGGTCGGGCAGGGTGGCGCCGCCGTTGTCGGCTGCGATGTCGGCGTGCGACCAGCTGGTGATATCCGCCTGTCGCCGCGGCAAGTGCACATAACATTGAGGTTGCAGTGTTGTGTCGCTGTATGCTTGCGTTGAGGGACTGCAATGAACCAGGGCGGATAGCCTAGATCCCTGCTACTAAGCCCCATCCAGCACGCCGAGCACACCAACCTGCATGATCTTGGCGACCGTACAGGGGCTCATCTTGATCTGGCGCGTGGGCAGTGCGCTGTCGGGGATGTTGACGAAGAAGTTCATGGGCTGCGAGGACCAACAGGCGCGCAGGGAGCACCAGCAGAGCGCGGATTGTAAGAAGCAAACGTCAGTGACCAGGCCTTAGGCAGGATGACAAGGAGGTAGGGCCAGGCTGTCGCCACCTGCCCCCAGCTCTTCCAACATTCCACCAGCGCCAACTCACCGCCAGGAGGATGGGGATGTGCACGATGGGGACCTTGGCGGTGTTTGTGAGCTCGGTGAAGGTGGCATCGGGCATGGGCGTGTCGCTCGCGCCGAAATCCACAAGCGACTGATACTTGTTGGCCTGTCAGCACCGTGAGCAAAACGTGTGTACGCGTTGGCAACGATGCTGTGCATGTCGTCATCACCACACAACACGGTTCCACTTAGCTGACTAACAGCCAGCGCACGCTCACCCCCGACATGTCACAGCACATTCCGCGGCTGCACACTCACCCGGGCCAGCACCTCGCCCTGGCCCGCGCCCGAGCCCGCGGCGCGGTACACCATGTGCAGCGGCGTGGTACTGCGGCCCTTGACCTCGCCGAACACGCGCCACATGAACAGCGACACGGCGGAGGAGCCGACACCGCGCATAGTGCGAGAGGCGCCCGTGTCCAGCTGCTTCTTCAGCGCCGCAAGCTGCGAGCGAGTGGCAGGGCGCCGAGGCACGAGTGTGATGGGGCGGGTCACACCTCAGCTTGGGTTGCGCTGGCAAGTGGGTGCGGGAGTGCAGGTCCTGCATCCGCATGCGGCTCTTGTGTGTCGCAGTGTGCACGTCAGACGCCCGCAGGTTGTACGGCAAAACCGGGAACTGGTGCCGCACGGCCGCATGCACGCGCACGTGCTCACCTGGGTCATGACGTCCTGGTACGCGACCACCTCAAATGAGGAACGCGTGGGGCTCAGCACTACAGACAGGCAGGCAGGAAGGTTCAGCTGTCATGCAAGAGGCTTGCTTGCTTGCGATTCACAGCCGACATATCACAAAACGCTCCATTTAAACTCCCTTTACTACGCCAGTGCACAGCTTTTACCCCAGATGCCTGCCAGTGACTAACCATTCGGCGCAATGCCGTCTAGCAGAGTGAATGGCACCGCAGCCGGGTGCCGTACGAACACCGACGCGACGGACATACTGCAGAGGGGGGCAGGAAGTCCCATGTAAAATCACATCAGCCCTCGATTGCAACACGCTCGAGTATACCGCATCTGACCACTGCACGGCTGCTTTTACCAATCTCGCCTGCCCTTCCCGTTACAAAGTCCG
This sequence comes from Chlamydomonas incerta, assembly GCA_016834605.1. NCBI lineage: Eukaryota > Viridiplantae > Chlorophyta > Chlorophyceae > Chlamydomonadales > Chlamydomonadaceae > Chlamydomonas > Chlamydomonas incerta. Next base: position 78,129 of record JAEHOC010000064.1, on the reverse strand, counting down.
CAACCTTACTTGAGAGCCGCCGTGAGGGTGGTGCCCAATGGCAGAAGCCCGGCATCCGCAAACAGGCCCAGGGCGCTGCTCGTGCCGGTGCTGCCGCCCGCCACCGTGGCTGACTGGAAGAAGGCGCACAGCGCGCGAACCAGCTCGCTGCGCTGCCCCTCCTCCAGGCCCTCTGTGGACCAGTCGCTCTTGGTGACCAGGTAGCCCACCGTGAGGATGGGCGCCACGCGGTCGGCGGGCAGCGAGAAGGCGTTGGCAGCGGAATAGTCGCCGGACAGGGCTGCATAGGGGGAGCAGAAAGAACTCTGGGTCTGCTGCACAAGCACTGCTTTAGAGAAGCCCCGGCAAGGCATCGGCTAGGGCGCCATGAGATCTATGAGGTCTAGTCCTGCAATGCTTTGTCTCACTTGTGGGTATCGCCGCCGCAAGCGCCGCCTGCATATTGGTGGTGTTCGTTGACCCAGTCTGCAGGTACTGCCCCGACACGGAAGTCTCAATTGCAAACTCGCTCACGGACGCTGCGCGGCCCACGCTGCCCATTGCGAAGCCCAGCGAGAAAGCAGTGGACTGCAGGGCCGAAACCATGTTGGCGCCAACGGCCACCGCGTCACTGCGAATCTTGGCAAAGGGCACGGCGACGGTGGGGCAGGCCTCGGCCAGCCAGCCCAGCACCGCCAACGTGGAGCCGGACGTGGCGGTGTCCACCAGCACCGTGATCTTGTACGAGTCCGTGCCGGTCTGTTCAGGAAGTCCAAGGCGTACACACATGTAAGCTCAGCCTCAGCGCTGCGGTGCAATGCAGGGGTGAGGCGAGGCCCTGGCTGCAGAGGTAACGTGCGCTTCCCACCAAATTGGCGGCTCCACCCAACTGACGTGGCTTATCCCAGCCAGCCCACCTTGACGAAGCCGGGATTCTTATCCAGGAAGTCCGGGTGCGTCCAATCTTGGATGTCCTGCAGTACAGCCGACAGATTGGTATTAGGGCAAGAAGGCGCACACGTGCCCATCAGCATCAGCATCAGCCCCGCAACTCGTTCCAGTTGGCTGCTGACGTGTTGCTTGGTTCAGCAGTGCGACTGGCCCCCTGCAGCCTGGTCGTTCCTGGGCTCACCCCCGTCAGTATACGCGCCGCCAGGCACGCGGTGATGTTGAGCGGCGTGACACGGTTGCCGGGCACGTTGTAAAACAGGCCGTACGAGTTGACGTACACGGGGAAGTGGACGGATGCGCCCACCACCGCCGCATTGCCGCTGAAGCTGGCGCGCTGCGCGGAGCTCAGCGGCTGCTCCGTGATGGCGAACTGGGGAGTGTGGGAAAGAAGAGGCGAACAATTGGAAGGAGGCCTAGCAAAGACGGCGTCAGAGACCTGTATAGATGTTGGGCGCTGCGCGCTGAGCATGCGTGGCGACCCCCCTGCGGCTCTGCCGCCGTGCCTGCCGCCCCATTCACCTGCAGCTGGCTTGTGTTTGTGGCGGTCTGGGCCGCGGCGTCCACAGATATGCTGGCCGCCGCTGACACTGACGTGGTGACGCGGTAGAAGACCCGCGCAGGGATGCCCAGACGGGTCTCAAAGATTTTGAGTAACTGTTGGGGCAAGAGGGCATCGGAGTTCAGCTCCGGCTACTCAGATGCGTACGGTCCCGTAAGCGCCAGGGCTTACCCTCAGCATGTATATGCCGGCCTCTGAGGGGCCCTCTCCTGAGATAGTTAGCGTGCCCGTGTTGCCCATCTGAGCCCACGCATGTGGAAGCATCCACAAGGCCAGAAGGCAGGCACCGAGGCCTAGTCGCAGGCGCTCCTCGCGCAGAGTCTGTACGTATTTGAGGTGAGGAAATGAAACAGGTGATAAGTAGAAAGTTCATGCGAGGTCTTCGATTCGCCGCAACTCACCGGCCTGCTGCCCATTTTGCTGCGCGTTGCTTGCTGCCGCGCCGGTGCGATCAATAATACTTGGTGAGCAGTCGCGAACAGTGAGCGACGAACACCCCGCCGAAAATCAGCGCAGCAACCGTTCGCTATCAAAGCTGATGACTTCGGTCCAGCCGACTTGATGAAACTAAATGGCGAAGGAAGGGAGCATTGAGTGCACAAGTACTGGGCGGCGCTCAATCACATGGCGAGAGCCGATGAAGAACAAACTTCGTTCCCGCGAGCGCGAACATGAAAAGGCACACGGGCCCCCGAGTGCCGAGTTTTCGCGTGGCCGCGTTGACATCCGGGCCTCGACCGGGGCTTCCCCGTCGCTACTTTATGCATGCGTCGGCTTTGTGTGACGCCACAGGGCGACTTGGGGGCGCAAAACTGCACTGCAGTCGTGCGTGCCGGCACGCGTGCCCAGGGGAACCCCTGCGCGTGCCAGCGGCAAACTCTATTCGACATCCGCACGTGGACATATGGTACTTTTACCAGGCCCTCGTAGGTGAAATGCTGTGCGGGCGTGGATGGATAGACGTGCCCGACAGGCCCGTGCATCCAGCATCCTGTTCCGGTTCGCAGCGGTGCCCCCGCCTGCCTGCGCCAGCCACACCTTCTTTGGAGCAGGCCTACGGACTTGGCACGCGAGGCCCTTACGAAGCAGCGAGAGGAGAGGAATAAGCAGCAAGTAGCGACGAATGCGTGGCGCGCTTGACATTGCGCGACTCAAGCGTGACAGTAGTGACAGTAGTGCATAGAAGTGTACGAGTGCAGCGAGGTTAAGTCGTGAAAGGATGCGTAAGAGAATGCGGAATGAGGAGTCGGAGCAAAATTTGGATTCAGCAACGCATGCGCTGTTCGATCTGGCCAATGGCTCCCGCGCGTAAGGCTGTGCACGTATGCAAGCAGGTATTATCACTTGTCATTATTGCTACGTGTACATACAAAATGGCCATGCGTGCGACCCTGTCCCAGCGCACGGTGCTCGCCAAGAGGACCGGTGAGCCGGCCAGGATAATGGGTAGGCCCATATTGATAATGCCATGTATGGTGGCAAGCATGCGACCTGCTTTATGCAACAAGGGGGAGGAATCGTTCTACAACACGCATGCTTGCAGCAGGCCGTGCTGGCAGTGTTCGGTGATGCTATGCCATGTATGCTCCGTGCATCTGCCTTGAATCTTCAGTCTGCAGCTGCTGTCACCGCCGCGCTGCCACACCCACACATATGCCCCTTGCCGCTGCGCAGCCTTCGGAGCCACGCCTGTGCGCCCCGCGGCTACGGTCCGCAGCTCTCGCGCCGCTGTGCGCGCGCAGGCAGGCTCCTCCGACTCAGCAGACGTGGGCACCGTGGGCCTGGCGGCCATCGCCCTTGGCCTGCCCGCGAACGCAATCATGCTGTGGTGGGTCTGCTTTGTGGGCTCGCCGCGCGCGGCACGATGCCCGCAGCGCAGCCAGGTCGCGCCTGCAGGAGCAGATCCTTCAAGCCCGGGTTCCTTGCTGACCTTCAAGCTTCTGCATGACACATGGCAGCAAGGGCCGTTGGGGCGTGTCAATGATGACCAGCCTGACAGCTGCTATTTGCTCGCGCCAGCTGGTACTGCAGCAACCTAGTCAGCACCTCACGCAGAAGTGCCCCTCGCGTCGCCGGGACCTCAGGCTTGGACACCGCCCCTCATCCCAACCCAACCACAACAGGTCCGAGTACACGCTGAAGACCACCGGCGCCGGTCTGCCCCCGGGCCCGGGCGGTGCCCTGGGCGCGGCTGGTGAGCGATGCCGGGGGCGCTGTTATGGGTCGGGGCCCCCGTGCGGGCCCCCCCAGGCTTGTTCACGCGCTGTGCGAATGCAGTGTGCCGCTGTTCGCTGGAGACTAGACACACATCACAGCTGCATAAGGCCTGCCTGGTGCAAACTTATGCTAGACCCTTTCGAAGCCCTTAATCAGTCTACATGTCCTGTGCGGCATTCGTGCGTTGCAGAGGGCGTCAGCTACCTGGTCGTCCTGGCCGTCATTGGTGAGCAGCACATGCAAGGGGCCATACGGGACATGATCGCTGGTCGTGGCACAATGGCGCCAACCCACGCATGCCACGGGAGACTTGCGCTACGCACAGTGCACACGCCCTTCATTCCGCACACTGGCATTGGGACGCCTTCCCCATATGAATGCGGCATTACAAAGAAGGGACTGTCCGACCAAGCAAGGGTGCCCCGCACCCAGGTCAGGAGGGACCATCTCCGGCCGAAGGAAAACCGCCCCCCCCCCCCCCCAGCTGTCTGCCGACCTATGCCAGCTGGAGTGGCACGGGATTCCGCGGTTGCCTGCGAGTCCCTGATTCCGCTCACACCACCCGGCTCCCCTCGGCCCCGTAGGCTGGTCCATCTACACCAAGGTCAGCACCGGCACGGGTCTGCCGGCCGGCCCCTCCGGCCTCCTCGGTGAGTTAGCGCTGCTGTGGTGCGCTCGGCGCAAAGCCCGTGTATGCACAAGTCAATACAGCGAGACATTCCGACACGGTCACTTTTTGATCGGCGTGCAGCTTTAAAACCTCTCCGTGACGGTATCACATCCCGTCCCTGGACGCATGCACAGTTGGACACCCAAACGTTGAGTGGTGGGCCCTGCTTTGCATCACTGCGCACGCGTTGCAGGTGCTGTCGAGGGCATCTCCTACCTGTCCCTGCTGGTTGGTATCGTCGTCTTCGCGCTCAAGTACCTGTCGTAAACGCATGCATGCATCGACTACACGGACGCAACTTTTGTAGCCATTGGCTGCCCCACGGAGGGCCACGGCCCGGCGCACGGTGTTTCTGAATAGCTCGGGCTGTAGCATTTTGTAGTGGTGAGCGCAGCACCCAAGAGGCAATGCGACCGGGAGCATTGGCGTGTAACGGAGTCGTATCTGCTTCCATATGCGTTCCGCTGGCATGTACCGGTATATGTAGCCATGTTGGGCTAGATAGCGCGCATACGCGTGTTTGGAGGGGGGCTTCCAAGGCCAGGGCTAGACTCGCAACCGCACGACATGCATGCGGTCTACATCGCAGCCAGCTTACAGTCTTGCATGAGTACGACGCACCGCTTCGTCGCGTACCGTACTGCGTATGAGCCAAGCCAAGCGTGTGTGCCTGTCTCGTGCAGCTCAGATACATCATTAGGACTCGCGGTGGTGCCACGGGCTCACTGCCAAACCTCACACTTTGCAGGACATCTGCCTGCGTGCTTGATGATCATCGCCTATCGAAACCATGTCGCTAATCGGCACGGAAGCATACATGAGACGTCAGCTCAAGCCGCTAAACCGGAGTAATACACCAAGACCCACCTTGCCATCGTAGCACACTCGGGACACACACCCCTTCAGTGCGTTCACTCATGATATCTTCCGAATCCCCCAACGAACCAGCTGAAGCCCTTACCAATACAGCCCCAGTAGAATGGGCATACCATCGATGGGGAGCTCTGCACCCCAGGCACCCGCATGCAAGCACCAGCACACGCACATAACCAAGTAGCCGCGCGTACTGCAAACGCTTCCCAGTATACCTCCACAGCCAAATCTGCAAACGGTAGAAACGGGCGCGCCATGCAATCGATGGTCGCGCGCCGTGACATGAAGAAGCGACCGGGCCCCGAAGAGGCGGGAGCCCATTCGCTCCGACGCCAATGGCCCCCACACCAGCGCAGCCTCGGATACACAACTTGATCCGGGCAAGCAACACCCCATCCGACACGCAACAACGAAACAACACCTACATACATAAGGCGCAAACATGCCTAAAGCTACATCTTGAACATCACAAACAATCGTGTTTGCGCGCAAGGCCACGGACCGGCCACGGACCTGCCTTCCACGCACAGGTATGGACGCGCCTGCCATACAAATTCACAGTGTGAGGCATTCTGACGTACGTACACCGCAAGTTGTGCAAGTTAATTGTATAAACGGTGCTACAGTAGCACTGAGAGCACGCAGAAAGGTGTCAGCCACCGCCCACGTCAACTCCTGCCCCGCTGCCCTCCGTCACACTGCCGGGCGCAGCCAGGCCGCCGCCGCCAGTCACGCTGCCCGTCCCGCCACCAGACGGTCCCGTGAGGGCTCCCTGGGACGCTTCAGCTGCGGCGTATCCCTGTATCTTCCGCCGCAGCTCCACTTGGGCCGACTGAGCCGCCAGCAACCGCTGCTGCGCTGCATTGTACTGCGACGTCAGCCCGTCCCGCTCACGCTCCACACGCCGCGCCTCTTCGTGCAGAGCGCGCTCTGCCTGCTGCCGCTTCAGCTTGCTGCGCTTAGCGCTCTCTCGGTTGGCTTGCTTTCGCTTCAGCTTTCGCGCCTCGCGCTCCGCCTGTTCCGCACGCGTGTCAGCACCAGGAGTGCCGGTTGCCGCTGGTGCCGAGCCGCCGGTGGCGTAATACTGGGGCCACATGCTCGTGAAAGGTTGCGACACTTGCACGAGGCCAGGGGGCGCCGCGGCGCCGGCCAAGCGCGGTTGAGTTCCACTCATGGCGTCAGCTCTCGGTTCGAGAAGGCCAGAGGGCAGCAGGCTGGCCCATCTACGTCCTGCACAGCCCTCCTCCTAACTTGAGGGTCCTGCTTGCGGTTGAAATGCGCTTAAACGAAACCAGAAACTCGAGCCGTGACCGAAATGCTTAACAGGGGCTAAACACGGCCTGTGTTTTTTTGAACTGTAAGGTTCCGAGTTATCAGGCTTGGTGAAGGCCGAGTTCAAGTTCATCAGGCGTGTAGGTCTCAGTTCTGGGCGAAGCGGAATTGGCAAAATCACCGGGATTTTTGGGGCCCCCTCGAACCCTGTGCTCGCGTCTTTTAACAAAGCCACCAGTGTCAAATATAACCATACTGCATGGCTGCCCTTCGCGCAAGCCCAGCCGCGGTGCAAGCGACGCAGCCTCGGCGCGTCTCAAGCGAGCCGTTTCTGGTTTGCACCGGCTGCGTTCAACGAGGCACGCTTAGGTACTCGGCCCATCGATTGCCGTTTTCGGGACCTTCCAGCAGGGCACGCGACACCCGTGCCGGCGCGTCGACTGTGCCCTCGGCAGACTCCTCCGCCCCGGAGACCAGTGCCATTCCACCCACGCAGTGGTACGTGCTCAACTTCGGCAGTGCATTGTGACCAACTCCTCGGGGCAATGCACCGCCAGGATTGAACCCTGTCTGCGGGGAATAGCACACGTCCTGGTGGGCACGGCCGGTACCCATCGATACCAAATGAGGGGAACCTAGTTCCTTGAGGGCATGGTCGTTACACTGAAACGGGCGTCCTCACAACGCCGCCTCATCGCAACCTCAACTGCCACAACGCATTCCCGCCCTGGGACTCCCAGGGTGCAGAAAACCATCACGCTGCCGCAGTACCCGCGCGGCTGCCACGTCATCACACGCCGCATTTACGAGGCGCTGCCCGAGTTGGGGGGATTCGAGGTGGGCCTCGCCAACATATTCAGTTGAGTTTTTGAGCAAGCGCATCCATTAATGGGCAACGGGTCAGTGGGCAACGGGCAATAGGGCACAGGTAGCCTAGGTGGGACGGCATAGGACCGGAGGGCGCGACAGCCGCATGCTTACGGAGGAATGACTGAATGGACTGGGCGGCCCCGGCTAGAAGGCGCAAGCACAGCAGGCCAGGCATCACACACTGGCGGTATGGGCAAAGCCTTCTGCTAGGCAGTCAACTAACACGTGCTATCGGCAACCCACTGCCTGCCTCGCCACGCCTTCCTGCAACCATCTGCGCTGCGCTGCGCAGTCCTGCACACGAGCGCCTCCCTGACCATCAACGAGAACGCCAGCCCCGAGGTTCCCCTCGACCTCAACGTGAGCATGCTACCGCACGCCTGGGCATACCGTGTTCTAGAGGAATCCACGCTGACACGGCGCTGAGAAAGCTGGCGGGGCACGCAACGGCTGCTTGCTTGTGCGCTCGAGTAGGAGACTGGGCCCGTCTCAGGTCACGGAAATGGCCCATGTGCTTGAGACCGCTGAACGTCGTTCTTCTGGCCTGCACCGTCGTGCTGTCTTGTGATGCAGGATGCGCTCAACCGGATAGCTCCTGAGGGGCCACACTACCGTCATGACGACGAGGGCTCAGACGACATGCCCGCACACATTGTGAGCTGGGTTATGGGAGCTGTTGGGAGCACGGTTATGGGAGGCGGCTGGAACGCATGGGAACGAATGAGGAGCACGACGCCCCACTGGCGTGCATTTGGTTGGGTTAAGCCGCTGCGCCCTGTCGCACCCCCATGCTGCGCGCCGGCCGGCACCGGTGCGTTCGCCCTTTACGCCCCGCAGAAGAGCAGCCTGATGGGTCCCTCGCTGACGGTGCCGGTGGCCAAGGGCCGCTTCGCGCTGGGCACGTGGCAGGGCATCTACCTGAACGAGCACAGGTGAGGGGCGCTGCTTCCACGGTGTTCCTTCACGTGGAGCCTTCTCACATGTAGTGTCTTGCCTATTGGTTGACTGGGCTGTCGCTCGCACCCTGTCACACCTGCTGCAGAAACATGGGCGGCTCGCGCTCCATCGTGATCACCGTCCAGGGCCAGATGCGGGCGGATGGGCGCAAATATGCCGCGGCCTGGCACGCCTGAGTCGCGAGACCAGTAGATGGAGTCCTTGGTTGGTTGGGAGAGGCTCAAAGCATGAGTGCCTAGCGGGCGGGCGCTGAAGCGTCCTGGTGTGGGGTGCCTGCGGTTGCAGGGAAATGGGGCATGAAAGTTGTGTGCGGCTCAGGAGATGAGACAACAATCTAGGAAGCTGTCCACGCAGCCGGAGAGCTCTGCTGCCGGAGTTTATTGGTTGTGCAAGATGCGTGGGTCTCGAGGCGTTGCCAGGCAGGGGTCCCCTGCTGGCTGTGCCGGCAAGAGGGCTGACGTGGGGGCCCTCCAGCTGAGGAAACAATTTTTCGGAAGGCGCTGCCTTCAGAATCCAGCGCGCAGCAAACGCGTGTATGTCAACATCCTTCTGCGCCAGGACAAATCGTGTCTTTTGGCGTGGCGCAACCTTGTCGCGCTTTTCCACGTCCTGCTTGCTGGCCCTCATCCAAACGCCCTCTTCGCCACCGCAAACTGCTATACATATTGGCGCGTTGTATCATAGCTTCCAAATCAATCAAATCTGCACCTGATAACGCAAGGCCAAGCGGCCAAAAGAATACCGTATCGCCCGTCGCTGCCCGAGCACCTGGGCCCTGTTGATTTAGCACAAGTGTTATAAGCACACTAGGGCCGTAGGGCCATCGGGCTCAGATTCTGGCTTGGCTTGGAACCTTCTCAAAATGCTGTCAAGCTTGAGAAGCCTTCGCAGCCCTAGCCGGTTCCTCGGGCCTGCTCCATCACGGAAATTTGTGGCATTGCCATTGACAGCACCAGCAGCTGGGCAAGGTGCACCCAGGACGCTCCAGGTTGCGTCGCGGGCCGGGCCACAAGAGCAGCCCAGCAACCAGCCCACGGCAACAACGCCACTCTTATCAGCGTCAGGGAGCGAGAGCGATGAGGAACAGGATGACCCGCTCGCTTCGATACTTGACGCCGAGGTGCAACAAGGCGATGCCGAGGGCAACAAGGCGCTGGGGCCAGGTAATGCGGGGGACTGGGCTGGAAGGGCGTGCGAGGGGTGGACCGGCAGGGGGCGACTGAGGACCGCTGAGGACTGCAGCCCGGGGTGGGGAGGAGGGCGGGGTCGTCCGTACAAGCAGCTGCAGCTGCCGCTGCAGCACAGCCTACCAGCTTCAGGCTTGAGGAGGGCCTTGTGCCGCCATGAGAGTCCGACCAGGTGGAGCGGCCGCTGATGGTCTCGTACGGGAGCGCCAACTTCCGGGGGCGGACGCAACGGTCGCACCCGGCTGGGGCCGCAGCTGGCGGCGAGAGGCAGCAGTAGCACCAGCCGCAGCACCAGCCGCAGCACCAGCCGCAGGAGCTGGGACGCGGTCAGCGGGTGAAGAAGGAAAGGTCCTGGGAGTAGGTACGCCACCATCCCCAGCCTCTGTTACCCCGCTGCCCCGCTGCTCCTCTGCATCCCACGACCGCTGCGACCCCACGCGCACACGCTAACCACCCCACCGCCCGACCGCTCTCCCGACTCGCAGTCGCTGGCCTGGGCTCCATAGGTGGCATCGTGCTGTTGCTGGCCGTGGGCGCCTTGCTCAAAGACAACATCCGCGACTTTCTGGTGGGCCCGGGAAGCGGAGGGAGGGCCAGGCCAGCAGGCCGCGACAGTTGGTGGATTGCTTGCTGCCCCTAGTGCCCAGCGTGCCTGTGCTGGCGCCCGGAATCGCGCTAAATAGCATGGACGCACCGCGTGCATGGTCATACACGCACAATCTTACACGGGCGTTGCGTGGCAGAGCCGAAGAGGTTTGGGGTCGACAGGCGTTTGCCGCGCGACCCCAGGCCGGAGCGCGGGAGCGGCTGTTCGTCCACCCCACGGCTCGCGCCGGCGTGCACGGTCCTTCCCGAGAATGCAGTCCGCTTTTGCACATGCGCAGCCAGTGCAGCACTTAGCCACGTGCACGCCTCTTACCGCACCATTTCAACCGCACAACGAGCGTCCCTCCCGCAAACCGCGGCCATTCCCCGCCCGTCGTCGACCCGCCAACCCGCCCCAGCCTACCTGCCCGCCTCCCGCTCGACCCTCACCTCGGCTTCTCTGCCTGAACACCCTGTCAACATCATGTCATCATGGTTGACCGCAAATGGAACCACGTGCAGGAGTTCTTCATCGACGCGGTGGAGAGCTGGGGCCCGCTGGGCTATCTGGCGTATGCGGGCGTGTACACGGGTCTGGAGGTTCTGGCGGTGCCGGCCATCCCGCTCACCATGACCGCTGGTGCGTGCCGCTGCGTGTGCCCCTGCCGGTGGCGCCGGTGGTGGTAGTGGCGGTAGTGGCGGTGGTGCTGGGCGCTGTTAGAAGTGGTGGCGTCGGTGCGCAGGACCGGCGAATGCGGGCTGGGGCGGCAGCGGTCGTTTGGGAAGATGGCTGCGAGTGGGAAGAGGCTCTTTGACGCCGGGCGGCGCTGGGCCGGGGCTGGTCGCTGCCCGCTGGTCGCTGGGGGCGTGCGGCAAGCGGGGTGCCAGGGTGCTGCGCTGATCACCAACCACGTGTCACGCCGCCCGCCGCACACCTCACGCATCTCACCGTGCAGGCGTCATCTTCGGCCCCATCCCGGGCACCATCATCACCTCCATATCGGGCACACTGGCCGCCACCATCGCCTTCCTCATCGCGCGATACGCCGCGCGCGACAAGATCCTGCGGTTCGCGCGCCGCAACACCAAGTTCAACGCCATCGACAAAGCCATCGCGCGGAACGGCTTCAAGGTGGGTGCGGGTGGTGCACGCCGGGCCGCGGGACGGCGGCGGGGCGCGGGGCCCGGCAGGGGGCGTGGGCCCTGGCGGGGGGTGGTGGTGCCCGCAGGGGTACCAAGACGTGCGTGCCGCCTGCACCTCACCCGCTCCCGTCGGCCGCCCCTCCGCAACCCTCCACCGCAACCCCGCTGTCTGCCCTGCTACCCACTCCTCTTGCCAGCGTTGCACAACCCCTGCCCTGCCCCGCCCCGCCCCGCCCCGCCCTGCCCTGCCGCGCCCCGCCCCGCCCCGCCCTGCCCGCAGTTCGTGACGCTGCTGCGGCTGAGCCCGCTGCTGCCGCTGGCGGCCTCCAACTACCTGTACGGCCTGACGTCCGTGGACCTGGGCTCCTACGTGGCGGGCAGCTTCCTGGGCATGCTGCCCGGCACCTACGCCTACGTCACCACCGGCCACCTGGGCAAGGCGGCGCTGATGGACGGCGAGGGCAGCCTGGGCGTGGAGTCGTGGCAGGTGGGGTGGGGGGGGCCGGTGGGGGGTGGGGCGGGAGGGCGGCTAGGGGTGGTCAGGGGCGAGGGAGATGAGAGTTGGGAGGGGCGCCGCGCGCGCACATTGCTGACAGCAAATGCGTTTGGCCGGAGCTCTCCCCACGGGGTCCTGTGGAGGCCCTGATACGATACTGTGCTCTGGGCTGTTAACTGGCCCTTGCCGTACAAGTCCGGTCGCGGTCCTGGTCAGGTCACCCGACTCTCCCTGACACCCCGCTGCTCCCGCTGCTGCTCCCGCTGCTGCCGCCGCTGTTGCGCCGCTGCTGCTGCTGGTGTGCGCCCAGGTGGCGCTCGGCCTGGGCGTCACGCTGCTGGCCATCGGCTACGTGGGGCAGCTGGCCAAGGGCGCGCTGGAGGAGGCGGAGCAGGAGTCGGACATGGAGGATGAGGCGGAGGCGCGCAAGGACACCACCGCGGCGCCGGCCAGCCGCAGCAGCAGCAGCAGCAGCCACAGCGTCCAGAATGGCCATAGCGATGCGGCGAGCCACGCTAACGGCAATGGCAATGGCAACGGCCATGACGCATCCAATACCGGCAATCCTAAGGGCAAGGGCAAGCCTGCATCCCGGTAGCAGCGGCAGCCTGTTGGTGCGTGGTCAGGCGCCAGTGCTGGCCGGGCGAGGGGCCAGGGCTGATGGTAGTGACATGGGGGTGGGGCCGGGCCGGGTCCTGCCACATGCAGGGGCGGGCTCGTGGGGTGGGGGCGACCTGGCGCACAGCGCGATGCCGGGCAACAGTTTTGCCCGAAAGCGCCAGCCTGATGTACGTGTGTACACCGATTTCTGTGAAGTATGAATGCGGCTCCATCTGTCCGGCACGTGCTGCAGTGCAGCTTTGGTCGATGGCGCATGCCAATGTATATGGCACGGCGCAAACTGCGAGTTGTATTAGGGTCTGGAGACGGCAAGCAGCTTTTTTCGTCAATGTGGTGTCGCCTGATGCAGTCAGATAGCCGGGTACTGCCCACCAAGAGTGCGTCGCTTTGCCCCCGCGATTACACAGCGGTGGTGGCGCCGCGTGCGACTGACTGCGATGGGGGTTAACAAGTACAGACCGCTGAGGTGTATCTGGACGGCCGCAAACGTGCGTGCCAGTTGCGGTATGTGCGGGGCAGCTCAATTTTCGGTGCATTTTAGGAAGGCCTCTCAATTGCAAGCAGGCGGGGGGCCCAACTCAGCCGGAGCGAGAAGCGACTTCACGAATCCAGTACTTTGGGAACCTTCGGCCCCCGACGGAAGGCATGGTGTGGGTTCACACCCCATTTTCCCCCTGAGGGGGCACCCACGGTCGGTGCATGCAGGGTGGCAAGGCGAAGTACCATGAAGGCGTGTTGAGCGAATCGTGTCAATTGGGTATTGCGGACTTAGCGGCGTGGTGTTGTGGCTGCTTAGATAGCGCTCGTCGTGCGCGTACAGCTCATCACGCGGAGGGCCAGACATACGATAATTGCGAGGCGACGTGGGAACAGGTGGAAAGAAATGCTGGATACCGTACGCGGCAAAGGTACACGGTGCTGGAAGGCGACACACCAGATCCTAGGTAGGATCGGCCCCCGATCGGTCAGGTAGAGTAATGATGGTGGCAAGGAAAGCCCAGAAGCGTCAGTGTGTCCGTGTCAGTGTGTGTCTGCGTGCGTGTGCTTCTGGCGCAAATGACGGTTTTGGGACACTTCACAAAGAGGCAAGTTTCAAGCGAGTCAGATTGTAAGCTCGGAGAAAGAAAGCGCATGTAGAGTTCGCAGTTGGGACGGGGCATGCCTGTCCGCCACACCCGGACAGCCCTGCCGCAGCTGACAGATGAGGACTGCAGCTGCATGGACACGCACAACCGTTGTTTCCGGAGTCTGAACCCGAGGCACATGATGACTGCGCTCCTTGAGTACTGGCGTGACATGTGCAGAGCAGCTCTCGTCTTCAACGTACTTGAAGGCCGTTCTGGACAGCTTAATCAGCACTCCCGTTACATCACTTTCAACACTGCCCAGCGTGGGCATGTAGGGGCAAAGGTCCCGCAACAAGCCCCCGACTGGAAGCGCTCTGCTACCTACAACTGTATCCGGTCAGCAAGAGGGACACGAGAAGGACACCATCACTACAACCTGCGGGACCGCCTGCGTCCCCACTCCCCAGCTCGTAGCCTTGGCTCCATGGGCACCAGATGTGACCACAGCCGCACATACCCACTGCTGCGGCGCCACACCCCAACCCCATTACCAGCACCATCACCAGCACCGCAACCGCCACCGCCACCGCGACCACATTTCGCCCTACAGCGGCTTCTCGAACTGCGGCAGCGGCGTCTTCTGGAACTGGTTGCGCAGCTGCCCGCACGCCGCCGCCGCCTCCAGGCCGCGCGTCTCGCGGATGGTGCAGGTCAGCCCCGCGGCCTCCACGGCGCGCGTGAAGGCGAACACGCGGTTACGCGAGGGGCGCGTGAACTCGGACTCGTCCACCGGGTTCCAGGGGATGACGTTGACCTGCGCACGAGCGAGGCAGCACGGAGGGTTCAGGTGGTGGATGGAACTGGGGGGGGAGCGGTTGTTGCGCAATCGACGACCTCCAAGGGGACGGGGGAGAGCGGCGGCAGAGGATTGCATGCGGGCTGCGAGTCCACGGCGGCTGCTCGTATGTAACCCGCTTCAGTAAGGGGTGGCGCGCACGCCGCCCCCATCCCCCGCGCCCCGCGCCCACACAGTGCAAGCAGGTCGCACTCACGTGCGACAGCAGGTTGTAGCGCTGCAGCAGCGCCACCAGCTCCTGCGCGTGCGCCACCTCGTCGTTCACGCCGCTCAGCAGCGTGTACTCAAACGTCACGCGGCGGCCGGTGCGCCTGCGAGTGTATGGGTACGTGGGGGGTCAGTTCATTCCAGAACCCAAAACCACCACTGTGAACCCTAAACCAACACAGCGCCGAGGAGTGGGGAATCGCCCTGCTCATGATAGTGGACGAGCACGGCGACGACCCGCGAGCAGTGCTTCCCCGCATCCCGCATCCCGCATCCCGCATCCCGCATCCCGCATCCCGCATCCCCCGCCCGGCCTAGGCGCACAGTCCGAGTCCGGCCGGCCAGCCGCTGCCGTGCCGGCGGTGTCACACGCGCCGCCACACAGAACCTCCCGGCAGAGCCCCTGCCGGCCCGCGCCGCTGGCCTCCCTCCCACCCGGCCGCAGCCCCATTCGCGCAGCGCAGCGCAGCACAGCACAGCCCCTGGGCGCAGCACAGCGCAGCACGCACTTGAAGTAGGCAGCGCAGTCCTCCAGCAGCGCCTCGATTGGGTAGGCCTTGGCGGAGGGGATGATTGACTCGCGCAGCGCCTGGTTGGGTGAGTGCAGCGACACCGCCAGCGTGGCCTTCGTATCGGCCGCCGCCAGGCGCCGGATGGCGTTGGGCACGCCTGCGCGTGGTAGTGGTGGGGGTGGTGGGGGTTGCACACACGGACATGGGCATGTCAGCGCGGTCGACAGGGAGGAGGGGGGGGGGGGAGGTCGACGAACGTGCGCGCGTGCGTGTGAGAGAATGCGCATGTGGGTCTGTGAGAGAAAACGGAACGAAACCCGCCCAGGAGCGTTTGCGTGCATGTGCCCGCGGGGCGTCTGTCGAGGGTGGAGGGTGGACACGGCGAGCAACCACAAGAGCAGCGAACGGCACGCGAGCAGGAAGCGGAAACGGCCATCGCGTGGGCGGTGAGGACGCATGCAGTTGCGCCGGTGCGCTCACCGACGGTGGAGATGGTGATGAAGGCGCCGCCGATGCCGATCTGCTTGTTGAGGCCGTGGTAGGCGCGCGTGACGGAGGGCAGGTTGAGCAGCGGCTCACCCATGCCCATGAACACTGCGCGGGGGGCCGTAGTGCAATGATAAGGAGTTAGACGGAATCGTGCTTATCTGGAATGTGCCGAGCGGGCGGGCGCGCATGCGATAAGGATGTGGGTGTAAGAGGGGCAGCACATACCGGCAGTCACATGCACTGCAGGCGTCAGCTTGCACCGCCCGGGGGGCCAACGGGACCTTTGCTCTGCCCCGCCCTGCCCCGCCCTGCCCTGCTCCGCCCTGCCCTGCCCGGCCCCGCCCGGCCCGCCGCCACCCACCGACGTTGCTGACGCGGCGGCCGTACAGCTCCTGCACGGTGAGCACCTGGTCCATGATCTCGTGCGGCGCCAGGTTGCGCGCGAAGCCGCCCTTGCCGGTGGCGCAGAAGGTGCAGCGCATGGGGCAGCCCACCTGGCGCCCGCAGCAGGCAGCAGGCAGCAGGCAGCAGGCAGCAGGCAGCAGACGGCAGGCAGCAGGCAGCAGCGTCGGGACAGCGGCGACGGAAGGCGCTTGCGCGTAGCTCTCCTGCGCGCCCCGCCCCGCCCTGGGCCTCCTGTTTCCCTGCCAACAGTTTGGCCCTAAAGCATCACAGGCCTACCGCTCCCACCTTCCCCCCTCCCTCCCTCCCTTCTTTCCCCCAACCCCAGTGCCAGGCCCACCTGCGACGACACGCACACGGTGAGGCGGTCCTCCGTGGGGATGCCCACCGTCTCCACGATACGCCCGTCGTCCAGCTGCAGCAGGAACTTGCGAGTGCCGTCGGCGTCGCCCACGGAGTGGTGGATCAGCGAGCGGCCGGTGCGCACGCCGTCGGCCAGCAGCTGGGCGCGCCACTCCTTGGGGATCTGGAGGGGGCGGGAGGGGTTGCAAAGGTTGGGAAGTTGCAGGACACGGTATAAAATGGTGGATAAGAGCGCGAGCGCGGTGTGTGGGCTTGTAGGGTCAGTGGGCGGGAGGGGTGGACCGGTGTGAGGTGAGGACTGTGGACGCTGGGGCGGAGCGGGGCGATGTTGAGGGCGGTTGCCACGAGCCCCCGCTTCTTTTCCAGGCCCATCCACCATCACCCCTCCCCTTCCCTCGCCCCCTCACCCCCACCAGTACCCAGCCCCTCCCCTGCCGCCGCGCACCGTGGTGATGTCCTCCACGCTGCGAGCGCCCTGCAACACGCCCTCCAGCAGCTGCTTGGCCCGGAAGCGCGGCTGGCCGTACCGCGCCGCCAGCTCCTCCAGCTCGGCGGCGTCGCGGCCCAGGATCACAGTGCCTGGAGAGGAGAGGAGGGACCGGCGCCGGCGGGAAGGTTTGCGGCGAGTGTTCGGTTCCGTTTGCCCAACGTCCCAGGAGCGCCAGGCGGTGAAAGCCCCCCCAAACAAACGAAAGCAGCACGCCCGCCACGTCGCGCACACGGACGCCACGCCCCACACACAGCCCGTGGCCCTTGGCTTCGGGCTTTGACCGTGACTGATGACCGTCATGTTTGCAAGACGAAGCGCGCCACCCCGGCCTTCCTCGCCCCACCCCGTCTAACCGTCACATGGACGGCTACACCCACCCACCCGCCCTCACCGTGTTGGTCCAGGCGTGCGGGCTTCACCGCCTCCGCCGCGTCCTGCTGCGCCGCCGTGACCATCTCCTTGTCGCGCGCGTTCCACTCGCCGTCGCTGATGCCCGGGTTGCGCGGCACGAAGGTCGGGTACTGGCCGTCCGGGATGGCCACCAGCTCGGCCGCGGGCGCTATCAGGTTGGCGGGTATGCTGACCGGCGCTGGCGCATACGCGGCGGCGGCGGAGGCGGGCTGCTTGGGCGCGGCGGCGGTGGCGGCGGGCTGTGCCGCCTTGGTCACCGCAGCCGCCACGCCTGCGGCGGCAGTGGCGGCGGCCAGCGCCGTGGGGTCAGCGGCGCGTGGGCGCTCCGCGTCGCGGCCCGAGGGCCTGGACGCCGCTGACGAGGGCGCAGAGCCGGGACGCCGCTGCGCCGACGTGTCACCCCTGCCGCCGCCCCTGCCGCTGCCGCGGCCCTCCGGACGAGGCCCGCTGCCGAAGCGCCGCTGCTCGCCGTCGCGCTCGGGGCGCCCGCTACCGCCGCCACTACCGCGTGCGCTGCCGCTGTCGCGGCCGCTTGACTCGCCGCCTCTGCGCTCCTCCCGCTCATACGACGCCCGGCCGCTGCCGCTCGGCGCCGCCGCGCCGCTGCCGCGGCCGCCGCCGCCGCTGCCGCTGCCGCGGCCACCCGGCCCGCTGCGCGGCGAGCGGAAGCTGCGCACCAGGCCCTCGTCGGAGCCGGCCGTCGAGGTCGCGGCCGCGGGCGCTGCGGCGGAGGCAGCCGGCCCACGCGAGCTGCTGCCAGCGCTGCTTGAGCTGCTGCTGCTCGAGCTGGTGCTCATGCTGACGTGGCCGCTGGGGCTGGCGCTGGCGCCGCGGGCGCCCGAAGGCGAGCCGGCACTGGCGAACCTGGCTGACGTCCGGGGCTCTGCGCTGCGGCCGACGCTGCCGCTGCGGCTGCCGGCGGCTGGAAGGCTGGCGCGAGAGGGGTCCCGGTCGGGCGACCGGGAGCCCTCGCGCACGGACGGCGGTGCGCCGCCGCTGAAGCTGAGCCCCACGCCTCCGGCAGGGCGGTAGCGGCGTCCCGACACGCCCACGCCAAAGCCGGAGCTGCTGCTGCCGGGGCCGGTGCTGCTAGAGCTGGCAACGCCGTCGCTGCCGGATGCGGTCAGGGAAGCGAATGTAGCGACGCTGCGGAGCCCTCCGCGGAGGCTACCTTCGCTGCGAGCGCATGGGGCCCGTGCAAGCGCCGTTCCGGCGACGTGCGAAATCGCCCTGCCCAAATCGATGCTGCTGGTCGACGGCCCAACAGCACACAGACAAATGGGTTTGGCCAGCGCGATAGGCAGGCCCAGCATGTTTCCGGGAAATTGGCCGGCGGCCAAGCTCGCAACCGTGCGAGGAGGCCCACCGGGCAGCAGACGGCTGGCCATGGCCGCAAATCTTGCGACACCCGTCTTGGAAGCACAATCCGGCGCGGGTTGGGCTTGTGGTGAATTAATATGCCTTTTGCAACGTGACCGTTATCGGCCGAGCAAGGAAGGCAGCTAATTGCACAGCTACCACAGAGTATGAGCAGTGCGACACAAGCGGAGAACGAACCGTCGGGGCACTTTCTACCGGCTTTTTTCGGAGCATGCCCTCATGCAAACAAATTCCACGATGGCGACTCCCCTTGCCATATCAGTCGTTTCACCTCGGTCCGCATTCCAAGAACTTGCCAACTAAGCTCGTGCGAGCTCGCCCCCAGTTACCGCGGTCCCTGCAAATCCTGCAACACTCTCAGACGGCCCACGTCGCGAACGCTTGAGTCACGAAAATGTGCAACCTGAGAGCTGAATACTATATTAGTCCTCAAGTCATACAATGGTGCGTCGGAGAGGCCCGTGTTCCGGGGATGGCTTCCACGCTGCGCGCGAGCAGTTTCCTTGAAGCGCAGCAGCATAGCAGAACGTTGCACGCTGAGGGAAGGGCGTGGCTGGCGCGAAGGCGACTAAGGACGGCTGGCCGGCTGGCCTTCGCCGTGGACGACACGCACGCAGTCATTGCCACCCGCCCGACTCCCTGAGCCTGGCGCATGGACCCCCGGGCCCTTACATGGCTGCTGGCAGCAGCAGCGAAAATATATTACAAGCAGTAGCATGATTCACCCCAAACACCGTGCAACGCATGCACTGTCGCAGCAATCGCGCCAAGGTGTTTGTACCTAGGCGCCTGCGCCTGCGCCGCACCGGGTGACCCTAGGCTCCGGCCGCGCAGCCCCACCGCAGCCCCCATGCCCCTTCGCCTTCACGCACTACAATCATATTGTCTCTGCAACCTTGTGGGCCCCTGTGTGCCTGCCAATGTGCACCAGGTGGGAGGAGCGCGGCAAAATGTGGGGACCCATCCTGTCGGGGGCGCTTTTCGGCGCGGGGTGGTGGTTTTGGGTGGATGCCGTGTGCATCAACCACCACAAGATTCCCTTTGACCAGGTGAGCATGATAATGATGCATCATAATGTGCGCGCCGATATGTGTTGTGGATGAAGAGACGTTAGCAACCTCAGCCAATGTCAGCCTTGCGTGCGTGTGTGCCCTTCGCGGCCCCACGCCATCGCACGCAACACTCACACGTATTGTTGCATGGGCAGCATGGCGGTGGGCGGGGCGGTGGGCAGGTCCGCGATATCTCGGCCCGAAGCACTCTACTGCCGCGCTTCTCCCTTCATCATCAAATCGCTGCCTTCACCCCGCAACCACGGCCGGAACGCGCAAGCCCGGCTGACGGGGGGTTTGCCGGATGCGCCATGCCCCATCAGCCCACTGACGCGCGCACCGCCGCCTGCCGCCTGCGCTCCCTCCCGCCCTCCTCACCTCCGCTCCTGCTCGCCCCGCTCCCGCTCCTGCTCTCCCCGCTCCCGCTCCTGCTCTCCCCGCTCCCGCTCCTGCTCACCCCGCCCAGTACCTGCCCGGCCTCATCGCCACGCTGGCGCTGATCATGATCAACTGCATCCGCCGCGATGACCTGGTGGAGATAGACCCCTTCGACGACGCCTCGTTCTGCAGGTGCGTGCGTGGTCGCGGGCTGGTGCGTGTGCGTGAGTGTGGCGTGTGTGTGCGTGTGCGTGTGTTGGACAAACACACGGCGTGCGTGTGTATGTGGCGGGGAGGGGTTAAGGGCACTGCAGCCATCGTCGCACGGTGGGGAAACCAGATGGGTAGCTTACGGTATTCCGATCCGGAACGACCGGGGGCGGGTGGAAATGAGTGCCATGGGCAGCATCGGCACGCGCCTCGAAAAGGCGCACGGCGCTCCTCGCTCTGCACGCCGTCGCCGTATTCACAATAACAACTGCAGCCACCATGGCCACTGGCCCGACGCAGGTCCCGGTTGTGGCTGTTCGTGTCGTACATTGTGTCCTTCGCGTCCATCGTGGCGGCGGTGTGGGTCATGCTGGCGCACTATGGTGAGGAGCGCAGCTGCCGCAGTTTTGTTGAGTCTCTTGGGGGTGCAATGGTGCATGCACGATAACTGAAGAGGGTGGGAGGGCGGGCAGGAGCGGCGGGGTTCGCTAGCTGACTGTGGCACGCTGGCTGACGTCCCGTTCGCCGCGCGCCCGCTTCCCCACCCCTTGTCGTCGCAGCGCACAACCCTGACCTTTCAGCAGCAGACAAGTGGCCGGGAGCGGTGAGTGCCGTGCGGGACCGTGCGCCAATACCGCCTGCTCGCTTCGTGCGGCGCCCGATCTGCCAATGTGTCCCCACCCAACCCGCACAAGCGCATGCAAGCAACCTTTGCTGTGTGCTGCCGCTCCCGGCCCCCTGGCTTGCACGCGCAGGCCGGCATCTTCCAGGTGACCTTTATCCTGGGCAGCGGGCTGTTGTTCTTCGTGAGCCGCACGCCCACCGACACCGGCGGCTACAGCTCCTTTTGAGGGGTCGGGGGGAGGGTTTGTTAAAACAAAATGGAAACTTGGAATGTGTGTGTGCGTGTGGTGACGGGAGTGTCGGGGGCACGGAGTGAGGTGAGCATTGGTGCCGGTGGCAGGTGGCTTGAGGGTGGCCGGGCGGTCAGTGGGGGCCGGCAGAAGGCAGGAGGCTGTGAGCACGCGCCGGTGGCGGACGCTGAGCAGGTTGGGACGATGAGCGATGAGAAGAGGGGGATGCGCACTGGCAGGCGCAGGCGGCGGCGTGGGCAAGCAACTTGGACTGTGGGTGACGGGCCCCTTTCTGTGAGGCACTGGCAGTGTGTGCGGGCGAAGAATTACTGAATGTTTGCCCGATTACGGTTGACACTGCGCTTGGTTGGGGGCGCCAAGCAGTCAACGCGAGCCTCTTCGGTGTGACTAGGGGAACCAAACAAACCTAAGTGTGAGCATTCTGCGGGGCGGTGCTCAGCGCGGTGTCGTGTGTGCAATGCGGCCAAATTTGAGAGGCTGTGCTGGTCTTGGGAACCCGAACCCCGCAAGCGTCGAGGTGTGGGCGGGGCGCCCGTCTGGACCGATAGGAGGCATTTCTTGTTGCGTAACCGTAGGACATGCGCAAGGCCCTCATACATCAGTCGCCGCATTGTAACACGGCCTCATGCTCTGCCTCAGACTCCCAATTAGCTGTTGCGCAACCTCAACACATGCGCGATGCAGCCAGTATGTATCAGTCCGATGGAGTAGCCGCGCTGAACCGCATGCATGGTGCATCTAACCTCACAGCTCGCCTTCCGCCGTCACTCCTCTGAAATCCCCTTCCCTTAGTGCGCCCGCCCATGGATAATGGCGTGCCTCATGCGACAACCGCATTCCTGCCTTCAGTTTCCGCGAGCTATATAGTACATACTCCTAGATAATCGCACCAGCATAGCCGCAGTAGTGGGGCTCTCAAGCTGTTTGACGCCTGGTCTTCAACCTGCACACCTCAGCAGTGGTACATGCCCGCTCCTCGCCACCACGGCAGCTACAGCCGCACCAGGCAGGCCACGCGGCCTGAGCGGCTGCCGGCCGCCGCACCGGCACGCGGCCTGTCCTGATGCTCACCCCTACACCAGCTGCCGCGCCCGCAGCTGTCTCCACTGCTCCTCCCCATGCCGCCCCAAGCTCTTGCTCCGCGGCCTCCTCTGCGCCTGCCGCCAGCACGGCGGACCCTCATTCCGGGGACTGAGAGCTTCACGGCCTGCTCTGCTCCGGGCTCCGCAGGTATTGCGCTGCCCCCGAAGCTCCTTAAAAAGCGCCAAGGCTCCATCCAACTACCCCACACCATCCCACACGCGTGCTACGCCGGCCCCTTTCTGCACTTCCCCCCTCTCTTCTCCCGCTCTCTTCCGCTCCAGCCCCGCCCCCCTCTACGCGAAGTGTATCCCCGCCGCGTTGAACAGCGCCAGCAGCTGCAGGAACTCCTCCTGGCTCATCTTGCTGCTGCGGTTGGTGTCCAGGCCGTTGTCCTCCAGGACCTGGGTGCGTGTGTGGGGTGGGTGGGTGGGTGGGGTGGGGTGGGGTGGGGTGGGGTGGGGTGGGGGTGGGGTGGGGTGGGGTGGGGTGGGGTGGGGTGGGGTGGGGTGGGGTGGGGTGGGGTGGGGTGGGGTGGGGTGGGGTAGGTAGTTCATGCCAGAACCCAAAGCAAACGGGGGGGGGGCGTGGGTGGGCGGGGACGCCGGGGGGATCCGCGGCGTGCCGGGGAGGGTAGGGGGATTACCGGGCTCACGGCAGGGCGTGTGTATGTGTGTATGGATGGGCACGTCGGGGCAGAGCAAACAGCCACCGCGTCTGCCCGACCTTCACGCCGGTGCGCCACCACTCCAGCCCATGCACCCCGCCCGGCACACCTTGCCGCGCTGTTCCCCGCCACCCGCGCAGCACCACGCCACCACCGCCACCAGTACCACCACCCCCAGCGCACACACACGCAGCACACACACGCAGCACACACACCGGCGACACACCCGCTCACCTTCATGACCAGCTCCTTGAACTCGGGGCTGACCTTGTTGCCCGCCTTGCGCCCGCCGCGCCCGCGGCCGCCGCCGCCGCCGCCGCCCGCGCCGCCGTCCACCGTCATGGCGTCGTCGTTGTCGTCGTCGGCGTCCGCGTCGTCCTCCATCGCGTCGTCGTCCGCCGCCGCCGCACCGAGGCTGGCGATGCCGGCGGCGGCGGCCGGCGGCGGCGGCGCCGCGCCGCCGTTGCCTTGAAGCGCCTAGGCAGGCGGGAGGTTGGATGGGAGGGGGGAGAGAGAGGTGATATGCATGCCGCTGTAGCAGGGAAAGAAAGCCGCTGGCGTAGTACGTTGTGGTGTGGATTGGGGTGTCACGCGTGAGTGTTGCAGTGTGCGGCTTGTCACTTCTTTGGCTCAGATTGTGAGTGGTGATATGTAGAGTTTGTCGGCATGGCTTTGTTGGAATTCGCCAATACACCGAACGAGACAAAACCATCATAGCCAAATCCACAGTGTGTGCGCGCGCCCTCGGGCCTATCACGCTCTCGCCCTTCACTCCACATACACATCACGGCGGTCCCCCTTTGCCAGAGGTGGTTATAAGCATCTCTCGCCTTGGTGCCCCCCCCCCCGTTCTGGGGTCCCCTCCCTCGGTGGTTTGGGCTTGCCATGCTTGATTCTGAGGTTGGACATCAAGCAACCCCCCTTGCCCACCTCCCCCGCCCGCCCCCCGCCACGCCGGCCTGGCCGCCGCCTGCCCACCTGGTAGGTGCGCCAGTTGGCCTCCAACGCCTGCAGCGTGTTGGTCTGCTTGAAGATGGCGCCTGCGCAGCGGCAGCCGCCGGGGGCGGGGCGGGGCAGCGGCAGGGGTTTTGCACGGATGGTTGGAGAAGCGGTACAGCAGAGCAGCAGGGGTTTGTGTGGGTGGCGACCGTGGGTGTGGTCAGCGGTCAGAGGGAAGCAGGCGCAACCAGCCCGCCGACACAGTGTTATGGTGGCGCACTCCCCCTTCCCCCTCCCGCTCCGCCCTTGCACCTGCGATCGCCCCTCTCTTGGTCAGTTCCGCTGTTGGCTTGGAATGACCCCCTCCCCATAAACACACCCCGCGACTACCACACCAGGATCCAGGAATCCCCCCACAATGGCAGCTGCCATAGCCCCCCTTCTGCCACGTTCTCCGCCCCTGGCTCCCGCTCCTCACACCCCTCCGCCCCCCTGCACCTCAACGCTTTCCCACCCCCCATGCCCCATCTTCCCATCTTTGCAACTCCCCATTCCCCGCTCCTCACCCAGCGTCTTGTTCTTGCGGCTGAAGCACAGCCGCACCAGGCCGTCCCACTCGAGGAAGTTGACGGGCGGCGGCGGGTGGCGCGGCTCGATGCGCACCACGGACGAGTCCACCTTGGGCGGCGGCCGGAAGTTGTTCTTGCCCACCTGC
This sequence comes from Chlamydomonas incerta, assembly GCA_016834605.1. Lineage (NCBI taxonomy): Eukaryota > Viridiplantae > Chlorophyta > Chlorophyceae > Chlamydomonadales > Chlamydomonadaceae > Chlamydomonas > Chlamydomonas incerta. The sequence goes on along the minus strand of JAEHOC010000064.1, from coordinate 53,656 downwards.
GGGCCGCGGGTTGCACAGGCGGCAGTCGGGCAGCCAAGGCGCCGCAGGTGAGGGCAAGTCGACAAGGTCATGCGCCAGCCCGGGATCGCCACACACGCCGACCCCCGTCGTTCCGGATTCACCACCTTCTCACCCCGCGCCCCCCTCCGCCACCGTGCGCACACGCTTGACTGACAGACCGTCAGTAAGGCACCGTGGCACTTGCTCGGCACGCTCACGTGTGCGGTTGTGCGCCACGCTCGCGGACGCCCACGCTCTGGCCTTGCCCATCCATCTCACTCCGCAGCACATGCGCCCACGTGTCGTAAACCCAAGCCCACCCCTCATTGGCCTCCCATCCCACCCCTCAGGCCCCATTCCGGTGTCAGCGCCGTCGGCCCCTCTCCCTCCCGCCGCCTCTTGCAACGAACTGCTCGCCACCCCCGCCCCCTTCAGCTTCTTGATCTTGCAACCCTGTCCCTCCTCCCCCTGCCCCTCCCTCCTGTCCCTCCTGTCCCTCCTGCCCCTCGTCCTCCTCCTCCTCCTCCTCCTGCCCTTCCCCCCCCTGCCCCTCCTCCTCCTCCCCCTCCTCCTCCTGCCGCTCCCCCTCCTGCCCCTCCTCCTGCCCCTCTGCCCCCGCACCTTGAGCAGGTGGCTGACGCGCGCCAGCAGCTGCGTGTTGACCGCCAGGCGGGAGTACAGGTTGTCGCCGGCCTTGGCCACCAGCCGCATCGCGAACTCGTGCTGGTACATGATCACGGCCGCGCGGAAAGCGGGCCGGTGCGCCAGCAGCTGCGGGGACCGGGCGCACGCGAGAGCGGAAGCGAAGGCGGCGCAGCAGTCGGCTCCCTGCCAGGCATGCCGCATGCGCGGCTGAGGCATGGGTCCTGGCCGGAGCGGACAGGGCCCACATTCGCTCAAGCCCCAGGCGACGGCCCGCCACGCCGGCACGGCCCTCCCCACCTGGCAGCATGGCTGCCTGCACCCTCACAGCCTGCTCCACACGTCCCCCGCCCCAACCGCCCCGCCGCTCGCAGTCTCCCACGCCGCCGCCGGCCGCCGCCGCCGCCCGCCCCCGCTTCCCATCCCCCCCCCCACCTTGAAGGTGAGCGGCGAGGAGATGTTGTAGGGGATGTTGGCCACACACAGGTCGAAGTACGGCAGCTCCACACGCATGAAGTCGCCGTGGATGATCTGCGGGTGGGGGGATAGCCGGGTGGGGATGAAGCGGCACGTGACGCCCCGCTGGTGAGTCATGCGCACTCGTCATGCCCCGTCCAGGCCGCCCATCCACCCATCCCCAAAATCCCCAGTGGATGCCGCTACTGGTGCGGGTCGTGCTTTGCTACACCCCCGGCCTCCTGCGCCTTGCCCCTCCCGGCCCCCAGCGCCCCACCTGCAGGTTGTTGGCGTACGGGGTGCCCTGCACGCGCCGCTGCAGCTCCAGGACCTGCAGGAGCGCACGAGGCGGAGGTGACGGGCCAGGCCAAGGCAGGGATTGAGCGGCACGGCGGTCGGCCTGCACCCGTCTGCTCGGCTCACATTTGCAACAACACCCATCGGGTAGAGGGTGTCGTGGCAGCTCACCAGTGTGGAATCACAGCCCCGCTACCCGCCCCGTGCGAAACCCTGAAGTGGCCGCTGCCGCTCACCCCCCTTCCTGCCCTGCCGCTAGTACCCACCATGCGTGGGTCAAGCTCCACCGCAATGACCTTCTTCGCCTTCTCCAGCAGCTTCACCGTCAGGTTACCCGTGCCAGGACCGATTTCCAGCACCACGTCCGTGGACTTGACGCCCGCCTTGTCGACGATGGCTTGCACGACCAGCGGGTTCCTCAGAATGTGCTGGCCCTTGCTTTTATGGAACTCCAGACCTGTCACAGCGCGCCGGCGTGTGTCGCGTCAAGGGTTCTAGCCGCCGCGACGCCACACCAAGGGCCATGCTTCGCCGCGCCGGCACTCTCACCAGACACGCCGGTGTTGGGGCCCTTCTTTTGCGTCTTCTTCTGCACTCCTCCGGCAGCGCGCAGCCCGCCATCCGAGCCTCCTCCAGCGGACTTGCCCTTCGGTTTGCCCATTTTCCACAGCGCTCGCTACGTCTTAGCTAGATTGTGTGATATTACCGCAGAATAACAACCATTCCGTGATGTTTTATATATTGCAATTCGGTTAATAACACCTGGGCAGGAACGAGGACTGTGCGGGCCGGAGAGCAGGCTATGTGGTTGGTGAAAGTTATGAAGATGTACAGTATATGGTGCAGTGCCAGGCGCTAAGACTGAAAGCTGGATTCCCGACCGATAGAATTCGCGCCCATCGGCCGCGATTATCGTGCTTGTGGCTTGCCTTGGCGTTAAAGCAACGCTTCTGGATTGCGCCAAAGCCACTTACATACTTAATCGCTTATCCAGCACTGCAGCTGGCAGCAGCGCACGATGGAACTCACCACGATTCTTGCGCTCCTGGCGGTCGTGCTGCTGGTGGCAGTGATTATCACCAGCACATCCAAAAGGGCTCCGCCACCCAAGCCCGAGCCCTACAAGCTCGGCGACGTGACACTCGAGGCGCTGCGCTATTACAACGGCTACGACTGGACGAAGCCGGCCCTGGTGGCAATCAAGGGCAAGGTCTACGATGTGTCGAACAAATATGAGATCTATGGGCCGGGTGAGCGCGGCTGGGCACGCAGGGCGAGGGGAGTGGGGGTCTGCTGCGCGGGAAGGCGCCAACGGTATGCCCCGGTACACGCAGGGACTGGGGGGGCGCGGACTAGCCGGGATCCGCACGCAGAGGCGAGGGGTAAGCCGCAGCGGGCTGGGCTCAGACTTTGACGGCGCTCATTAAGGCCCCTTTGCAGCTGCTTGTAACAGTGCAGCCCAATTGCTCCCTGCGCACAGGCAAGCCCAGCAACGCCTTCGCCGGGCGCGAGGTGGCGCGCGCTCTGGCGCTGGGGTCTTCTGACGAGAAGGTGCGGCTCCGCCCGGCGCAGCAGCAGGAGCGCACCGGTACCTGAACCACAGTCATCCCCTGCAAGCGTGTGACTGCCTCCCGACTACCATGTTTTGGACCAAAGCCGTGCGCATCAATGGGCCGCGCCGCCCGTGCGCGACCCGCTTCTACCCGCCTGCATGGCACCGCGCCACGCCCGAAAGTGCCTTTGGCCCCATAGCTCGCAGTCGCCCGATCAACGCCCGCCGCGTACCCGCCGCCGCAGGACTTCACGGACGACCTGGCCGGCCTGACCCCGGAGCAGCTGCAGCGGCTGGAGGGAGCCATCCAGGAGTTTGCAGCCAGCCACGACGTGGTGGGGCAGGTGAGCAGGCGGCGGCGCGCCGGGCGGCGGGCGGGCAGTGGGCAGTGGGCGGTGGGCGGCGGAGGAATGGAGTGGGCGGAGGGATTGGAAGGGGGGAGCTGTCCATGTGGACGGTGTGTGATGAGCTGGCCTTGCCGATGTCCGAAGGCACCGCGCGTGGTTTTGGGGCGGGAGGGGGGATTGTATTCCAGACATACGGACCTACGGGGCTGGGCTGTGCCGCTGGGGTTGGCAGCGAGCGGGAGCCACATACCGTACGAGACCGCGTGTGGCCGGCTGGCCGCGGTGCATGGTCTGCTACATGCGGGGGCCCTGGCGCACCGCACGGAATGTTTTGACGCTGGGTGCCCCTGAGGTGGTACAAGGGGGCCGTGTCTGCGCCGTGGCCACCACGCTCCCCGCCGGCCGCACAGAGCCGTGAAGTCCGTGCGTGTCCTCCAGCTCGCTGCACCCCACGCACACGCGCGCCCGCGCCGCAGGTGGTGCCGCCGCTGGAGCTGACGCTGGAGCAGCTGGCGGGCTACGACGGCCATGACGCGGCCAAGCCCATGCTGCTGTCCATCAAGGGGGTGGTGTACGACGTGACCAAGGGGAAAGACTACTACGGCCCCAACGGTGTGTTTTGTGGCGTCAACGGGGGCGCGGGTTTAGGGGCCGGGCGCTGCGGACGAAGGGCACCCCAGCGAGTGCCCTGCAGGCGCAGCCTGCAAAAGCCATCTGACATCGTGCTCTGAATCATGTGTTGCCTTGGACAGGCATCTACCCGTTCGCCGGCAAGGAGGTGGCCCGAGCCTTCGCGCTGTACTCCACGGAGCTGTCGGACTGCAACGACAACCTAGACGGGCTCAGCTACAGCGAGAAGGAGGCGCTGCGCGACTGGATTGGCAAGTTCAATTCCAAGTACACCATTGTGGGCAAGATTGTGGGCAAGTGATCTATAGTACTGTGCTGGACATCACGGTGTGCAGGCGGCGGCAAACTTGAAGGGAGGGCAGCACACGGTTGGTGTTGCGTGTTGCTGGAAACCTGCGGCATGAAGTTGTGGCGGGTGTTGGAGGAGGTCAAGCCCAGGAAGGGTATTGAAACGGTGCGCAATCATGCACGCCGCCGGCAGGATGTTGGAGCATGGACGCGTGTCGGGTTCCCGAACTGTGGAGGTCCAAGCAGGATGTCTGGTAGGTGCTAGCGTAGCATGCGTCAAAGTCATGCTTGGAGTATGACAACTTAGTACAAAGCTGCAGGAATGGCTGGTTTCGTGAGTTGGAAGAGGCCTAGAGGGAGAGCGCGGTTGGAAGGGGTTGCGCGGGTTGGCGGCAAGCAAGGTTGGTGCGGAGGTTGCGCGTGGTTTCCTCATTTTCCAGGGCTTCGCCTGTCATATCTCTTTAAAGCTCGGTACAGCTTACTGAAAACCCTGGCGTGCAGCTGTTCGGCGCGGGCTTCATCGAAAAATCTCATGCAAGTGCGCCCGCCCGCGACCGCTCGTTTGCTGTTTCCTCGCAGCCAACCTCGTGTTTGCTCTAGGATATCCACAAAAATGTTGGCCCACAAGACTTCTGTTCGGCAGACTGCCGGCAAGGCCAGCTCGCGTGTCCAGGCCGCTGTTCCTCACCTGATCAGCAGCCGCGTGGAGCTTCGCGCCAGCGGTGTGGTTCCTTTCAGCGGCGTGAATGTAAAGGTGCGGAAAACCTCCCATCGTGCCATCGCGACCATCGGGCGGGCCTGCTTCGGTCGCTGGGCGTAACCTGCAGTGCTTGTGAAGTATAGATGGATTGGAAAGCCCACAGCCGGGATCTGGGCTCGCTGCGCCCTTGAGGCGCAGCGTGGACAGCAACTGGCCCTGAACGGGGGCACCGACGCCCGGCAGGGCCCCCTCCCCCTCGCCGCGGCGCGCGCCTACTCCCATTCAACACCACGTCCCTTCCACACACCCTGGACAGGCCGCTTCTGCCTCTGCGGCGCCCCGCGCCCGCACCGCGGCCGTCTCCCGCCAGGCGGTGCGCGTGGCCGCGGCCGCGGACGCGGACTACCGCAAGCGCGAGCCCAAGGACGTGCGCGTGCTGGTGGTGGGCCCCACCGGCTACATCGGCAAGTTCGTGGTGAAGGAGCTGGTGAGCCGCGGCTACAACGTGGTGGCCTTCGCGCGCGAGAACGCGGGCATCAAGGGCAAGATGGGCCGCGAGGACACGATCAAGGTGGGCCGTCGGGTGGTGGCGCGGGCCGCGGGGTGGTGGGGCCGGGTGGTGGCTCGGGGTGGTGGGGCGTATTGGTGGGGCCGGGTGATGGCGCTGGGTGATGGGGCCGGGTGGTGGCTCGGGGTGGTGGGGCGTATTGGTGGGGCCGGGTGGTGGCGCTGGGTGATGGGGCATGGTGGTGGGGCCGGATGGGGCAGCATGATATGAGGGGAGAGGTGGGATAAGGGGGACACGGGGAAGTGAAAGAGTGAAGGACGGGAGGACGGGAGGGCGGGAGGACGGGAGGTGGGGTGCACACACGCACACACGTACACACGCACACGTACACACGCACCGTTCATTACACACAGGAGTTCCCGGGCGCCGAGGTGCGGTTCGGCTCGGTGCTGGACCCCGCCTCTCTGCGGGACGTGGCGTTCAAGGACCCGGTGGACGTGGTGGTCAGCTGCCTGGCTAGCCGCACCGGTGAGGCGGGCGGGTAGGGGTGGGGTGGACCTGCCGCGGCGTGGGAGGTGGGCGTACATGGGGGTGTCGGTTGTCGGATGGGAGTGGAGTGGAGGGCGTGAGCGGTGGGATTGCCGTACGGGCGGCAGGAGGGCGGCGGCGGGGGTGCGCTGCAACTTGGACAGGGCACCGGTGACGGTGGTTGAGGATGTGCACCACACCGACGAAACGAAGGGGTAGGAGGTAAAGAGAGCATTTGCATGGCTTAGACGAGAGCGTTGCTCAGAGCGGGCCGGCGGCAGGCGCGGCCGCTCGCGGCTAACCCTACGACAATGATGTTTTGGGGGGAGCCGATGGAGTATGGCGGGTGGGTACACGGGTACTATGGAGTGCTGGTGGGCGGACGCACGTGGATCGGTGCGTTTGAACCAGGACGGTTGGTGGGAACCTTGCCTGGCACGCACCATGCTAACGCCTCAACGCCCCCGCTAGCTTGGGCTGGAGTCCGCTGGAGTGTTCAAATCCCCTCGCGCACGCATATCCTCACACAACCTGACTCGGCCGCAGGCGGCAAGAAGGACTCGTGGCTCATCGACTACACCGCCACCAAGAACAGCCTGGACGTGGCGCGCGCCTCGGGCGCCAAGCACTTCGTGCTGCTGTCCGCCATCTGCGTGCAGAAGCCGCTGCTGGAGTTCCAGAAGGCCAAGCTCAAGTTCGAGTCGGACCTGCAGGTGGGGGCGGGGCCGGGAAATGGCACAGCAGGCGAAACCGACAGCGACCCCCAAGGGAATGCCGCAATCCTTGTCCAGGCCTTGGGAAGCACGCCGCGGCACCAGGCTTGCGCGGCTCGGGACCTCGCCTCACTCGCCGCCTGCGCTGCTGCTGCCGCTCCCCCATCGCTTCCTGCAGGCTGCCGGCGACATCACCTACTCCATCGTGCGCCCCACCGCCTTCTTCAAGTCCATCGCCGGCCAGATCGACATCGTGAAGAAGGGCAACCCCTACGTCATGTTCGGCGACGGCAACCTGGCCGCCTGCAAGCCTATCAGCGAGGCCGACCTGGCCGCCTTCATCGCCGACTGCGTCGCCCAGCAGGACAAGGTCAACAAGGTGCGCGACTGCGTGCAGCGACTGCGTGTGCGGCGGCGTGTGAGGCGGCGTGTGGGCTCTTGCTCGGCTGCCTTGGCGGCCCTTCGCGGCGGGCTATCCCCCGTGCGCGCCGTGCGCGCCTCTCAACCTCGCCCACCCACACCGCTCCGCTCACCCCGCGCCCCGGCCCCTCCTCCCTCGCCCCGCCAGATGCTGCCCATCGGCGGCCCCAGCAAGGCCTTCACGGCCAAGCAGCAGGCGGACCTGCTGTTCAAGCTCACCGGCCTGCCGCCCAAGTACTTCCCGGTGCCGGTGGCGCTCATGGACGGCATGATCGGCCTGTTCGACTCCCTGGCCAAGCTGTTCCCGCAGGTGCGAGGCGGCGCGCGCGACTGCGGGGGTGGGGTGGGGGGCGCGAGGAAGCGGCCCGCGCGAGGGCGCCGCCGCACGTACGCCCCGCGTCGGGGCGCTGTTGCAGAGAAAGCCTTGCTTTGTGCCGTGTCCGCTGCTGCTTTTGCGCGCGCGCGGGCGCCTGGGCGGCGCTGCGCCGCGCTGCGTCACGCGCTGATCATGACGGTCTGACCGGTCTGTGCCCGCCCCTGCAACAACAGCTGGAGGACAGCGCCGAGTTCGCGCGCATCGGCAAGTACTACGCCACCGAGTCCATGCTGGTGTACGACGAGGCGCGGGGCGTGTACCTGGAGGAGGAGACCCCCGGGTACGGCACGGACACGCTGGAGGACTTCTTCAGGTGCGCAGGCGGGCGGGCGCCGAGGGTGAGGGGCGGCGCAGCGCATGCCAGCGAGGGTTCATTTTGGGGGGGGCGGGGGCAGCGTGGAGGGGGGGGGGAGCCAGGGTGGGGCGAGACGGGTTGGGGAAGAGACGAGCGGCGAGCAGCGTGGAAGCGGAAAGCCAGGGTGGGTTGTGAATACCATCCCAAGCTAAACCAAGCTAAACTTGACAGGGGCGAGACGGGTGGGGGGAGAGACGAGTGGGGAGCAGCGTGAAGGGCGGGAGCCAGGGTGGGGCAACGCGGGTGGAGGCGGCAGGCGGGCGTATAGCGGAAGGGAGAGTCCCAGCTGTTGGCCGGGGGGAGGGCAGGAAGGGCAGGGCGCCGTAATGTAGGCCCGGCGGTTTTGGCAGCGTGCATGTGCGACATTCATTGTGCGCGCTCGGGGGGCTACCGTATTGCTCGCCTCACTGTTCCCTGCTTGCCCCTCGCCCCCGACCTGCAGCCGTGCCGTGAAGGAGGGCCTCGCGGGCCAGGAGCTGGGCGACCAGGCCGTATTCGGGCAGCAGTGAGGGCGCAGCAGGACCGACGACCGGACTGCTTGCTAGTGAACACAGCTGCAAGACGCCGTCGAAGTCCCAAGGCTAGCAAGACTGTCATATGCCGGGGCGGAGGACTTATAGCAGCCTGGGGATGAGCGCGTGTGGCCTTGGGCTGAAGCGTAAAGCAAGAACCTTGATGAGGTTGGGACGATGGGCGGAGCGACGTGTGCACGGGAGGGTCGATCAATGCGTGGGCGGAGAGCGGAGGCGAAGAGAGTGAGCGCACTTTTGCGGGGCGCAGATGCCGATGCGGCAGCCGCGCGTACATGCGAGTACAAAAGCTTCGGAGTTCGGACTGAGGGGATAGAGTGCGGGCGGAGGCGAGTTTGAAGGAGAGGAGGGCGCTGCTGGTGGCGCATGACGGACGTGGCACTGCTCGGATGCCGCATTTGTGCCTACGGCACAGTTTTGCTGCGGATGCTGTTCGGACTCTATGTGAGTGGCCAGGTGTGAGGGACCACCGAAGGAGTCATCAGTTGAGTAGCCCGAACGTGGGGAGTTGGAGCATTGGCACTCGGGCAGACAGGCAGTGCGGCAGGGCGCCTGTTGGCCCGCGCCTGCCTTGTCTAGTTGTCTGTAACTACAGACAGGGCGCGGCGCGCATACCAGCATGGTAGTATGCCGACGGTAGCCTTACACCTTTTGCTTGCCGTATAAGCAGCAACACACCATCCCACGGAAGGGCAGTTCGGTTTCGTCCACAAGGGACCCCGTCACGCGCTGAGCAGTACATGCTCCTGGCGGCCAGGCAGCGCTGGCCCCAGCCGCGCCTGCCCAGCCAGCGCCTTTATTGGGGCTCTCCTTCAGCTACCAAACCTTCGGCAATGTGCCATGCGCCAACACACGTCACATGTCCACCACGTAGGGCCCTCGATCAGGCACAAACCATTCTTGCTCGACACAGCGGTTCCCGGTTAGTAAGTGTTTTTCGGATCGACCCCTCTCTACTCAGTTCTCCGCAGATGCGCGGGAGCGCATGCTACAGAACGTGCAGCCGACGCCCTGCAGATGCCCACCGCGCCGCCCGCACTCCCACCTCCCACACGCGTGCCTGATTTGTTTCCCCGCTGCCACCAGTGGCCTACCAACAAACAGCATGCACGCAAAGCATTACAATCATAAGCCGCAGAGTGCCTCGACCATGCAGCAAGGTCTCCATCAATGCCACAACCCCCAAAAAGGTACCAGCACCGCCCCAGCCGTTCTTACAGCTACGCGGTCTTCATCCCATCCCCTCACGCCTTGCTCCATGACCGCTCCGACCCACATGGAGCTCCCTCCTCCCACGCGCTCGGCCTTCGTCTCTCCTCCGCCCCCAGCACGGTTGCCGCCATCAGCGCTTTACATCTTGCCGGCCTTGAAGGCGGCGGCCATAGCGTTCAGCGCCGAGCCGGCCTTGAACCAGCTGATCTGGTTGTCGTTGAAGGTGTGGTTCACGGGGAACTCGTAGGTCGAGCCGTCCTTCTTCTTGCCCACCACCTTGAGCGGCACGCCGGGCGCGAAGGTCTTCAGGCCCACAATGGAGATCGTGTCGGTGGGGTCAATCTTGTCGTAGTCGGCGGGGTTAGCGAAGGTCAGGGGCAGCATGCCCTGCTTCTTCAGGTTGGTCTCGTGGATGCGCGCGAACGACTTGACGATGATGGCCACGCCGCCCAGGTGGCGGGGCTCCAGCGCCGCGTGCTCGCGGCTGCTGCCCTCGCCGTAGTTCTCGTCGCCGACCACCACCCACGGCAGGCCGCGGGCCTTGTAGTCGCGGGCGGTGGCGGGCACGGGGCCCTCCGCGCCGGTCACCACGTTCTTGACGGCGTTGGGCTTGCCGTTCTCGATGTTGATGGCGCCGATGAGCAGGTTGTTGGAGATGTTGTCCAGGTGGCCGCGGTACTTGAGCCAGGGGCCGGCCATGGAGATGTGGTCGGTGGTGCACTTGCCCTTGACCTGCGCGCGGGTCGAGATGATGCGGGGGGTCGGGGGCCAGAACACGAGCCGGCAAACGGCCACCAGAGCAGCTGCCGCACTGCAAAGCACCTGATGGCAAGCGCTGCTGCACAGCGCACTTAAAGTACCCGGCAAAACCCCACTTCAAATAAGCTTTCATCGGCCTTCAGCCCTGTGCACAGCGGCACCCACGCACCTTGATCAGCACGGCGGCGTCCTTGATGTCGTCGCCGTTCCAGGCCTTGAAGGGCGACAGCAGCTGCAGGCGCTGCGAGGCGGGGTCCACCTGCACGGACAGCTTGCCGCGCTCGTCCATGGACGACGGCGGCGCCTGGTACACGTTGGCGCCGGCGTCGAAGCCGCGCGAGGGCAGCTCATCGCCGTGGGGCGCCTCCAGCTTGATCTCCTTGCCGTCTGCGGGGGGGGCCAGGTAGGGGCGATCAGGCGGTGCGAAAGGAGCGCCGCGTGCGGGTGTCGGCACCGTGTGACTCCTTTGTGGCCTGCCTGGTGCCGCCCCATGCCACTCCTCGGAAGCGTTTCTGCCAACCACTCACCAGCGCCGACCAGGGTGTCCTTCTCCGGGTTGAAGGTCAGGTCGCCGGCAATGGCGTAGGCGGTCACCAGCTCGGGCGAGGCCACGAAGCAGTGCGTGGCGGGGTTGCCATCGTTGCGGGCGGCGAAGTTGCTGCGGGGCAGAGGCAGTTGCCAGGTCAGCGACACGTCAACCTCAGCGACAAGCCCAATAGACTTGGCTCTCGCCAGACCCCGTTAAACGAAGTGCTTTCTACAACGTGAACGGACGCGACGCCAGAAGAAGACCCCCCCTGCATCTCCCGTTGATGCCGCTCCAACCGTTTCCCGTGACGCAGCCCCGCTGCAGGGGGCTCACCGGTTGAACGAGGTGATGATCGAGTTGGCCTCGCCCTTGGGCACGTCCGTGCGCTTCCACTGGCCGATGCACGGGCCGCAGCTGTTCGACAGCACGGTGCCGCCGATCTTGTCAAACACGTCCATGATGCCGTCGCGCGCAATGGTGGCGCGGATCTGCTCACTGCCGGGCGAGATGGTAAACGGCACCTTGGCCTTGATGCCTGTGCGGGGCAGCGAATGGTGCATCCGAGTCAGGGACGGTCGCCTTGTAAGGTGCCTGCACCCGTGCTGCTCCCCCGACTAGCCCACAAACCGTTTGCAACTTAGCCCCGCCCTCTCCCCGCGACGCGCGTGCACCTGAACCGCCATGGCCCCTGCTATCTACCTTCCCAGGCTCTGCTGCCGCCCCCTTCCGTCCTTGCCCCCCACCCGCTTCGCCCAATCCTCCCCTGTTGCCTCACCCGCAGCCAGCGCCTGGCGGGCGACCGAGGCGGCGCGCGCCATGTCCTCGTAGGACGAGTTGGTGCATGAGCCGATCAGGCCGGCCTTGAGCTCCGTGGGCCAGCCGTTCTTGCGCATCTCCTCCGCGAACTTGGACAGCGGGTGCGCCAGGTCGGGCGTGAAGGGGCCGTTGACGTGCGGCTCCAGCTCGGACAGGTTGATTTCAATCACCTGGTCGTACTGCGCGCCCTCGTCCGCCTTCAGGTGCTCCCTACGGGGGTCGCAAGGATGGCACGCGGATTGCGGCAGGGCAGACATCTGGTGGGTAAGGCACGCGGACCATCTGGACTGGGTCAGACAAGCCCTAGCCGCTTAGGCCCCCCCTCCGCGGCCACGTACAGTCAATGGCTACGCAGTGCCAAGCTGTAACAGCCACACAAGTCCCACGCGCACGCGCATTTACACGGGCCCCAGTCAGCGATTCTGCCACCCACTTGAACGAGTCGGCCAGCGAGGCGGCCGGCGCGCGGCCGGTGGCGACCAGGTAGTCGTGCATGCGCTTGTTGTAGGGGAACATCGAGGTGGTGGCCCCGATCTCCGCGCCCATGTTGCACACCGTGGCCATACCGGTGCAGCTCATGTGGTCCACGCCCGGGCCGAAGTACTCCACAATGGCGCCCGTGCCGCCCTTCACAGTCAGGATGCCCGCCACCTGCGACGTGGGGGAGCGACACGGCGGAGGACAGTAAAAAGGCCGCGGGTGGGGCCATCGTCGGCAGGGGCAGCACAGCCTCGGCACAGAACCGAGGCACCGAACCGTCACGTCCCTGCTAGCACTCTAGCCTCGGCCGGTAGGTCGCCATCCCCACAACCCCACCATGCCCTGACCGGCCGCACCCCTTCCAACCTCTCACCTTGAGGATGACGTCCTTGGGCGACGTCCAGCGGGACATCTTGCCCGTCAGCTTGACGCCAATCACCTTGGGCGCCTTGAGCTCCCACGGCAGGCCCGCCATCACGTCCACCGCGTCCGCACCGCCCACGCCCACCGCGCACATGCCCAGGCCGCCGGCGTTGGGCGTGTGCGAGTCCGTGCCGATCATCATCAGGCCGGGCAGGGCATAGTTCTCCAGCACGATCTGTTGTGATCAATGGGTAGTGTACGATGCGGGTGAGCGCGCTTGGTTGCCGGGTGACGGCTTGCGCGCCCCCGCCCCCGCCGCAGAATGCGCTAGTGATGCTGACACTTGGGAGGCATCGGTTGATGAGGACACACCATGCGGTCGCCTATCGGCTGCAAGCTCCTGGCTCCACGTGTCTGTGTGGGCCCCTAGCCCTGCCCCATGCGCTCTGCATGATCGACCTGCTCCGCTTACATCACTGTCGGCTGCACCTGGAGCCCACGTGTGCGAGCAGCGTCCCGCAACCGCCACATCACCGCCCGAAACCCCCACCCCTTGTACACGCGCTTGCCATGAGCTTTGAAGTCCTTATCAAGTGTCAACCAGCAAAATGACCGTACCTGGTGAATGATGCCCGAGCCGGGGCGCCAGAAGCCCACGCCGTACTTGGAGCCGGCGGTGGCCAGGAAGTCGTACACCTCCTTGTTGGACTTGACGGCGAAGGACAGGTCCGCCTCGCCACCGAACTTGCCCTCGCTGTCGCAAGGGACAAGGTCGCAAGGGACGAGAGAGGAATGTTGACACGCACGTTCACCCAGGCGAGTTGGCGCCGACGAGTTTCCTGCTGATCCCATGCCGCTGCGCCGGTTGCATGAGTTGTCATCGCCGCGAGTGCACGGCGTTCCCCCGCGGTTGGTGTGTAGGATGCCAAAACCCTCTGAGCCCGTGCCCATTAGGACAAGCGCAGAGCCGACGCACCGGTCGGGCTGGGGCGAGGTGGTGCCCTCAATCAGGTGGTCGCAGTGAATGGTGGAGGGGACCATGGTCTTCGGCAGGCCCGAAGAGATGAACTGCAGCATGGCCATCTGCGCCGTCGCGTCCTGCATCGCCACGCGGTCTGCACGGCAGTGCGCATCAAGCATCGCAGTGGCAGTAAGGACGAAGGTGTTCTGACCAGGGCTCGCCAACTAGAGCGCCACGTTTTGTTCTGTGACCGCCGTGCTGGCGTGCCCAGGCGCTCACCAGGACGCAGCCTCAGGTAGGACACGCCACGCTTCATCTCAGCGGTCTCGGGGTCATCCAGGTGACCATACACGATCTGCAGGCAGAGGGAGGGGTAAGCGTCGTGCTGACTACAGAGCCCGGTGGCTCCGCCAGCACGAACCCCGCGCGCTGTACATGAGCGCGCCCGAAGCCCCTTCAATTTTACCTTCTCGGCCAGTGTCATAGGCTTGTTCAGCCGCTTGCGCACGACCTGCGACGTTCGAAGGAGCCGGCAAACCAATCAGCATCTCCCGTTCGACCACGTGCAGGCGCCGCCCGCTCGCTGCTCAGGATCATGCAATGGGCATACCTTGAGGCGATCCTCAATGGCCTTGTAGCGGTCATTCAGGTACTCGTGCGGCTCAAACTGGCTCATCGGCACCTGGGCAGCCACATCCAGCCTTCAGTCAGCAACAGCTCAGGAGGACCAGCGCACCGGCAGCGCAGCCAATTGTGACCCACCTTCTCGGCACCGGCAATTGACGAGAAACAGAGCACATTCCGCTCACGAGCGAGCAGGCGTGCCTGCGAGCAGCAATCGGAACCGTCCGCGACAGTCAGGTTGACGCGTGAGTCGAGAGCACTGCGCGAACCTATTGAGAAGCAGACAAACATCACAGCATGCGCCCTGGGCCGTCGATCACGCCTTGCGGCGCATAAGCCCTGATGCCTATTCCCCGAAAGTCCATCTCGGCGGCCTGTTGCCTACTTACCGGCCCAAGGCGGGCCAGCAGCACCGGTTGTTGCTGCATGATGGCTGCGTTGCGGCGAACGGAATGATTGCTGTTGTCAGGACTGTGCCGGCTCTTCACAAGGGTTTGCGCTGTCTGCATGGACTATACGCCCCAATCCCGCCAGGTCCGCAACCGTCGAGCGTTTCACAGTAGCAATTATGCGCGAAGATTATCCAGCGAGTCGCACAGTCCAGTTCTCAGGGTCGCTGCACGACCAAGAAGCCTAAGCAACGCGGCGGGTCTGGACGGCCGATTATAACACGTCTGACGTTCAAAGTGACGCTATTACTTTTCGCAAACTCCAGCCGGCGCATTACTACCACTGGCGACCCATGGGGTGGACTGCCCTCACCTAAATGGCGCGGACTTGAGCCGGCTGTTCCGGCTCCTGGTGACCCCCGTGCCGGACCTGTGCCCCGGTCAATGAGGCCAGATTCCCCAGTGGGCAAATCATGGGTCAGGAGCGAGGTGCGGATGTATTCGTGGGCGCTGGGCGTGCCAGGGGCGCGCAGCTGGAGGGAGGATGCCCAGGAGGATGCCGCGCAGGTGGGGCGCGCAGAAAGTTGACTGGCAGCGTGCACAGGCACCGTGTCCAGCAAGAAGTTTTTTGGCATGCGGGCAAGCCAGACGTGCTGGTCGCCATTTTCCTGTTCGCGCAGTGCTCACGACTCACGTGTTAGGGCCTTGTCGGGAAGAAATGATTGCGCGTGTGAATGCAAACGCAAGACGCCGCCAGGTTTGTGGCTGCTGACCTGCATGGTGTTTCTCAACACCTTTACTATGCCGTACCGACAGCCGGGTGCCCTAGGCTACCGTGCCTTGCCCAGCCCACGGTTTCTCTTCAGGAGCTGTTACGGCGTGCCGTTACGGGGAGATGGCAATCACTAAATGTGATAATGATGTGCTGCAGGTGTGCACAGTGCCTGTTGGGTAATCGGCAGCCCTGTCTGCACGTGCCGACTCTGTCTGGTGGCTCACGTGGCCGCGACGTCCAAGTGTGCCAATACTGCAGGACTGCGTGGGTAACCCTTGACTTGTGCGCTAGGCCCAGACTGGGGTGCTGGGTCATGACTGGGGCACATGGCCGCCACTGCTGGGTCCAGGCTGCGGTGCCAGGTCCAGACTAATTTGCATTCCCCTGTACAGACCTTGCACTGCAGGGCCGCGCTCAACTCTGCAATGACCGCGCTTTATGCGCTGGTGGAGATGCTGCTGCGGCACTGCACCCTGGCAGTGGCGGGGATGGCGGTGGCGTGGTGGCAGCACAGGACCTGGTGGTGGTTATGGCAGCGGCTCAGGCCCCACCAGCTACGGCGGCAGCGGCCTTAGGCCAGGGCTGCGGTGGCAGAGGCCCTGGGCCAGCAGCGGCAGCGGCCGCGAGTATGTGCGGAGCAGAGGGGGCGGCAATGGCCACGTGGAGGACGAAAGCGCGGCACCGCCTAAGAAGTGGTGCAGGCGCGCAGGTTGACATCTTTGCTGGCGAGCATAGCAGTAGGCCGCAGCAGCTAGCGGGAGTGCTGCGGCTACGGGCTGTCCAGGCTACCGCGACTGTCCTAACTCATTGCATCCCCCAAACGTTGCACTGCAGGGACGCGACTCCAACTCTGCGCGGCTCTACGACCAACATGCGCCACGCGCTCATGGAGATGCTGCTGGGCAACAAACGGCCTGCGGCACTGCGCCCTGGCGGCGGCGGTGGCCCTGGGCCCGGCGGCGGCGGTGCTGGGCCCGGTGGCAGCGCCGCGGCGGCCCTGGGCCCAGCAGTGGCGGCGACCCCAGGCCCAGCAGCGGCAGCGGCGGCTGTGGCCCTGGGCCCAGCAGTGGCGGCGCGGCGACCCGGGGCCCAGCAGCGGCGGCGGCCGAGAGCATGTGCGGAGCGGAGGGGGCGTGATGGCCACGTGGAGGAGGAAAGCGCAGCGCCGGTCAAGGCGCGGCGCAGGCGCGCAGGTTGAGACTGGCCAGTGTCTGGTTAGACGTCTTGCTGGCGAGCATAACACAGTGTGCTAGCAGGAGTGTTGCGGCTACGGGATGTCGTGCTGCTGTGTGGCTGTCCTGTGCGCTGCTGTGCTTGTGCTTCAATAGCTGAATGCGGCCGGACACATGGCTGGTTGTGCCTGTGCAGGCCGACCCTGGCTGTAGGTGAATAGTGAGGTACAGATGACAAGCGCTAGTGCGTAGGCACACTAGAACAGCATCAGCAGCTCATGACAATGACAATGTGCACAAATACGGCGAGGAAAGTACATATAGCCCGTGTACCGAGGAACAGCAGTCACCACTGGGGCATGCCAATCTCATCCTATGCCCTGGTCCGACCACCACAGAGGAACTGCAGGAAGTAGGGGTAGGTGAAAGCTGAGGGGGGCGGATGTCAGTCCGGCTCGCCAGCTCGCCAGAGCCATGCTGCACGCCGCACCGGCCCCCAACCCCCCACCACCATAACCGCCCCCCACACACACATCCATAACTGAATCAAGCCTTCGATGCATGATCTGAAGGATGGAAAGGTCCAGATTTCCTGATAGCAGTGCTAACGTGTTTCTGAAACCCTAAACACTTAGGCTGATGCTGGTTCCCTTGCGCTTCCACGTTTACATGCTTTGGGAGCTTAAGCTGCATCAGTTGTTGTCTTCTGCTGCCGGGCAATAAAAAGATTAAGAGTGGGAGATCATGTGCTCGGGCGGTGCCGACGGACTCAGCAGGAAATTCACCGCGAAGTCGCCAAATGGCGTTGTCTGCTGGCAGAGCTCTGCCTTCGGTCGGAGGCCCAGGGCGGACAGAACCCGGGTGCAATCCCCGTCTCTCGAGAAGGCCCCAACCTTTGGAGGTACTCTAAAGCCCCTGACAAAATTAAATGACCATCAATGATATCTCTCGTCTGTTTTTCACCCGCCTTCGCCCCGCCTTCACGACGGATTGGGATTGCGGGGAACCTGAAGAGCGCGCAATGTCTTCACCTCAGTGGCCTGCTTACTGTAAGCATTATTCTTTTCAGCACACTGCCACCGTCGTGTGCGCCTACACTGAATACAACCACGCGTTTGACTCGGGTCACACTCACTCAGGAGGCTCCAGAACCCAGGTGCGTTGAGTTAGCGGCTTGCTACTGAGCAATGCTGGCGGGGCCATCGGTCAGCTGAATTGGTCGCAGAGCGGGCGTGCGCCACACAGCAAACAGCGCAGCATGTTCGCGTTCTTACCGGGCCGCGGGCCGTTCATCCGCTCCGTCACTCAATGCACAGCACATATTTGACCGAACAGTGGACGGGCGCGAAGCAACTCGCGATTGCGGCCTTATTTATATTGCCGTGCGCCAGTCTTGGAGTCGCGGGCGCAAGCCCTCCTGAGCTGGGAGCACAGCTTGGCTTGGCTCTACAATCAATGGTCCCTGGGTTGTGTTTGCTCAGGTCCGCGTTTGACTGCTGTTGCTGCCGCCCACCCTTCCGGGACGCAGGCGCCATGGCCAAAGCGGGGGACGTGGAGGCTGCTAAGGACCTAAAGGTGGATGTCCCAGATGGCGAGCGCAGCTCACCAAGCGGCGGGAATCAAATCACGCTCGAACGTGAGTTTCATGCGGCGTTCGCAAATTCGCCGAGTACATGCGTCGCGGTGCGCGGGGCTAAAGTTGCGCAGTGGCACGCTGTACAGTGGGGCCGTTCGCCACGTCCACTCAAACGTCCATGTGGACGTTTGCATAAACGGCATACACTGGGTATTAACCCGCGCCGTCCTGGTCCACCCCGCGCAGGCTTCAACACGCCCACGCGGAACGTGCTGAGGAAGTTCGATGACAACGGCGGTGAGTGTCCGCCTGGGCATGCCAGGTTGTGTGCAGCAGTGGCGTGGGGTCGACAAGGGTCCCGACGGCTGGGAGGGTGCTGAAGAGGGTGCCCCCGCGCTTCGGCTGAGGCGCGCACGGATCCTGAGTACGTGTTTCCACGACGCTGCTGATTTGGCTCTTACAGACGGGCGCATCGACGCCAACGAGATCCAGGCGGTGGTGTCCACGCTGGTGGCTGAGAAGTTCAAGTCCAAGGCCTTCAAGATTGGCCTCATCGTCCTGGGCGTCTTCACCATCATCCTGCTGGGCGCCATGTTTGGGCTCACGTGGGCAGTGGTGGCGGCGCTGAAGGACACCGAGGTGAACGACAGCGGCGTCATGACCACTAACGACGGCGCGTCTACGCCGGTGCTGACGGCGAACCTGGACATGACTGTGTCTTCGGACGGCAAGCTGGTTTCGCGCACCTCCAACAGCACCATCGCCACCACGCCTGCGGTCACACGCAGCGCCATTTCGTCCGAGGTTTCTTTCGACCTGCTTTTGAAGCTCCGCAACCTGGTGGTAAGAAGGAGAGGATCCCGTGTTGTGGCATGCCCGGGTTACATAAGTCACTTGGTGTGCAGTTGCGCGCGACGTAAGAGGCCGTTGTGGGGACTCCCGCTACCCCCGAGCGTTGACCATCTTGTTTTGTGTCCCCGTTCCGCAGTTTGTGAGCCCCGGCGGCGGCCTCTACTCCGTGGACGTGCAAGGCGTGGCGCGTATCCCCAAGACTACTGGCGGCCACGTGGTCCGTTTTCAGACTGCCTCGGGCATCCTGGTCCTGGAGCGCAACAACTGGGAGCTGGTGAACGCCACCAACGCGATGCTGGATGGGCTGTTCTCCTCGGGCACCTCGGGCCGCCGCTTGCTGGATGACGGCGTCAAGTACTGTGAGTGGGGGCCAGGCCTGGGGCAGACTGCTACACTGTGAGTGCTGTAAGGGTCGGATCTGCACGTTGGTTTGACCTGTCGCTCGTCTATGTTTAGCGCCATCGCTGATGGATTTGTTATCCGTGCTCCATGATCACAGACCTCGAGGCGGCGGGCGGCACTCCCATCAAGTGCCCCGACCCTGACAACTTCATTGATGAGTGCCCGTCTGATGATGTCGTGTACAAGTGGGTGAACTCGGACTACACGACACCTCTGGAGCCTGGTCAGTCGGCACCCCCGCCCCCGTCTCCGCCCACTGGCGAGCAGTCGGTGGGCGGTGCTGACTGCAGTGGTGGGCAGAGCTCCGGCTCGGTTTCGACCTGCGCCGAGGCCATGCAAAACTGCGGTGCCAACACCGCCGATAAGATCAACGCGCTGCTGGACAAGCAGTATTGCGGTACCTCGTGCGGCAGCCTGAGCCAGGACGAGGTTGCCTTCGGCGGGTACAACGGCATCACGGTGTCACGCACCACGCAATGCCAGAAGAAGGCCTCTTCCACGAAGACCTTCGAGTTCTGCTGCCCTTAAAAAGGTGCTGCAACCTGGACTGCGGTAGCATACTATTGAATGGGTTCGTCTTTGCAATGAACTTGCGTATTCGTGGTTGCGCGTGTGCTTCGGCAAGCGGTCGTGGTTGTGCCTCAACATGTGTTGCTTCCGTGCGCCTGGTCTAGGCAATCACCGGCTCAGGGGGGGATGTATTTATTCTTAAATTCTTAACGAATAAGCCGCTTGTTCACGCTGCATCTTTCACATCTTTTACATGCTGATCCTGATAGAGACCTGGCAGGGTTGCATCAAACTGCCTGCTAGGGTTTTGTGGCACTCGGGGGCTTACCGTGGCCAGGCTGGCGAGCCCTCTGGCGCGTGTGTCGTACTGTTGTGAAAGCGAGTGACATGCTTGCAAGGCACGCTGGCTTTGGAGAGTTATGTGAGTTTGGATACTGTGAACACGGGGTCGGAGCAAGGGTCGGAGTGCACCCACCCACGGTGCACCCATGGGATACTGCAAACGTACGATGGGAGCCATGATAAATCCGTATGGGCGAACTGCTGGCTGGTGGCAGCTGCTGGCTGCTGAGTAACGGCCATGGGGTGCCCCTGGTAACGGCTGCTTATTGCAGCATTGTAATGCAGCATCAAACTTGCTAGTATACCCGTTATTCGATGCTGCTCCTGCGTCCATGACTGCTGGGCCATCGCCTGCGTCAGCCGGCCATGCGTCCTGGTTCCTGCGCCCCTGGTGTGCAGTGCCGGCAATTCCGGCATGAACATGGTGCTCCGTGCTAGGAAAGTCCCCCTGCTGATGTCTGTACCGTATCTGTGTTCGTTCTGTCGCAGCAGCATGCGATGGCCGTGCGTCCAATGCGGAATGGCTGCGGCAACCGTCACGACAGCCTTAGTCATCAACAGCTACGATAACAGGTTCAGAAAGCACTAAGGTAACTCGGCGTCTTGCATTTGCATTCACTCGCACACACAACGCTAACTGCGTCTACCAGTAGAGTCCCTGGGGAAAATGTTTCTGGCGTAGACAGGGAACCCCTGGGCGTAGATGCTGCGGGCGGTTCATCTACGCTGTGTAGACGCTGGGGGCGGAATGCCATCTACGGGCATTGGCAATCTTCGTTTCAAACGAAGATACGACTACACGAGCACTGTCCGTGTGCCTGTTCATGAGGAAGGTTACAAGGCAGATGGAGGCATTGGCGGAGAGGAAACGGGCTGGTACCATTTCCTCCTGTAGCAGCGGAGGCAATAGGTTTCCGCGGATGGCAGGGACTGTTGCACTATGCCACTATCCCACTCGCTACGCTTGCCTGACGGGGGTATATTGCCTCCGCTGCTAAACCTCCTGAGAACCTCTTTATTGAACCTCCGCCGCCGCGGGCCTCCTTTGGTGCTGACAGTATCGTACAACGAACGGTGAGAGCGACTGAGGCTGAAGGAATCAGCCAGATACGCACACAGCAACGCCACACTCGTGAAGCAGAGCCGCAGCGCGCCTGCAGGCAGGAAGAGAAAGGGGAAGGAAGGGGGAAGGCACAGCAACGCACCCAACGCACCTGCACAAGACGAGCAAGCAGAACACCGCGCACTAGCCACCAAAACCGTCCCCTTTAAACGATGTGCTTTCGAAACGCGAACGCGAATATGAGTGACCATGTGTCGGGGTAGTCGCTAGCACGCAGAGAAGGCCGGTTAGCAAGACTCCCGCAGCGGCATGTTACCTCGTCCAGACGGTAAACTCCACGGGCGATGGAGGAGCGCCGCTGACCCATCACTGATATAACCAGGTTGTGATGGCTGGGCTGTGGGACGGCTAGCGGGCTGGCGCGGAGCAGAGCATTGGGGCGCGCGGCATCCGAAACCAACCTGGAAGCACCAGCGCCACCGTCGCCCAGCAGCACATGCGAGGGAGGGAGTGAATGGAGACGTAAGAAACCGAAAGAAAGCAGCGGGTTCGACAGCACGGAACAAAGCAGCACTCAAGTAACGGCGGGCTGGGCGGGCGGCTGTCGCTGCGGTTGGGGCTGGCGCGGGCTGGAACGGAACGGCCAAATCGGAACGGAAAAGGAAGGCAAGTATGAAGACGGTGAGGCTTAAAGGAGCGTGGCAAGGCAAGTACTGCAAACCGGTGGCCGCGGAAACGTTAAGACAGCGCAATGGCTGCATGGCTCATCCCGGCGGTACTGCATGCGGCACGGGCCCAGATGGCCGGAATGCAAAGAGGCGCGCGCGGTCCCACGGCAGGGGACCGCCACGCGGGATGCCGGGCGGCGAGCAACACGCAGCAAGACACCAAAACAAACCCCACAACAGGACAAAAAACCCCGCAACAAGACAAAACAGGACAACCGACGGGGCGGACCGCAGTGCGGTTCCCCACACCCGTCGGACAAGACCGGCGGCTGCACAGGGTAGCAGCGCCCCTGGGCAGATCTGGGCCCCCAAAACAGGCGAAGTCACCACCAAACTCACAGAACACAGGCAACACAGGCAGGACAGAGGACAGCAGAACAAGAAAGGTGGCTTTCCCCTCCAGGGAAACGTGGGTTGAGCCACCGCCACGTCTCCTGTCTGAGGCCGAAGTTTTCGAAACTGCCCCATCTCCCGGATCTGTCACCTGTACATTCCTCGCCGTCATTGTACACATGTCATCTGTACCCGCCCTAGTCACTATTCACCTATAGCCGGGGTCGGTCTGTACAGGCACAACCAGCCATGTATCCGGCCGCGTCCAGCTATTGAAGCACAAGTACAGCAGCGCACAGGACAGCCAAACAGCAGCACGACATCCCGTAACCGCAACACTCCTGCTAGCATACAGTGTTATGCTCGCCAGCAAAGACGTCTAACCAGACACCGGCCAGTCTCAACCTGCGCGCCTGCGCCGCGCCTTGACCGGCGCTGCGCTTTCCTCCTCCACGTGGCCATCACGCCCCCTCCGCTCCGCACATGCTCGCGGCCGCCGCCGCTGCTGGGCCCGGGGTCGCCGCGCCGCCACTGCTGGGCCCAGGGCCACAGCCGCCGCTGCCGCTGCTGGGCCCGGGGTCGCCGCCACTGCTGGGCCCAGGGCCGCCGCGGCGCTGCCACCGGGCCCAGCACCGCCGCCGCCGGGCCCAGGGCCACCGCCGCCGCCAGGGCGCAGTGCCGCAGGCCGTTTGTTGCCCAGCAGCATCTCCATGAGCGCGTGGCGCATGTTGGTCGTAGAGCCGCGCAGAGTTGGAGTCGCAGACAGGGCTGCCCGTGGCGCGGCCCGTGGCAAGGTCCCTCTGCGACTCTTGGCCGTTGTGCACCAAACTCACAGAATACAGGCGTCGCGCCCCCCCTGAATTGCTGCGCTCGGGGGGCTTAGCAGAAAAAACGAAGGAAGAACCACACCCCAGACGCCGCTAGGACAGGAAACACACGCATCAACACGCAGCAGACCGGGTCTCGGACACCACTCAGCAGTCCAGGGCATACACATACACATCGCTGCCGCACCGCACGCACAGTCTCTTGTTTGTCGTTTTCCCTTGTGCTCTCGAACACACACACAAACACCTGCTTCACTCCGTTTGTTCGAGCTGTTAACCGACCGCCAGGCACGCCTACAGATGCAAGAGGCCGCGCTCACTGACCCAGCACCAAAGAAGTCCAGCCACTGCGCGGGAAACACCGCAGGCGCACGAAGACATGTACCAGCACGCACCAGCACGTAGCATCGGGTCTCGGATCCCACTCAGCAGTCCGCGCCACACACGCTCAAACTGGGCCCTCACACCGGCTACAAGACATAGAAAGTGACTAGAAAGGTTGCACACATAGCACCCTAAACAACTCCTCCGCGCCTGTCCGTGCCGCGATCTCCAGCAGCTGCGTTGCCAGGCCCGGGGGCACACGAGAGGGCTTCCGGTCGCCAACCAGTCCCGTCCCATGCGCAGACCTCACCCATGAGGGACCTCGAAATCAGAGCGCGCCCAGTGCCACGACCACACACCGCATACCAATGCACTGCAGCCCACAATGCCGGCTGCAGGACCGCCTCGAAGGCAACTCCGGGGGCTGGGGGCTACTCGCGAAGCGTCCACATCGCAAGGCCGCGAGGCCCGCTGCGGACATGCTGTCCCCGCAGTCGCGCTCACCACCACCCACATCAGGGGCTGAACCCAGCCCAGCCACCAACGCGCCACCGCCGCACTCGCAGCCAACACCGCCAGGCCGGGCCCTGGCGTCCAGAGAACTGCGCGCACGCCCAGCAGTGCCTCCGGCGTCTCCAGCCGCCGAGGGCGACGGGCCCAGCCGGCAGCAGAAGGAAAAGCGGCACGGGACCGTAGGCCAGAGCCAGCGACCCCACGAGGGGGCGCGGGTGTCCGCAGGCTTGACAGCCGGGGCCCAGCGAGGCCATCGGCCACTTGGGCTGGGTCTACGCCGCCTCAACGCCGGCCGCGGACCCACCAGCATAGTGGCAGGCCCGCCTGCAGCTCAAGGAGGCGGCGGACGCGGCAGTGGCCCGGGATGCGGTTGTGGCGCAGGAAGCGGTGGCGGCAGTGGAAGTGGCGGCGGCGGCGGGAGCGCACGCAAGAGCTGCGGCGCTGCAGTCACCAGTGCCGCCGCTGGTAGCGGCGCCGGCAGCACCGGCGCAACTGCAATTGCCGACCTTTCCCAGCCGTGCCAGACTCTGCTAGCGCGGGAGGTAAAGGCGGGCGCCCCGCCAGCGGCACGGCCGGCCGCGCGGATGCGGCAGCCAAGCGGCGGCTGCATCGCAACGCCCGGTGGGTGATGCCGGTGGCGGTGACGGCGGTGGCCGCCCGGCAGCGGTTTGGCCGCGGCCACCGCGAGGAGCCGCGGGGCGCCGCGCGCGCTGGCTCCACCTCCATGTCGTCCAGCCGCGTCGTGGAGTGTCCGGAGTGCCACCGCCCGTGTATGGGCTAGGGGCGCCCGCGCCGCGCGAGTACGCGCGGGTGGCCAGGACAAACAGCCGCTGTCCGGCGGCACCTTTGTCAGGGGTTTGTTGCGGTTGATGGGTTGGCTGTGGGCGCGGTGGTTGCGGTTGCTGCAGTTGCTGGGTCGGCTGTCGCCGCGGTGGTTACAGCGATGGCTGTGGCGACGGGGAGGCCCCGAAGGCGCCGGCAGCGGGGCCGGCGAGGGCGGAGGTCCACTAGCAGGGAAGACAGGCGCCGTAGGTGCAGGCGCCACAGGCGCTGGCCGTGGATTCCCGGGGGCCTGGTCCCGCTCCCCGCCGGGAGCGCCCGGAACCGCACGGTGTGCTGCCCGACTTGGGCCTTTGCGGGGCAGACGTCAGAGCGGGTCAGAGTGGCCGCAGACCACACGGGAACAAAACATCCGAGGTTCTGGAGGGCCCGCCAGTGAGCCTACCATGGGGCGGCACTCCAAGAGCGCCTTGCCGACAGCGCCCTGCCCCCCCCCCCCAGCGCCCTGCCAGGCCAGAGTCAGCGCCAAGAGGGCCTGCTGTGGCCCCGACCTCGGAATCTGCGTGCCTCCGATCCGGCAAGCTGTGACATTGTCAATGCTGGGGCACAAGGGAGAAGGAAGACGAGGAGTACCAGTCATCGTCATCACATGTGGATAGATTGAACAGACGATTGAACAGACGTATGGCTACGCAATCAAATATGATGCGCTTCAATGTGCATTCCTACCTTCGGGGGGGGGGGGGCCAAAAAAACGCAATCCGCAATCGTAGAAAAACGGCCGAGCCTCTTGACTCGCTATCCGACTTGTCACTATTATTACTGTAGCAACGACTTGATTTTAAGAAACACACTTGATAGCACGCTCTAGCACCCGCCTGAAAGCCACACCGGCGCGTCCTAAGACAGGTGAGACGCGGCCATAGAGCGCAGCGCTGTGCAGCCCGCGCTGTCTAGAGCTAGTGTAACCTCAGTTGACCGGGGGTTAGAGCATCAGCTGAAGTAGTGGACTACTGAAGACGGGTGCCCTAAGGGGCGAGAGGCCGCTTCAAACACGCCCGAACGAGTGCCATATGTTGAATAGAAGCCGTGTCCGGGCAGCATTCTAGTTTAACGCCCTAGAAAGCCCACGGGGCCGAGCGAAGTTGACTGCCCTTTCCATACTATGCATGAGCCTCGCGACGAGGGCGCTTTACATTTGTTAGAGTTTCCGATGTGATATATGTTAATGTGACCTCTCGTCGGGCCGCTTTCACACATGTGATGTGCCCGCCCACCTCTCACTCTCTCGAACAGGTCGCCATGGCCAAAGCGGAGCGGCCTGCCAAGGACCTGAAAGTTGACCTGCCTGATGGCGAGCGGAGCTCTCCCAGTGGCGGGAACCAAATAACCCTCGAACGTAAGTCTTTGGCGCTGCTTTGGGGCCAGGCTTTGCTGGGTTCAGCGGGTCCGCCACCCACCCCCACGCAGCGCCTACGTGAAGTGAGATGGGGGAAACGAGAAGGCGAGCCGCTTTCACCAGCAGCCATGTATCATACTAGCCCAAACAAACCACATAGGGGCGAGAATGAGAGCGGAGGTGGGGAGTAAATAATGCCAGCTTCCGCCTCCGCCTGCATTAGGGTGGGGTTGAGAGTGCGCAATCATGTGTATCGCATGCCGACTCGTAGTCTTTCATTCACGCACGCCAGTATGTTGCCGCTACCGTTCCATTTGTTCAATCCGGTCCCACCTGGTCCACCACACGCAGGCTTCAACACGCCCACGCGGAACGTGCTGAGGAAGTTCGATGACAACGGCGGTGAGTGTCCGCCTGGGCATGCCAGGTTGTGTGCAGCAGTGGCGTGGGGTCGACAAGGGTCCCGACGGCTGGGAGGGTGCTGAAGAGGGTGCCCCCGCGCTTCGGCTGAGGCGCGCACGGATCCTGAGTACGTGTTTCCACGACGCTGCTGATTTGGCTCTTACAGACGGGCGCATCGACGCCAACGAGATCCAGGCGGTGGTGTCCACGCTGGTGGCTGAGAAGTTCAAGTCCAAGGCCTTCAAGATTGGCCTCATCGTCCTGGGCGTCTTCACCATCATCCTGCTGGGCGCCATGTTTGGGCTCACGTGGGCAGTGGTGGCGGCGCTGAAGGACACCGAGGTGAACGACAGCGGCGTCATGACCACCAGCGACGGCGCGTCTACGCCGGTGCTGACGGCGAACCTGGACATGACTGTGTCTTCGGACGGCAAGCTGGTTTCGCGCACCTCCAACAGCACCATCGCCACCACGCCTGCGGTCACACGCAGCGCCATTTCGTCCGAGGTTTCTTTCGACCTGCTTCTGAAGCTCCGCAACCTGGTGGTAAGAAGGAGAGGATCCCGTGTTGTGGCATGCCCGGGTTACATAAGTCACTTGGTGTGCAGTTGCGCGCGACGTAAGAGGCCGTTGTGGGGACTCCCGCTACCCCCGAGCGTTGACCATCTTGTTTTGTGTCCCCGTTCCGCAGTTTGTGAGCCCCGGCGGCGGCCTCTACTCCGTGGACGTGCAAGGCGTGGCGCGTATCCCCAAGACTACTGGCGGCCACGTGGTCCGTTTTCAGACTGCCTCGGGCATCCTGGTCCTGGAGCGCAACAACTGGGAGCTGGTGAACGCCACCAACGCGATGCTGGATGGGCTGTTCTCCTCGGGCACCTCGGGCCGCCGCTTGCTGGATGACGGCGTCAAGTACTGTGAGTGGGGGCCAGGCCTGGGGCAGACTGCTACACTGTGAGTGCTGTAAGGGTCGGATCTGCACGTTGGTTTGACCTGTCGCTCGTCTATGTTTAGCGCCATCGCTGATGGATTTGTTATCCGTGCTCCATGATCACAGACCTCGAGGCGGCGGGCGGCACTCCCATCAAGTGCCCCGACCCTGACAACTTCATTGATGAGTGCCCGTCTGATGATGTCGTGTACAAGTGGGTGAACTCGGACTACACGACGCCTCTGGAGCCTGGTCAGTCGGCACCCCCGCCCCCATCTCCGCCCACTGGCGAGCAGTCGGTGGGCGGTGCTGACTGCAGTGGTGGGCAGAGCTCCGGCCCGGTTTCGAGCTGCGCCGAGGCCATGTCCAGATGCACTGCCAACACCGCCGATAAGATCAACGCGCTGCTGGACAAGCAGTTCTGTGGTACCTCATGCGGCAGCCTGAACCAGGACGAGGTTGCCTTCGGCGGGTACAACGGCATCACGGTGTCACGCACCACGCAATGCCAGAAGAAGGCCTCTTCCACGAAGAGCTTCGAGTTCTGCTGCCCGTAGGGCACATGTGCGCCTCCCCCCGCCTGTCACTTGCAACCTGCGGCTGGGGCTGCGGTGAACAATTGGATTAGTCGTGTGTGCGCGCGTCGACTTGATTTACGTGCGTCTCCCTAACACCTTTAAACCGGAACCTCAACGGCCCGCTCTTCACGCATCATCATTTCGCTTTCCTCAATACTTCCCTATTAAGGTAGATGACGTTTCTGGTGATATGTTTACATGGGCCGTGAGCAGGCCGCAAATGCTCGTAGAACTTGCCCGTGGACCGCTGCAGAGGATGCATGCGCACTTGCGCAGGCCGGTGTTGTGTGTGTGTGTGGTTACAGAGTGGTGCGCACGTTCTTGCGTGCCTTCCTGCTGCGTGTAAACCGGAGGCCCGGGCCGGGGTGACCCTTATAACGCCAGTGCATGATTGTCCTATTTATTGTTCTCCCCTTGGCGTGTGTCAACGTGTGTCAACAAGTGTGTCTAAAAGGGCCCCCTGGCTCCCCTGTGTCACGCCAGCTGGGGTGACCAGCTGGGGCACGCGCAGGGGCACGAGCGGATTACGGTACGTCATCACATAGCGTAGCGTGACACCTGGGCGTTGGTAATATCTTGATTATTTTTGTAATGCACTCCTCAACTACTCGGCGATCGTCGACACTGGCACCACCGCCAGGGCTACCTGCGTCTCGTTGCGGGTGAGCGGACCTGCCTTGAGTTTTGGGCTGAGCCCCCCCAGCGAAGCGTTCCAGGGGGGGGCGAAGCCTCCCAGGAACACCCATGTCCGTGCGTGCGTGCGTGCGTGCGTGCGTGCGTGCGTGCATGCGTGCGTGCGTGCGTGCGTGCGTGCGTGCGTGCGTGCGTGCTGCGTCGGCAAAACATAGCATACTGGCGCATTGCATGTAAATAGGCGACAGGGAAAATTCGGCAACGGGCAGCGCTGCCTGCAAGTTGAGATTCCGTATGGTGGCTCGCGTGCCCGCGACGTCCAAGTGTGCCAACACTGCGGGATGGACTGTGTGGGTAAGCCTCAACTCGTGCGCTAGGTTCAGACTGGATGACTGGGTCGTGACTGGGGCACATGCTCACTGCCTCTGCCTGGTCCAGGCTACCGCGACTGTCGTAACTCATCGCATTCCACACACGTTGCACTGCAGGGACGCGACGCCAACTCTGCAACTAACATGCGCCACGCGCTCATGGAGATGCTGCTGGGCAACAAACGGCCTGCGGCACTGCGCCCTGGCGGCGGCGGTGACGCTGGCCCTGGGCCCGGCGGCGGCGGCACCGGGCCCGCTGGTGACGGCGGTGGCCCTGGGCCCGCTGGCGGCGGCGGTGCTGGGCCCGGCGGCGACGGCAGTGGCCCTGGGCCCAGCAGTGGCGGCGACCCCGGGCCCGGCAGCGGCGGTGCTGGGCCCGCTGGCGACGGCGGTGGCCCTGGGCCCGGCAGCGGCAGTGGCCCTGGGCCCGGCAGCGGCAGTGGCCCTGGGCCCGGCAGTGGCGGCGACCCCGGGCCCGGCAGCGGCGGCGGCGGCGGCGAGCATGTGCGGTGCAGAGTGGGCGGGAAAGGCCACGTGGAGGAGGAAAGCGCGGCGCCGCCCAAGAAGCGGCGCAGGCGCGCAGGTTGAGACTGGCCGGTGTCTGGTTAGCCGTTTTGGCTGGCGAGCATAACACGGTATGCGGCAGTAGGCTGCAGCAGCTAGCGGAGTGTTGCGGCTACAGGTCGTCGTGTTGCTGTGCTTGTGCTTGAATAGCTGAACGCGGCGGCCGGGCACATGGCTGGCGGTGCCTGTACCAACCGACCCCGGCTATGTCCGGGAGATGAGGCAGTTTCGACATACCTTCGGCCTCAGACGGGAGACGTGACGGGGACTCAGCCCCCTTTTCCAGCCGCGCTGGAAAGACACCCCTTGTCGTGTTGTAATGCACTTATTCGCGAGCTGGTCCCGGTGTGCCTAGGCCACCGCCCGCACCGGGCGGGGCGGTTAGGATTAATAGTTCCAAACCCCACCCTGCATCGCCTGGCCGGGCGCCCGGAGGCCGGAGCGTGAGGACTGTGCGTCAGCGAACTGAGACATCCTTCAACGCACTTCGATGGTACAGTAAACGCGTTGCCGGACCTGTTACTGCCTATGCTTGCCGCCATCCCTTGCCCTGGTCCCTACCATCCCACCCTGCAAAACCTCCCCAACCCCCCCCCCCTGACTCTAATTTTCCGCGACCTCTAGTGATGTGTAAATACGGGAAGTTCGCGGGGCCGCGCAGGCCGGGGGGGCCGGCGTTGGGGGCGGGGGCAGCAGCGGGGACGGGGCGGGGGAGGCGGCGGGGGCGGCGGCAAGCGACGTGGCGGCGGTGGGCGTGGCGGCGAGGTGGGCGGAACCGACAGCGGCGGCGGCCGCAACGGTGGGGCCGGCACTGCTGCCTGCAGCGAGGGTGGCTGCGGGAGCGGCAACAGCGGCGGCATGGACAGCAGCGGGGGCGGCGGCAGCGACATAGACGGTGATGGTTGCTGCGGTTGGGACTGCGGCGGGGACTATGGCGGGGGTGGCGGCGTGGGCGACGGCTGTGGAGGTGGCGTGTGCGGCGCTGGGGGCTGTGGCGGGGTCGTCGTCGTCGGCGGCGGTTAGGGTGCATGCGGGGTCGGCGACGCGGGAGTGGCGGGAGCTGGGCATGCGTGGGCTGGGGCGGCAGTGGGCGGTGCAGGGTCCTTGCAGCTGGGGCCGGGGTGCGCAGCGTAGGGGGCCCGGAGATGCAGCGGCAGGAATAACCGGACGCTTGCCGCCACGTGGGTGTCAGAGAAAGCAGGTGCAGTAGCGTCGGCAGCCGCAGCGGCGTGGGCGGCGGCGAGAGCGGCACCGTTGGGAAACGGCGGGCCCCACGTGCGAGACGCCCACGTGGCGGCGGCTGCGATACGTCGCGCGGCACCGAGGGCTTCCACAAAGGCGCGGTGGGGGCCAGGCAGAACGGTTGCGGGCGCCAGCGGCCGCAACCGTTCGCGGCGGGGGGCGAAGGCGGGCGCTGCACGGGCTGGGGCTGGAGCGGCGCGTGTTGGGTAGGTGGTGGCGGTGGCGGCAGGGCGCAGTGGCGGCGGCGTCGGGGGCGGGCAACATCAGCCAGGGCACCCCAGGAATACGTTGTCACCCGCTAGGGCGTGACACCAGATCTTTCAGAGGCCCGCGATTGTGGAACTGCTTGCACACAGCTTGAATGATGGACGCGATCTTGTCCGTCAGCGTGAAGATGAAGTGCTCCTGGTACCGGGCGAGGTCGCGCTTTTCCGCTGCTGTGAAGATGGAGTCGCGCCACGGAAACTCGTACGCGCCCTTGTCACGGCAATGCGCTGGCGGATCTGCTCCGTGAAGACGTGCGCCCAGTCACACATCGCGCCATGTGCTGAGGCCCTTGATGGCGCTCTTGATGGGGGGCGTAGGTAAGGGCGTGCTCCAGGACCGCAGCTGTCACGCGGGCGCGCGGGGGCGCTAGACGCAGTTGGTGGCCAACCTTGTATACAAAGCGGTCCAGCAGCGGTTGGGACAACAGGCCGACGGGGCTGGTAGTGCGAAGTGGCCGCCAAAACCGGCGTCACAGAGACCGGGAGCACTGGCGGGAGGTGTTGAAGATGCGATGGCAGTCTGCGGCAGTCACGGAGCGGGCCAAGTCGGGGTACTTGCAGAACCGTTGCTGAACGGTCTGGCGGTCTTGGTGAAGTGTAACGCTGGGCTGGGGAAGTTGACGAACGGGCGGGCATTGGCCATGGCAGGACCGCAGGAGTCTCCTGAGCACGGCGTACCGGTACACGGCGCTGGCCGGGAGGTAGTGGCGCAGGCTGTCCGGGAGCCACAGCTTGGGGGTGAAGTCGGGGTTGGGTTGGGTCCTTGCGCCGTCGTGGAGGGTACGCCCGGATGACGGCGCAGAGCCAGGAAGCGAAGTCCGCGCAGCTGTAGAGCCCCGGGGGTGTTCGATGGAACAATGCAAGCGGGGCAGGTGGCGAAGTCCCATAGTGTGTGCGAAACCTCCCAGACCCAACAGCCAAGAACAAATTGCGACAGCAGACAGGAGCGCGCGGCTGGTTTTTCGCCGGAGTTACTGTACCGATGCGGTGCTGATTAGCTGCCAGGCTGGTAGTTTGCTGATGCGCATTCCCCGGCGCGAGCCCCGGGGGTGTAGGCCTGCAGCGTGCTGTGGCTGTGGCTGAACGGGGTAAAGTGGATGGGAGGGTCCGGGCTGGTATGAGTCGTGTGCCAACGGGCGCGGCCAGAGTCGTCGACGGCGTCTTGCATTCGCATTCTCTAGCAAACACAGGGGTCCCGGGAACACTGGCAGGAAGTGTTGAGGATGCGATGGTTGTCATGTACGCACTCCGATGGCAACCCCCACGAAGACCCAGACCATGCGGGGGTGCCAGGCAGAGTAGAGGCTTATGGCCCATTAAGTTCTAGTCACGGTACGGGGTGGGACGCAAGGCAAGCCCGACCACGCACGGATGCCCAGCACCTAGGTTCCTAGCAGCTAGCGCACCCAGCACAGCGCGCCCAGCGCCAGGCAGCCGCATGGGCAGGTCAGCGCACGCCCATGCCATGCGCCTGGCAGTGCAGGTGCCGTATGCTATTTACACATTGGAGCATTTGCTATCCCGTGCCGTCTGCAAATTCCCGAGGGTATTAGCACGCACGCACCGCTCGCAAGCATGACCCGCAGCTGACCCGGACGCCCTGAAAAATGCGTGGACCATTTGGAAGGATGCATGTGCAAATCTTTCTAGCTATTGCGGTCTTCGCTCTAGTTGCCGCAGCTCGCTTTGAGGACCAAGCGGGAGCTTATGACTGGTACAAGCAGCACATTGGCATAGTTTCGTCTGCGCAATTTCATCCCAGCAAGCCGCGTGTTTGCGTGACTACGGAGCAGTCGGTGGTCGCCTGCCTAAACCTGCGCGATGGCAGCATCGCGTGGCGGAAGCCACTTCAGGCACTTGGAGCAGCACCATCGGTAGCTTACGTTGAAAGCTTGAATTCTCTGGTGACGGCTTCGGGTGGCTACCTTCACGCGTTCGATCTGGAGGGCGGCCTTAAGTGGCAGCGCAAGCTGCCGACGCAGACAGCTGCACTTGTGGCGGAGGTCCAGGGGAAAGCGACCGAAAAAGTCAGCGGCGCGATCCTGGCGGTCCAAGCAGGCGCTGTCCAGGTGCGTCGGGACTCGGTCGGGTTTTGGTGCGTGCGGCCGGTGGGGGCTCGACAACTTGAGCGGTCCCAACGGCTCGTCGAATGTGCTGGGTGCTGGTGAGCGCGCGATCCATATCACTAGGAACCAGGAAAGCCCCTGCTGGGATGGCGGATGTGTGGCGGAAAGGAATCCGTACCATATGGTGCAGCACCACAACACTTTGGCAGGGTTGACTGGCATGACCGCGGGCCTCCCTTCCGGACAGGTCCTGGACGCTGCGGACGCGTCGCAGCTGTCAAAGCCGCATCAGCTGAAGGGCCTGGCTAAGGATAACGTCGTAACCGCCAACGGCTACCTCGTGGCATACAACACCGGGTAAGACAGGTTGGGCGGCTGCCTTCGCTCTCCCAGTTATCCGCTGCGTTATGGGCCTCCTCACCCCGGACTCTCCTATGCTGCAGTTCCAAGTCCGTGCTGCTGGCGTCGGCGGCCAGCTTCGTTGCCGGCGACGCGGCCGCTGAGGTGGCAGTTGAGGCACCGCTGGGCCTGTCGGCGTCGGCGGCAGGCGGGCCGGCTGGCTTCGCGGCCATCTCTGATGACGGGAGTTCGCTCTGCGTTCTGCAGCTGGGTGGGTGTGGCCGGGTTACCTGGGCGCGAATGATGTGGGTTTTGTGCTGGCGTGGTATCCTGCAAACCCTGCAATCTGCAACCGCTGTAACTCCTTACCTTTGGTGTGTCAACTTTGCGCAGGCGGAACCGGGGACGCGGCGTTCAGCTGCCAGCGTCTGGACGCGCTTGTTCCGGACCTGTCCGCAACCTCACCTCTGGGCCGCAAGCTGATCGCAACCTCGGCGGGCTTTGTCCTCGTGGGTGGCGATGCGGGCGCCGCAGTGCTGGCCGCCGGTGACGGTCAGCTCAAGCTACTGCGCTTCTTCGCCGCCGCCACCGCCGCGTCGGCGGAGGCCACCGTTGGTGATGACGCAGCCGTGGGGTTGGTGGAAGGACCGTCTGGTGAGTGGAATGTCATGATGGTGAGGGGATGGTGCGCTGGCCGCAAGCGCGTTCGCCTGAGTTTTGCTGAGCCGTCAGTCTGAGCGGAAAGCAGCGCTCTGGGCGCAAGTAGTGACACGCCCGGCCTCTTGGGTCTGCACTGCAGGCGACAAGCTTCGGCTGCTGGTGGTGTCTGTGTCCAGCGGCGAGGTGCTGCAGGAGGAGGACTTCCCCGCGGCGGCGCTGCGCCGCGCCGCGCACGGCGCCCCGCTGCAGCCTAGCCTGGTGGCGCTGGGCGCATTCCGCAAGAAAGACAAGAGCTGGGGCGTCAGGTGAGGTGGGGGGGGGGGTGGCGACAAGCGCGTGGGTGCCAGTTGCGCGATGGGGTTGCGCACATGGGCGGCCACGCGCGGCGCCTGCTGGCTTGCGCGCCCTCTTCCTGTGTATGTCCTGTGATTTGTGCGGCGCTTGGGTGTTGGCACACCCGCTTCTTGCCCCTGGCCTGTTCTGCACGTGCCGCATGCCCACCGCGACTCCTTGGTGTGTGGCCGCGCAGGGCGCTGGTTGTGTTCCGCTGCGGGCTGACGGCGCTGCTGCAGCAGGGTGTGGTGGTGTGGAGCCGCGACGAGAGCCTGGCCACCATCGGCCAGACGCTGTTTGTGGACCTGCCCGCCAACGGCACCGCACTCAAGGGCGACGCGGGTGCCAAGGCCGACATCAACACGCGCATCAGGTGGGCCGCACGCGGCATGCAGTCGGCGTTGCATCCGCGTCACACAATTAGCGGCACTGTGCTGGTGTGAAGAGCTGGCAACCTGACTCAACAAATCTTTGTTCGGTGCGACCTCGCCCACGCCTTCCGCGCACCCGCGCACCCCCTGCACGCCCTTGCCCGCTGCCGCCGCCGCAGGTACCAGGTGCTCGGCGCCAAGGTGCAGCTCAAGCTGAACACGCCCGCCGAGGCGGCCGAGCTGTTGGAGCTGCGCGGCCTGCTGTCGGACAAGAACACGCCCACGCGCGACGTCAACGGCTTCCGCAAGCTGCTGCTGGCGCTCACAGGCACCGGTAGGCCGGTCGTTACCGCAGAGGAGCCTTTGCGCTTGCTATTTATATTGCTATAACTCCTCGTCACATTCCCTGGGCATACCCTTTGTGATGTGCACCGGACAGGCGCGCTGACCGCGTTGCACAATGGAGACGGCCGCGTGCTGTGGTCGCGCACCTTCCCGCCGGACGCCGTGCCCATGCGCCTGCTGCAGTGGCGCTCGTACCACGACATCACTCACGCGCCCGAGGTGCTGCTGCTGCGCGAGGCCCACCCCGGCGCCTACGTCGCAGCAATCAACGCTCACACCGGTGAAGAGCTGTGGAAGCAGCCGCTGCCACACGGCGTGTCGCGTGTGGTACCGGTGCCGGCCCCACTCATTGAGGGCTCGGCTGTGCAGAGCGTTTACCTGCTGGTTGACCACACGCCGGCACCGGGCGCGGTCCCGGTCGTCACGCTGCTGCCGGACACTCAAGCTTCACAGGCCCACTTTGCCTCTTCGCAGCGCTCGCCCTATCTGTTCTGGGAGGGCTCGCAGCCGGGTACTCTGCAGGGCTTCAGCCTGGAGGCGGGGGCTGCGGGTGCCGGCATCGCGGCCCGCCTGGCGTGGCAGGTGGCGCTGCCGGACTCCGTCCTGGCGCTGGCGACTCGCGACCCCACCGAGCCTATCCAGTCGTCCGTCAAGGTGCGCAGCTTTCCTGGCGTGTGGTTGTGCAAGCCGCCATGATGGGAACGTAACACGGTTGTTCGGTTTGTTATCCATAGCGCCTGTCCTTTCCTGCCTGCCTCGTCGAGCCCTCCCTTTCAACTGCCCCGCCCGCACAGGTGCTGTCCGACCGCACCATCAAGTACAAGTACCTCAACCCCAACCTGCTATTCGTGGCCACCGGCCTGGCCAATGGCGCGGCCCTGGACGGCGACGACTCCACGGCCGTCACGGCGCACCTGGTCGACACCGTGACCGGCCGCGTGCTGTACAGCCAGTCCCACGCCGGCGCGCGCGGGCCCGTGACAGCGGTGGTGTCCGAGAACCTGGTGCTGTACCATTTCCGCGACGTGGAGAGCGGCAGGTGGGGCTGGCCAACCACGGGGACGCATGAAGGGCGGACGCCCACACAGCAACACATGCACGTGCACCTCTTCCTTGTGCTCTCCTCCACACGCACGCGCGTTGCGGCCACCCGTTGCGAAGCAACGAGTTCCCCGCCTGTGCCCACTACTTGTGCCCAACCCGGCTGGTCTCATGCCGCCCGCACGCCATGTCCCGCAGGTTCGTGGCCTGCGCTATGGAGCTGTACGACGCCACGCCCGGCCGCGAGTTCAGCGTGCTGGACTACCTGTTCAACCCCAACAGCACGCAGCCCGTGTCCTCGCTGACGCCCACGCCCATCGAGGCGGTCAGCCAGTCCTACTTTTCGCGCATCGTGCCCACCGGCCTGGCCGTGACGCGCACGGAGCAGGGCATCACCGCCAAACAGCTGCTGGTCATCACCAACACCGACCAGGTGGGTGGACAGGATGCGGGCCAGAAGGTGCTGGCGCGGCGATTGTCCTGTCATCTCAAATGGAGGGGGAGTGACCGCGGGTCTTTCAGTTAGGAGCGGCGGGTACGGTCTACGGTCCGACGAACACCACACATTGCCGTCTGCCGCAGGTTTATGCCCTGGATCGCCGCTGGGTGGACCCGCGCCGACCCAAGAAGCAGAAGTTGACGCAGGACGAGATGGAGGAGGGCTTGACGCCGTACCAGGCAAGCACTGCCCGGGGTTGGCCAGCTGTATGCCCTGCCCTCATCCAGGACAGCATTCACGCCAGGTACCCTTCTGGGCCTGTGGCCTACACACAACCTTGAACTTGCACGTTGCGTTTCTGCCGCGCAGGACACGCTGCCCTTCTCGCCGCTTAGCTTCGCCACGCTGGATAAGCAGGTGCTGGGCCTGCGCGGCGTGGCGGTGGAGCCCACGCGCCTCGAGTCAACCTGCCTCATGTTCGTGCACGGCGTGGACCTGTTCTACACGCGACTTGCGCCCGCCAAGGGCTTTGACAGCCTGGAGGACGACTTCAACTACGCGCTGCTGATCGCGGCGCTGGTGGCGCTGTCGGTGGGCGCCGTGGTCATGAACTACATGACCAAGCAGGCACAGCTGGCATGGAAGTGGAAGTAGAGCGCTTGGAAGTGAGGGGCGGGCGTGAAGAGGCTGGGTCGTGGAGCGGACCCGAGTAGTGATGCGGCCGGGTGGTGGTGTGGGCCGCCTGGAACAGGTTGAAGTTTAACACATTTGGTGATTGAAGCCTGCAGTTTCTCCTCCAATCCAGGCTGGAACGCCACCAACCATACCAGCAGGGCACGTTTCAATGTGAACACGAACCGCAGGCTGTATGCTTCCATTCTTCAGAGCAGTGCGAGGTTCTAACAGCGTGCATACCACGTGCATGCCTTTTCTATTACTGATCCCCAGTGACAGTCACCCGCATAGTGACCGGAAGCCGAACCTCTTAATTGCATGTAGAACCCCCCCCCCTCAACAGCAATGGCCCATTAAGTTCTAGTCGCGGTAAGTTCATAGCGTCGAAATGCGCTGGCCTCATAGTTCATCAGGACAAGTCCCTCGGCGTGATGCATTCAATGCGATACGAATAACATTGACGGCGGAAAAATTGATAACCTGAAAAAATGTAGCACTGTCACCACCTGATCCACCCGACACACACGCACACGCACGCACACACACACACACACACACACACACACACACACACACACACACACACACACACACACACACACACACACACACACACACACACACACACACACACACACACACACACACGCATGGCAGCGCATGCGGGTGCACCTCGGAGACGCGGCTGAATGCCAAACGCCCGGGTAGGGGGTTCCAGGCAACAAACGCGGGTGAGTATATTCAAGTGACAACTGGGGCTACATCGACAACCGCGGAGCTCGGTAACCGGCGTAGGTATTTGTACGTAACTGCGCGCGCGTGAAGGCGGCTTTGTTCCGTCTGGTGTGGTTTTGTGTTTAACACACACACACACACACACACACACACACACACACACACACACACACACACACACACACACACACACACACACACACACACACACACACACACACACACACACACACACACACACACACACACGCACGCACGCAAGTCTTGTGCTCTCTAACACACAGTCTTGAGCTCACCACCCGGCACCGATGCGCCTACCACTACTACTCGCTAGGGTGAACGAGTACTGGGTGCAGTAGCTCGGTTCCGAGAGACTTGAGATTGAGCAGTACAACATCATGACACACACACACACACTTGAGTGACTGTTGTTTCCTGCGGCGCGGGGTGGCAGCAGAACAGTGCACATGCCGTCATAATCACACGGCCATGGTACGGACCGTCACTAAATGGAAGGTCCGCGCAGCACAAGCGAGTCTCGGGGAGGACAGACGCTGACGACACCAACCCAGCAACTGTCAACTTACTGTAAAATGTTAAGCTGAGCGACCAATGCGGTTGCGGCGCAACGGCGGCGGTGCACCCGCCGGAGGTACTTCAGGCGGAGGTGCCGGCGGTTGCAGAGGCGTAGGCGACTTCTCACGCCGCCGCGGCTTTGGCGGCGGCGGCAGTGCAGGTGGAGTGGGCGACTCCGGCTGCGCGGGAGGCGGGTCCTCCTTCTCCGCCTGAAGGAGGGGCCTTGGCGGCGGCCGCACACGAGGCGGCCGCTTGGGCCTTCCAGGCGGTGGGTAGGGAGCAGGTGGCGGCGGCCTGGGAGGCGAAGGCGGGGAGCGAGGCGGCTTGGGAGGCTTGTGCGACTTGGGAGACTTTGGCGGGGAGGGCGGTTGCTTGGGCGGCTTCTTCCGTCGGGGCGACTTCGGGCTCAGCGCAGGCAGCGATGGCGGCATCTCAGGAGGTTCCGGAGGAGGCCAGGAAGATGCTGGCGCCGGTGATGGCTCCTGAGGTGCCAGTGGAGGGGGAGGCGAGCTCGTGTCCGGCACCGCTGGCGTTGGCGAAGGTGGCGGAGGCAGGCGGGGTGGCGGCGCCAGCGGCGGCGGCGATGGCCAGTCCGGCGGACGAGGGAATGGCAGTGGTGGGCTTGACGGGGATGGGGAGGGGGGCGTCTCAGGCGGTGGCGGCGGTGGTGGTGGCGGAGGAGACATGGACATGAAGAAGGGCGGCGGGGGCGGAGAGGGTGACAGCGGTGGGGGCGGCGATGGTGCCTGAGTGGCCCTCCTCAGCAGGACAGATGACACTCCGTAGGCTGAAGTGAAGGTGATGGTGAAGACGGTGTTGGGATAGTCTAGCATCGATTGCACCACTGCGTCAAAGTCTGCCTGGCTTGTGCCGTCCTGAGGCACGACCAGCGCGCCCACGATCACACTGCCGCTTCCTGGAAGAATGTAGATAGCCCAACACGACTTCCCGCCAGCCCTGGAAACCAGTTCTTCACAGAAATCCACTTCGAACGTTGTCGAAGTTACGGCCGCCGCGTACTCGGCACCAAAGAGAGTTGCCTCCAATGCAGCCGGTGATGAGGCATTACTGCCTGGCGGCGGGCTGGGTGCCGGTGCCGGCGGCTGTGGGCTGGGCGGCGGCGGCGCCGGTGGCGGCGGACTGGGCGGTCCCGGCGAGGGTGGCGAGTACACAACAACCACCTCCTGTGCGCCCAGCGCTTGAGCCAGCATGTTCAGATTCAGCGGCGGCGGACGTGGAGGTCTGGGCGGGCGGGAGGGCGGGCTCTGCGGAGCGACAGGCGGCGCGACCAGACCGGGCGAGAGGGGCGGCTGTGGCGGAGGCGACGGCGGCAGCTCCACCTCCTCATACTGCACGACAGTGAAATCCACCATGACGTCCGATGCGGTACCGGCTAGCTGTCTTTGCCGGCCTGGCCTTGCCACGCCACCGGCTAGGTGCGGCACAAACAACCGCTCCTCGAGTGCCTGCAGCTGCGCGATGGCCGCGTGATCACCCACATACGTGCGGTGATGGACCAACGTGACGCGTCCGAACTGCGGATAGGCAGCGGAAGGCTCCAGCATCTGCCAGTCTCCCATGGATTCCACCTCCTCAACCCGACGCCGCGCAATCTGTTGGCCATCAACCGTCAGCGCGCGTACAATAATTTGGTCGACGGAAATGCCCAGCGAAGCTGCCGTCATCTGCTTGAAATCTTGCAAGAAACCCGTTACCGACGACTCATTTGTAACGTCAAGGTCTGCAACTATCGTTGCATTGACGAAAGTGGCTGAGAAGTCATTCAACACCAGCGCCAGACCAGGCGGTAACGGCGGTGGAGGAGAGGGCCCAGGAGTAACCGGGCTGGGCGGCGTGGGGCTGGGAGGCACAGGCGGCGCAGGCGACGGCGGAGCGTCCACAGGCGCCGGGCTGAGCGGCGCCGGCGAAGGCGGCACAGGCGGCGCGGGGCTGGGCGGATCCGGGCTGGGCGGCGTGGGGCTGGGAGGCACAGGCGGCGCAGGCGACGGCGGAGCGTCCACAGGCGCCGGGCTGGGCGGCGCCGGCGAAGGCGGCACAGGCGGCGCGGGGCTGGGCGGATCCGGGCTGGGCGGCGTGGGGCTGGGAGGCACAGGCGGCGCAGGCGACGGCGGAGCGTCCACAGGCGCCGGGCTGGGCGGCGCCGGCGAAGGTGGCACAGGCGGCGCGGGGCTGGGCGGATCCGGGCTGGGCGGCGTGGGGCTGGGAGGCACAGGCGGCGCAGGCGACGGCGGAGCGTCCACAGGCGCCGGGCTGGGCGGCGCCGGCGAAGGCGGCACAGGCGGCGCGGGGCTGGGCGGATCCGGGCTGGGCGGCGTGGGGCTGGGAGGCACAGGCGGCGCAGGCGACGGCGGAGCGTCCACAGGCGCCGGGCTGGGCGGCGCCGGCGAAGGCGGCACAGGCGGCGCGGGGCTGGGCGGATCCGGGCTGGGCGGCGTGGGGCTGGGAGGCACAGGCGGCGCAGGCGACGGCGGAGCGTCCACAGGCGCCGGGCTGAGCGGCGCCGGCGAAGGCGGCACAGGCGGCGCGGGGCTGGGCGGATCCGGGCTGGGCGGCGTGGGGCTGGGAGGCACAGGCGGCGCAGGCGACGGCGGAGCGTCCACAGGCGCCGGGCTGGGCGGCGCCGGCGAAGGCGGCACAGGCGGCGCGGGGCTGGGCGGATGCGGGCTGGGCGGCGTGGGGCTGGGAGGCACAGGCGGCGCAGGCGACGGCGGAGCGTCCACAGGCGCCGGGCTGGGCGGCGCCGGCGAAGGCGGCACAGGCGGCGCGGGGCTGGGCGGATCCGGGCTGGGCGGCGTGGGGCTGGGAGGCACAGGCGGCGCAGGCGACGGCGGAGCGTCCACAGGCGCCGGGCTGGGCGGCGCCGGCGAAGGCGGCACAGGCGGCGCGGGGCTGGGCGGATCCGGGCTGGGCGGTATGGGGCTGGGAGGCACAGGCGGCGCGGGCGACGGCGGAGCGTCCACAGGCGCCGGGCTGAGCGGCGCCGGCGAAGGCGGCACAGGCGGCGCGGGGCTGGGCGGATCCGGGCTGGGCGGCGTGGGGCTGGGAGGCACAGGCGGCGCAGGCGACGGCGGAGCGTCCACAGGCGCCGGGCTGGGCGGCGCCGGCGAAGGCGGCACAGGCGGCGCGGGGCTGGGCGGATCCGGGCTGGGCGGCGTGGGGCTGGGAGGCACAGGCGGCGCAGGCGACGGCGGAGCGTCCACAGGCGCCGGGCTGGGCGGCGCCGGCGAAGGCGGCACAGGCGGCGCGGGGCTGGGCGGATCCGGGCTGGGCGGCGTGGGGCTGGGAGGCACAGGCGGCGCAGGCGACGGCGGAGCGTCCACAGGCGCCGGGCTGGGCGGCGCCGGCGAAGGCGGCACAGGCGGCGCGGGGCTGGGCGGATCCGGGCTGGGCGGCGTGGGGCTGGGAGGCACAGGCGGCGCAGGCGACGGCGGAGCGTCCACAGGCGCCGGGCTGGGCGGCGCCGGCGAAGGCGGCACAGGCGGCGCGGGGCTGGGCGGATCCGGGCTGGGCGGCGTGGGGCTGGGAGGCACAGGCGGCGCAGGCGACGGCGGAGCGTCCACAGGCGCCGGGCTGGGCGGCGCCGGCGAAGGCGGCACAGGCGGCGCGGGGCTGGGCGGATCCGGGCTGGGCGGCGTGGGGCTGGGAGGCACAGGCGGCGCAGGCGACGGCGGAGCGTCCACAGGCGCCGGGCTGGGCGGCGCCGGCGAAGGCGGCACAGGCGGCGCGGGGCTGGGCGGATCCGGGCTGGGCGGCGTGGGGCTGGGAGGCACAGGCGGCGCAGGCGACGGCGGAGCGTCCACAGGCGCCGGGCTGGGCGGCGCCGGCGAAGGCGGCACAGGCGGCGCGGGGCTGGGCGGATCCGGGCTGGGCGGCGTGGGGCTGGGAGGCACAGGCGGCGCAGGCGACGGCGGAGCGTCCACAGGCGCCGGGCTGGGCGGCGCCGGCGAAGGCGGCACAGGCGGCGCGGGGCTGGGCGGATCCGGGCTGGGCGGCGTGGGGCTGGGAGGCACAGGCGGCGCAGGCGACGGCGGAGCGTCCACAGGCGCCGGGCTGGGCGGCGCCGGCGAAGGCGGCACAGGCGGCGCGGGGCTGGGCGGATCCGGGCTGGGCGGCGTGGGGCTGGGAGGCACAGGCGGCGCAGGCGACGGCGGAGCGTCCACAGGCGCCGGGCTGGGCGGCGCCGGCGAAGGCGGCACAGGCGGCGCGGGGCTGGGCGGATCCGGGCTGGGCGGCGTGGGGCTGGGAGGCACAGGCGGCGCAGGCGACGGCGGAGCGTCCACAGGCGCCGGGCTGGGCGGCGCCGGCGAAGGCGGCACAGGCGGCGCGGGGCTGGGCGGATCCGGGCTGGGCGGCGTGGGGCTGGGAGGCACAGGCGGCGCAGGCGACGGCGGAGCGTCCACAGGCGCCGGGCTGGGCGGCGCCGGCGAAGGCGGCACAGGCGGCGCGGGGCTGGGCGGATCCGGGCTGGGCGGCGTGGGGCTGGGAGGCACAGGCGGCGCAGGCGACGGCGGAGCGTCCACAGGCG
Organism: Chlamydomonas incerta; assembly: GCA_016834605.1. Taxonomy (NCBI): domain Eukaryota; kingdom Viridiplantae; phylum Chlorophyta; class Chlorophyceae; order Chlamydomonadales; family Chlamydomonadaceae; genus Chlamydomonas; species Chlamydomonas incerta. Next base: position 10,475 of record JAEHOC010000064.1, on the reverse strand, counting down.
CCGGGCTGGGCGGCGCCGGCGAAGGCGGCACAGGCGGCGCGGGGCTGGGCGGATCCGGGCTGGGCGGCGTGGGGCTGGGAGGCACAGGCGGCGCAGGCGACGGCGGAGCGTCCACAGGCGCCGGGCTGGGCGGCGCCGGCGAAGGCGGCACAGGCGGCGCGGGGCTGGGCGGATCCGGGCTGGGCGGCGTGGGGCTGGGAGGCACAGGCGGCGCAGGCGACGGCGGAGCGTCCACAGGCGCCGGGCTGGGCGGCGCCGGCGAAGGCGGCACAGGCGGCGCGGGGCTGGGCGGATCCGGGCTGGGCGGCGTGGGGCTGGGAGGCACAGGCGGCGCAGGCGACGGCGGAGCGTCCACAGGCGCCGGGCTGGGCGGCGCCGGCGAAGGCGGCACAGGCGGCGCGGGGCTGGGCGGATCCGGGCTGGGCGGCGTGGGGCTGGGAGGCACAGGCGGCGCAGGCGACGGCGGAGCGTCCACAGGCGCCGGGCTGGGCGGCGCCGGCGAAGGCGGCACAGGCGGCGCGGGGCTGGGCGGATCCGGGCTGGGCGGCTTGGGGCTGGGAGGCACAGGCGGCGCAGGCGACGGCGGAGCGTCCACAGGCGCCGGGCTGGGCGGCGCCGGCGAAGGCGGCACAGGCGGCGCGGGGCTGGGCGGATCCGGGCTGGGCGGCGTGGGGCTGGGAGGCACAGGCGGCGCAGGCGACGGCGGAGCGTCCACAGGCGCCGGGCTGGGCGGCGCCGGCGAAGGCGGCACAGGCGGCGCGGGGCTGGGCGGATCCGGGCTGGGCGGCGTGGGGCTGGGAGGCACAGGCGGCGCAGGCGACGGCGGAGCGTCCACAGGCGCCGGGCTGGGCGGCGCCGGCGAAGGCGGCACAGGCGGCGCGGGGGCTGGGCGGATCCGGGCTGGGCGGCGTGGGGCTGGGAGGCACAGGCGGCGCAGGCGACGGCGGAGCGTCCACAGGCGCCGGGCTGGGCGGCGCCGGCGAAGGCGGCACAGGCGGCGCGGGGCTGGGCGGATCCGGGCTGGGCGGCGTGGGGCTGGGAGGCACAGGCGGCGCAGGCGACGGCGGAGCGTCCACAGGCGCCGGGCTGGGCGGCGCCGGCGAAGGCGGCACAGGCGGCGCGGGGCTGGGCGGATCCGGGCTGGGCGGCGTGGGGCTGGGAGGCACAGGCGGCGCAGGCGACGGCGGAGCGTCCACAGGCGCCGGGCTGGGCGGCGCCGGCGAAGGCGGCACAGGCGGCGCGGGGCTGGGCGGATCCGGGCTGGGCGGCGTGGGGCTGGGAGGCACAGGCGGCGCAGGCGACGGCGGAGCGTCCACAGGCGCCGGGCTGGGCGGCGCCGGCGAAGGCGGCACAGGCGGCGCGGGGCTGGGCGGATCCGGGCTGGGCGGCGTGGGGCTGGGAGGCACAGGCGGCGCAGGCGACGGCGGAGCGTCCACAGGCGCCGGGCTGGGCGGCGCCGGCGAAGGCGGCACAGGCGGCGCGGGGCTGGGCGGATCCGGGCTGGGCGGCGTGGGGCTGGGAGGCACAGGCGGCGCAGGCGACGGCGGAGCGTCCACAGGCGCCGGGCTGGGCGGCGCCGGCGAAGGCGGCACAGGCGGCGCGGGGCTGGGCGGATCCGGGCTGGGCGGCGTGGGGCTGGGAGGCACAGGCGGCGCAGGCGACGGCGGAGCGTCCACAGGCGCCGGGCTGGGCGGCGCCGGCGAAGGCGGCACAGGCGGCGCGGGGCTGGGCGGATCCGGGCTGGGCGGCGTGGGGCTGGGAGGCACAGGCGGCGCAGGCGACGGCGGAGCGTCCACAGGCGCCGGGCTGGGCGGCGCCGGCGAAGGCGGCACAGGCGGCGCGGGGCTGGGCGGATCCGGGCTGGGCGGCGTGGGGCTGGGAGGCACAGGCGGCGCAGGCGACGGCGGAGCGTCCACAGGCGCCGGGCTGGGCGGCGCCGGCGAAGGCGGCACAGGCGGCGCGGGGCTGGGCGGATCCGGGCTGGGCGGCGTGGGGCTGGGAGGCACAGGCGGCGCAGGCGACGGCGGAGCGTCCACAGGCGCCGGGCTGGGCGGCGCCGGCGAAGGCGGCACAGGCGGCGCGGGGCTGGGCGGATCCGGGCTGGGCGGCGTGGGGCTGGGAGGCACAGGCGGCGCAGGCGACGGCGGAGCGTCCACAGGCGCCGGGCTGGGCGGCGCCGGCGAAGGCGGCACAGGCGGCGCGGGGCTGGGCGGATCCGGGCTGGGCGGCGTGGGGCTGGGAGGCACAGGCGGCGCAGGCGACGGCGGAGCGTCCACAGGCGCCGGGCTGGGCGGCGCCGGCGAAGGCGGCACAGGCGGCGCGGGGCTGGGCGGATCCGGGCTGGGCGGCGTGGGGCTGGGAGGCACAGGCGGCGCAGGCGACGGCGGAGCGTCCACAGGCGCCGGGCTGGGCGGCGCCGGCGAAGGCGGCACAGGCGGCGCGGGGCTGGGCGGATCCGGGCTGGGCGGCGTGGGGCTGGGAGGCACAGGCGGCGCAGGCGACGGCGGAGCGTCCACAGGCGCCGGGCTGGGCGGCGCCGGCGAAGGCGGCACAGGCGGCGCGGGGCTGGGCGGATCCGGGCTGGGCGGCGTGGGGCTGGGAGGCACAGGCGGCGCAGGCGACGGCGGAGCGTCCACAGGCGCCGGGCTGGGCGGCGCCGGCGAAGGCGGCACAGGCGGCGCGGGGCTGGGCGGATCCGGGCTGGGCGGCGTGGGGCTGGGAGGCACAGGCGGCGCAGGCGACGGCGGAGCGTCCACAGGCGCCGGGCTGGGCGGCGCCGGCGAAGGCGGCACAGGCGGCGCGGGGCTGGGCGGATCCGGGCTGGGCGGCGTGGGGCTGGGAGGCACAGGCGGCGCAGGCGACGGCGGAGCGTCCACAGGCGCCGGGCTGGGCGGCGCCGGCGAAGGCGGCACAGGCGGCGCGGGGCTGGGCGGATCCGGGCTGGGCGGCGTGGGGCTGGGAGGCACAGGCGGCGCAGGCGACGGCGGAGCGTCCACAGGCGCCGGGCTGGGCGGCGCCGGCGAAGGCGGCACAGGCGGCGCGGGGCTGGGCGGATCCGGGCTGGGCGGCTTGGGGCTGGGAGGCACAGGCGGCGCAGGCGACGGCGGAGCGTCCACAGGCGCCGGGCTGGGCGGCGCCGGCGAAGGCGGCACAGGCGGCGCGGGGCTGGGCGGATCCGGGCTGGGCGGCGTGGGGCTGGGAGGCACAGGCGGCGCAGGCGACGGCGGAGCGTCCACAGGCGCCGGGCTGGGCGGCGCCGGCGAAGGCGGCACAGGCGGCGCGGGGCTGGGCGGATGCGGGCTGGGCGGCGTGGGGCTGGGAGGCACAGACGGCGCAGGCGACGGCGGAGCGTCCACAGGCGCCGGGCTGGGCGGCGCCGGCGAAGGCGGCACAGGCGGCGCGGGGCTGGGCGGATCCGGGCTGGGCGGCGTGGGGCTGGGAGGCACAGGCGGCGCAGGCGACGGCGGAGCGTCCACAGGCGCCGGGCTGGGCGGCGCCGGCGAAGGCGGCACAGGCGGCGCGGGGCTGGGCGGATCCGGGCTGGGCGGCGTGGGGCTGGGAGGCACAGGCGGCGCAGGCGACGGCGGAGCGTCCACAGGCGCCGGGCTGGGCGGCGCCGGCGAAGGCGGCACAGGCGGCGTGGGGCTGGGCGGATCCGGGCTGGGCGGCGTGGGGCTGGGAGGCACAGGCGGCGCAGGCGACGGCGGAGCGTCCACAGGCGCCGGGCTGGGCGGCGCCGGCGAAGGCGGCACAGGCGGCGCGGGGCTGGGCGGATCCGGGCTGGGCGGCGTGGGGCTGGGAGGCACAGGCGGCGCAGGCGACGGCGGAGCGTCCACAGGCGCCGGGCTGGGCGGCGCCGGCGAAGGCGGCACAGGCGGCGCGGGGCTGGGCGGATCCGGGCTGGGCGGCGTGGGGCTGGGAGGCACAGGCGGCGCAGGCGACGGCGGAGCGTCCACAGGCGCCGGGCTGGGCGGCGCCGGCGAAGGCGGCACAGGCGGCGCGGGGCTGGGCGGATCCGGGCTGGGCGGCGTGGGGCTGGGAGGCACAGGCGGCGCAGGCGACGGCGGAGCGTCCACAGGCGCCGGGCTGGGCGGCGCCGGCGAAGGCGGCACAGGCGGCGCGGGGCTGGGCGGATCCGGGCTGGGCGGCGTGGGGCTGGGAGGCACAGGCGGCGCAGGCGACGGCGGAGCGTCCACAGGCGCCGGGCTGGGCGGCGCCGGCGAAGGCGGCACAGGCGGCGCGGGGCTGGGGCGGATCCGGGCTGGGCGGCGTGGGGCTGGGAGGCACAGGCGGCGCAGGCGACGGCGGAGCGTCCACAGGCGCCGGGCTGGGCGGCGCCGGCGAAGGCGGCACAGGCGGCGCGGGGCTGGGCGGATCCGGGCTGGGCGGCGTGGGGCTGGGAGGCACAGGCGGCGCAGGCGACGGCGGAGCGTCCACAGGCGCCGGGCTGGGCGGCGCCGGCGAAGGCGGCACAGGCGGCGCGGGGCTGGGCGGATCCGGGCTGGGCGGCGTGGGGCTGGGAGGCACAGGCGGCGCAGGCGACGGCGGAGCGTCCACAGGCGCCGGGCTGGGCGGCGCCGGCGAAGGCGGCACAGGCGGCGCGGGGCTGGGCGGATCCGGGCTGGGCGGCGTGGGGCTGGGAGGCACAGGCGGCGCAGGCGACGGCGGAGCGTCCACAGGCGCCGGGCTGGGCGGCGCCGGCGAAGGCGGCACAGGCGGCGCGGGGCTGGGCGGATCCGGGCTGGGCGGCGTGGGGCTGGGAGGCACAGGCGGCGCAGGCGACGGCGGAGCGTCCACAGGCGCCGGGCTGGGCGGCGCCGGCGAAGGCGGCACAGGCGGCGCGGGGCTGGGCGGATCCGGGCTGGGCGGCGTGGGGCTGGGAGGCACAGGCGGCGCAGGCGACGGCGGAGCGTCCACAGGCGCCGGGCTGGGCGGCGCCGGCGAAGGCGGCACAGGCGGCGCGGGGCTGGGCGGATCCGGGCTGGGCGGCGTGGGGCTGGGAGGCACAGGCGGCGCAGGCGACGGCGGAGCGTCCACAGGCGCCGGGCTGGGCGGCGCCGGCGAAGGCGGCACAGGCGGCGCGGGGCTGGGCGGATCCGGGCTGGGCGGCGTGGGGCTGGGAGGCACAGGCGGCGCAGGCGACGGCGGAGCGTCCACAGGCGCCGGGCTGGGCGGCGCCGGCGAAGGCGGCAACAGGCGGCGTGGGGCTGGGCGGATCCGGGCTGGGCGGCGTGGGGCTGGGAGGCACAGGCGGCGCAGGCGACGGCGGAGCGTCCACAGGCGCCGGGCTGGGCGGCGCCGGCGAAGGCGGCACAGGCGGCGCGGGGCTGGGCGGATCCGGGCTGGGCGGCGTGGGGCTGGGAGGCACAGGCGGCGCAGGCGACGGCGGAGCGTCCACAGGCGCCGGGCTGGGCGGCGCCGGCGAAGGCGGCACAGGCGGCGCGGGGCTGGGCGGATCCGGGCTGGGCGGCGTGGGGCTGGGAGGCACAGGCGGCGCAGGCGACGGCGGAGCGTCCACAGGCGCCGGGCTGGGCGGCGCCGGCGAAGGCGGCACAGGCGGCGCGGGGCTGGGCGGATCCGGGCTGGGCGGCGTGGGGCTGGGAGGCACAGGCGGCGCAGGCGACGGCGGAGCGTCCACAGGCGCCGGGCTGGGCGGCGCCGGCGAAGGCGGCACAGGCGGCGCGGGGCTGGGCGGATCCGGGCTGGGCGGCGTGGGGCTGGGAGGCACAGGCGGCGCAGGCGACGGCGGAGCGTCCACAGGCGCCGGGCTGGGCGGCGCCGGCGAAGGCGGCACAGGCGGCGCGGGGCTGGGCGGATCCGGGCTGGGCGGCGTGGGGCTGGGAGGCACAGGCGGCGCAGGCGACGGCGGAGCGTCCACAGGCGCCGGGCTGGGCGGCGCCGGCGAAGGCGGCACAGGCGGCGCGGGGCTGGGCGGATCCGGGCTGGGCGGCGTGGGGCTGGGAGGCACAGGCGGCGCAGGCGACGGCGGAGCGTCCACAGGCGCCGGGCTGGGCGGCGCCGGCGAAGGCGGCACAGGCGGCGCGGGGCTGGGCGGATCCGGGCTGGGCGGCGTGGGGCTGGGAGGCACAGGCGGCGCAGGCGACGGCGGAGCGTCCACAGGCGCCGGGCTGGGCGGCGCCGGCGAAGGCGGCACAGGCGGCGCGGGGCTGGGCGGATCCGGGCTGGGCGGCGTGGGGCTGGGAGGCACAGGCGGCGCAGGCGACGGCGGAGCGTCCACAGGCGCCGGGCTGGGCGGCGCCGGCGAAGGCGGCACAGGCGGCGCGGGGCTGGGCGGATCCGGGCTGGGCGGCGTGGGGCTGGGAGGCACAGGCGGCGCAGGCGACGGCGGAGCGTCCACAGGCGCCGGGCTGGGCGGCGCCGGCGAAGGCGGCACAGGCGGCGCGGGGCTGGGCGGATCCGGGCTGGGCGGCGTGGGGCTGGGAGGCACAGGCGGCGCAGGCGACGGCGGAGCGTCCACAGGCGCCGGGCTGGGCGGCGCCGGCGAAGGCGGCACAGGCGGCGCGGGGCTGGGCGGATCCGGGCTGGGCGGCGTGGGGCTGGGAGGCACAGGCGGCGCAGGCGACGGCGGAGCGTCCACAGGCGCCGGGCTGGGCGGCGCCGGCGAAGGCGGCACAGGCGGCGCGGGGCTGGGCGGATCCGGGCTGGGCGGCGTGGGGCTGGGAGGCACAGGCGGCGCAGGCGACGGCGGAGCGTCCACAGGCGCCGGGCTGGGCGGCGCCGGCGAAGGCGGCACAGGCGGCGCGGGGCTGGGCGGATCCGGGCTGGGCGGCGTGGGGCTGGGAGGCACAGGCGGCGCAGGCGACGGCGGAGCGTCCACAGGCGCCGGGCTGGGCGGCGCCGGCGAAGGCGGCACAGGCGGCGCGGGGCTGGGCGGATCCGGGCTGGGCGGCGTGGGGCTGGGAGGCACAGGCGGCGCAGGCGACGGCGGAGCGTCCACAGGCGCCGGGCTGGGCGGCGCCGGCGAAGGCGGCACAGGCGGCGCGGGGCTGGGCGGATCCGGGCTGGGCGGCGTGGGGCTGGGAGGCACAGGCGGCGCAGGCGACGGCGGAGCGTCCACAGGCGCCGGGCTGGGCGGCGCCGGCGAAGGCGGCACAGGCGGCGCGGGGCTGGGCGGATCCGGGCTGGGCGGCGTGGGGCTGGGAGGCACAGGCGGCGCAGGCGACGGCGGAGCGTCCACAGGCGCCGGGCTGGGCGGCGCCGGCGAAGGCGGCACAGGCGGCGCGGGGCTGGGCGGATCCGGGCTGGGCGGCGTGGGGCTGGGAGGCACAGGCGGCGCAGGCGACGGCGGAGCGTCCACAGGCGCCGGGCTGGGCGGCGCCGGCGAAGGCGGCACAGGCGGCGCGGGGCTGGGCGGATCCGGGCTGGGCGGCGTGGGGCTGGGAGGCACAGGCGGCGCAGGCGCGGCGGAGCGTCCACAGGCGCCGGGCTGGGCGGCGCCGGCGAAGGCGGCACAGGCGGCGCGGGGCTGGGCGGATCCGGGCTGGGCGGCGTGGGGCTGGGAGGCACAGGCGGCGCAGGCGACGGCGGAGCGTCCACAGGCGCCGGGCTGGGCGGCGCCGGCGAAGGCGGCACAGGCGGCGCGGGGCTGGGCGGATCCGGGCTGGGCGGCGTGGGGCTGGGAGGCACAGGCGGCGCAGGCGACGGCGGAGCGTCCACAGCGCCGGGCTGGGCGGCGGCCGGCGAAGGCGGCACAGGCGGCGCGGGGCTGGCGGATCCGGGCTGGGCGGCGTGGGGCTGGGAGGCACAGGCGGCGCAGGCGACGGCGGAGCGTCCACAGGCGCCGGGCTGGGCGGCGCCGGCGAAGGCGGCACAGGCGGCGCGGGGCTGGGCGGATCCGGGCTGGGCGGCGTGGGGCTGGGAGGCACAGGCGGCGCAGGCGACGGCGGAGCGTCCACAGGCGCCGGGCTGGGCGGCGCCGGCGAAGGCGGCACAGGCGGCGCGGGGCTGGGCGGATCCGGGCTGGGCGGCGTGGGGCTGGGAGGCACAGGCGGCGCAGGCGACGGCGGAGCGTCCACAGGCGCCGGGCTGGGCGGCGCCGGCGAAGGCGGCACAGGCGGCGCGGGGCTGGGCGGATCCGGGCTGGGCGGCGTGGGGCTGGGAGGCACAGGCGGCGCAGGCGACGGCGGAGCGTCCACAGGCGCCGGGCTGGGCGGCGCCGGCGAAGGCGGCACAGGCGGCGCGGGGCTGGGCGGATCCGGGCTGGGCGGCGTGGGGCTGGGAGGCACAGGCGGCGCAGGCGACGGCGGAGCGTCCACAGGCGCCGGGCTGGGCGGCGCCGGCGAAGGCGGCACAGGCGGCGCGGGGCTGGGCGGATCCGGGCTGGGCGGCGTGGGGCTGGGAGGCACAGGCGGCGCAGGCGACGGCGGAGCGTCCACAGGCGCCGGGCTGGGCGGCGCGGCGAAGGCGGCACAGGCGGCGCGGGGCTGGGCGGATCCGGGCTGGGCGGCGTGGGGCTGGGAGGCACAGGCGGCGCAGGCGACGGCGGAGCGTCCACAGGCGCCGGGCTGGGCGGCGCCGGCGAAGGCGGCACAGGCGGCGCGGGGCTGGGCGGATCCGGGCTGGGCGGCGTGGGGCTGGGAGGCACAGGCGGCGCAGGCGACGGCGGAGCGTCCACAGGCGCCGGGCTGGGCGGCCGCCGGCGAAGGCGGCACAGGCGGCGCGGGGCGGGCGGATCCGGGCTGGGCGGCGTGGGGCTGGGAGGCACAGGCGGCGCAGGCGACGGCGGAGCGTCCACAGGCGCCGGGCTGAGCGGCGCCGGCGAAGGCGGCACAGCGGCGGCGCGGGCTGGGCGGATCCGGGCTGGGCGGCGTGGGCTGGGAGGCACAGGCGGCGCAGGCGACGGCGGAGCGTCCACAGGCGCCGGGCTGGGCGGCGCCGGCGAAGGCGGCACAGGCGGCGCGGGGCTGGGCGGATCCGGGCTGGGCGGCGTGGGGCTGGGAGGCACAGGCGGCGCAGGCGACGGCGGAGCGTCCACAGGCGCCGGGCTGGGCGGCGCCGGCGAAGGCGGCACAGGCGGCGCGGGGCTGGCGGATCCGGGCTGGGCGGCGTGGGGCTGGGAGGCACAGGCGGCGCAGGCGACGGCGGAGCGTCCACAGGCGCCGGGCTGGGCGGCGCCGGCGAAGGCGGCACAGGCGGCGCGGGGCTGGGCGGATCCGGGCTGGGCGGCGTGGGGCTGGGAGGCACAGGCGGCGCAGGCGACGGCGGAGCGTCCACAGGCGCCGGGCTGGGCGGCGCCGGCGAAGGCGGCACAGGCGGCGCGGGGCTGGGCGGATCCGGGCTGGGCGGCGTGGGGCTGGGAGGCACAGGCGGCGCAGGCGACGGCGGAGCGTCCACAGGCGCCGGGCTGGCGGCGCCGGCGAAGGCGGACACAGGCGGCGCGGGGCTGGGCGGAATCCGGGCTGGGCGGCGTGGGGCTGGGAGGCACAGGGCGGCGCAGGGCGACGGCGGAGCGTCCACAGGCGCCGGGCTGGGCGGCGCCGGCGAAGGCGGCACAGGCGGCGCGGGGCTGGGCGGATCCGGGCTGGGCGGCGTGGGGCTGGGAGGCACAGGCGGCGCAGGCCGAGACGGCGGAGCGTCCACAGGCGCCGGGCTGGGCGGCGCCGGCGAAGGCGGCACAGGCGGCGCGGGGCTGGGCGGATCCGGGCTGGGCGGCGTGGGGCTGGGAGGCACAGGCGGCGCAGGCGACGGCGGAGCGTCCACAGGCGCCGGGCTGGGCGGCGCCGGCGAAGGCCGGCACAGGCGGCGCGGGGCTGGGCGGATCCGGGCTGGGCGGCGTGGGCTGGGAGGCACAGGCGGGCGCAGGCGACGGCGGAGCGTCCACAGGCGCCGGGCTGGCGGCGCCGGCGAAGGCGGCACAGGCGGCGCGGGGCTGGGCGGATCCGGGCTGGGCGGCGTGGGGCGGGAGGCACAGGCGGGCGCAGGCGACGGCGGAGCGTCCACAGGCGCCGGGCTGGGCGCGCCGGCGAAGGCGGCACAGGCGGCGCGGGGCTGGGCGGGATCGGGCTGGGCGGCGGGGGGTGGGGAGGCACAGGCGGCGCAGCGCGACGGCGGCGGCGTTCCACAGGCGCCGGGCTGGGCGGCGCCGGCGAAGGCGGCACAGGCGGCGCGGGGCTGGGCGGATCAGGGCTGGGCGGGCGTGGGGCTGGGAGGCACAGGCGGCGCAGGCGACGGCGGAGCGTCCACAGCGCCGGGCTGGGCGGCGCCGGCGAGGCGGCACAGGCGGCGCGGGGCTGGGCGGATCCGGGCTGGGCGGGCGTGGGGCTGGGAGGCACAGGCGGCGCAGGCGACGGCGGAGCGTCCACAGGCGCCGGGCTGAGCGGCGCCGGCGAAGGCGGCACAGGCGGCGCGGGGCTGGGCGGATCCGGGGCTGGGCGGCGTGGGGCTGGGAGGCACAGGCGGCGCAGGCGACGGCGGAGCGTCCACAGGCGCCGGGCTGGGCGGCGCCGGCGAAGCAC